>JBBGZY010001056.1:0-1200000 GCA_037952925.1 Lithobates clamitans | reverse complement strand
CAATAAAGTCTCCTCTTACCAGGTGATGTGAGGGGCGGCTGATTGTCCATCATGACGTTCTTGTAGAGATCCTTGTGTCCTTCTAAATACTCCCACTCCTCCTTGGAGAAATAGAGTGACATCCTGACACCTCAGAAAAATCAGGAGATATAATTAGGATATATCAGGTCTATAAATCAGAGGCTCTGGATGGACAGTTGGATAAATGGTTCTAAATTTAGTTTGGAGACGTACTATAAATAGACATCACAGTGATTATGGAGGAAGAGGACGGACATAACGGGGGGTTCCCGGGTATAAATAGAAAATAATATCTTATTACCTCTGCCAGCTCTAACGTCTCCTCTCCTCCTTCTCCAGACTGACCTCTGACCCGGAACTTCCTGTCTGTAATGCTTACATTCTGTTCTTTGTTTGGTATCATCTCGCTGCTCGGCGTTACCCGAACAATAAATGAGATCACCACCTTGTGGAAGTTAATAGAACTGCAGTATATATATATATATATATATATATATATATATATATATAAACTATATTACCAACAGTATTGGGACGCCTGCCTTTACACACACATGAACTTTAATGTCTTCCCAGTCTAATAGGGCGTACACACGGTCGGACTTTGTTCGGACAATTCGACAACAAAATCCTAGGATTTTTTCCGACGGATGTTGGCTCAAACTTGTTTTGCCTACACACGGTCGCACAAAGTTGTCGGAATTTCCGATCGCCAACCACGCGGTCACGTACACCACGTACGACAAGACTAGAAAAGGCCGGTTCAGAACCAAGCGCCGCACTCTTTGGGCTCCTTTTGCTAATCTCGTGTTAGTAAAAGTTTGGTGAGACGCTTTTTCAGACTCGTGGCTTTCAGATCGTTTTCTGCCGTTCAGTTTGTGCTTGTGGGTTTGTATCTGCTCTTCAGTGCGTGCAGTCAGTTCGTATCAGAGTTTTCTGTGTGATCTTGCCTGCTCGTTACTGTTTTTCAGGTCGCTCTTCACAGGCCTTGCTGTTCTTCAGTGCATTCTGTTACTTCGTTCTGAGCAGCCGACCGTTTTCTAGCCATGTTGCGTATGCGTACTCCTCGTAGAGTTCGTGCTGTGCTGGGGCTTGGTGTTGGGGTCCTGACCTTGACACAAGTCCAGTCCATGAACAGGGTGGGGAGGAGTTCATGGACCAAGAATTGGTTGCTTCAGCGTGACCAGTTCTGTCATATGCCTTTGCTCCGTGAGATCCGTGAGAATAATCCTGATGATTTCAGGAACTTTCTCAGGTTGACGGACCCCGTGTTTCACCGTTTGTTGGCTTCGCTGACCCCCTATATCAGCAGGCAGGATACCTGCATGAGGCAAGCCATCACTCCGGAGCAGAGGTTGGTCACTACCCTGCGGTATTTGGCCACAGGGAGAAGTCTGCAGGACTTGAAGTTCTCGACAGGCATCTCCCCCCAAGCTCTGGGTATCATCATCCCAGAGACCTGTTCTGCCATCATACAGGTCCTGCAGAAGGAGTATATGAAGGTAAGATTTTTATCCTTTTATATCACATTTTATTATCTTTAATGTTTGATAATATATTGTATTTCTTTCCTCATTCCCTAATTACCATGATTGTAATATGCTGTGAATGTCCCCTTTGTCCTCATGCATGCTGGATTTTTATGTAATTATTATTTAAGGTCCTTCATACATATTTGCCCTTCAATAACCTCCCCAGCATGGTGTCTCCTGCCCTAAATTCACCTCATGTAGTCACTTAACAATGTATTTTATCAACTCAATAGTAGTGCTTTACCCCAAACACCCCCTAAAATGTTTGGTAATGTTATTTTTGATTTAAATTCAGGCAGAGTGCCAGAGGCTTTTTTTTGTGGTGTCCCAAAATAATTTTTAGTAACCCTCCCTCCCCCAACTGCTAAGTCAGCTGATCCCAATTCTCTATCCTCAATCATCTATCTGCTGACTTTGCCAAACCCATACACACTATACCCATCTCTTTTGTGGTCAGATTTATGGCTGAATTACCCAAAGCATGTAGTGCAAGGGCCTGCCTGAATACTTTACAATGGTACTGTTTAAAGTTTTTGTATCCTATTATTATCTTGATAGGTAATAGCTGAATGTCCAAATGTCCTCAAATGTGTACAGTGTGTATTTATATCTTTGTATTATGACACTTCTTACCTGTCCAGTGGGCTGCCAATAGTGTAACTAAAGAGGGGCTGTTCCAAGTAAGACCCATTATTTAGGCATTCATCTCTCAATGAAGTGAAGAGGGTTACCTGTCCAAGATTTCCACACACCCCATAATGTTAGAAATGGCCCATGAGAGGGGGGGGGGGGGATATGATAGGTGTACCTTATACTTTGGCCTTGTTAAATTCCCCTTAATAAATGCTATCTGGAGGTTGCCCCATAATGTTTGTGTCTAATTTGCTTGCCATGTTTCAGAGTAAAAATAGTAATGTTTATTGTTTTTTCCTCAACAGTTTCCTTCCACGCCACAGGAATGGCAGACTGTGGCCTCCCACTGTGCCCAGCGGTGGGACTTTCCTAACTGCGGAGGGGCAATTGATGGGAAACACGTCCACATCGTCCCACCACCCAACTCGGGGTCGTACTATTTCAACTATAAGGGGTTCAATAGTATAGTGATGTTGGCGGTGGTGTCGGCTAATTACGACTTCTTGTATGTGGACGTGGGGAAGAATGGCCGGATGTCCGATGGTGGAGTCATCGCCCAGATGGAGTTCTACAGGCGTCTCCAGAATGGCAGCTTGGACTTGCCAGCTCCAGAGGACAATGTGGAAGGACTCCCATTTGTGTTCGTTGCTGATGAAGCATTTGCGCTGGGGGACCACCTGATGCGGCCATTCCCGATGAGGACCCTCACCCCGGAACAGAGGGTTTTTAATTACCGGCTGGCCAGAGCCCGAAGAGTGGTGGAGAACACATTTGGAATCCTGGCCAGCCGCTTCCGCCTATTTCTGACACCTATCCATATGGCAGAGTATAAACTGAACCATATAATACTTGCGTGCTGTGTTCTCCATAACTTTTTACGGAAACATTCGGCCAACTATGCTGGCTCAGTTGGGCCTGAGGCCGGAATCCTACATCAAACCACACTGACGGCGCTTGAAAGTGGCCGTCCTGGCTTGCCCTCCCTGAGTGCCCGTGATGTCCGGTTATGCTACCTGGAGTTCTTTGCGGGTAGGGGGGCTATCAATATGCCAGACAATATGTGAAGCCTTTTTAAAATAAAAAAAAAAAGAAAATCTTTGTGGACATTTACTGCTTGTGTTTATTTTAGCTGACCCTGACAGAAATGTTTTGAGTGCAGAAAATGTCGTGATTGGGTAACCTTATACAAAGCACTGTTGGCTGTTATTTCCTAAATGCAAAAACACATTTCACTACAAGTGCACTTGCAACTGCACTGAAACTGCACTTGTAGTGCAAAGAGGATTTGCCCTTAGGAAATAACCCCTACTTTTGCATAAAACAGCTATTACATCACCCCAAAAGTGTTGTAGTGTTGAGACAATAATCCACACATTCTTGAGTAAGCCACTTTTTTATACCTGCACAATCACATGTGCATTTACCAAAGGTTTTTAAAACAAACCAACATGTTTGTTGTATAACAATTTTTGCAGTAGCATTATCAAAAATTGAAATGTCCATTTCAGATAAAACAGGCCTGTGTAAAACCAACAAGAAAGCCAAAAAACTTGAACTTACAAAGTTCACATTAGGTAAAACCTGAAGGCTATATCAGACATCAGTATTTAGGAACTGGGTTTGATATAGCGTTCAGATGGGGGGAAATCACCCCTGGAAAAGCCAAATTTGGAAGATGCACACAAATTTCCCAATGTCAACATGTGCTATCTGCCATCAGGGGGGATCAAGGGACGTGTTTTGGGGGAGCAAGCCCTTCCTCAACGCTACTTTATAATTGAGGAAGGGGTTGCACCCCTGCCCCCTGGTCCATTCCTCTATCGTGTTCCTGTGTTTAATGAAGAGCCACAGGTTCACAGAGAACTAAATGTTCCGGTGTTCAGTGCAGAGCAACAGGATCACAATTAAAAAGAACGTGGAAATGCAACTGTGATGTCTATAGATGTGATATCAGAAAATGTGTTTAATTTGCAGCCACCAGATATTTAGGTGTCTCCGCCGGCGTCGGATGAGTTGGCACTGCAGAGCACCTTTGTTTAGAGCACAGATAAAATAGATTTGGGATGGTTTGGCAAATCATTTATTATCTGTAGGGCAGGAGTTTTCTATGTTCAATAGTGTAACTATATCTGGGGTTCCAGACCAAGAGGAAGCTAGCCAGATTGTAGATAGCAAATATAACTCATGAGATAGAAGGCCACCCGAGACACGATGATAAACCAGCAGAAGCCTTATCAATGAATTAAAAACCATGCCTTGCCAATAATTGTGTTGGAAAACAAACTGGTATTGGTGGATTTTCCAGATGTCACCGGTGTATTTGAAGCAGGACTTTTTTTCCTCAGAGAATAGATGCAGGAACTCTACATTTCGGAGTCACCCCTTGTCTCCGGCCCCTACCCACCTTCGAGCACTGTCTCTTGGCAAACTAAAAAAGGTACAAGCGTTGCCTATTTTATGGAGCCCATTGGGGGAGCTGGGTCTGGTTAGTGACTCGGATGATCGGATGTTTTGTTTGTTTTATGCTATGGACTTGCTTGACAGAAGCCTGCAAAACAGGCATGGTTGTCTATTTAAGGATGGAGCCTATGCCCAGTGGTACCCAATCAGGGAGTGATTACACACACAGCAGATGAGGTGCTGCAATAAATGTTTTTATTGTATTTATATTTGTCAATTTCATTGGGCCTATTGTCCACACCTCATATAAAGTCCCAAAGGGCAATACCTTTGTTTTTTTCAATACCTATGATTAGAGGGCAGGGACAGTTAACCCTTAGCACCACATCCCTATTAGATAGGAGAGAGAAAGAAGGAGGTTGGGGTAAGATTACCCCTGGGACTTTTAAGGTGCTTATTAAAATTAAATTGGATCAATGCAATAGATCAAAAATAAGAAATAATAATGTATGCAAAATGCCAAACTGTCTAAAATTTAAATTTTAATTCAAAATCTTTAATAGTTACATGTATCACCAAGAAATCTAAAAACACACAAAATTTCTTTCAATCTGAGTCAGATAATAATGAATAAGATGTTTAAATAAACCACTTTATGGATACCACTCTCAACATGTTTCGCTCAACTCATGAGCTTCATCAGGAGTTTTTGGTACAAGTGTGGCATACAAGCCCAATTAAGTTTGGAGAAAAATAGTAGACAACTAGGTTGTAGGTATAAACAGAGTTTAGTGGTTCAAATTCACAAGTAAATTGGATGCGTCTCACCCGCCTAGGACCTCCCAAACCATTTTGGTCCACAGAGGGGCCAAAGTGTAGAATAAGATAGCAGAAAGCTTTGGGTTGAATCAAGGAATAATTGTTCAGGGCTGATATAGCCTTATAAACACAATCGAAGAAGAGCTATGCTCAAGTATCCCCACTGGGTGGCACTCCAGCCAGCGACAGTGGCTCTGGGGCTGCAAGGGGAGGTGTATGCCTTTCTCCCCCTCCATACACATCCACCTTATCATTCAGCTTATTGGGGCTGTCTGAACCATGGATCTCCTTGTCTGACATATAAGGGTTGCTAATTTGGAGTGCCACCCAGTGGGGATACTTGAGCATAGCTCTTCTTCCATTGTGTTTATAAGGCTATATCAGCCCTGAACAATTACTCCTTGATTCAACCCAAAGCTTTCTGCTATCTTATTCTACACTTTGGCCCCTCTGTGGACCAAAATGGTTTGGGAGGTCCTAGGCGGGTGAGACGCATCCAATTTACTTGTGAATTTGAACCACTAAACTCTGTTTATACCTACAACCTAGCTGTCTACTATTTTTCTCCAAACTTAATTGGGCCTGTATGCCACACTTGTACCAAAAACTCCTGATGAAGCTCATGAGTTGAGCGAAACATGTTGAGAGTGGTATCCATAAAGTGGTTTATTTAAACATCTTATTCATTATTATCTGACTCAGATTGAAAGAAATTTTGTGTGTTTTTAGATGTCTTGGTGATACATGTAACTATTAAAGATTTTGAATTAAAATTTAAATTTTAGACAGTTTGGCATTTTGCATACATTATTATTTCTTATTTTTGATCTATTGCATTGATCCAATTTAATTTTAATAAGCACCTTAAAAGTCCCAGGGGTAATCTTACCCCAACCCCCTTCTTTCTCTCTCCTTTGTTTTTTTCAGTTCCAGTAACACTCATTGCAGTAATATAGCGGTTGGTAAGAACCTAACCAGGTTTGGACCTGTATTACCAGAGGACGGCTTCCTCTGTGGAGAGGTGGCAGTAGCCTGTGGTGCACTGGGATAACATGCTGAGAAGATCCCCACTTTGCTGATTCAGAAGTCCCTGAACTGACCCTACTCTTCAGGAACCATTCCCTGCGCTATTCACTCTCCCTAACAAGCGGGGTCCCTGTCCTACCACTTGCTCCAGGTGCCCCCCAAAACACGGGTCCCCTATTTTATACAGAACTATTGTCAGGGCTGGGCCCTAGCTAATTTATGGGCAGCTCTAATCATTCAGTGCTCAGAAGCTGCTCAGCTGTTGGTTAATTTCCAGCCAATCCTTGTTTCCTCAGTCACTCACCTGGTTACCATTACATGCCTCATCAGTCCAGCCTACAGCCTGCCCACTTTTTGCTATTTAAACAGCTTAGCTCATTTCCTCCTTGCTCTTGCATTGTCTATGATCTCCAGTGCATTCCTGCCTGTGTTCCCGTGTATGACTTCCCCTTCCTGACTTCTCTTCCAATCCCTGTTCCTGAATATTTACTCCTGACTACGCTGACTTCTGGTTTCCTAATCCCGGCTCGTCCAATTACCCACTCTGGCATCCAAACTACGGTTGCCACCTTATCCCTTTAAACCCGAACACATATTAATTACACAGGTTCTGTTATTCTGATATTTAATTCCATGTGTAATTCTTTGTTTGCATTTTTTGTATTTGGAATGGTTTTTATTCTCCTACCAGAGCTCATATTTTAACTGCCATGGTATTATCTTATGTACACTTTAATAAAATATTTTTCTACATATATTACTCATTTGAATTACTTACCCTGCTGCCTAAAAAAACCCCTTGGTGGAGCCCTCTCATATTGTACTATTTGGGGGCGTGCAGCACCAGTACCTCTCCTTATGCCGCGTACACACGGTCGGACTTTTCACCTACAAAAGTCTGACGGACGCCGCCGGACTAAATCTGGCGGACAATCCGACCGTGTGTGGTCTCCATCGGACTTCCGACGGACCGTTTCGGTCGGAAATCCGACGTACTTTAGATTTGAAACTTGCTTCAAATCTTTACGTCGTAACTCCGCCGGACTCAGTTCCTGACGGAAAGCCCGTTCGTCTGTATGCTGGTCCGACGGACCAGATACGACAGAGGAGCAGGGTGCTGCATCTCACGCTCGCTGCAATAGGAAAAACAAATTTTCCTATTGCGGCGAGCGCGGGGGGCACCCCAGGCCCTTAGGTCTGGTATGGAACTTTAAGGGGAACCCCCTACGCCGAAAAACTGGCGTGGGGGTCCCCCCCAAAATCTATACCAGACCCTGATCCGAGCACGCAGCCTGGCCGGTCAGGAAAGGGGGTGGGGACGAGCGAGCGCCCCCCCCTCCTGAACCGTACCAGGCCGCATGCCCTCAACATGGGGGGTGCTTTGGGGGAGGGGGCGCCCTGCGGTGCCCCCCCACCCCAAAGCACCTTGTCGCTATTTAGATGAGGACAAGGGCCGCTTCCCGACAACCCTGGCCGTTGGTTGTCGGGGTCTGCGGGCAGGGGGGCTTATCGGAGGGCCCCCAGATCCCGGCCCCCCCACCCTATGTGAATGAGTATGGGGTACATGGTACCCCTACCCATTCACCTAGGGAAAAAGTGTCAATAATAAAACATACTACACAGCTGACGAGCTGATCACAGCAAAGATTTACATCACATGAAACTGGAACTTTCACTGCCGGAAGTTTCTACCACCAGGAATTAATGTTCTAGGAGAGGATATGTAGAACTTATCAGATCCAGTATCTTCTGGAGCTTTACAATTTATTTACACAACATTCTCTCCGGCAGTTGCACCCTTCCCTATCCATGCTAGGATCTCTTGCAGCTCCTCCACCATCAACACAACATTCTCCGACAGCTCTCCTCCACCGTCCACCATCCACACTACATTCTCCGACAGCTCTCCTCCACCATCCACACTACATTCTCCGACAGATCTCCTCCACCATCCACACTACATTCTCCGACAGCTCTCCTCCACCATCCACACTACATTCTCCGACAGATCTCCTCCCACCATCCACACTACATTCTCCGACAGCTCTCCTCCACCATCCACGCAACATTCTCCGACAGCTCTCCTCCACCATCCACGCTACATTCTCCGACAGCTCTCCCCCACCATCCACAATACATTCTCTGACAGATCTCCTCCACCATCCACACTACATTCTCTGACAGCTCTCCTCCACCATCCACACTACATTCTCCGACAGATCTCTCCCACCATACACACTACATTCTCTGACAGATCTCCCCCACCATACACACTACATTCTCCGACAGATCTCCTCCCACCATCCACACTACATTCTCCGACAGCTCTCCTCCATCATCCACACTACATTCTCCGACAGCTCTCCTCCCACCATCCACACTACATTCTCCGACAGCTCTCCTCCACCATCCACACTACATTCTCCGACAGCTCTCCTCCACCATCCACATTACATTCTCCGACAGCTCTCCCCCACCATCCACACTACATTCTCCGACAGATCTCCTACCACCATCTACACTACATTCTCCAACAGCTCTCCTACCACCATCTACACTACATTCTCCGACAGCTCTCCTCCACCATCCACACTACATTCTCTGACAGATCTCCTCCACCATCCACACTACATTCTCCTACAGCTCTCCTCCACCATCCACACTACATTCTTCGACAGATCTCCTCCACCATCCACACTACATTCTCCGACAGATCTCCTCCACCATTCACCTTACATTCTCCGACAGATCTCCCACTATCCACACTGCATTCTCCGACAGATCTCCTCCACCATCCACACTACATTCTCCGACAGATCTCCTCCCACTATCCAATCTGCATTCTCCGACAGATCTCCTCCACCATCCACACTACATTCTCCGACAGATCTCCTCCACCATCCACATTACATTCTCCGACAGATCTCCTCCACCATCCACATTACATTCTCCGACAGCTCTCCTCCACCATCCACACTACATTCTCTGACAGATCTCCTCCACCATCCACACTACATTCTCAAACAGCTCTCCCCCCACCATCCACACTACATTCTCAAACAGCTCTCCCCCCACCATCCACACTACATTCTCCGACAGCTCTCCTCCACCATCCACACTACATTCTCCCACAGCTCTCCTCCACCATCCACACTACATTCTCTGACAGATCTCCTCCCACCATCCACACTACATTCTCCCACAGCTCTCCTCCACCATCCACACTACATTCTCCCACAGCTCTCCTCCACCATCCACACTACATTCTCCGACAGATCTCCTCCACCATCCACACTACATTCTCCGACAGATCTCCTCCCACCATCCACATTACATTCTCCGACAGATCTCCTCCACCATCCACACTACATTCTCCGACAGCTCTCCTCCACCATCCACACTACATTCTCTGACAGATCTCCTCCACTGTCCACACTACATTCTCCGACAGATCTCCTCCACCGTCCACACTACATTCTCCGACAGCTCTCCTCCACCATCCACATTACATTCTCCGACAGCTCTCCCCCACCATCCACACTACATTCTCCGACAGATCTCCTACCACCATCTACACTACATTCTCCGACAGCTCTCCTACCACCATCTACACTACATTCTCCGACAGCTCTCCTCCACCATCCACACTACATTCTCCGACAGATCTCCTCCACCATCCACACTACATTCTCCTACAGCTCTCCTCCACCATCCACACTACATTCTCCGACAGATCTCCTCCACCATCCACACTACATTCTCCGACAGATCTCCTCCACCATCCACACTACATTCTCCGACAGATCTCCCACTATCCACACTGCATTCTCCGACAGATCTCCTCCACCATCCACACTACATTCTCTGACAGATCTCCTCCCACTATCCAATCTGCATTCTCCGACAGATCTCCTCCACCATCCACACTACATTCTCCGACAGATCTCCTCCACCATCCACACTACATTCTCCGACAGATCTCCTCCACCATCCACACTACATTCTCCGACAGATCTCCTCCACCATCCACACTACATTCTCCGACAGATCTCCTCCCACCATCCACATTACATTCTCCGACAGATCTCCTCCACCATCCACACTACATTCTCCGACAGCTCTCCTCCACCATCCACACTACATTCTCAAACAGCTCTCCCCCCACCATCCACACTACATTCTCCGACAGCTCTCCTCCACCATCCACACTACATTCTCCCACAGCTCTCCTCCACCATCCACACTACATTCTCCGACAGATCTCCTCCACCATCCACACTACATTCTCCGACAGATCTCCTCCCACCATCCACACTACATTCTCCGACAGCTCTCCTCCACCATCAACACTACATTCTCCAACAGCTCTCCTCCACCATCCACACTACATTCTCTGACAGATCTCCTCCACCGTCCACACTACATTCTCCGACAGATCTCCTCCACCGTCCACACTACATTCTCCGACAGATCTCCTCCACCATCCACACTACATTCTCCGACAGATCTCCTCCCACTATCCACACTGCATTCTCCGACAGATCTCCTCCACCATCCACACTACATTCTCCGACAGCTCTCCTCCACCATACACACTACATTCTCCGACAGTTCTCCTCCACCATCCACACTACATTCTCCGACAGATCTCCTCCCACTATCCACACTGCATTCTCCGACAGATCTCCTCCACCATCCACACTACATTCTCCGACAGCTCTCCTCCACCATCCACACTACATTCTCCCACAGTTCTCCTCCACCATCCACACTACATTCTCCGACAGATCTCCTCCACCATCCACACTACATTCTCCGACAGCTCTCCTCCACCATCCACACTACATTCTCCGACAGATCTCCTCCACCATCCACACTACATTCTCCGACAGATCTCCTCCACCATCCACACTACATTCTCCGACAGATCTCCTCCACCATCCACACTACATTCTCTGACAGATCTCCTCCCACCATCCACACTACATTCTCTGACAGATCTCCTCCCACCATCCACACTACATTCTCCGACAGCTCTCATCCACCATCCACACTACATTCTCCGACAGATCTCCTCCACCATCCACACTACATTCTCCGACAGTTCTCCTCCACCATCCACACTACATTCTCCGACAGCTCTCCTCCCACCATCCACACTACATTCTCCGACAGCTCTCCTCCCACCATCCACACTACATTCTCCGACAGCTCTCCTCCCACCATCCACACTACATTCTCCGACAACTCTCCTCCACCATCCACACTACATTCTCCGACAGATCCCCTCCACCATCCACACTACATTCTCCGACAGATCTCCTCCACCATCCACACTACATTCTCCGACAGATCTCCTCCACCATCCACACTACATTCTCCCACAGCTCTCCTCCACCATCCACACTACATTCTCTGACAGATCTCCTCCCACCATCCACACTACATTCTCTGATAGATCTCCTCCCACCATCCACACTACATTCTCCGACAGCTCTCCTCCACCATCCACACTACATTCTCCGACAGATCTCCTCCACCATCCACACTACATTCCCTGACAGATCTCCTCCCAACATCCACACTACATTCTCCAACAGCTCTCCTCCACCATCCAACTACATTCTCCGACAGATCTCCTCCACCATCCAACTACATTCTCCGAAAGCTCTCCTCCACCATCCACACTACATTCTCCGACAGCTCTCCTCCACCATCCACACTACATTCTCCGACAGATCTCCTCCACCATCCACACTACATTCTCCGACAGCTCTCCTCCACCATCCACACTACATTCTCCGACAGATCTCCTCCACCATCCACACTACATTCTCTGACAGATCTCCTCCCACCATCCACACTACATTCTCTGACAGATCTCCTCCACCATCCACACTACATTCTCCGACAGCTCTCATCCACCATCCACACTACATTCTCCGACAGATCTCCTCCCAACATCCACACTACATTCTCCAACAGCTCTCCTCCACCATCCAACTACATTCTCCGACAGATCTCCACCATCTCACTACATTCTCCGAAAGCTCTCCTCCACCATCCACACTACATTCTCCGACAGCTCTCCTCCACCATCCACACTACATTCTCCGACAGATCTCCTCCACCATCCACACTACATTCTCCGACAGCTCTCCTCCACCATCCACACTACATTCTCCGACAGATCTCCTCCACCATCCACACTACATTCTCCGACAGCTCTCCTCCACCATCCACACTACATTCTCCGACAGATCTCCTCCACCATCCAACTACATTCTCCGACAGATCTCCTCCACCATCCACACTACATTCTCCGACAGCTCTCCTCCACCATCCACACTACATTCTCCGACAGATCTCCTCCCACTATCCACACTACATTGTCCGACAGCTCTCCTCCACCATCCTCACTACATTCTCCGACAGCTCTCCTCCACCATCCACACTACATTCTCCGACAGATCTCCTCCCACTATCCACACTACATTCTCCGACAGCTCTCCTCCACCATCCACACTACATTCTCCGACAGATCTCCTCCACCATCCACACTACATTCTCCGACAGTTCTCCTCCACCATCCACACTACATTCTCCGACAGCTCTCCTCCCACCATCCACACTACATTCTCCGACAGATCTCCTCCACCATCTACACTATATTCTCCGACAGATCTCCTCCACCATCCACACTACATTCTCCGACAGATCTCCTCCACCATCTACACTATATTCTCCGACAGATCTCCTCCACCATCCACACTACATTCTCCGACAGATCTCCTCCACCATCCACACTACATTCTCCGACAGTTCTCCTCCACCATCCACACTACATTCTCCGACAGCTCTCCTCCCACCATCCACACTACATTCTCCGACAGATCTCCTCCACCATCCACACTACATTCTCCGACAGATCTCCTCCACCATCCAACTACATTCTCCGACAGATCTCCTCCACCATCCACACTACATTCCCCGACAGCTCTCCTCCACCATCCACACTACATTCTCCGACAGATCTCCTCCCACTATCCACACTACATTCTCCGACAGCTCTCCTCCACCATCCTCACTGCATTCTCCGACAGCTCTCCTCCACCATCCACACTACATTCTCCGACAGATCTCCTCCCACTATCCACACTACATTCCCCGACAGCTCTCCTCCACCATCCTCACTGCATTCTCCGACAGATCTCCTCCACCATCCACACTACATTCTCCGACAGATCTCCTCCACCATCCACACTACATTCACCGACAGTTCTCCTCCACCATCCACACTACATTCTCCGACAGCTCTCCTCCCACCATCCACACTACATTCTCCGACAGATCTCCTCCACCATCTACACTACATTCTCCGACAGATCTCCTCCACCATCCACACTACATTCTCCGACAGATCTCCTCCACCATCCACACTACATTCTCTGACAGATCTCCTCCCACCATCCACACTACATTCTCTGACAGATCTCCTCCCACCATCCACACTACATTCTCCGACAGCTCTCATCCACCATCCACACTACATTCTCCGACAGATCTCCTCCACCATCCACACTACATTCTCCGACAGTTCTCCTCCACCATCCACACTACATTCTCCGACAGCTCTCCTCCCACCATCCACACTACATTCTCCGACAGCTCTCCTCCCACCATCCACACTACATTCTCCGACAGCTCTCCTCCCACCATCCACACTACATTCTCCGACAACTCTCCTCCACCATCCACACTACATTCTCCGACAGATCTCCTCCACCATCCACACTACATTCTCCGACAGATCTCCTCCACCATCCACACTACATTCTCCCACAGCTCTCCTCCACCATCCACACTACATTCTCTGACAGATCTCCTCCCACCATCCACACTACATTCTCTGATAGATCTCCTCCCACCATCCACACTACATTCTCCGACAGCTCTCCTCCACCATCCACACTACATTCTCCGACAGATCTCCTCCACCATCCACACTACATTCCCTGACAGATCTCCTCCCAACATCCACACTACATTCTCCAACAGCTCTCCTCCACCATCCAACTACATTCTCCGACAGATCTCCTCCACCATCCAACTACATTCTCCGAAAGCTCTCCTCCACCATCCACACTACATTCTCCGACAGCTCTCCTCCACCATCCACACTACATTCTCCGACAGATCTCCTCCACCATCCACACTACATTCTCCGACAGCTCTCCTCCACCATCCACACTACATTCTCCGACAGATCTCCTCCACCATCCACACTACATTCTCTGACAGATCTCCTCCCACCATCCACACTACATTCTCTGACAGATCTCCTCCACCATCCACACTACATTCTCCGACAGCTCTCATCCACCATCCACACTACATTCTCCGACAGATCTCCTCCCAACATCCACACTACATTCTCCAACAGCTCTCCTCCACCATCCACACTACATTCTCCAACAGCTCTCCTCCACCATCCAACTACATTCTCCGACAGATCTCCTCCACCATCCACACTACATTCTCCGAAAGCTCTCCTCCACCATCCACACTACATTCTCCGACAGCTCTCCTCCACCATCCACACTACATTCTCCGACAGATCTCCTCCACCATCCACACTACATTCTCCGACAGCTCTCCTCCACCATCCACACTACATTCTCCGACAGATCTCCTCCACCATCCACACTACATTCTCCGACAGCTCTCCTCCACCATCCACACTACATTCTCCGACAGATCTCCTCCACCATCCAACTACATTCTCCGACAGATCTCCTCCACCATCCACACTACATTCTCCGACAGCTCTCCTCCACCATCCACACTACATTCTCCGACAGATCTCCTCCCACTATCCACACTACATTCTCCGACAGCTCTCCTCCACCATCCTCACTACATTCTCCGACAGCTCTCCTCCACCATCCACACTACATTCTCCGACAGATCTCCTCCCACTATCCACACTACATTCTCCGACAGCTCTCCTCCACCATCCACACTACATTCTCCGACAGATCTCCTCCACCATCCACACTACATTCTCCGACAGTTCTCCTCCACCATCCACACTACATTCTCCGACAGCTCTCCTCCCACCATCCACACTACATTCTCCGACAGATCTCCTCCACCATCTACACTATATTCTCCGACAGATCTCCTCCACCATCCACACTACATTCTCCGACAGATCTCCTCCACCATCTACACTATATTCTCCGACAGATCTCCTCCACCATCCACACTACATTCTCCGACAGATCTCCTCCACCATCCACACTACATTCTCCGACAGTTCTCCTCCACCATCCACACTACATTCTCCGACAGCTCTCCTCCCACCATCCACACTACATTCTCCGACAGATCTCCTCCACCATCCACACTACATTCTCCGACAGATCTCCTCCACCATCCAACTACATTCTCCGACAGATCTCCTCCACCATCCACACTACATTCTCCGACAGCTCTCCTCCACCATCCACACTACATTCTCCGACAGATCTCCTCCCACTATCCACACTACATTCTCCGACAGCTCTCCTCCACCATCCTCACTGCATTCTCCGACAGCTCTCCTCCACCATCCACACTACATTCTCCGACAGATCTCCTCCCACTATCCACACTACATTCTCCGACAGCTCTCCTCCACCATCCACACTACATTCTCCGACAGATCTCCTCCACCATCCACACTACATTCTCCGACAGTTCTCCTCCACCATCCACACTACATTCTCCGACAGCTCTCCTCCCACCATCCACACTACATTCTCCGACAGATCTCCTCCACCATCTACACTATATTCTCCGACAGATCTCCTCCACCATCCACACTACATTCTCTGACAGCTCTCCTCCCACCATCCACACTACATTCTCCGACAGATCTCCTCCACTATCCACACTACATTCTCCGACAGATCTCCTCCACCATCCACACTACATTCTCCGACAGATCTCCTCCCACCATCCACACTACATTCTCCGACAGATCTCCTCCACCATCCACACTACATTCTCCGACAGATCTCCTCCACCATCCACACTACATTCTCCGACAGCTCTCCTCCCACCATCCACACTACATTCTCCGACAGATCTCCTCCACCATCCACACTACATTCTCCGACAGATCTCCTCCACCATCCACACTACATTCTCCGACAGCTCTCCTCCACCATCCACACTACATTCTCCGACAGATCTCCTCCACCATCTACACTACATTCTCCGACAGATCTCCTCCACCATCCACACTACATTCTCCGACAGATCTCCTCCACCATCCACACTACATTCTCCGACAGCTCTCCTCCACCATCCTCACTACATTCTCCGACAGCTCTCCTCCACCATCCACACTACATTCTCCGACAGATCTCCTCCCACTATCCACACTACATTCTCCGACAGCTCTCCTCCACCATCCACACTACATTCTCCGACAGATCTCCTCCACCATCCACACTACATTCTCCGACAGCTCTCCTCCACCATCCACACTACATTCTCCGACAGATCTCCTCCACCATCCACACTACATTCTCTGACAGATCTCCTCCCACCATCCACACTACATTCTCTGACAGATCTCCTCCACCATCCACACTACATTCTCCGACAGCTCTCATCCACCATCCACACTACATTCTCCGACAGATCTCCTCCCAACATCCACACTACATTCTCCAACAGCTCTCCTCCACCATCCAACTACATTCTCCGACAGATCTCCACCATCTCACTACATTCTCCGAAAGCTCTCCTCCACCATCCACACTACATTCTCCGACAGCTCTCCTCCACCATCCACACTACATTCTCCGACAGATCTCCTCCACCATCCACACTACATTCTCCGACAGCTCTCCTCCACCATCCACACTACATTCTCCGACAGATCTCCTCCACCATCCACACTACATTCTCCGACAGCTCTCCTCCACCATCCACACTACATTCTCCGACAGATCTCCTCCACCATCCAACTACATTCTCCGACAGATCTCCTCCACCATCCACACTACATTCTCCGACAGCTCTCCTCCACCATCCACACTACATTCTCCGACAGATCTCCTCCCACTATCCACACTACATTGTCCGACAGCTCTCCTCCACCATCCTCACTACATTCTCCGACAGCTCTCCTCCACCATCCACACTACATTCTCCGACAGATCTCCTCCCACTATCCACACTACATTCTCCGACAGCTCTCCTCCACCATCCACACTACATTCTCCGACAGATCTCCTCCACCATCCACACTACATTCTCCGACAGTTCTCCTCCACCATCCACACTACATTCTCCGACAGCTCTCCTCCCACCATCCACACTACATTCTCCGACAGATCTCCTCCACCATCTACACTATATTCTCCGACAGATCTCCTCCACCATCCACACTACATTCTCCGACAGATCTCCTCCACCATCTACACTATATTCTCCGACAGATCTCCTCCACCATCCACACTACATTCTCCGACAGATCTCCTCCACCATCCACACTACATTCTCCGACAGTTCTCCTCCACCATCCACACTACATTCTCCGACAGCTCTCCTCCCACCATCCACACTACATTCTCCGACAGATCTCCTCCACCATCCACACTACATTCTCCGACAGATCTCCTCCACCATCCAACTACATTCTCCGACAGATCTCCTCCACCATCCACACTACATTCCCCGACAGCTCTCCTCCACCATCCACACTACATTCTCCGACAGATCTCCTCCCACTATCCACACTACATTCTCCGACAGCTCTCCTCCACCATCCTCACTGCATTCTCCGACAGCTCTCCTCCACCATCCACACTACATTCTCCGACAGATCTCCTCCCACTATCCACACTACATTCCCCGACAGCTCTCCTCCACCATCCTCACTGCATTCTCCGACAGATCTCCTCCACCATCCACACTACATTCTCCGACAGATCTCCTCCACCATCCACACTACATTCACCGACAGTTCTCCTCCACCATCCACACTACATTCTCCGACAGCTCTCCTCCCACCATCCACACTACATTCTCCGACAGATCTCCTCCACCATCTACACTACATTCTCCGACAGATCTCCTCCACCATCCACACTACATTCTCTGACAGATCTCCTCCCACCATCCACACTACATTCTCTGACAGATCTCCTCCCACCATCCACACTACATTCTCCGACAGCTCTCATCCACCATCCACACTACATTCTCCGACAGATCTCCTCCACCATCCACACTACATTCTCCGACAGTTCTCCTCCACCATCCACACTACATTCTCCGACAGCTCTCCTCCCACCATCCACACTACATTCTCCGACAGCTCTCCTCCCACCATCCACACTACATTCTCCGACAGCTCTCCTCCCACCATCCACACTACATTCTCCGACAACTCTCCTCCACCATCCACACTACATTCTCCGACAGATCTCCTCCACCATCCACACTACATTCTCCGACAGATCTCCTCCACCATCCACACTACATTCTCCCACAGCTCTCCTCCACCATCCACACTACATTCTCTGACAGATCTCCTCCCACCATCCACACTACATTCTCTGATAGATCTCCTCCCACCATCCACACTACATTCTCCGACAGCTCTCCTCCACCATCCACACTACATTCTCCGACAGATCTCCTCCACCATCCACACTACATTCCCTGACAGATCTCCTCCCAACATCCACACTACATTCTCCAACAGCTCTCCTCCACCATCCAACTACATTCTCCGACAGATCTCCTCCACCATCCAACTACATTCTCCGAAAGCTCTCCTCCACCATCCACACTACATTCTCCGACAGCTCTCCTCCACCATCCACACTACATTCTCCGACAGATCTCCTCCACCATCCACACTACATTCTCCAACAGCTCTCCTCCACCATCCACACTACATTCTCCGACAGATCTCCTCCACCATCCACACTACATTCTCTGACAGATCTCCTCCCACCATCCACACTACATTCTCTGACAGATCTCCTCCACCATCCACACTACATTCTCCGACAGCTCTCATCCACCATCCACACTACATTCTCCGACAGATCTCCTCCCAACATCCACACTACATTCTCCAACAGCTCTCCTCCACCATCCACACTACATTCTCCAACAGCTCTCCTCCACCATCCAACTACATTCTCCGACAGATCTCCTCCACCATCCACACTACATTCTCCGAAAGCTCTCCTCCACCATCCACACTACATTCTCCGACAGCTCTCCTCCACCATCCACACTACATTCTCCGACAGATCTCCTCCACCATCCACACTACATTCTCCGACAGCTCTCCTCCACCATCCACACTACATTCTCCGACAGATCTCCTCCACCATCCACACTACATTCTCCGACAGCTCTCCTCCACCATCCACACTACATTCTCCGACAGATCTCCTCCACCATCCAACTACATTCTCCGACAGATCTCCTCCACCATCCACACTACATTCTCCGACAGCTCTCCTCCACCATCCACACTACATTCTCCGACAGATCTCCTCCCACTATCCACACTACATTCTCCGACAGCTCTCCTCCACCATCCTCACTACATTCTCCGACAGCTCTCCTCCACCATCCACACTACATTCTCCGACAGATCTCCTCCCACTATCCACACTACATTCTCCGACAGCTCTCCTCCACCATCCACACTACATTCTCCGACAGATCTCCTCCACCATCCACACTACATTCTCCGACAGTTCTCCTCCACCATCCACACTACATTCTCCGACAGCTCTCCTCCCACCATCCACACTACATTCTCCGACAGATCTCCTCCACCATCTACACTATATTCTCCGACAGATCTCCTCCACCATCCACACTACATTCTCCGACAGATCTCCTCCACCATCTACACTATATTCTCCGACAGATCTCCTCCACCATCCACACTACATTCTCCGACAGATCTCCTCCACCATCCACACTACATTCTCCGACAGTTCTCCTCCACCATCCACACTACATTCTCCGACAGCTCTCCTCCCACCATCCACACTACATTCTCCGACAGATCTCCTCCACCATCCACACTACATTCTCCGACAGATCTCCTCCACCATCCAACTACATTCTCCGACAGATCTCCTCCACCATCCACACTACATTCTCCGACAGCTCTCCTCCACCATCCACACTACATTCTCCGACAGATCTCCTCCCACTATCCACACTACATTCTCCGACAGCTCTCCTCCACCATCCTCACTGCATTCTCCGACAGCTCTCCTCCACCATCCACACTACATTCTCCGACAGATCTCCTCCCACTATCCACACTACATTCTCCGACAGCTCTCCTCCACCATCCACACTACATTCTCCGACAGATCTCCTCCACCATCCACACTACATTCTCCGACAGTTCTCCTCCACCATCCACACTACATTCTCCGACAGCTCTCCTCCCACCATCCACACTACATTCTCCGACAGATCTCCTCCACCATCTACACTATATTCTCCGACAGATCTCCTCCACCATCCACACTACATTCTCTGACAGCTCTCCTCCCACCATCCACACTACATTCTCCGACAGATCTCCTCCACTATCCACACTACATTCTCCGACAGATCTCCTCCACCATCCACACTACATTCTCCGACAGATCTCCTCCCACCATCCACACTACATTCTCCGACAGATCTCCTCCACCATCCACACTACATTCTCCGACAGATCTCCTCCACCATCCACACTACATTCTCCGACAGCTCTCCTCCCACCATCCACACTACATTCTCCGACAGATCTCCTCCACCATCCACACTACATTCTCCGACAGATCTCCTCCACCATCCACACTACATTCTCCGACAGCTCTCCTCCACCATCCACACTACATTCTCCGACAGATCTCCTCCACCATCTACACTACATTCTCCGACAGATCTCCTCCACCATCCACACTACATTCTCCGACAGATCTCCTCCACCATCCACACTACATTCTCCGACAGCTCTCCTCCACCATCCTCACTACATTCTCCGACAGCTCTCCTCCACCATCCACACTACATTCTCCGACAGATCTCCTCCCACTATCCACACTACATTCTCCGACAGCTCTCCTCCACCATCCACACTACATTCTCCGACAGATCTCCTCCACCATCCACACTACATTCTCCGACAGTTCTCCTCCACCATCCACACTACATTCTCCGACAGCTCTCCTCCCACCATCCACACTACATTCTCCGACAGATCTCCTCCACCATCTACACTATATTCTCCGACAGATCTCCTCCACCATCCACACTACATTCTCCGACAGATCTCCTCCACCATCTACACTATATTCTCCGACAGATCTCCTCCACCATCCACACTACATTCTCCGACAGATCTCCTCCACCATCCACACTACATTCTCCGACAGTTCTCCTCCACCATCCACACTACATTCTCCGACAGCTCTCCTCCCACCATCCACACTACATTCTCCGACAGATCTCCTCCACCATCCACACTACATTCTCCGACAGATCTCCTCCACCATCCAACTACATTCTCCGACAGATCTCCTCCACCATCCACACTACATTCTCCGACAGCTCTCCTCCACCATCCACACTACATTCTCCGACAGATCTCCTCCCACTATCCACACTACATTCTCCGACAGCTCTCCTCCACCATCCTCACTGCATTCTCCGACAGCTCTCCTCCACCATCCACACTACATTCTCCGACAGATCTCCTCCCACTATCCACACTACATTCTCCGACAGCTCTCCTCCACCATCCACACTACATTCTCCGACAGATCTCCTCCACCATCCACACTACATTCTCCGACAGTTCTCCTCCACCATCCACACTACATTCTCCGACAGCTCTCCTCCCACCATCCACACTACATTCTCCGACAGATCTCCTCCACCATCTACACTATATTCTCCGACAGATCTCCTCCACCATCCACACTACATTCTCTGACAGCTCTCCTCCCACCATCCACACTACATTCTCCGACAGATCTCCTCCACTATCCACACTACATTCTCCGACAGATCTCCTCCACCATCCACACTACATTCTCCGACAGATCTCCTCCCACCATCCACACTACATTCTCCGACAGATCTCCTCCACCATCCACACTACATTCTCCGACAGATCTCCTCCACCATCCACACTACATTCTCCGACAGCTCTCCTCCCACCATCCACACTACATTCTCCGACAGATCTCCTCCACCATCCACACTACATTCTCCGACAGATCTCCTCCACCATCCACACTACATTCTCCGACAGCTCTCCTCCACCATCCACACTACATTCTCCGACAGATCTCCTCCACCATCTACACTACATTCTCCGACAGATCTCCTCCACCATCCACACTACATTCTCCGACAGATCTCCTCCACCATCCACACTACATTCTCCGACAGCTCTCCTCCCACCATCCACACTACATTCTCCGACAGATCTCCTCCATCATCCACACTACATTCTCCGACAGATCTCCACCGCAAATGTCTAAGCCATCGTACGTTTGTCAAAAGAAGCAGCAGGCGGGTTCTCTCTGATGTCTCTGACTTTTTATTTTATTTGTAAAACATTTCCTGCATCCCGAACGCAGTGAGGTCGCTCCACGGTGTGAATTCTCTGGTGTTTAACAAGGTCTCTTATCTGAGTGAAACATTTCCCGCACTCTAAACATGAATAAGCACATTCACATGTATGAAGTCTTTGGTGCCTAAGAAGGTTCTTGTTTTTGGTGAAAGTTTTCTCACTCGAAGTATGAGCAGGGACGCTCACTCGTGTGACTTTTCTGGTGTCTAACAAGGCCTTCTTTGTGAATGAAACATTTCCACACTCTGAACATGAATAAAAGACCCTCACCCGGGTGATTTCTCTGGTGTATAATAAACTTTCTTTTACGAATTAAGAATTTCCCACACTCTAAAACATGGATAAGGATGCTCACCTGTGTGAATTTACTTCTGTTCAAAAAGTACTCCTTCAAAAGCGAAAGATTTGCCGCACCCTGAACATGACTAAGGATGCTCACCTGTGTGAATTTTCTGGTGTTTAAGGAGATTTTCTTTTCTAGTAAAATCTTTCCCACACTCTGAACATGAATAAGGGCGTTCCCCTGTGTGTATTCTCTGGTGTCTAATAAGTTTTCCTTTTTCAAGGAAACATTTCCCGCACTCTGAACAAGGGAAAGGACGCTCACCGGTGTGAATTTTCTGGTGTACAATAAGTTTTCCTTTTTCATGGAAACTTTGGCTGCACTCTGTACAAGGGAAAGGACGCTCACCTGTGTGAGTTCTCTTGTGTAAAGTAAGTTGCCTTTTGCGAATGAAACGTTTCCCACACTCTGAACATAAATGAGGACGCTCACCCGTGTGAGTTCTCCGATGTCTACGAAGGTCATTCTTTGCAATGAAAGATTTCCCGCACTCTGAACATGAATAAGGACGTTCACCCGTGTGAGTTCTCTGGTGTATAATAAGTGATTTTTTATGGGGGAAACCTTTCCCGCACTCTGAGCAAGGGAAAGGACGCTCACCCGTGTGAATTCTTTGATGGGAAACCAGGGCTGCTTTCCGAAAGAAACATTTCCCACAGTCTGGACATGAAAACGGACACACACCTGTGTGAATTTTCTTGTGTCTAAGAAAGTTTCCCTTCTCGTTGAAACATTTCCCGCACTCTGAACATGAATAAAGATGCTCACTTGTGTGGCAGCTCTGGTGTCGAACAAGGTGTCCTTTCTGAGTGAAAGATTTCCCGCACTCTGAACATGAATAAGGACGCTCACCCGTGTGAATTCTCTGGTGTTCTAAAAGTATTATTTTCTGAGAGAAACATTTCCCGCACTCTGAACATGAATAAGGGCGCTCACCCGTGTGAACTCTCTGGTGTGTCAAAAGTGATCCTTTTGCTGAAAAAGATTTCCCGCACTCTGAACATGAATAAATACGCTCACCTGTGTGAATTCTCTGGTGTTTAACAAGGTCTGCTTTCTCAGTAAAAAATTTCCCGCACTCTGGACATAAATAAGGGCGCTCACCTGTGTGTTTTTTATGGTGTCTAAGAAGTTCCTTTTTCTCAATGAAAATTTTATTGCACTCTGAACATGAGTAAGGACGATCACCTGTGTGTATTCTCTGGTGTGCAATAAGATTGTCTTTCCTAGTGAAACATTTTCCACACTCTGAACATAGATAAGGATGTTCAGCAGTGTGAAATCTCTGATGTCTAAGAAGCTCTTTGTTTTCAGTGAAACACTTCCCGCACTCTGAACATGACAATGAACGCTTTCCTGTGTGAAACCTCTTATGGCTTGAAGAAGATTTCTGGAGATTAGATGGATCTGTTGGTCTGTCAGCACTGTGAGAAGGTTCCTCAGGATTAGAAGGACCCATTGATCTTGGATGGACATCTAAAGTCATAGTATGGGATTTATCAGAAGGTTCCTCAGGATTAGAAGGACCCATTGATCTTAGATGGACATCTGAAGTCATAGTATGGGATTTATCAGAAGGTTCCTCAGGATTAGAAGGATCCATTGATCTTAGATGGACATCTGAAGTCATAGTATGGGGTATATCAGAAGGTTCCTCAGGATTAGAAGGATCCATTGATCTTAGATGGACATCTGAAGTCATAGTATGGGATTTATCAGAAGGTTCCTCAGGATTAGAAGGATCCATTGATCTTAGATGGACATCTGAAGTCATAGTATGGGATTTATCAGAAGGTTCCTCAGGATTAGAAGGATCCATTGATCTTAGATGGACATCTGGAGTCATAGTATGGGATTTCCTAGAAGGTTCCTCAGAATTAGAAGGATCCATTGATCTTAGATGGACATCTGAAGTCATAGTATGGGATTTATCAGAAGGTTCCTCAGGATTAGAAGGATCCGTTAATCTAACCAACCAATCAGACTTCACTTTCGTTGAATACTGTGAAATGTCAGTATCTTCTGCCTTACAATCTGGAGTTATAATAAGATGTCCCTCCGATGTATTTATACTCCAGAAACACCGTCCATCTGCTGGAAAGTAATATTTAATATAAGTCAAATCTCATACATCTTGTATTCCGAAGTCATAGATCTATGTGTAGCTTTCAAACCAGTCCCAGAGCTCTGACATTGAATTAGGTGCGATTAGAACAGCAACTATGAATAAAAACCAGATCCAACATACAAAACACCCAAACCACACTAAGAGCTGGAGGCTCCTAAGGACATACTTTTGGACAAAACATGTAGGGTGGAGTCACACTGCTGTATCAGGTTATGTGCAGCAGCTTCTCATGTGAGTTACTGTTAATGTCTATGGATGTTCGTAAACACTTTGGCCTTGTTTTGTTTGCTCCATACGTGAGACTTGCAACACAGTTGCTCAAATTGTGCAATCATTCTGCAGGCTACAAGAGAGGATGGAGAAACGTAGCTGAGATTCAGCATTAGAGGCCCCTGAGGATGTCTTATTGGAGAAAAACGGGTAGTCTTAGCACTGATTTCACACCACAGTATCGGGTTTCGTGCAGCGGCTGCTCATGTAAGTTACCAATACTATCTATGGATGTTCTTATTCTCTTTTAAAGTTTTAATAAAACATGCTGCACTATAGTTTTTTTTTTGTTTGCCACATAAGTGAGACTTACGGCATGGTTGTTGCCAATATGAAATCCTTCTGAGGGCTACAAGAGAAGATGGAGAAACATGGCAGTAATTTAGAGCTAGGGGCCCCTGAGGAAGTCCTATCGGACAAAACCTGCAGGGTAGAGTCTTAGTGCAGATGTCACACCGCTGTATCGGGTTTCACGCAGTGTCTTCTCTTGTGAGTTACCAATAATGTTTATAAATGTTCGTATGCTCTTTTAAAGTTTTAATAAAACATACTGCACCATGTCCCTGTCTTGTTGGGGAATTATCTGTCTTTTGGAAGAAGGAATTATTTTAGCCTAATGAATTATGAACAAACTTTATGTGGCTTTTTTCTCCTCCTCTGGCTCTACTTCAGCTTTGGATTTCTTTTTAACTCAGTGAACATATGGTATATTTCAACCCATATAACAATGTAATTACATGCTTTATACTTAGAGAGGTGGAATTTAAATGTGAAATGTTTCTGTATTTAGTGTGTATTACTCACTTGTGTCAATATGTAGAGAAGATTCCTCCTGTTTACTTTCCATAATCACCTCCCCCTCCTCCATAGACTGCTGATCTCCACTCACCAACCTCTCTTCTTCTTCCCGTTTAACCTCAACTTTGATGTCTTTTTGTTCTTCATTCTAAATTCCAGAGATGATAAAATATAACATCTGGAAACACTGCTGCCAATAATGTCTTCTCAAGTTCTCATAGACTTATGTTTGAGTTATTTTTGCCCAGTCCCATCTACCTGATTATTCTCAATATAGTGGTGATTTTCCTGTGTAGAATTCTGAGAATACAGAGGACAACCCTCCTCCATAGACTGCTGACATCTGGTCACCAACGTCTCTTCTTCCTGTTTAACCTCAACTTTTATGTCTTTCAATTCTTCACCCTAAATCCCGAAGATGATAGAATACATATGTAAAAAAGTACAAGAGATTACATAGAAGACTGGCCTCTCATAGCTTAGTATTCTGTTCTAGTTGCTCAGTCCCACCTACCTGATGATGGTGAGGGATGGTGTGATCTTCCTGTGTGGAATCCCGGGAATACAGAGGACGGGGACATCTCTCTGGTGGGTTCCCATTACTGGATCCATCTGTAGGAAACACACACACTGACTGAATACATTGTTTCTATGTGTTTATCAGATGATGGGGGATCTAGGTGGACCCTCCGTACTGCTCTCTCCTTTACAATAAAGTCTCCTCTTACCCGGTGATGTGAGGGGCGGCTGATTCTCCATCATGACGTCCTTGTAGAGATCCTTGTGTCCTTCTAAATACTCCCACTCCTCCACGGAGAAATAGACAGTGACATCCTGACACCTTATAGGAACCTGACACACACAATGATACAGTCACCATCCAGACACATCCCTTGTCTGTTACTGGATAATGTCCCGAAATTCCCGGCACCGCTCACCTCTCCTGTCAGCAGCTCCATCATCTTCTTGGTGACTTCTAGAATCTTCTTGGCACTGGTTACCTCTTTTGTCAGGTGGAGGCATTGTGATGGGTGATGATCCGTGAAGACTACTGCTGGGTGTTAAGAATTATCTGGACTGTACTGGGATGAATAATGTCTGCACAGAGTTCCTCCAAAGTTGACTCTTCAGACAGCTTTTCATAATATTCTAAAGGCCTTGCTAATCTCACTGAAAGAAATCCAGAGAGTATAACTCTAACCAAAACCTTAATTGAAGTTTGGATTGATTGGAGTCGAGCATTACTTTACTCTGTTAAAGATTTCCCTTCACTTCCTTTCAAGGTGATGCCAAAAACAATGATGTGAATGGAAATAAGCCCAATAGGGACACAGACACAAAAAAAAATCTGGCAGCAGTTCTACCTTTCCTGTTCCCAATCTAAAATAAAAAAAAAAAAGTTTAGTTTAGCACTAAAGAGAAGCATTACCTGGTAAATATTGGATTGGAGAGGATAGAGGTTTACAAAATAGTACTGACCTTGTATGATGGAGGATATGTAGACATGACATTGCTCTGTGTGCACAGTGGTCGGGAATGTCTATATTGTGAGCCCCGTCCTATTAGTGTCACTGGACACGGCATGTACTGTACACATTGATGTCACCCTGACAGCCAACTCCACCAAAATAGGTCTGGAGGCATCTGTACTGTGATTGGTGCTCAGGATCACATGACAGAGACAGGACAACCAGTCAGGTTATGGTGAAAAGCCACAGAGAACCAACAATCCTCCACTAACATACTTTAGAGGTATAGAATGGCAGCATCACTTCCATCAAATCACAAAAATCAGGAGCTTCATACCTTATTTTATGTACTGTAGGGATGTTCATTCCTTCTGCTGCCTTCATTAGAACTTGTAGTGTAGTTCAGTCTTCTTCCTCCCCATTTCTTGATCCAAAGAAGACACGGTGTCCATTAACTCACAGTGATGAGAGCCAACAACCCCGAGACAGCTTTATGGAGGATGGATAAATGGTTCTATATTTAGGATGTATCCGGTCTATAAACCAGAGGCTCTGGATGGACAGTTGGATAAATGGTTCTATATTTAGGATGTATCCGGTCTATAAACCAGAAGCTCTGGATGAACAGTTGGATAAATGGTTCTATATATCTAAGCTGTGTCTGGTCTATAAACCAGAGGCTCTGGATGGACAGTTGGATAATTGGCTCTATGTTAGGACGTATTTGTTCTATAAACCAGAGGTTCTGGATGAACAGTTGGATAAACAGTTCTATATTTAGGATGTATCTGGTCTATAAACCAGAGGCTCTGGATGGACAGTTGGATCCATGGTTCTATATTTAGGATGTATTCGGTCTATAAACCAGAGGCTCTGGATGGACAGTTGGATAAATGGTTCTATATTTAGGATGTATCCGGTCTATAAACCAGAGGCTCTGGATGGACAGTTGGATAAATGGTTCTATATTTAGGATGTATCCGGTCTATAAACCAGAGGCTCTGGATGGACAGTTGGATAAATGGTTCTATATTTAGGATGTATCCGTTCTATAAACCAGAGGCTCTGGACTGACAGTTGGATAAACTGTTCTATACATCCAGAATTATCTGTTCTATAAACCATAAAAGACATCACAGTGACTATGGAGGAAGAGGACGGACATGACGGGGGAGGTTAATGGGTGTAAATATAAAATAATATCTTATTACCGCCTCTGCAGCCAGTTCCAGCAACGTCTCCTCTGTACTTCCCATCAACGTCTCTTTTTCTGGAAACACCCATTTATACTCTTACATCGCTTCCTGTATAACTTACATCACTTCCTGTCTATATCTTACATCACTTCCTGTCTGTGTGTTCCACATGAGATCACCACCTTGTGGTGAATATAAATACTACAGTCTACGATACATTTAATCATTTTCCCCGCTGCCTTGTGCTCCATTACTCCAATATAATACATCCGAGGATATACATGTAGAATTTATCTCAGATAAAATTCAGACAATAAAAAAAAATGAAAACAATTTTTTGCTTATGTTTTATTATTTATAAATGTAAAACTAAATCATACGGCTACAATCAAATCAAACTAAATCATGAAAGCCAAACTGAAAATTGAAATACAATATATCAAGCTAAATACCAACAGTTTTAATACATGTGGGAGGATCTTAATTTTAGCCATGTGACTGGAATTTTGAAATCTCATTGGACTTAAATGAAAATAACTGTCACTTTAAAAATAAATAAAGATCTATATCCTGGTGTTCTAGCCTTGTGAATTGAGCCCATAGTATTGTGGATAATAAATGTAGTGGAGGCTGTGAGATTCTCCGCTGGCTGGATGTGTCCGGTGCCCGCTCTCTCCCCGGTGTGCAGATAAACTAAGTGCGGGGCGAGGACTATGCATCTGCAGGAGGGGAAAGCAGAGTCAGAGCCAATAGGAAAATTCAGAAGAGGACTTGCTCTGCTCCAGAGCCTCATGGGAATTGTAGTTCTTCTAGGGGGTGCTGCACCATTCTTGTTTATGGAGACTAATGGCTACTGGACTTCAGTTCCCACAAATCCTTGCTGCTAGAGGAGTAGAGTTTCACAGTTTTTCCAGGCAAACTGAGAGTAATCGTGGCAGTCCAGGGAAGAAAGTGATATGGATTGGCCTGCTGTCAGGGTCTGGGCCTCAAATCTGAGGGACCAGGGTCATTAGGGAGGAGCTAAAAGGACCTGTTGCTGTGCCTATTCCTACAACAGGGAGATGGGATGGACTAGCAACTGAGTCTGCTGGAGCAGCCTTCATAGACTGAGTTGAGAGAGAATTGCCGTGTTTTCAGGGTAGGAGCTGCGTCCTGTGTAAATACTGTATCTGGGACCCAATTTCTGGGAGCTGCTGTCCACCAAGCCATTGGGACCCGATTAGTCACCTATCAGGAAGCGATGAGCTGAATATATATGTTCTAAACACTCGCCACACTGTTAGCCTAAAGGGAGACTGCTCCCACTGAACAGCTTAGCTCCTCTTACCTACTAACCCTCTTAAAAGGACAGTGCACCACCTAAAGAAAAGCCCCACCGAAAGCCGACCAAGGTTAATTTTTAGGCCCCTAGGTACTTTCTACCAGCTCCAGGGGTACCTCGCCCTAGGAATGCATACACCCACTTGCTAGTGGGTTTGTATGTTTAAGGTGACCAACAGGACCCTCTCTATTCCTCTGAACTGGTTGATATCGCTTGAGACTCTAGTAATCCAGTTAGTATCGAAGTTAACAGTGCTATAGATTCTTTGTGTGCAAGTTAGTGATTCCTCACCCATTTGTTTATCACAGTGCTTTTTGTCTATGCAACACACTCTTGCCTATTAGGGCAGCACTTAAGATGTCCTAGGTAACCTCTGGTCCTGGCACACTGAGATCTATAGGAGGCTTCCAGGGACCCGTTTTGCTGCCAAAGACACTGTTGCTACAACAGACAGCACATCTTGCTCTGTGATCATCCCTACCACACTTAACTCAGCATTCAGTTTATAGAACACCAGTGCAAGCACGGAGGGAGCAAACATCCAAGGACTCGGTCACTTGCCGAATCTTTCTTTTTTTCTTTGCCCACTTTTATTGCTAGACAGTTTCACAAACACAAAGGGTTTCCTACGCAGGAGTTTTTGCAGCATTCTCACGCAGACTATCGCGCCTCTCTAGCGGAGGCCCATATGCTTCACCCTCGTAGTCACATTCCTTGAGGAATGAGGTGAACTACAGGCAGCTTAACCACACAAACCATGCACACACCTTCACAATCAGTGAGAAATTTGCTGGCAAAACGTGGACCCAGAATTGACGACTTCATTATCCCCAATTCTCTACAAAACCTCCGAAGTCCAGGACCCAGACCAGGATTTACAAATCTTGGAGAAAACCTAACCTCTTCCGGATCGGCCACCGTCGTTATACGTCGGTACTTTGAAGGAGGGTATCGTTGTTATGGCAGCAGCTACCTGCCATAACCCCGGTATCCTCGTCTTCAGTGAGCGGTCCGGTTTAAGATGAAAGTGGTCTCTGCGGCGGATTCGCCGCAAGATCACTTTTATCAGCGGCAGGAGAGGCCTCCCCCCCTCCCGTCGTGATCCGGTGCCCTCCGCCGCTTACCGGAGCCGTCGGCAGCGGCGGAGGTGATCGCGTTTGTCCCCTGCCTGGGTATGGAGGTGAGTGAGGGGAAGAAGGCCCCCACCCATCTCTTCATATCACTGCAGGGCGGAAGCAACATCAAAAAGTCACCTCCGCCCATAGCTCTTAAAAGGGCCATTTTTTTTTTTTCATTTTTTTTTTTAAATGACAATTTTTTATTATTGCATTTTAATGTAAATTTGAGATCTGAGGTCTTTTTGACCCCAGATCTCATATTTAAGAGGTCCTGTCATGCTTTTTTCTATTACAAGGGATTCCTTGTAATAGGAATAAAAGTGACAGAATTATTATTATTATATTAAAAAAAAAAAAAAAAAAAAAAAGGTAAAATAAGAAAAAAAAAAGAATTTTAAATGCGCTCTGTCCCGACAAGCTCGCGTGCAGAAGCGAACGCATACGTGACTAGCGCCCGCATATGAAAACGGTGTTCAAACCACACATGTGAGGTATCGCCGCGATCGGTAGAGCGAGAGCAATAATTCTAGGCATAGACCACCTCTGTAGCCTAAAATATGCAACCTGTAGAATTTTTTTAAACATCGCCTATGGAGACTTTTAAGGGTAAAAGTTTGTCGCCATTCCACGAGCAGGGCGCAATTTTGAAGCGTGACATGTTGGGTATCAATTTACTCGGCGTAACATTATCTTTCATAATTAAAAAAAAAAAAACTGGGCTAACTTTACTTATTTTTTAATTTAAAAAAAGTGTATTTTTTCCAAAAAAAGGTGCGCTTGCAAGAGCGCTGCGCAAATACGGTGTGACAGAAAGTGTTGCGACCGCCATTTTATTCTCTAGGGTGTTAGAAAAAAAAAATGTAAAATGTTTGGGGGTTCTAAGTAATTTTCTAGCAAAAAAACTTGTAAACAACAAATCTCAGAAAGAGGCTCGGTCCTTAAAATGTCAGTTTCCTCTGTATGAAGCCGACCCGCTGCATGACACAAAATCTTTATATATTGTGACAAGGTGCGACACTGCCACAGTATTTAAACAAAAAAAAAAAATTGTTCGCTTGTGTAGCGCACCCCACGTAAAAGCCGCCGGTGAATAGGGATCCCCCCCTCCCACAGACAGGCACACCAAATCCTCACAGTATCCCACAGTCAACACAGTCCAGTGCTTGTTTTTATGTTTTATTGAGGGGATAAAACCTGGATAGGGAATTGGGAAAATCATGCGATTGCCGACTTGACTTGCAACAACTTCTCTATATACAGTCTGTACGTTTGGACGTCGCTTCCGCCTCTCTCCTCCTCCAGATTCACAGCAGAGTGGAACAAAGTTACGCGTTTCGCACTACACAGCGTGCTTAGTCTATGACCAAGCACTCTGTGTAGTGCGAAACGCGTAAGGTTTGTTCCACTCTGCTGTGACCTGTATTTTGGATGACACTTTATTGAATAAAAAGGCAAATATTTTTGGAGTGCGGCTGTCCAGGATTTCTTTGATGTCTAACCGCTACAGCATTGCCGGCACCTGGACTTCTAGACTGAAGGAGATGCCTTTTACTTTGATCTGACCCACCTGGGAGCAGTGATACTCTCTCTCTCTCTCTCTCTCTCTACTTGGATTTCTGGACTTTGCCCTTTAAGAAGCGGTTTGCGCCCTCCGTGAGTGTGATCGCGGGTCCCGCGGACTCGATGCCCGCGGGGATACCCGCGATCGTCTCACGGAGAGGAAGAACGGGGAAATGCTGATGTAAACAAGGCCTTTCCCCGTTCTGCCTAGTGACAGGACACTGATCACAGCTCCCTGTAAATCGGGAGGTGTGGTCAGTGTCGTGTCACACGCAGTCCCTCCCCCCCTACAGTTAGAATCACTCCCTAGGACACACTTAAAGAGGAGCTCCACCCGAGGTCCAGTAAAAAAAAAAAAAAAAAAAAAAAAAAAAATTAAAAAAGTCAGCATCTACAAATACTGCAGCTGCTGACTTTTAATTGGACACTTACCTGTCCCTGGGTCTAGCGATGCGGGGGAATCGAAGCCCCGCTCGTCCCCCCCCCCCTCCGTTCGGCGGCGCCGGCATTGCAAGTGTGGGCGTCGGGCTGTGGCTTCACAGGCCTGGCACCCACTGCGCATGCGCGAGCAGCGCCGCGCGCCGTGGATTGGCCGCTCAGTCACCTGGGACCTGTAATGGGTCCCAGATGATTGACGGGAGGGAGGGAGCAGAGCTGAGCCCTTCCTGTGCCGAGGGGGAAGTGATGTCACCAGCCCCAAGGCAATGGAAGAGGCAGACTACGAGGGACCCCCTAGCAACAGGCATTTAGAGGTAAGTAAAAAAAAAATATATATTATATAAAAAATATATATATAAAAAATATATATATATATATATATATATATATATATATATATATATATATATATATATATATATATATATATATATATATATATATATATATATATATATATATATAAATTTTTCTTTTTTTTTTTTTTTTTTTTCATGTAGTTTTTTTTTTTTGGGTGGAACCCCACTTTAACCCCTACAGAGCCCCCTAGTGGTTAACCCCTTCACTGCCAGTCACATTTACACAGTAATCAATGCATTTTTAATCGCACTGATCGCTGTCTAAACGTGGTCCCAAAATCGCGCCAAAAGTGTCCGATCTGTCCGCCATAATGTCACAGTCACGAAAAAAAAAAAAAAAAAAACGCTGATCGCCGCCATTACTAGTGAAAAAAAATTATTAATAAAAATGCCATAAATCTCCTATTTTGTAGACGCTATAACTTTTGCGCCAACCAATAAACGCTTATTGCGTTTTTTGTTTTTTTTCACCAAAAATATGTAGAATACGTATCGGCCTAAACTGTGGGGAAATTTTTTATTTTTTTTTAAATATATTTTTGGGGGATATTTATTATAGCAAAAAGTAAAAAATAATGCTTTTTTTTTTCAAAATTGTCGCTATGTTTTTGTTTATAGCTCAAAAAATAAAAACCGCAGAGGAGATCAAATACCACCAAAAGAAAGCTCTATTTGTGGGGGAAAAGGGACGTCAGTTGTGTTTGGGAGCCACGTCGCACGACCGCGCAATTGTCAGTTAAAGCCAAGCAGGCGGGTTCTCTCTGACGTCTCCAACTTATCTTATCTTCCTAACATTTCCCGCACCCTGAGTGCGCACGTTCAGCGGTGTGAACTCTCTGGTGTTCACCAAGGTGTCCTTTCTGAGTGAATGATTTCCCGCACTCTGAACACGGATAAGGACGCTCAACCCCGTGAACCTTCTGGTGTCTGCCAAGGTCTCCATTGCGAATGAAACACTTCCCGCACTCTGAACACGAATAGGGGCGCTCCCCCGTGTGCGTTTTCTGGTGTCCAAGAAGTCCCTTTTTCACAGTGAAAGATTTCCCGCACTCTGAACACGAAAAAAGACCCTCGCCCGTGTGAATTTTCTGGTGAATAGCAAGGTCTCTTTTACGAATGAAGGACTTCCCGCACTCTGAACAGGGATAAGGGCGCACGCCCGTGTGAATTCTCTGGTGCAAAACAAAGTCTTTTTTGTGAATGAAGGACTTCCCGCACTCTGAACAGGGATAAGGGCGCACGCCCGTGTGAATTCTCTGGTGTAAAACAAAGTCTTTTTTGCGAATGAAGGATTTCCCGCACTCTGAACATGGATGAGGACGCTCACCTGTGTGAGTTCTCTGGTGTTCAAAAAGTACCCCTTCCCGAGTGAAAGATTTCCCGCACTCTGAGCACGAGAAAGGACGCTCACCTGTGTGAGTTCTCTGGTGGATAATTAGGGAATCTTTCCTAACGAAACATTTCCCGCACTCTGAACACGAATAAGGACGTTCACCTGTGTGTATTTTCTGGTGTCTAAAAAGTTTTTCTCTTTTAAGGAAGCATTTGCCGCACTCTGAACAAGTTAAAGAACGCTCACCCGTGTGAATTCTCTGATGGCTATGAAGGTCATTTTTTTCATTAAAAGTTTTCCCGCACTCGGAACATGAATAAGGACGCTCACTCATGTGTATTCTCTGGTGTACAATAAGTAGTCCTTTCTCATTGAAACATTTCCCGCACTCTGAACACAAATAAAGACGCTCACCTGTGTGAACTCTCTGGTGTCTAACAAGGTGTCCTTTCCGACTGAAGGATTTCCCGCACTCTGAACATGAATAAGGGCGCTCGCCCGTGTGAATTCTCTGGTGGATATCACATTCTCCTTTCTGAGAGAAAGATTTCCCGCACTCTGAACATGAATAAGGACACTCACCCGTGTGAACTCTCTGGTGTTTAACAAGGACTCCTTTTGTGGTGAAGGATTTCCCGCACTCTGAACAACGGAAAGGACGCTCACCCGTGTGAATCCGCAGGTGTTCGGTAAGGTGTACCTTTTTAGGGAAACATTTGCCGCACTCTGAACAACGGTAAGGACGCTCACCGGTGTGAGTTCTCTGGTGTACAATAAGTACTGCTTTCTGAGTGAAACATTTTCCGCACTCTGAACATGGATAGGGACGTTCAACAGTGTGAATTCTCTGATGTCTACGAAGGTCATTCTTTTCAGTGAAACATTTCCCGCATTCTGAACATGAGAATGAACGCTCTCCTGTGTGAGCCCTCTTACGGCTTAAAGATGATTTCTGGGGATTGGATGGATCTGGTGATCTGTGAGAACTTAGATGGACATCTGAAGTCATAGTATGGGATTTCTCAGAAGGTTCCTCAGGATTAGAAGGATCCATTGATCTTAGATGGACATCTGAAGTCATAGTATGGGATTTATCAGAAGGTTCCTCAGGATTAGAAGGACCCATTGATCTTAGATGGACATCTGAAGTCATAGTATGGGATTTCTCAGAAGGTTCCTCAGGATTAGAAGGATCTATTGATCTTAGATGGACATCTGAAGTCATAGTATGGGATTTATCAGAAGGTTCCTCAGGATTAGAAGGACCCATTGATCTTAGATGGACATCTGAAGTCATAGTATGGGATTTATCAGAAGGTTCCTCAGGATTAGAAGGACCCATTGATCTTAGATGGACATCTGAAGTCATAGTATGGGATTTATCAGAAGGTTCCCCAGGATTAGAAGGATCTGTTGATCTTAGATGGTCATCTGAAGTCATAGTATGGGATTTATCAGAAGGTTCCTCAGGATTAGAAGGGCCCATTGATCTTAGATGGACATGTGAAGTCATAGTATGGGATTTATCAGAAGGTTCCTCAGGATTGGAAGGATCCTTTGATCTAACCAACCAATCAGAGTTCACTTCTGTCTTACAATCTGGAGATATAATAAGATGCCCCTCCGATGTATTTATATTCCAGAAACACCGTCCATCTGCTGGAAAGTAATATTTAATATAAGTCATATCTGTTCTCATACATCTTGTATTCAGAAGTCATAGCCATAATCAAAACATTCCCAGAGCTCTGGCATTGAATTTGGTGTAATTATTACAGAAAATTAAAAATAAAGACCAGATCAATGATACAAAACTCCCAAACTGCACTAAGTAACAGTATTTGTGCATTGGTGACAAGGTCATGGTGAAGAATAGGACATTCCTCCACCTATTCCTAAAAACACATCAAGGATATACCGTTCATATTGTGTACAGCAGTTTAAAAAGTGCATGTGAACATCCATAGACATTATCGGTAACTCACATGAGAAGCCACTACTTTGAACCTGATACAGTGGCATAACGTCAGGGTCAAGGCTCCGCCCTACATGTTTTGTCTAATAGGACATCCTCAGGGGTCTCTAGCGTTGAATCTCCACCCTGCATTGTAGACCGCATAAGTAATTGCATATGCTTGGGAATCTCATCAACAGGTCCATTTACGTGAGTCAGTTGTGCTTTTTAGGAATGTTGATAAGTTACCGAGTATATTAAGGCATGTACCCTCACTCAAAAGCGCCGGACCCTGGGGCAAGTCAGCCATTGAGATTTTTTTTTGAGGAATGGAAATGGACCTTTCCTATGGTGTACAGTAGCTCCTCCTCATTTGTTGGGAACATGACATTATATTGAGGAATGGAGATGGACCTTTCATATGGTGTACAGTATCTCCTCCTCATTTGTTGGGAACATGACGTTATATTGAGGAATGGAGATGGACCTTTCATATGGTGTACAGTATCTCCTCCTCATTTGTTGGGAAGATGATGTTCTATTGAGGAATGGAGATGGACCTTTCATATGGTGTACGGTATCTCCTCCTCATTTGTTGGGAACATGACATTATATTGAGGAATGGAGATGGACCTTTCATATGGTGTACAGTATCTCCTCCTCATTTGTTGGGAACTATAGGTGATTTTTCTGCCCTCCTCTGGATTAACTGCCACTTTACATTTTTTTTCTCTCAATGGACATATGGTATTATTTAAACCCATGTAACAATGTAAATACATTCTTTATACTTAAAGAAGTAGATTTAAATAGTGAACTGTCTCGACATTTAGTGTTTATGACTTACTTGTGTCCATATGTATCGAAGAGTCCTCCTGTTTACTTTCCATAATCATCTCCCCCTCCTCCATAGACTGCTGATCTCCACTCACCAACCGCTCTTCTTCCTCTTTCTTAACCTCAAATTTGATGTCTTTCCATTCTTCATTCTAAAGTTCAGAGATGACAAAATATAACATCTAAAAACACAGCTGAAAATATTAGGAGATTGCATAGGAGAATATCTTCTCATAGAATTATTTTGTAGTTCATTTTGTGCAATCCCATCTACCTGATCATTCTCTGTATAGTGGTGATCTTCCTGTGTAGAATTCTGGGAATACAGAGGACAACCCTCTTCCATAGACTGCTGATCTCCACTCACCAACGTCTCTTCTTCCTTTTTAATCTCAACTTTGATGTCTTTCAGTTCTTCATCCTAAATTTTTTTAAATACTGCATTTAACTACTGGAAAAGTGTCTGCCAAAAACACAAGATTACATAGAATGTTCTCTCATAGAATTATATTTTAGTTCATTTTGCCCAGTCCCATCTACCTGATCATTCTCTGTATAGTGGTGATCTTCTTGGGTGGAATTCTGGGAATACAGAGGACAACCCTCCTCCATAGACTGCTGATCTCCACTCACCAACGTCTCTTCTTCTTCCTCTTTAACTTCAGCTTTCATATATGCCAGTTCCTTATTCTAAGACCCAAAGATGATCGATTTCAATTTTACAAATGAAGAGATTACATAATAAAATGTCCTCTCATTGCATAGAATACATTTTTTGATCTACATGCTCAGTCCCACCTACCTGATGATGGTGAGGGATGGTGTGATCTTCCTGTGTGGAATCCTGGGAATACGGAGGACGGGGACATCTCTCTGGTGGGTTCCCATTACTGGATCCATCTGTAGGAAACACACACACTGACTGAATACATTGTTTCTATGTGTTTATCAGATGATGGGGGATCTAGGTGGACCCTCCGTACTGCTCTCTCCTTTACAATAAAGTCTTCTCTTACCCGGTGATGTGAGGGGCGGCTGATTGTCCATCATGACGTCCTTGTAGAGATCCTTGTGTCCTTCTAAATACTCCCACTCCTCCATGGAGAAATAGACAGTGACATCCTGACACCTTATAGGAACCTGACACACACAATGATACAGTCATCATCCAGACACATCCCTTGTCTGTTACTGGATAATGTCCCAGAATTCCCGGCACCGCTCACCTCTGCCTTAAGCAGATCAAAGATCTCATTGGTGACTTCTAGAATCTTCTTGGTACTGGTTACCTCTGTTGTCAGGCAGTGAGGTGGAGGCGCTGTGATGGGTGATGATGTAAGTTGTCATAATATTTTAAAGCCTTCCTAAATCTTGCTGATAGAAATCCAAAGGTTCCCTTTAAAGTATAACTGATCCTCCGTTGCCTCCCCCTGAATTATTTCCAGCTCCTTTTCAAAGCAGGCCCTCCAGCTTACCCTGAGCTGGGACCTCGGTGGACTTAGATTTCAGCTAACTTGCTTAAAAGGGCAAGCAGGCCTTCCAGGCTGGGATCTCCTCCTGCTGGACAAGAACCTGATTGTTCTAAATCCCGGACTATTTATGCACTTCTCAGCCACCTACTGGGCACCCTCTCCCCAGGGATTGGCGGATAATATTCAGGCCCAGGGTCTGCCCCTTCCAGCCCACTACATTCTACTACTTTCACTAGAAGACAGAGGAAAGTAGTTGAGCCTACAGCCAGCAAGACCTAAAACAGCCGAAAGGAATCACCGACTACAGAGGAGCTAACAAAACTAAATTTACCTAAACCTCTCTAGCAACCTAACTAGGAGGGTGATACATTTAGGATGCATCTGGTCTATAAACCAGAGGCTCCGAATGGACAGTTGGATAAATGGTTCTATATTTAGGATGTATCCGGTCTATAAACCAGAGGCTCTGGATGGACAGTTGGATAAATGGCTCTATATTTAGGATGTATTTGGTTTATAAACCAGAGGCTCCGGATGGACAGTTGGATAAATGGTTCTATATTTAGGATGTATCTGGTCTATAAACCAGAGGCTCCAGATGGACAGTTGGATAAATGGCTCTATATTTAGGATATATCTGGTCTATAACCAGAGACTCTGGATGGACAGTTGGATAAATGGCTCTATATTTAGGATGTATCCTGTCTATAATCCAAAGGCTCTGAATGGACAGTTGGATAAATAAATCTGTATATGCAGAATATATCTGTTCTATAAACTATAAAAGATGTCCCAGGAGGAAGAGGGCGAACATAAAGGGACGGTTACTGGGTGTAAATATAAAATAATACCTTATTACCTCCTCGGCTGCCAGTTCCACCAATGTCTCCTTTCTACGTCTCTTTTTTCCGGGAACTCCCTATTTATACTTCTATATCACTTCCTGTTGGTAATCTACATCACTTCCTGTCTGTACACTACATCACTTCCTGTCTGAAGGGACATCACTTCCTGTTGGTGTGTTCTAAGTGAAAGCACCACCTTGAGTTGAATATAAATACTGCGGTCTACGTTACACTTCATCATTGTCCCCGCTGCCTCCTGGTCCATTTCTCCATTATGTTACATCCATGATTACACATGTAGATTATATCTCAGATAAAATACAGACATAAAAAAAATTTAAATAATTTTTTGCTTATATTTTATTATTTATAAATGTAAAACCAAAGTAAGCATTAAAATACAACATATTGGGCTCAATTTAAATAGTTTTAATACAAGTAGAAGGATCTTTATTTTAGCCATGTGAATGTAATTTTCAAATCTCATTGGACTTGAAGTGGAATTCCAGTCCAGTAAATACTAGGGTTGCCACCTTTTGTTCAAGCCAAAGCCGAACACACTTGTGGCACAAGGCAATTATTTATTTATCTTTTGTAGTAAACCCTATGGGGCCTGGGATACATTTGGGTGCCTCAAGGATGGACAGGGGGACAGTGGGATGGACGGGGGACAGTGGGATTGACAGGGGGGACTGTGGTATGGACAGAGGGACCGTGGAAAGGACGGGGGGAAGTAGAATGGACAGGGGGACCGTGGGATGGACGGAGGGGGAACAGTGGGATGGACGGGGGGGGGAACAGTGGGATGGACGGGGGGGGGAACAGTGGGATGGACGGGGGGGGAACAGTGGGATGGACGGGGGGGGAACAGTGGGATGGAAGGGGGGGGACAGTGGGATGGAAGGGGGGGGAAACAGTGGGATGGACAGGGGGTTGGAAAGTGGGATGGACAGGGGGACCGTGGAATGGACAAGGGGATGGCCTGTGGGATGGACAGTGGGATAGACGGGGGACAAGGGGTTGGACAGGGGGACAGTAGGATGGTTCCTGGCGGTAGTGAGGGGGTTGTCTATCTGGCTTCCTCCCCAGCGATCGATTTCTAAAAGCAACCATGAACCTGGGATATGGAGACCTACCCACTGGTCACATGGTATTGGAAGGAAGGAGTTAAGAAGTGCATGCATGAGGTCCACGCTAAAGGAAGGAAGAGAGAATAGATCCCGGATGTCACACATCCACCGACTCCTATGGTGGTATGAGAGAGACAACCTCAGCCTGGGCTCCCTAAAGGCCAGACCCCCCAACACATTTCGCATCTCTACTTGGTATAACTTGGAAAGACTATACTCGCTGCCTAGCTGAATAAACATGCGGGACAAACCTGGCTCGACTGTTCCTGAGTGTCCCTGACTTATGCATGGTTTTCAATAGCCAATGCCAATGTGATTGGATGGAAAAATCAAATCTCACACGCCCCAACATTGTGTGTTTTATCTACATACAATCCTTCAAAATCCTGCACCTCAACCCACACACGGCATTCAGACATGTAGAGGATTATTTTGGAGATGGAATATGTATGTGAAACTGCAACTCCGGGGGGAAACGTGACCTCCAACAGCTCCCCCCCACCATCCACACTACATCCTCTGACAGCTCTCCTCCACCATCCACACTACATTCTCCGACAGATCTCCTCCACCATCCACACTACATTCTCTGACAGATCTCCTCCACCATCTACACTACATTCTCCGACAGCTCTCCTCCACCATCCACACTACATTCTCCGACAGCTCTCCTCCACCATCTACACTACATTCTCCGACAGCTCTCCTCCACCATCCACACTACATTCTCCGACAGCTCTCCTCCACCATCCACACTACATTCTCCGACAGCTCTCCTCCACCATCTACACTACATTCTCCGACAGATCTCCTCCACCATCTACACTACATTCTCCGACAGCTCTCCTCCACCATCCACACTACATTCTCCGACAGATCTCCTCCACCATCCACACTACATTCTCCGACATCTCTGCTCCACCATCCACACTACATTCTCCGACATCTCTCCTCCACCATCCACACTACATTCTCCGACAGATCTCCTCCTCCCACCATCCACACTACATTCTCCGACAGATCTCCTCCACCATCCACACTACATTCTCCGACAGATCTCCTCCACCATCCACACTACATTCTCCAACAGATCTCCTCCACCATCCACACTACATTCTCCGACAGATCTCCTCCACCATCCACACTACATTCTCCGACAGCTCTGCTCCCATCATCCACACTACATTCTCCGACAGATCTCCTCCCACCATCCACACTACATTCTCCGACAGATCTCCTCCCCCATCCACACTACATTCTCCGACAGCTCTCCTCCACCATCCACACTACATTCTCCGACAGATCTCCTCCACCATCCACACTACATTCTCCGACAGCTCTCCTTCACCATCCACACTACATTCTCCGACAGTTCTCCTCCCACCATCCACACTACATTCTCCGACAGATCTCCTCCACCATCCACACTACATTCTCCGACAGATCTCCTCCACCATCCACACTACATTCTCCGACAGCTCTCCTCCACCATCCACACTACATTCTCCGACAGCTCTCCTCCACCATCCACACTACATTCTCCGACAGCTCTCCTCCACCATCCACACTACATTCTCCGACAGCTCTCCTCCACCATCCACACTACATTCTCCGACAGCTCTCCTCCACCATCCACACTACATTCTCCGACAGATCTCCTCCACCATCCACACTACATTCTCCGACAGCTCTGCTCCCATCATCCACACTACATTCTCCGACAGATCTCCTCCCACCATCCACACTACATTCTCCGACAGATCTCCTCCCCCATCCACACTACATTCTCCGACAGCTCTCCTCCACCATCCACACTACATTCTCCGACAGATCTCCTCCACCATCCACACTACATTCTCCGACAGCTCTCCTTCACCATCCACACTACATTCTCCGACAGTTCTCCTCCCACCATCCACACTACATTCTCCGACAGATCTCCTCCACCATCCACACTACATTCTCCGACAGATCTCCTCCACCATCCACACTACATTCTCCGACAGATCTCCTCCACACTACATTCTCCGACAGCTCTCCTCCCACCATCCACACTACATTCTCCGCCATTATACACCATTAGGGCCTATCTGACCCCCTCCCTAGGAGATTCTGAAGCTTATGGGACAATGTTTGTTCCCGGGACTGCATACTAGTACAGCTAATTATGAGGGGGATACCTCTCTGTGTGCATAATTTATATCCTATAGTATATAAAATGGAAAAAGAAGAAGCCAAGGGAAGACTTGGTCCATTTAGAAACGATTTTCTTGTCCTCCAGAAGTTCTATGGATTAAACAATTCCTCCTGGAAAAGCCATTGTACATTTGTCAAAAGAATCAGCTGGTGGGTTCTCTCTGACTTCTCCAACTTATTTCATCTTCGTAACATTTCCCACATCCTGAATGCAGTGCGCACGTTCAGCGGTGTGCATTCTCTGGTGTCTAACAAAGTGTTCTTTCCGAGTGAATGATTTCCCGCACTCTGAACACGGATAAGGACGCTCCCCACCGTGAACTTTCTGATGTCTTACAAGATCTGCATTGCGAATGAAACATTTCCCGCACTCTGAACATGAATATGGGCGCTCGCCTTTGTGCTTTTTCTGGTGCCCAAGAAGTTCCTTTTTCACAGGGAAAGATTTCCCGCACTCTGAACATGAATAAAGACCCTCACCTGTGTGAATTTTCTGGTGAATAACAAGGTCTCTTTTACGAATTAAGGATTTCCCACACTCTAAACATGGATAAGGACGCACACCTGTGTGAACTCTTTGGTGTGTAACAAGGTGTCCTTTCCGAGCGAATGGTTTCCCGCACTCTGAACATGAATAAGGACGTTCACCCGTGTGAACTCTCTGGTGTATCACAAGTGATCTTTTTGCAGAGAAAGATTTCCCGCACTCTGAACATGAATAAGGGCGCTCACCCGTGTGAATTCTCTGGTGGATATCACGTTCTCCTTTCTGAGCGAAAGATTTCCCGCACTCTGAACATGAATAAGGACACTCACCCGTGTGAACTCTCTGGTGTTTAACAAAGACTCCTTTTGTGGTGAAGGATTTCCCGCACTCTGAACAATGGAAAGGACGCTCACCCGTGTGAATCCTCTGGTGTTCAGTAAGGTGTACTTTTTTAGGGAAACATTTCCCGCACTCTGAACAACGGTAAGGACGCTCACCAGTGTGGGTTCTCTGGTGTACAATAAGTACTGCTTTGTGAGTGAAACATTTTTCGCACTCTGAACATGGATAGGGACGTTCACCAGTGTGAATTCTATGATGTCTACGAAGATCATTCCTTTCAGTGAAACATTTCCCGCACTCTGAACATGAGAATGAACGCTCTCCTGTGTGAGCCCTCTTATGGCTTAAAGATGATTTCTGGGGCTTGGATGAATGTGTTGATTGATCGGCACTGTGAGAACTTGGATGGACATCTGAAGTCATAGTATGGGATTTCTCAGAAGGTTCCTCAGGATTAGAAGGACCCATTGATCTTAGATGGACATCTGAAGTCATAGTATGGGATTTCTCAGAAGGTTCCTCAGGATTAGAAGGATCTGTTGATCTTAGATGGACATCTGAAGTCATAGTATGGGATTTCTCAGAAGGTTCCTCAGGATTAGAAGGATCCATTGATCTTAGATGGACATCTGAAGTCATAGTATGGGGTTTATCAGAAGGTTCCTCAGGATTGGAAGGATCCATTGATCTAACCAACCAATCAGAGTTCACTTCTGTTTTACAATCTGGAGATATAATGAAATGTCCCTCCGATGTATTTATATTCCAGAAACACCGTCCATCTGCTGGAAAGCAATATTTAATATAAGTCATATCTGTTCTCATACATCTTGTATTCAGAAGTCATAGATCTATGTGTAGCTTTCAAAACATTCCCAGAGCTCTGGCATTGAATTTGGTGTAATTATTACAGAAAATTAAAAATAAAAAAATGATACAAAACTCCCAAACTGCACTAAGTAACAGTATTTGTGCATTGGTGACAAGATCATGGTGAAGAATGGGACATTCCTCCACCTATTCCTAAAAACACATCAAGGATATACCGTTCATATTGTGTACAGCAGTTTAAAAAGTGCATGTGAACATCCATAGACATTATCGGTAACTCACATGAGAAGCCACCACATACAGTGGCATAACATCAAGGTCAAGGCTCCGCCCTACTTGTTTCGTCTTTATCATCCTCAGGGGTCTCTAGCGTTGAATCTCCACCCTGCATTGTAGACCGCATAAGCAATTGCATATGCTTGGGAATCTCATCGACAGGTCCATTTAAGAGTCAGTTGTGCTTTTTAGGAATGTTAATCAGTTACCGAGTATATTAAAGCATGTACCCTCACTCAAAAGCGCCAGTCAGCCATTGTTTTTTTTTTTTGAGGAATGACGTTGTTTATGAAGTTTCATATAGTGTACAGTATTCTCTTCATTTGTTGGGAACATGACATTATATTGAGGAATGGAGATGGACCTTTCATATGATGTACAGTATCTCCTCCTCATTTGTTGGGAACATGACGTTATATTGAGGAATGGAGATGGACCTTTCATATGGTGTACAGTATCTCCTCCTCATTTGTTGGGAACTATAGGTGATTTTTCTGTCCTCTTCTGGATCAACTGCCACTTTACATTTTTTTTTTTCTCTCAATGGACATATGGTATTATTTCAACCCATGTAACAATGTAAATACGTTCTTTATACTTAAAGAAGTAGATTTAAATAGTGAACTGTCTCTGCATTTAGTGTTTATGACTTACCTGTGTCCATATGTAGAGAAGGTTCCTCCTGTTTACTTTTCATAATCATCTCTCCCTCCTCCATAGACTGCTGATCTCCACTCACCAACCTCTCTTCTTCTTCTTCTTTCTTAACCTCAAATTTGATGTCTTTCCGTTCTTCATTCTAAATTTCAGAGATGACAAAATATAACATCTAAAAACACAGCTGAAAAGATTAAGAGATTACATAAGAGAATATCTTCTCATAGAATTATTTTGTAGTTCATTTTGTGCAATCCCATCTACCTGATCATTCTCTGTGTTTTGATGATACAAAGGACAACCCTCCTCCATAGACTGCTGATTTCCACTCACCAACGTCTCTTCTTCTTCCTCTTTAACTTCAGCTTTGATGTATGCCAGTTCCTTATTCTAAGCCCCAAAGATGATAGATTTCAATTTTAAAAAGGAACAAAAGTTTACATAATAGAATGTCCTCTCATTGCATAGAATACATTTTTGATCTACATGCTCAGTCCCACCGACCTGATGATGGTGAGGGATGATGTGACCTTCCTGTGTGGAATCCCGGGAATACAGAGGACGGGGACATCTCTCTGGTGGGTTCCCATTACTGGATCCATCTGTAGGAAACACACACACTGACTGAATACATTGTTTCTATGTGTTTATCAGATGATGGGGGATCTAGGTGGACCCTCCGTACTGCTCTCTCCTTTACAATAAAGTCTCCTCTTACCCGGTGATGTGAGGGGAGGCTGATCCTCCATCATGACGTCCTTGTAGAGATCCTTGTGAGAGAAATAGACAGTGACATCCCGACACCTTATAGGAACCTGACACACACAATGATACAGTCACCATCCAGACACATCCCTTGTCTGTTACTGGATAATGTCCCAGAATTCCCAGCACCGCTCACCTCTGCCTTAATCAGATCAAAGATCTCATTGGTGACTTCTAGAATCTTCTTGGCACTGGTTACCTCTGTTGTCAGGCAGTGAGGTGGAGGCACTGTGATGGGTGATGATGTAAGTTGTCATAATATTTTAAAGCCTTCCTCAGGGGCGGAATGACCATCGGGCAGTTCGGACACTGACCGAGGGGCTGTGGCCAGTAGGGGGCCCCATGACAGCTTCCACTTCGGGACCCGATCTACCCGTCAGCTAGCTGTGATTGACATATAGATCGGGTCCTTGCTCACTGCTAAGAGACTGCAGTGTAAACAGACCTCTCGTGATGCGCTCCTCCCCGACGGCCCCTCCTTCCCTCCCATCCACCCCAGGTGCTTGTATCTGCCATGACCGCGGACGGACAGAAGAGAGGAGGGGCCGGCGGGAAGGAGAGCATCACGAGAGGTCTGTATACAGCCGCTTCCCGTGCTACTCTGCATTCCTGGAAGGAAAGTGCAGCAGCTTGTACCAAGTGCTGCTATTAGAAAGTTGGTGCACAGCTTCCCAATCACAGTGTCCCCCTGTGCCCCTCACCTCCCAACAGTGCCCCCCACCGTGTCTCCCTGTGCCCCCTACAGTGCCCCCTGTGCCCCCCACCTCCCCACAGTGACCCCCTGTGCCCCCCACCTCCCCACGATGTTCCCCTGTGCCCTCCACCTCCCCACAGTGACCCCCTGTGCCTCCCACCTCGCCACAGTGGCCCCCTGTGCCCCCCCCTACAGTGTCCCCCACCTCCCTGCAGTGTCCCCCTGTGCCCCCCACCTCCCCAGTGTCCCCCTGTGCCCCCCCACCGTGTTCCCCTGTGCCCTCCACCTCCCCACAGTGACCCCCTGTGCCCCCCACCTCCCCACAGTGTCCCCCTGTGCCCCCCACAGTGTTCCTCTGTGCCCTCCACACACCCCCCACAGTGTCCCCCACCTCCCTGCAGTGTCCCCCTGTGCCCTCCACCTCCCCAGTGTCCCCCTGTGCCCCACAGTGTCCCCCCCACCTTCCCACAGTGTCCCCCTGTGCCCTACACCTCCCCACAGTGACCCCCTGTGACCCCACAGTGTCCCCCTGTGCCCCCCACGATGTTCCCCTGTGCCCTCCACCTCCCCACAGTGACCCCCTGTGCCTCCCACCTCGCCACAGTGGCCCCCTGTGCCCCCCCCCTACAGTGTCCCCCACCTCCCTGCAGTGTCCCCCTGTGCCCCCCACCTCCCCAGTGTCCCCCTGTGCCCCCCCACCTCCCCACAGTGACCCCCTGTGCCCCCCACCTCCCCACAGTGTCCCCCTGTGCCCCCCACAGTGTTCCTCTGTGCCCTCCACACACCCCCCACAGTGTCCCCCACCTCCCTGCAGTGTCCCCCTGTGCCCTCCACCTCCCCAGTGTCCCCCTGTGCCCCCCACCTTCCCACAGTGTCCCCCTGTGCCCTCCACCTCCCCACAGTGACCCCCTGTAAGTCCCACCCACAGTGTCCCCCTTTGCCACCTCCCCATAGTGTCCCCCTGTGCCCTCCACCTCCCCAGTGTCCCCCTGTGCCCTCCACCCCCCCCCCACAGTGTCCCCCTGTGCCCCCCACCTCCCCACAGTGTCCCCCACAGTGTCCCCCCGTGCCCTCCACCTCCCCACAGTGACCCCCTGTAACACCCACCCACAGTGTCCCCCTGTGCCACCTCCCCACAGTGTCCCCCTGTGCCCTCCACCCCCCCACAGTGTCCCCTGTGCCCCCCAACTTCCCACAGTGTCCCCCTGTGCCCTCCCCCCCACAGTGTCCCCTGTGCCCCCCACCTCCCCGCAGTGTCCCCCTGTGCCCTCCACCTCCCCACAGTTTCCCCCTGTGCCCTCCACCCCCTCACAGTGTTCCCTTGTGCCCCCCACCTCCCCACAGTGACCCCCTGTAAAACCCACCCACAGTGTCCCCCTGTGCCCTCTACCCCCCCCCCAGTGTCCACCTGTGCCACCTCCCTAAAATGTCCACCTGTGCCCCCCAGCTCCCCACAGTGTCCCCCTGTGCCCTCCACCCCCCCCCACAGTGTCCCCCTGTGCCCCCATCTCCCAACAGTATCCCCCTGTGCCCTCCACCCCCCCCACAGTGTCCCCCTGTGCCCCCCACCTCCCCACAGTGCCCCCCTGTGCCACCTCCCCACAGTGTCCCCCTGTGCCCTCCACCCCCCCCCCCCCACAGTGTCCCCTTGTGCCCCCCATCTCCCCACAGTGTCCCCCTGTGCCCTCCACCTCCCCAGTGTCCCCCTGTGCCCTCCACTCCCGCCCCACAGTGTCCCCCCTGTGCCCCCCACCTCCCCGCAGTGTCCCCCTGTGCACTCCATTCCCGCCCCACAGTGTCCCCCTGTGCCCTTCAGCCACCCCCACGGTGACCCCCTGTGCCCTTCACCTCCCACAGTGTCCCCCTGTGCCCTCTATCCCCCCAATGGTGTCTCCCTGTGTCACCCACCCACAGTGTCCCCCTGTGCCCTCCACCCACCTACAGTGTCCCCCTGTGCCACTCACCGTGTCCCCCTGTGTCCTCCACCCCCCCATGCTGTCTCCCTGTGCCCTCCAACCCCCCCACGGTGTCCCCCTGTGCCCTCCAACCCCCAACAGTGTCCCCCTGTGCCACCTCCCCACAGTGTCCCCCTGTGCCACCTCCCCCCCACAGTGTCCCCCATCTCCCCACAGTGTCCCCCTGTGCCCTTCACCTCCCCACAGTGTCCCCCTGTGCCCTCCACCTCCCCCTGTGCCCTCCACCTCCCCACAGTGTCCCCCTGTGCCCTCCACCTCCCGCCCCACAGTGTCCCCCTGTGCCCTTCAGCCACCCCCCACAGTGCCCCCCTGTGCCCTGCAGCCACCCCCCACGGTGCCCCCCTGTGCTCTTCAACCCCCACAGTGTCCCCCTGTGCCCTCCATCCCCCCCATGGTGTCTCCCTGTGCCACCCACCGTGTCCCCCTGTACCCTCCACCCCCCCACGGTGTCTCCCTGTGCCTTCCAACCCCCCCACGGTGTCCCCCTGTGTCTTCTCCCCCAACAGTGTCCCCTTGTGCCCCCCACCACCCCACAGTGTAACCCCCACCTCCCCAGTGTCCCCCTGTGCCCTCCACTCCCGCCCCACAGTGTCCCCCTGTGCCCCCCACCTCCCCGCAGTGTCCCCCTGTGCGCTCCACTCCCGCCCCACAGTGTCCCCCTGTGCCCTTCAGCCACCCCCCACAGTGCCCCCCTTTGCCCTCCATCCCCCCCCCATGGTGTCTCCCTGTGCTCCCCCTGTGCCCTCCACCCACCCACCGTGTCCCCCTGTGCCACCCACCGTGTCCCCCTGTGCCCTCCACCCCCCCCCCCACCGTGTCTCCCTGTGCCCTCCAACCCCCCCATGGTGTTCTCTATGGAGTGGTGCATGTAAATGGATATGTGTCTGTTTACGCCCGAATACATCCGATCCGATCTGCTATAAACAGATTGATGCCTCCTTCCAATACCAGCCAGACACTATACTGTGGGCCTCCAGGCTAGATCCTCAGTTGCCTCCACCTGATTTATTTCCAGCTCCTTTTCAAAGCAGGCCCTCCAGCTTACCCTGAGCTGGGACCTCGTGGACTTAGATTTCAGCTGACTTGCTTAAAAGGGCAAGCGGGCCTTCCAGGCTGGGATCTCCTCCTGCTGGACAAGAGCCTGATTGTTCTAAATCCCGGACTATTTATGCACTTCTCAGCCACCTACTGGGCACCCTCTCCCCAGGGATTGGCGGATAATATTCAGGCCCGGGGTCTGCCCCTTCCAGCCCACTACATTCTACTACTTTCACTAGAAGACAGGGGAAAGCAGTTGAGCCTACAGCCAGCAAGACCTAAAACAGCCAAAAGGAATCACTGACTACAGAGGAGCTAACAAAACTACATTTACCTAAACCTCTCTGGCCAACCTAACTAGGAGGGTGATACATTTAGGTTGCATTTGGTCTATAAACCAGAGGCTCTGGATGGACAGTTGGATAAATGGTTCTATATTTAGGATGTATCTGGTCTATAAACCAGAGGCTCTGGATGGACAGTTGGATAAATGGTTCTATATTTAGAACATATCCAGGCTCTGGATGGACAGTTGGATAAGTAACTCTGTATATGCAGAATACATCTGTTCTATAAACTATAAAAGACGTCCCAGGAGGAAGAGGACGAACATGACGGGGGGGTTACTGGGTGTAAATATAAAATAAAACCTTATTACCTCCTCTGCTGCCAGTTACAGCAATGTCTCCTCTCTGTTTCCCTCTAACTTCTCTTTTTCTGGGAACTCCCTATTTATACCGCTATATCACTTCCTGTCTGTGCCCTACATCACTTCCTGTCTGTGCCCTACATCACTTCCTGTCTGTGACCTACATCACTTCCTGTCTCTAGTGACATCACTTCCTGTCTGTAGCAACATCACTTCCTGTTGGTGTTGTCTAAGCGTTCTAAGAGATCTGCAGTCTACATTACACTTCATCATTTTCTCTAAGCTGCCTCCTGGTCCATTCCTTATGTTACACCATGTAGATTATATCTCAGGTAAAATACAGACATAAATAAAAATGAAAACAATTTGTTGCTTATATTTTAATATTTATACCGCCCCATAGCAACCGGTGGGTGTGGTCAAATTGCTCATGCTGACATCATCGCCCCACCCTTCAGTGATGCCAAACCTGGCCCCAGGCAGCCCACAGCTCCTGGACGTCAACAGATTTTTGTGTTGTGACTATATTTGTTACTTGGGGAGGCTAGGGTTGCCACCTATTCTTCAAGCCAAACCCGAACACTTTCGTGACGCATGGCATTTTTTTGTTGTAATATACACTATAGACAATAGGATTGTAAAAGACCTTGGGCACCTTTGGGTGGCTTAAAGAGAGTAGTAAAACAGCGTGCTGTGTACACCACGGCGAACAGAGGGTGTAGCCACATTGCGGTAGCCATGGAAGGGGCCTATATGTACCCACCCTACCTACAACACCCCTTACTATCCACTGCACCCCAACCTTTCATCTGACAGTTCAAAGTAGCCCATCCTACCTATAGCAACTCACACTATCAACACCACACCAAAGTGGCCCATTATCTCAACACTTCAAATCAGTCCATCATATCTAAGGCACCCCAAAGTGGACCACCCTAACCACAGCAACCCAAAGAAACCCACATCAGAGAGATGCACAGGGGGAGGCAGCAGGGTGGACGGGGAGGCTGCAGTTACTACATTCTCCAACAGATCTCCTCCACCATCCACACTACATTCTCCAACAGATCTCCTCCACCATCCACACTACATTCTCCGACAGCTCTCCTCCCACCATCCACACTACATTCTCCAACAGCTCTCCTCCACCATCCACACTACATTCTCCAACAGATCTCCTCCACCATTCACACTACATTCTCCGACAGCTCTCCTCCACCATCCACACTACATTCTCCGACATCTCTCCTCCACCATCCTCACTACATTCTCCGACAGATCTCCTCCACCATCCACACTAGATTCTCCGACAGATCTCCTCCACCATCCACACTACATTCTACCACAGCTCTCCTCCACCCTCCACACTACATTCTCTAACTGCTCTCCTCCACCATCCATACTACATTCTCCGACAGATCTCCTCCCACCATCCACACTACATTCTCCGACAGATCTCCTCCACCATCCACACTACATTCTCCGACAGCTCTCCTCCACCATCCACACTACATTCTCTGACAGATCTCCTCCCACCATCCACACTACATTCTCCAACAGATCTCCTCCACCATCCACACTACATTCTCCGACAGATCTCCTCCACCATCCACACTACATTCTCCGACAGTGCTCCTCCACCATCCACACTACATTCTCCGACAGATCTCCTCCCACCATCCACACTACATTCTCTAACAGCTCTCCTCCACCAGCCACACTAATGTAGCGGTACCCCCATGGGGGCTGCTGATTGACTCTATATCATACTGGGAACCCCGACTCTGCAGACCCTCTCTTACCTCTGACACCTTGGGTTACATTGTTAAATACCACGTTAGTAATGAGAAACTCAGACAAAGTCACTGGACCACTCAAAGAATGTTTACTAAGGTAAAGGATAACACAAGGAAATGGTACGATTAAACAATGAATGAACACAGGTTATGATTGACAGAGATATTTGTTCAATGCAATGATATCATACACTTGTACCCAGTAGCAACTTGGTGAGGGTATATGTGAACAGGTGCACAGGGAGATAGATCTTCAATACTTTTAACACATGTATTGAATACCTTCCCACTGAGGCCTCAACACACAGACCAATGCACTAAGAGAATGCAAAAACAGTGAATACAGTAATACAATACAAGTTCTAACTATATCTCACTAAATGGCTCCCTCTAGGTTGCAGTTCAGAGCAATTCTCCAATCTAGAGCAGTAAAGTCTTGTAAAGGATTAAAGCAGTGAATGTTCCTCAAATTCCAGTTTGTCTTCAGCTAGCTTATTTTATACTGCAGTGTTGAGTTTTGTAATTATTTGTAATCCAAGAGAAACAGTGAAAGAGCAATAACTGTAGAATAGGATGCTATGGATTCCTTAGCTGAAGAACTATTCCCACTTGTAATTCCTTTTATGTGTGATTAATACAGTACTGACCTTACCACACAGGGGAGAAAAAAAACAAGGCCCCAAAGTCTGGTTGTAAGTTGCTCAGGTGCAGCAGATTCACAGCCGTGGAACTACAGGTCTCAGCAGCTGTCTGCAGGAAAGAAACTTACTCAGCAATACTGCAGTCACTACTTGGATGGGCAGCTGCCCTCTCACCACTGTGGATCCCAGCTGGCTGGCAGACTCCGTCTGGAATCTCCTGCAGGTGCTTCCGTCAGTGAAGATGATGCCAACACGCCATGCTGCTCCTCCCGGTGGGCTGGAAGGCAGATGGCTTCAAATGCTCTGAAGTGCAAGCTGATCCACCTGCTCGATTAGCAAGGCCGTCCTCCAAAGATCCCTTTGGGGCAGATGGGCAGATGATCCGGCTCTCCGTTGTAGGCTGCAGTCTTTCACTCCTGGTCACACACACAGACCTCCTGCTGGCAGTTGAATGGCATCCAGAGAGGCCAAAAGTAGACCACGCCTCCCCTTATATCTCTCTTCCCAGCAGGCTGTTCTGTGACTTGGCATTGTGGGTTCTGTAGTCCCGAACTGATTTAAACAACATGAGTCACTTCCTTATCTAAACTACACATTCCACAATGCATAGCTGTTTTACTCCTTAAACAGAAGGAAAAGTCTTGACAGAGTCCTGCGGTCACTAGAGGGAGCCAAACCCTTACTTAAGAAACAATAAACATAATAACTTTAGTAGCAACCCCTGGGCTACACAACATTCTCCGACAGCTCTCCTCCACCATCTACACTACATTCTCCGACAGATCTCCTCCACCATCTACACTACATTCTCCGACAGCTCTCCTCCACCATCTACACTACATTCTCCGACAGATCTCCTCCCACCATCTACACTACATTCTCCGACAGCTCTCCTCCACCATCTACACTACATTCTCCGACAGCTCTCCTCCACCATCTACACTACATTCTCCGACAGCTCTCCTCCACCATCTACACTACATTCTCCGACAGCTCTCCTCCACCATCTACACTACATTCTCCGACAGATCTCCTCCACCATCTACACTACATTCTCCGACAGATCTCCTCCACCATCTACACTACATTCTCCGACAGATCTCCTCCACCATCCACACTACATTCTCTGACAGCTCTCCTCCCACCATCCACACTACATTCTCCGACAAATCTCCTCCACCATCCACATTACATTCTCCAACAGCTCTCCTCCACCATCCACACTACATTCTCCGACAGATCTCCTCCACCATCCACACTACATTCTCCGACAGCTCTCCTTCACCATCCACACTACATTCTCCGACAGCTCTCCTCCCACCATCTACACTACATTCTCCGACAGCTCTCCTCCACCATCCACACTACATTCTCCGACAGATCTCCTCCACCATCCACACTACATTCTCCGACAGATCTCCTCCACCATCCACACTACATTCTCCGACAGATCTCCTCCACCATCCACACTACATTCTCCGACAGATCTCCTCCACCATCCACACTACATTCTCCGACAGCTCTCCTCCATCATCCACACTACATTCTCCGACAGATCTCCTCCCACCATCTACACTACATTCTCCGACAGATCTCCTCCACCATCCACACTACATTCTCCGACAGCTCTCCTCCACCATCCACACTACATTCTCCGACAGATCTCCTCCACCATCCACACTACATTCTCCGACAGATCTCCTCCACCATCCACACTACATTCTCCGACAGCTCTCCTCCACCATCCACACTACATTCTCCGACAGCTCTCCTCCACCATCCAAACTGCATTCTCCGACAGCTCTCCTCCACCATCCACACTACATTCTCCGACAGCTCTCCTCCACCATCCACACTACATTCTCCGACAGTTCTCCCACCATCCACACTACATTCTCCGACATCTCTCCTCCCACCATCCACACTACATTCTCCGACAGATCTCCTCCCACCATCCACACTACATTCTCCGACAGATCTCCTCCCACCATCCACACTACATTCTCCGACAGATCTCCTCCCACCATCCACACTACATTCTCCGACAGCTCTCCTCCACCATCCACACTACATTCTCCGACATTTCTCCACCATCCACACTACATTCTCCGACAGATCTCCTCCCACCATCCACACTACATTCTCCGACAGATCTCCTTCCCATCCACACTACATTCTCCGACAGCTCTCCTCCATCATCCACACTACATTCTCCGACAGCTCTCCTCCACCATCCACACTACATTCTCCGACAGATCTCCTCCACCATCCACACTACATTCTCCGACAGATCTCCTTCCCATCCACACTACATTCTCCGACAGCTCTCTTCCACCATCCACACTACATTCTCCGACAGCTCTCCTCCACCATCCACACTACATTCTCCGACAGATCTCCTCCACCATCCACACTACATTCTCAGACAGATCTCCTCCACCATCCACACTACATTCTCCGACAGATCTCCTCCACCATCCACACTACATTCTCCGACAGATCTCCTCCACCATCCAAACTACATTTTCAGGCAACTCTTCCATCTTTTTTGCAGTAGTTTCTCTTGCCGGCTCCTCTTAATGTGTTTACGAAACCAATAATCTTTGTAATTTTCTGTAAGTGTGCTGTTTCCCCATTGACCACCGGTGGGCAGTTTTCATGGACTATCGGTGTAAATATTGGACTTACTCAGTACCGTTTTATTGGAGAACCACGTTCCTTTAGTTTATTCTTTATGGGTTTATATCTGTCAAACCACACCCCTAAAAACTCAAATATTTTTATTATACCCCCAATGTACTGTGATGTGCTTTGTACACCACTTGTCTCTATCTGACCCCCTCCCTAGGAGAATCTGAGGCTCGTGGGGGTCACATTTATTCCCTTGTTATGCCCCATCATCAGTGTCCTCACCTGTATGAATTTTCTGGTGTCTAACAAGGTCCTCTTTGTGAATCAAACATTTCCCGCACCCTGAACATGAGTCAGGGTGCTCACCTGTGTGCTTTTTCTGGTTTCTCACAAGTTCCTTTTTTTCTGAGTGAAAGATTTCCCGCACTCTGAACATGAATAAAGACCCTCATCTGTGTGAATTCTCTGGTGTATAACAAGGTCTCTTTTAGGAATGAAGGATTTCCCGCACTGTAAACATGGATAAAGGACGCTCACGCTGAACATAAATGAGGATGCTCACTAGTGTGAATTCTCTGACATCTACCAAAGTCATTCTTTTCATTAAAAGGTTTCCCCTCACTGTGAAGATGAATACGGACGTTCACCCGTGTGAACTCGCTGGTGTCTAACAAGGTGATCTTTTCGAATGAATGATTTCCCGCACTCTGAACAGGAAAACGGACGCTCACACGTGTGAAGCCTTTGGTGTTTCAAAAGTGAATCTTTTGTCAAGAAAGATTTCTCACACTCTGAACATGAAAATGGACGCTCACCAGTGTGGTTCCTCTGGTGTACAATAAGCAGTCCTTTATCACGAAAACATTTCCCACACTCTGAACATGAATAAAGATGTACACCTGTGTGGATGCTCTGGTGTCTTACAAGGTGTGCTGTCCGAGTGAAAGATTTCCCGCACTCTGAACACGAATAAGGGTGCTCACCTGTGTGAATTCTCTGGTGTTCAACAAGGTCTTTTTTGTGAGAGAAAGATTTCCCGCACTCTAAACACGAATAAGGACGCTCGCCCGTGTGAACTCTCTGGTGTGTCAAAAGTGCTCCACTTGTGATGAAAGTTTTTCCGCACTCTGAACATGAATAAGGTCGCTCACCTGTGTGAATTCTCTGGTGTACATTACGGTCTTTTTTCTGAGAGAAACACTTCCCGCACTCTGAACACGAATAAGGACGCTCACCCGTGTGAATTCTCTGGTGTTCATCACGGTTTTTTTTCTGAGAGAAAGATTTCCCACACTCTGAACAGGAATAAGGACGCTCACCCGTGTGAATTCTCTCGTGTACATTACGGTTTTTTTTCTGAGAGAAAGATTTCCCGCATTCTGAACAACGGAAAGGACGCTCGCCCGTGTGAATTCTCTCGTGTACAGTAAGCTTGTCTTTTAGAGAGAAACATTTCCCACACTCTAAACAAGGGAAAGGACGCTCACCAGTGTGACTTCTCTGGTGTCCAATAAGATGTTTTTTGCGATTGAAACATTTCCCGCACTCTGAACATGAGAAAGGACGCTCACCTGTGTGAATTCTCTGGTGTACAATAAGTTGTCCTTTCTGACTAAAAGATTTCCCGCACTCTGAACATGCATGAAAATGCTCAACCCTGTGTACTTTCTGGTGTCTAACAAGGTGTTCTTTGCGACTGAAAGATTTCCCGCACTCTGAACATGACAATGAACGCTCTCCCTTGGGAACCCTCTTATGGCTTAAAGAAAATATCTGGGGATTAGATAGATCTGGTGATCGGTCAGCACTGTGAGAACTTGGAAGGACATCTGAAGTTATAGTATGGGATTTCTCAGAAGGTTGCTCAGGATTTGAAGGACCCATTGATCTTACATGGACATCTGAAGTCATAGAATGGGATTTCTCAGAAGGCTCCTCAGGATTTGAAGGATCCATTGATCTTAGATGGACATCTGAAGTCATAGTATGGGGTTTATCAGAAGGTTCCTCAGGATTTGAAGGATCCATTGATCTTAGATGGACATCTGAAGTCATAGTATGGGGTTTATCAGAAGGTTCCTCAGGATTAGAAGGACCCATTGATCTTAGATGGACATCTGATCTCAAAGAATGTGATTTCTCAGAAGGTTCCTCAGGATTTGAAGGACCCATCAATCTTGGATAGATATCTGGAGTCATAGTATGGGATTTATCAGAAGGTTCCTCAGGATTTGAAGGACCCATTGATCTAACCAACCAATCAGACTTAACTTTCGGAGAATATTGTGGAATGTCAGTATCTTCTGCCTTACAATCTTGAGATATAATGAAATGTCCCTCCGATGTATTTATATTCCAGAAACACCGTCCATCTGCTGGAAAGCAATATTTAATATAAGTCATATCTGTTCTCATACATCTTGTATTCAGAAGTCAGAGATCTATGTTTAGCTTTCAAAACGTTCCCAGAGCTCTGGCATTGGATTGGGTGCAATTATAACAGAAAACTACAAATAAAAACCAGATCAATGACACAAAACACCCAAATCATACTAAGCAATAGTATTTATGCATTGATGACAAGATTATGGTGAAGAATGGGACTTTCCTCCACCTATTCTTTAAAACATATCAAAGATATACTATCTATATAGTGTACAGAAGTGGTGGTAAACTATAAAATGTGCACAGCAGAGCCTAAAACATACATTTTTAAAAGTGAATCTATCAAACTTCCACCAGACCTGTGCAAGAGAAATCATGAAATATCAAATAATCCCAATATTTTATACACCGAAAAAATGTGGACGGTTTCCGCATTTAGTGTTTTATGACTTACTTGTGTCCATATGTACAGAAGATTCCTCCTGTTTACTTTTCATAATCATCTCCCCGTCCTCCATAGACTGCTGATCTCCACTCACCAACCTCTCTTCTTCTTCCTCTTTATGCTCAACTTTGATGTCTCTCAGTTCTTCACCCTAAACCCCAAAGATTTATAAATAGGAACAACAGATTACATAAAAGAATGTCCTCTCATAGAATTTTTTTTTTTTACCCCAGTCCCATCTACCTGATCAGTCTCTTTATAACTGGGGGTTTTCTTGGGAAAATCCTGGGAATACAGAGGACCTCTCTCCTCCATAGACTGCTGATCTCCACTCACCAACCTCTCTTCTTCTTCCTCAACATTGTTGTCTTTCCGTTCTTCATTCTAAATTGTAGGGATGATACAATATAACATCTGGAAACACTTCTGCCAATAATTGGAGATTACATAGAAGAATGTCCTCTTATAAAATTATTTTTACATTCTTTTTGCCCCGTCCCATCTACCTGATCATTCTCTGTATAGTTCTGATCTTCCCGTGTAGAAACCTGGGAATACAGAGGACAACCCTCCTCCATAGACTGCTGATGTCTGGTCACCAACGTCTCTTCTTCTTCCTCTTTAATCTCAGCTTTGATGTCTTTCACTTCTTCATCCTAAAAGCCAAAGATGATAGAATACATTTATAAAAAAAAAAGAAGAAGATCAGATTATATAGAAAATCATCTAATAGCTTAGAATACATTTTAGGTCTACATGCTCAGTTCCATCTACCTGATGATGGTGAGGGATGGTGCGACCTTCCTGTGTGGAATCCCGGGAAAACAGAGGACCTCCCCCTCCCATAGATTGCTGAGCTCCACTTATCGACATCTCTTCTTCTTCCTCTTTAATTTCAGCTTTGATGTCTTTCCGTTCTTCATTCTAAATTCAAGAGATGATAAAATATAACATCTGGAAACACTGCTGTCAATAATAAGAAATTACATAGAAGATTGTCCACTCAGATTTTTTTTTTAGTTCTTTTTGCCCAGTCCCATCTACCTGATCATTCTCTGTATAGTTCTGATCTTCTCGTGTAGAATCCTGGGAATACAGAGGACAACTCTCCTCCATAAACTGCTGATGTCTGGTCACTAACGTCTCTTCTTCTTCCTCTTTAATCTCAGCTTTGATGTCTCTCACTTCTTCATCCTAAACCCCAAAGATGATGGAATACATTTATAAAAAAAGAAGAAGACCAGATTACATAGAATATCATCTAATAGCTTAGAATACATTTTAGGTCTACATGCTCAGCTTCATCTACCTGATGATGGTGGGGGATGGTGTGACCTTCCTGTGTGGAATCCCGGGAATACAGAGGACCTCCCCCTCCCATAGATTGCTGAGCTCCACTTATCGACATCTCTTCTTCTTCCTCTTTAATCTCAGCTTTGATGTCTTTCCGTTCTTCATTCTAAATTCAAGAGATGATAAAATATAACATCTGGAAACACTGCTGTCAATAATAAGAAATTACATAGAAGAATGTCCACTCATAGAATTATTTTTGAGTTCTTTTTGCCCAGTCCCATCTACCTGATTATTATCTGTATAGTTGGCATCTTCCCGTGTAGAATTCTGGGAATTCAGAGGACAACTCTCCTCCATAGACTGCTGATCTCCACTCACCAACATCTCTTCTGCTTCCTCTTTAATCTCAGCTTTGATGTCTTTCATTTCTTCACCCTAAACCCCGAAGATGATAGAACACATTTATAAAAAAAAAAATACCAAGAGATTACATAGAATGTCCTCATAGATTAGAATACATTTTTAAGGTCTACATGCTCAGTCCCATCTACCTGATCACGGTGAGGGATGGTGGAATACATAGGATGGGGACATCTCTCTTGTGGGTTCCCATTACTGGATCCATCTGTAGGAAACACACACACTGACTGAATACATTGTTTCTATGTGTTTATCAGATGATGGGGGATCTAGGTGGATCCTCCGTACTGCTCTCTCCTTTACAATAAAGTCTCCTCTTACCCGGTGATGTGAGGGGCGGCTGATTTTCCATCATGACGTCCTTGTAGAGATCCTTGTGTCCTTCTAAATACTCCCACTCCTCAATGGAAAAATAGACAGTGACGTCCTGACACCTTATAGGAACCTGACACACACAATGATACAGTCACCATCCAGACACATCCCTTGTCTGTTACTGGATAATGTCCCAGAATTCCCAGCATCGCACACCTCCCCTGTCAGCACTACCCCAAGACAGCTTCATGAAAGTTGGATAAATGGCTCTATATTTAGGATGTATCTGGTCTATAAACCAGAGGCTCTGGATGGACAGTTGGATAAATGTCTCTATATTTAGGATGTATCTGGTCTATAAACCAGAGGCTCTGGATGGACAGTTGGATAAATGGCTCTATATTTAGGATATATCTGGTCTATAAATAGAGTTGCCACCTCATCCCTTAAAACCCGAACACATATGAATTACACAGGTTCTGAGGCTAATTTAATGCGGATAAGGCAACAAGTGAGTTTAATTACCATCTTAATCAGCCTCAGAACCTGTGTAATTCATATGTGTTCGGGTTTAAAGGGATGAGGTGGCAACCCTATCTATAAACCATAACAGACATCACAGTGATGTGGAAAAAGTACGAAGGACGGACATGATGGGGGGTTACTGGGTGTAAATATAAAATAATATCTTATTACCTCCTCTCCGGCTAGTTCCAGCAATGTCTCCTCTCTACGTCTCTTCAACTACAATTTTACCGGGAACTCCCAATTTATACTCCTATATCACTTCCTGTCTTTATCTGACATCACTTCCTGTCTTTATCTTACATCACTTCCTGTCTGTGTGTTCCAAGTGAGATCGCCACCTTGTGTTGAATATAAATACTGCAGTCTACGTTATGTTTCATCGTTGTCCCTTCTGCCTTCCTGGTCCATCCCTCTGTCATGTTACATCCATGATTACACATGTAGATTATATCTCAGATACAATTCAGACAATAATAAAATGAAAACTATTTTTTCCTCATGTTTGATTGTTAATAAATATAAAACAAAATAATGAAAACCAAACAAAAAAAATGAAATAAAATGTACTGGGCTCAAATCTAACAGTTTTAACACATGTAGAAGAACATTTATTTTAGCCCTGTAATGATTGATTGATTTTGTTGCAGGGACCACAAGACAGGGAATAAAGAGGTTGACAGTAAGACTGTCTGTGGTGACGTGGGGCAAAACCAGTTGGGGGACCCACTGTGGTTTATGTAGAGATAGACTTACCTCTATGCCCCGTGCTGTATAGTGGGGTGGGGGGGAGGCAGAATTAACAATGTGATGTTTACTACCTCTGTGCACTCACCTGTGTCATATAAACCAAATGCCGAGTTACGTAGATGTGGTAGGGGTGACCCCAGAACTAGATGTGTCATCTCTACTAGCAACAGTGACTTTTTAAGCAAAGGTGTCTCTGGAAACCTCCATAGATCTCAGTGTGCCAGAGGTTACCTAGGACAACTATAGCGCCGCCCTGGTGGGCAAGAGTCTCTCTGCATGGAGTATTAAGAATGCGCTTGTGGGCATAGCCAACTCGCCCATGCACATGGGGCCTCCACTTTCCTCCTCCTCCTGTATGTGCCCAGGACAAGGTGGAGCCACGTACATGTGATTTCAACATTAGGACAGCGCCCCGAGTTAGAAGTGAGCTGTATACCTGGTGTAACTGTATTGCCACTTGACACTCTGTACTGTGAACCACTTGGCCCCATGATGCAGTACACATTGCCCCTTTTAATGTGACATTTTGAAGGGGACACCACTGACCATGTATCCAGTTCCACCAGTCCAGACCTCCTATCACCTAAATCTCAGTGATACAGTTGCAACTTTTGCCACATAACAGCACGAACATCCAGCATGTTCAACTTGAATTATTTAACTCTTCCATACTTACAGCTAGGTCCCTGAGGTCTCCATCAAGCAGAACTAGTCCCGGTAGCTGGGGCACCAACCACTCAGGAGGGAAACAGTGCACAGCTCCACTCACTATGCAGAGGACTTGTCACCCTTGCCCAGTACCAGTGCAGGTTCATCAAGCGCCCAGGATAAGAAGGCAACACTGTGCCCCCTTCTCTGCTCCTTTTGCAAGGTATAAAATAGGTGTGCTGCCCTGTGCCCACTCTCTGCCTCCTTGCTCTGACTTCTCATAGTTGGCATTGAGTGTTTACTGCATATGTGTGGTGGTCAATTGTTTGCTTTCTAGCAACTAGAAGGTGATTGCACATGCATGGTGTGCTTTTGTGTCAGCTGAAGGTGGATGGGGTGGAGAGTGGGCATGTTGGAGCACAGAGACAGTAGCTGTCAGAGAAGACATGAAGCTGTGGTCCACTGGTTGCTAGCCACTGATCCAAAGCTTGGTGCAGTGAGGGAGTGCCACCCCATTGTTGCGCCCTGGGCGGCTTCCTCTACTTCTCACCCCTTCTTCCGGGTCTGCCCTTTCCCGATACTGTTCTCCCGCTGTCTGGCTGCCATATCATTCCCTTTTCACTTGTTCTTTGCAATAGCATGTTCTCCACTTCACCCAATGTGTGCATAACAGGCCCTGTTCTTTGCTATAAGCCATGTACCACCATGCACCCCTTTGTGGTAACTTCAGACCAGATGTTTGAACAGTTACCAACTTTACTGGACACACTTCAACATTACAGTTCCCAGGTAATAGTCCATGGTCTGGAAGTATTCTAAAAAGAAAATGTGTTTCCTGTTCATCCACCGGATACTTCTGTGTCTCTTCTGTCGGATGAGTTGGTACTGCAGAGAAACTTTATTTGAAGTAAAGCTAAAATAGATTGGGATGGTCTAGCAAGGGGGGGGTGCCAACCCGGCACACTCCCGCCTTGAGGTTTCCTCATAGCCCTTGGCATCCCGGTATAACCGTATCCTACAGCCATTATACCAATTGTCCAAGTGTTCCACTCTTTTGGCTCAGCACTGTCTCCAATGGAAGTCTTAGTGCTGTTTTGGGTAACCGGAAGCAGTTTTTACTTCCGGTCTGTCGTTTCCGGTTCCGGGTAATCAGTCCTTGGACCAGGAACTTCCCCTTTGCGTCCGCTTGGCGCCGGTGCAGCGTGATGACATATGCAGCATTTTGGAGCCATGGGGAGGGGTATTTAAACCCCACACATTCAGATGCTTGTTAGCAGTTTGGGAGCTCATGCTAAACATGGACGCCGGCACCTGGTAAATTTAACAATAACCGTTAGTCGGTCTAGCACTCTGCGATATGTTCAACTGAAAACTAAGCACTACTTTGGGTGCCTTATCTCCTTTTAAATTTTTTTTTTTTGAAATATAGGAAGTGATTACCCTTTGTGGTCCATCACCTTAGGGTGTCTCCTCAATAGCACCAATTGAAACGTGACGTAGCTTTCCACACAACGATGTGACACTTTTTCAAGGTGAGCAGGTGCTCTTGAATCGCAGTTTACATATGTTTTTTGTTGCACTTAAGTTTAATATAGCTACATGCATCTTTATACATTTTTTCAGAAACTATGGAGTAGCCCTGTCTTCTCTCGCATAGGTGCTTTTTTACAATTGATATTGTGCCATCAGTCCTCATGAGCTCCCAATAAAAATATTTTCCTACTTCTCGGGGGGTCGGTGAGTAATGTCCACTGTTTAGTTTTTTTCTGTGGACTATTTCTCCCCTCACCCGTAATATGTGTGAAATCTCAACATCTATGATATATGTTACAGATACTGTAATCATTCTTTTTGCCTGTGATGGTCTTCATCCATAAGAACCTACATCCCTCTCTACGGGTGATCAGGCATCCATCTGGACCACAGGGGGAGTCAATTCTGGGGGTACCCCTCCTCCCCGCTTCTCTCAGTTGACACTTCGGATCCTGCGACTTCCCCGGAACTCTATACAGAGGTATGGAGTTGACGTAGGGGTTGTGTTGGGTGGGAACATTAGGAGGGGGGTGGGTGCGACCCTGTGTGTTGTGGGGGGGTTGTTTTGTTTTTGGAGGGGGGTTTTGGTGGAGTTATGGTTGCACAAGCTAAAGAGCTTTCAAGTTGTATAAATATGAATGCTCCATGTATTTTTTCTATGTATTCATTTTTTTCTTTTGTTTTGTTTGAACATCCAAGGTTGTTGTTATCGTGAATATTGTTGTTGAATAATTGAAAAGCCTCGTCCATTTTCCTGATGAAGCCTTCCTGGCGAAACATGTTAAAATTTTGTGGATGTGGTTATGATCTGAACCCTTTGTGACTACAGTTCCTTTCCTTCATTGTCAATACTAGGTTGAGGATGTATACCTTTGACTATGAATGTAAAACTGTTTTCACATTTTACTGCTCTTTTTTTTTTGTAAAACTGTATTAATAAATATTTGGTATATTTTTAGTTGATAGTATTCTTTCTTATACTAGGGGTCCCACTTCTTACACATTCTTTGGTTTACTACTTTAGGGATGATGGTACATAAAAAAATGTTTGGAAATACTGATCTCTACCCACTTAGCTCGTCATGGTCTAGCAAGACGTTTATTGTCTCTAGTGCAAGAGTTTTTTGTGTACAACAGCGGGACTGAGACTATATGTGCAGTTCCAGACCAAAGGGATGCTGGCCAGTTTGTAGTTATGGGCATGCTTCCTGCAGAAGGAAATATCCCTCTTGAGACAGAAGGCCTAAGACAGAATGAAGAACCAGGAGAAACCTTATTCATGAAACTCTCCTGCCTCTAGAGCTTAGGGAGAGAAAATTCAAATAACCAGCCTTGATATTTATAACCTGCCTCAATACCTATAACTCTCCAGCCAATCCTGAAAAGAAGTGTCCAGGGGATAAATAATCTGAAGCCCTTGAGAACTGGGTTCTCTCTCAATAGGAGGGTTCCAAAGCCTGAGAGACTTCAGCCCTAAGCCAGCCCATGGACAATGCAGCTGTTCTAGAGGCATCAGCGGTGTCGGGGCTAAGGACCTGAATGGACCTTGTTAGAAGCTGATTGCAGGACTTCACCACAAAGGATCATGACTGTCTCACTCGCTAGACTGTGTTCGGAGGAAGCTGAAAGGTGTCAGCTGTCCTGGGGACTTGTGAGTAATTACCCTAAATGAATCCCTGTGTAGTGTTCTAGAGATTGCACTGGATACCAGCAGTTTTGCATTGTCGTAAGGCAACCAGATGTCAAAGGGACTTGCCTCATGGTCTTCAGTTGTGAGGTCTTAGACTGCTCAGAGACTTGTCTCATGGCCCCCAGTGGTGAGGTCTTACATTGCTCAGAAACCTGCCTCATGGTCCCCAGCTATGAGGTCCTACACTGCTCAGAGACTTGGCTTAAGGCCCCCAGCTGTGAGGACTTGCGCTGCTCAGAAACCTGCCTCATGGTCCCAAGCTGTGAGGCATTAGACTGTCCAACACCCACAGATGTTTATGGAGAAGACTGTTCTCTATATGACGCGTCCTCGCAGGTGACAGCTCTTTTAAAACTGTGGGTGGGGCCACATGGTGTCGTCGCCGTATGAACCCGCCCCCCTCTGATGCACGGGGACATTCCTATGGCTTCCCCCGTATTTTTCGGTCCGTCGGCAAAGGTGAATGGACTACGTTTATTTTTTTATTTTTTAAAAAAGGACTTCTCCCACGGTGTCTGTTGTTTTTTTTACCATGTTCACACTTTTTTTGTGAAATGCTACGGGTACAATGTACCCGTTGCCATTTCAAACAGTGGGGGGCCGCGATCTGGGGGTCCCCTTGTTAAAGGGGGCTTCCAGATTCCCATAAGCCCCCTGCCCGCAGACCCCCAAAACCAGTGGGCAAGGTTCGTGGGGATGTGGCCCTTCTCCCCATCAACATGGGGACAAGGTGCTTTGGGGGCCTACCCCAAAGCACCCTCCCAATGTTGAGAGCATGTGGACTGGTACGGTTCAGGAGGGGGGGGCGCTCTCTCATCCCCCCCTCTTTTCCTGCGGCCTGCCAGGTTGCATGCTCGGATAAGTGTCTGGTATGGATTTTTGGGCGGACCCCACGCCATTTTTTAAAAAAAATTTGGCGCGGTGTTTCCCCTAAAATCCATACCAGACCTGAAGGGCCTGGTATGGAATTTGGGGGGACCCCCACGCATTTTTAAAAAAAAGTTTTGGTTTGGTGTTCCCCTGTGGGGGAATCCCATGCCGTTTTTATCAATGAACTTTTATGTGTATTGCCGGACCGACAATTCATTATAGCCATGACGTGAGTAGTTTTAAATGACTTTTTTTCCTTTAGAAATGTCATTTTGCTGTCAGACTGTTCTAAACACAGGAAACATGCGCCCCTTTACAGGCATACTATAGACACCCCCCAGGTACGAAATCTAAAGGAATATTTCACTTTTATTGTTTCACTTTAAGCATTATTAAAATCACTGCTCCCGAAAAAAACGGCTGTTTTTAAAACTTTTTTTTGCATTGATACATGTCCCCTAGGGCAGGACCCAGGTCCCCAAACACTTTTTAAGACAATACCATGCATATAAGCTTTTAAAATTAGCACTTTTGATTTTTCATGTTCTCCCACAGATCTCCTCCACCATCCACACTACATTCTCTGACAGATCTCCCCCCCACCATCTACACTACATTCTCCAACAGTTCTCCTCCACCATCCACTCTACATTCTCCGACAGATCTCCCCCCACCATCCACACTACATTCTCCAACAGCTCTCCCCCCACCATCCACACTACATTCTCCGACAGCTCTCCTCCACCATCCACACTACATTCTCCGACAGCTCTCCTCCACCATCCACACTACATTCTCCTTCAGTTCTCCTCCACCATCTACACTACATTCTCCGACAGTTCTCCTCCACCATCCACACTACATTCTCCGACAGCTCTCCTCCACCATCCACACTACATTCTCCGACAGCTCTCCTCCACCATCCACACTACATTCTCCGACAGCTCTCCTCCACCATCCACACTACATTCTCCGGCAGCTCTCCTCCCACCATCCACACTACATTCTCCGACAGCTCTCCTCCACTATCCACACTACATTTTATGACAGCTCTCCTCCCACCATCCACACTATATTCTCCGGCAGCTCTCCCCCACCATCCACACTACGTTCTCCGACAGCTCTCCTCCACCATCCACACTACATTCTCCGACAGCTCTCCTTCCACCATCCACACTACATTCTCCGACATATCTCCTCCACCATCCACACTACATTCTCCGACAGATCTCCTCCACCATCCACACTACATTCTCCGACAGCTCTCCCCCACCATCCACACTACATTCTCCAACAGCTCTCCTCCACAATCCACACCACATTTTCAGGCAACTCTTCCATCTTTTTTGCAGTAGTTTCTCTTGCCAGCTAATTAATGTGTGTTTACAAAACCAATAATCTTTGTAATTTTCTGTAAGTGTGCTGTTTCCCCATTAACCACCGGTGGGCAGTTTTCATGGACTGTCGGTGTAAATATTGGACTTACTCAGTACCGTTTTATTGGAGAACAACGTTCCTTTAATTTATTCTTTATGGGTTTATATCTGTCAAACCACACCCCTAAAAACTCAAATATTTTTATTATACCCCCAATGTTCTGTGATGTGCTTTGTACACCACTTGTCTCTATCTGACCCCCTCCCTAGGAGAATCTGAGGCTCGTGGGGGTCACATTTATTCCCTTGTTATGTCCCATCATCAGAGTATTCACCTGTATAAATTTTCTGGTGTCTAGTATGGATTTTTGGGGGGACCCCACGCCATTTTTTAAAAAAATTTTGGCGCGGTGTTCCCCCTAAAATCCATAGCAGACCTAAAGGGCCTAGTATGGAATTTGGGGGGACCCCCACGCATTTTTAAAAAAAAGTTTTGGTTTGGTGTTCCCCTGTGAGGGAATCCCAAGCCATTTATATCAATGAACTGTTATGTGTATTGCCGGACCGACAATTCATTATAGCCATGACGTGAGTAGTTTTAAATGACTTTTTTTCCTTTAGAAATGTCATTTTGCTGTCAGACTATTCTAAACACAGGAAACATGCGCCCCTTTACAGGCATACTATAGACACCCCCCAGGTACGAAATCTAAAGGAATATTTCACTTTTATTGTTTCACTTTAAGCATTATTAAAATCACTGCTCCCGAAAAAAACAGCCTTTTTTAAAACTTTTTTTTGCATTGATACATGTCCCCTGGGGCAGGACTCGGGTCCCCAAACACTTTTTAAGACAATACCATGCATATAAGCTTTTAAAATTAGCACTTTTTATTTTTCATGTTCTCCCACAGATCTCCTCCACCATCCACACTACATTCTCCAACAGATCTCCTTACACCATCCACACTACATTCTCCGACAGATCTCCTCCACCATCCACACTACATTCTCCGACAGATCTCCTCCACCATCCACACTACATTCTCCGACAGATCTCCTCCACCATCCACGCTACATTCTCCGACAGCTCTCCCCCCACCATCCACACTACATTCTCCGACAGCTCTCCCACCATCCACACTACATTCTCCGACAGCTCTCCTCCACCATCCACACTACATTCTCCGGCAGCTCTCCTCCCACCATCCACACTACATTCTCTGACAGATCTCCTCCACTATCCACTCTACATTTTCCGACAGCTCTCCTCCCACCATCCACACTACATTTTCCGGCAGCTCTCCCCCACCATCCACACTACGTTCTCCGACAGATCTCCTCCACCATCCACACTACATTCTCCAACAGCTCTCCTCCACCATCCACACTACATTCTCCGACAGCTCTCCTCCACCATCCACACTACATTCTCAGACAGATCTCCTCCATCATCCACACTACATTCTCCGACAGCTCTCTTCCCACCATCCACACTACATTCGCCGACAGATCTCCTCCACCATCCACACTACATTCTCCGACAGCTCTCCTCCACCATCCACACTACATTCTCAGACAGATCTCCTCCACCATCCACACTACATTCTCCGACAGCTCTCTTCCCACCATCCACACTACATTCGCCGACAGATCTCCTCCACCATCCACACTACATTCTCCGACAGCTCTCCTCCACCATCCACAATACATTCTCCAACAGATCTCCTCCCATCATCCACACTACATTCTCCGACAACTCTCCTCCACCATCCACACTACATTCTCCAACATCTCTCCTCCACCATCCACACTACATTCTCCGACAGCTCTCCTCCACCATCCACACTACATTCTCCAACATCTCTCCTCCACCATCCACACTACATTCTCCGACAGCTCTCCTCCCACCATCCACACTACATTCTCCAACATCTCTCCTCCACCATCCACACTACATTCTCCGACAGCTCTCTTCCCACCATCCACACTACATTCGCCGACAGATCTCCTCCACCATCCACACTACATTCTCCAACATCTCTCCTCCACCATCCACACTACATTCTCCGACAGCTCTCCTCCACCATCCACACTACATTCTCCAACATCTCTCCTCCACCATCCACACTACATTCTCCGACAGCTCTCCTCCCACCATCCACACTACATTCTCCGACAGATCTCCTCCCACCATCCACACTACATTCTCTGACATCTCTCCCCCACCATCCACACTACATTCTCCGACAGCTCTCCTCCACCATCCACACTACATTCTCCGACAGCTCTCCTCCACCATCCACACTACATTCTCCGACAGATCTCCTCCACACTGCATTCTCCAACATCTCTCCTCCACCATCCACACTACATTTTCCGACAGCTCTCCTCCACCATCCACACTACATTCTCCAACATCTCTCCTCCACCATCCACACTACATTCTCCGACAGCTCTCCTCCCACCATCCACACTACATTCTCTGACATCTCTCCCCCACCATCCACACTACACTCTCCGACAGCTCTCCTCCACCATCCACACTACATTCTCCGACAGCTCTCCTCCACCATCCACACTACATTCTCCGACAGCTCTCCTCCACCATCCACACTACATTCTCCGACAGATCTCCTCCACCATCCACACTGCATTCTCCGACAGATCTCCTCCACCATCCACACTACATTCTCTGACAGCTCTCCTCCACCATCCACACTACATTCTCCGACAGATCTCCTCCACCATCCACACTACATTCTCCGACAGCTCTCATCCACCATCCACACTACATTCTCCGACAGCTCTCCCCCCACCATCCACACTACATTCTCCGACAGCTCTCCTCCCACCATCCACACTACATTCTCCGACAGCTCTCCTCCACCATCCACACTACATTCTCTGACAGATCTCCTCCCACCATCCACACTACATTCTCCGACAGATCTCCTCCACCATCCACACTACATTCTCCGACAGATCTCCTCCACCATTCACACTACATTCTCCGACAGATCTCCTCCCACCATCCACACTACATTCTCTGACAGATCTCCTCCACCACACTACATTCTCCGACAGATCTCCTCCCACCATCCACACTACATTCTCCGACAGATCTCCTCCACCATCCACACTACATTCTCCGACAGCTCTCCTCCACCATCCACACTACATTCTCCGACATCTCTCCTCCACCATCCACACTACATTCTCTGACAGATCTCCTCCACCATCCACACTACATTCTCTGACAGATCTCCTCCACCATCCACACTACATTCTCCGACAGCTCTCCTCCACCATCCACACTACATTCTCCGACAGATCTCCTCCACCATCCACATTACATTCTCCGACAGATCTCCTCCACCATCCACACTACATTCTCCGACAGATCTCCTCCACCATCCACACTACATTCTCCGACAGCTCTCCTCCACAATCCACACTACATTCTCCGACAGCTCTCCTCCACCATCCAAACTACATTTTCAGGCAACTCTTCCATCTTTTTTGCAGTAGTTTCTCTTGCCGGCTCCTCTCAATGTGTTTACAAAACCAATAACCTTTGTAATTTTCTGTAAGTGTGCTGTTTCCCCATTGACCACTGGTGGGCAGTTTTCATGGACTGTCGGTGTAAATATTGGACTTACTCAGTACCATTTTATTGGAGAACAACATTCCTTTAATTTATTCTTTATGGGTTTATATCTGTCAAACCACACCCCTAAAAACTCAAATATTTTTATTATACCCCCGATGTGCTTTGTACACCACTTGTCTCTATCTGACCCCCTCCCTAGGAGAATCTGAGGCTCGTGGGGGTCACATTTATTCCCTTGTTATGTCCTATCATCAGAGTCCTCACCTGTATGAATTTTCTGGTGTCTAACAAGGTCCTCTTTGTGAATGAAACATTTCCCGCACCCTAAACATGAGTCAGGGTGCTCACCTGTGTGCTTTTTCTGGTTTCTCACAAGTTCCTTTTTTTCTGAGTGAAAGATTTCCCGCACTCTGAACATGAATAAAGACCCTCATCTGTGTGAATTCTCTGGTGTATAACAAGGTCTCTTTTACAAATGAAGGATTTCCCGCACTGTAAACACGGATAAAGGACACTCACCCGTGTGAATTCTCATATATTCAAAAAGCACTCCTTCCTGAGCGAAAGGTTTCCCCGCACTCACCTGTGAGAATTTTCTGTTGTATAAGGAGATGTTCTTTCCTAATCAAACATCTCCCACACATTGAACATGAATAAGGACGTTCACCCGTGTGTATTCTCTGGTGTGTAATACGTTTTTCTTTCTGAAGGAAACATTTGCCACACTCTCTCAACAAGGGAAAGGACGCTCAGTAGTATGAAGTTTTTCTGGTGTTTAACAATTTGTTTATTTAGCGGATTGAAACATTTCCCACACGCTGAACATAAATGAGGACGCTCACCAGTGTGAATTCTCTGACATCTACCAAGGTCTCTCTTTTCATTGAAAGGTTTCCCTCAGTCTGAACATGAATACTGACGTTCACCCGTGTGAATTCTCTGGTGTCTAACGAGGTGTCCTTTACGAGTGAAAGATTTCCCGCACTCTGAACAGGTAAACGGACGCTCACCCGTGTGAAGCCTTTGGTGTTTCAAAAGTGCACCTTTTGTGATGAAAGATTTCCCGCACTCTGAACATGAATAAGGGCGCTCTCCTGTGTGAACTCTACAGTGTTCATCAAGGTTTATTTTACGAGTGAAAGATTTCCCGCACTCTGAACATGAATAGGGACACTCACCAGTGTGAATTCTCTGGTGTTTCAAAAGTGATCCTTTTCTGGTGAAAGATTTCCCGCACTCTGAGCATGAATGAGGACGTATATCAGTGTGACTTATCTGATGGGAAACTAGGACTGATTGTTGAAAGAAACTTTTCCCGCACTCTGAACATGAATAAGGACGCTCACCTGTGTGATTTCTCTGGTGTACAATAAGTTGTCCTTTATCACGAAAACATTTCCCACACTCTGAACACGAATAAAGATGTACACCTGTGTGGATGCTCTGGTGTCTTACAAGGTGTGCTGTCCGAGTGAAAGATTTCCCGCACTCTGAACACGAATAAGGGTGCTCACCTGTGTGAATTCTCTGGTGTTTAACAAGGTCTTTTTTGTGAGAGAAAGACTTCCCGCACTCTGAACATGAATAAGGACGCTCACCTGTGTGAATTTTCTGGTGTACAATAAGTTGTCCTTTCTCACTAAAACATTTCCCACACTCTGAACATGCATGAAGATGCTCAACCCTGTGAACTTTCTGGTGTCTAACAAGGTGTTCTTTGCGAATGAAAGATTTCCCACACTCTGAACATGAATAAGGACGCTCACCCGTGTGAAGTTTCTGGTGTTTACAAAGTGATCTTTTTGTAATGAAAGATTTCCCGCACTCCAAACAAGGGAAAGGACGCTCACCTGTGTGACTTCTCTGGTGTTCAATAAGGTGCCCTTTTTTAAGGAAACATTTGCCACACTCTAAACAATGGAAAGGACGTTCACCTGAGTGAATTGTCTGATGTCTCAAAAGCTCTTTGTTTTCAGTGAAAGATTTCCCGCACTCTGAACATGAAAATGAACGCTCTCCATGGTGAACCTTCTTATGGCTTAAAGAAGATATCTGGGGATTAGATAGATCTGGTGATCTGTGAGAATTTGGAAGGACATCTGAAGTCATAGTATGGGATTTCTCAGAAGGTTCCTCAGGATTAGAAGGATCCATTGATCTTAGATGGACATCTGAAGTCATAGTATGGGATATATCAGAAGGTTCCTCAGGATTAGAAGGACCCATAGATCTTAGATGGACATCTGAAGTCATAGTATGGGATTTATCAGAAGGTTCCTCAGGATTGGAAGGATCCTTTGATCTAACCAACCAATCAGAGTTCACTTCTGTCTTACAATCTGGAGATATAATAAGATGTCCCTCCGATGTATTTCTATTCCAGAAACACCGTCCATCTGCTGGAAAGCAATATTTATTATAAGTCATATCTGTTCTCATACATCTTGTATTCAGAAGTCATAGATCTATGTGTAGCTTTCAAAATGTTCCCAGAGCTCTGGCATTGGATTGGGTGCAATTATAACAGAAAACTACAAATAAAAACTAGATAATGATACAAAACACCCAAATCATACTAAACAATAGTATTTTTGCATTGATGACAAGGTTATGGTGAAGAATGGGACTTTCCTCCACCTATTCTTTAAAACATATCAGATATACTATTCATATAGTGTACAGAAGTGGTGGTAAACTATAAAATGTGCACAGCAGAGCCTAAAACATACATTTTTAAAAGTGAATCTATCAAACATCCACCAGACCTGTGCAAGAGAAATCACGAAATATCAAAAAATCCCAATATTTCATACACCGGTTTCTGCATTTAGTGTTTATGACTTACTTGTGTCCATATGTAGAGAAGATTCCTCCTGTTTACTTTCCATAATCATCTCCCCCTCCTCCATAGAGTCCTGATCTCCACTCCCCAACATCTCTTCTTCTTCCTCTTTAATCTCAGCTTTGATGTCTTTCAGTTCTTCACCCTGAACCCCAAAAATGATAGAATGCATTTATAAAAAAGATCAGATTATATAGAATATCATCGAATAGCTTAGAATACATTTTAGGTCTACATGCTCAGTGCCATCTACCTGATGATGGTGAGGGATGATGGGACCTTGCTGTGTGGAATCCCAGGAATACAGAGGACCTCCCCCTCGAATAGACTGCTGAGCTCCACTCATTGACATCTCTTCTTCTTCCTCTTTAATCTCAGCTTTGATGTTTCTCAGTTCTTCACCCTAAACCCCCAAAGATTTATAAATACAAACAAGAGATTACATGGAAGAATGTCCTCTCATAGAATTATTTTTATTTTTTTTTCCCCCAGTCCCATCTACCTGATTATTCTCTGTATAGTTCTGATCTTCCCATGTAGAAACCTGGGAATACAGAGGACAACCCTCCTCCATAGACTGCTGATGTCTGGTCACCAACGTCTCTTCTTCTTCCTCTTTAATCTCAGCTTTGATGTCTTTCACTTCTTCATCCTAAACCCCAAAGATGAAAGTATTCATTTATAAAAAAAGAAGATCAGATTACATAGAATATCATCTAATAGCTTAGAATACATTTTAGGTCTACATGCTCAGTTCCATCTACCTGATGATGGTGAGGGATGGTGTGACCTTCCTGTGTGGAATCCCAGGAATACAGAGGACCTCCCCCTCCCATAGATTGCTGAGCTCCACTCTTCGACATCTCTTCTTCTTCCTCTTTAATCTCAGCTTTGATGTCTTTCCGTTCTTCATTCTAAATTCCAGAGATGATAAAATATAACATCTGGAAACACTGCTGCCAATAATAAGAGATGACATAGAAGAATGTCCACTCATAGAATTATTTTTGAGTTCTTTTTGTCCAGTCCCATCTACCTGATTATTATCTGTATAGTTAACATCTTCCCGTGTAGAATTCTGGGAATACAGAGGACAACCCTCCTCCATAGACTGCTGATGTCTGGTCACCAACGTCTCTTCTTCTTCCTCTTTAACCTCAGCTTTGATGTCTTTCACTTCTTCATCCTAAACCCCAAAGATGATAGAATACATTTATAAAAAAAAAAAAGACCAAGAGATTACATAGAATCTCCGCTCATAGATTAGAATACATTTTTAAGGTCTACATGCTCAGTCCCATCTACCTGATCACGGTGAGGGATGGTGGAATACATATAATGGGGACATCTCTCTGGTGGGTTCCCATTACTGGATCCATCTGTAGGAAACACACACACTGACTGAATACATTGTTTCTATGTGTTTATCAGATGATGGAGGATCTAGGTGGATCCTCCGTACTGCTCTCTCCTTTACAATAAAGTCTCCTCTTACCCGGTGATGTGAGGGGCGGCTGATTGTCCATCATGACGTCCTTGTAGAGATCCTTGTGTCCTTCTAAATACTCCCACTCCTCCATGGAGAAATAGACAGTGACATCCTGATACCTTATAGGAACCTGACACACACAATGATACAGTCACCATCCAGACACATCCCTTGTCTGTTACTGGATATGTCCCAGAATTCCCGGCACCGCTCACCTCTCCTGTCAGCACTACCCCAAGACAGCTTCATGAAAGTTGGATAAATGGCTCTATATTTAGGATGTATCTGGTGTATAAACCATAACAGACATCACGGTGACTATGGAGGAAGAGGACGGACATGACGGGGGGTACTGGGTGTAAATATACAATAATATTTTATTACCTCCTCTACAGCTAGTTCCAGCAATGTCTCCTCTCTACTTCCCTTCAACTACAATTTTACCGGGAACTCCCAATTTATACTCCTATATCACTTCCTGTCTTTAGCTGACATCACTTCCTGTCTTTATCTTACATCACTTCCTGTCTTTATCTTACATCACTTCCTGTCTGTTTGTTTCAAGTGAGATCGCCACCTTGTGTTGAATATAAATAGTGCATTCTACGTTATGTTTCATCATTGTCCCCGCTGCCTTCCTGGTCCATTCCTCTATTATGTTACATCCATGATTACACATGTAGATTATATCTCAGATACAATCCAGACAATAATAAAATGAAAACTATTTTTTGCTCATGTTTGATTGTTAATAAATATAAAACTAAATAATGAAAACCAAACCAAATAAAATTGAAATAAAATGTACTGGGCTCAAATCTAAAAGTTTTAACACATGTAGAAGAACATTTATTTTAGCCCTGTAATGATTTATTGATTTTGTTGCTGGGACCACAAGACAGGGAATAAAGAGATTGACAGTAAGACTGTCTGTGGTGACGTGGGAGGAACCAGTTGGGGGACCCACTGTGGTCTATGCAGAGATAGACTTACCTCTATGCTCTGTGCTGTATAGTGGGGTGGGGGGGAGGCAGAATTAACAATGTGATGTTTACTACCTCTGTGCATGCACCGGTGTCATATAAACCAAATGCTGAGTTACGTAGATGTGGTAGGGGGTGACCACAGAGCAAGATGTGTTATCTCTACTAGCAACAGTGTATTTTTAAGCAAAGGTGTCTCTGGAAACCTCCATAGATCTCAGTGTGCCAGAGCCAGAGGTTACCTAGGACAACTATAGCGCCGCCCTGGTGGGCAAGAGTGTCTCTGCATGGAGTATTAAGCATGTGCTTGTGGGCAGGGCCGCCTCTTTCCTCCTCCTCCTGTATGTGCCCGGGACAAGGCGGAGCCACGTACATGTGATTTCAACATTAGGACAGCGCCCCGAATTAGAAGTGAGCTGTATAACTGGTGTAACTGTATTGCCACTTGACGCTCTGAACTGTGAACCACTTGGCCCCATGATGCAGTACACATTGTCCCTTTTAATGTGACATTTTGAAGGGGACACCACTGACTATGTATCCAGTTCCACCAGTCCAGACCTCCTATCACCTAAATCTCAGTGATGCAGTTGCAGGTTCTGCCACATAACAGCACGAGCATCCAGCATGTTCATCTTTGTTAGGATTACTCTCCTCTTGTGATCAGTCGAACTCCAGGTGTATTGAAAAGCAGACAATTTATTTCAGATGTGTCACACAAATGGATGATGCTTACAAGTCAAAAGATGCAGTAAGAATCATACAAAGAGATGTACATCCCCCCTCCTAATACCTACAATAATATAGAGATAACGTTTCTATTGGCTGAGGAAACACGCATAGCGTGCCTGGTACAAAATGGTACTTTATTTGCCAATTAGTGTTTCCTGTACATTCTTGTTCTACCTTATATGGTTAAGCCTAATCATCCTACAACTTACTATGGAGTTAGTTAAAGCAAACGGTACAGCAAGTTAATACAACAATGTGCTCAGAAGTCATCTTAAGAAAAGTCTCAGGGTTATTGTTTTTCTAATAGTTTTTCCAATAGTCACACAATAAACATTTAAAACTTTTCTAACATTCCCTCCTCTTGTGTGACTATTTTATCTCAACACATTTCGATGATAGTCCCAGTGTTATACACTTTCGGTTTGTATGTCATTAAGTTGAGCTTCAATGTCCACAAAGGTCTCCTCAGAGGTAGGAAGGGCTTGATACATCGTTCTTGAGACTACGGTTTCAATCAGTTTCTGTGAAAGTCCTCGAATACAGGGAATGCAGCAGCATCCGCAAGTGACCAAAATGGCCAATACCACAGCAATTGAGATCAAACATGATGTGATAAGTCCAGTCCACTTACCGAACCATCCTTCAAGCCAGTTTGTTAATGGATCATTAATACCTGAGTTTTCCACTAATTCATTCGATAGAACAGTCAGTCCTTCCAAGGCTCTGGTCACGGTCCCTCCAGGAGCTGTATTAGGGATAAAGGTGCAACACATGCTACCAAACATTTTGCATACCCCTCCTCTTTCAGCTAGGACCATATCTAAAGCCATTCGGTTCTGCCATGCCATTAGAGATGTGGTGGCCAACTGTTCTGTTAGGCCCTTCACAGCGTCCCTAGTATAGTTTACAAACCGTTGTTGGTTATAGTGTACGTGTGTGTGTGTATATATATATATATATATATATATATATATATATATACACACATACATATAATCCAGTCAACATTTTTATCTATAGTCACCCACCAGAGAAGAGACTCAAACCCAGCTGTCACCTGATTCCTGGCCCTAAACTCATCCAGCACTCCGCGAGGAACCCCAATCTCATCTATGTAGATCCGAGAGTCAAATGACCCTACGGGAGAGGTGTCCCTCCGATACCGTTGGCGACTCTTAGTCCACGGGTGTTCTGACAGGATCCTCAGGGGCATAGCCAGCTGGACCATAGCGCAATCCCCTCGGGCATTGGCCAGTATCCTAGCTCACAGTTTCTTATCCCCACACATCCACCAGACATCAGCTCTCTGAATGTCATGTTCAACCCAGTCACCATTGCCCATGTTAATCCTCTCCCTACAACAGTCATCGGGTAGCGACTCAAGATCCACCCCGCTACGGTTCCCCGGGAGTGCAAAACAAGCAAAGTTGCCCGGATAAGCAGTAACCGCTGGAGGTATCTGAGGTCTCTGTACTGGGGGAAACAACAAACTCAACGTGTGACAGGTAGAATTTGTTTCAGGTTTATAGCTCTTATTATACAATCACAACATACATTTTAAACCTCCTGGATCTGTATTGTGATCTAGAGGTAAAGGAATAGTTGCTAAATGTAGTCTTGCTCTGGCACAAACTAAACAGTTTTCCTTTTTTTTTTTAAAGTTTTAACCGTGTACCACAACCATCCTAACCACTCATTTTTTCCCTGGTATCCTGTCTCCAAAGCTATGGCATCTTCTACTGTTAGATTAGTGAATCTTATAGTTTTACTCAGAACTTCTATTTTAGTATGGCGTCACTTCCGGTCTTAGCGGCGATTTTTGTTTACACAGCGCCGGCTCTTGTTTTATCATGCGAGTATATCTCCTAAACTTTTTATTAAATGAAGCCTTTTTAAACAATATCACACTATTTTTTTATTTATTTTTTTAAGCACGTCACTTTGTATGGACTTATCTACTAACAATTTAGTGTTTGCAATAATTTCATCATTTGTTTTGGTTTTGAATGTGGTCTTCCTGTGGTGTAACACAGAGACGTATATTGAATTGTGCATTTACATTTTTGTTGTTTATTATTATTACTTTTTTTACTTCTGCTTTAAGTTTATCTATTGGCATAATTGGATTTTTATTCACATACCAGATTTTTGATACAGCAGACATCCATATTTATCACTTTGCCAACTAGGTATTAGATCACTGCATTTCTACAGTTCCAGATATTGTAGTTCATGGATTTTAGTTTGCGGACTCCAGAGGGTGTAGCACACCAGTTGGACACCCTATCTGAAGTTCAGCACCTTCAACACACACACTCTTATATCCATCAACAGGGGGTGTAACACTATCACTTGTATAGGTTATTTTTAATTCTTGCCCCCAGGGGGTGCAACACAAAAGTGGTTTACTGCATCAGAGGTTTAATACATAAAGTAGTTGCATTTGTTTAGATGTTTGGCACTTATATATATATTTTTATTTTTTTTCAAACACATTTTGAGACCAACAGACAGAGGATGTATCACAGTTCATTTTATTTGAGGCATACCTCCCCTAATATTTTACATATATATATTTTTTAATTTGAAGGGAAATAGCGCCACATCTACACTCCCATAATCTACCTTTTCCTGTTGTCAGGTTTTATTAGGTGGTAATACCTTGAGGAAAAATTTGCCTGAGGGGTCAGTTTCTGACACCCATGCTCCCATAGAGTACAACCACTGATCTTCCTTCCTCGACTCCTTTAATGTTATCAATAATTGTTTACAGTTCTTACTATGTGTGTAGGGGGAGTTGACCGCTTCTGTAATTATCTTTCCTTTATTCCACTCTTTTTAGGCCCTGGTAGATTATACCCTTAATCTTTATGTGCTGTGGTCCACAGGGCTTGATTCCATGCTTGACATCCTGCCCCATCCCAGAGCCAGCAAATGTATTTATCTGCCCATAGAAGTCCTCTAGCCCCAGTTGTATCCCCACAATCTGCAATCTGACAGAAGTCTACCAGTATAGTGCTAGTTATTCCCTCTATAAAGGTTAGATTCAATGCTTTTCCTGTTCTTTCCCAATCCAAAGGTTCCTCTGCTCTTCCATAACGTATAACCCCTCTTATGGACGCCTCTCCTAGAGTCACCAGTAACCCAAGGATAATTACTGTCCCTTTCATCCTAACCAGCTACAGAGTTCCAGTGGATAGGGTAGGGGAGACTTCACCGGTTTGAGACAAGTCCCACCTTGTGCAGGACCTCCCTTTGTAGCCGGACTTTCTGAATCTCTTGTAGCCAACTGGCCCTACTCTACCTGTAAAACCTTTTTGCAATGGGACTGGCGAATCCAGGTAGACCTCTCTGCAATCCTTATCGCAGTAGGGGTAGTTAGGTGGACTTTGAAAGGGCCATCCCACCTTGGGGAGTACCACTGCTTTTTCTTATTACTTTTTGTTAAGACCCAATCTCCCACATGCACCTTTTCATCTTCTCGAATTGGACCTTCTAGGACAGAAAAAAAATCATTAGTACGTCTTTGTCTTAACAGCCTAAACATGTATTCTGCTAGTGTGTGCTCAGACTCCTCAGTAGGTGTTTTATTTGGTTGTAAGGGTATCTTATATGGCCTTCCATGTATCATCTCAAATGGGCTTAAACCTTCTTTTGTGGGTGTGATATGCATACTAGTCACAGCCACTAGTAGGCAGTACATCCAATTTGTACCTGTTTCTTCCATAGCTTTCCTTAGTTTGCTTTTTAGAATGCCATTATGTCTTTCCACCAATCCAGCTGATTGGGAATGATAGGCACAATGGTATTTCACTTAAATTCCCATCACTTCTCTCAAATGTTATATAGTTTTATTTACAAAATAGGGTCCATTATCACTGTCTGTGCATCTGCACTTCCTGTCGGGAATTTTCCACCCATTTGGTCAGGGTGTCTGTGATTAGTAAACAATATTTCTTCCTTTCACATTTGTCCAATTCAATAAAATCCATGCAAATGTGTTGGAAAGGATATTGCGGTGTGGGGAACTTCCCTTTCCGTGGTCTTATGCCTCCCTAAGCACTGTATCTTGCACATATAATCCATTGAGAGCAAAAAGTTTTTTTAGTAGTTAGTGAAGCCATGGGCTGTAAATACCTTATTAAACATCTCAGTCATCCCCCTGTTTGACACATGTGTTACTCCATGTGTCAATACTGCTGCATACCTAAATAAGGATTTTGGCAATACCGGTTTTCAATCAGGTGACATGTAAATGTTATCTAAACTTGTGCAACCTTTTGTTTTCCAATATTGTTTCTTTGTCTAAGGACTGTGTAGTCTACATTATTTCATACCTTAATTTAATGTTCTAAACTCTAAAATACCTCTAAAGGTTCAATTTTGTACCCATTCATGTAATCACTAGACACCCACCCCATAAAAAGGAACTAGCCTCATTCTTCAGTTGTGTAGAAGGAGGAGGGGGGGGGGGTGTCATATCTGCACTTGAATTGGGGCTGGGAAAATAGATACTCTTTATCTAACATGAATGAGTGCAGGATCACAGATCAAACTACCAAAGAAAGCCTTCCTTACTTTGGAGTTGTTAAAAACAATATACTTTCATTTATTCAAATATAAGTCCATAAGTCCACCAAGTATGCAGACATAAAATGTTTCCTAGCGACATTTACATTATTTGACATATATATTCAATATATATATATATATATATATGTATATATATATATATATATATATATATATATATTTTTTTTTCTCAGACCCCGATATTTTAGCAGAATTGAATAAAACATGAATCCCCTTTTGTATTGTTCCCCTTATTCTCTGGTCCCAAAACATATATTTTTTTTTTTTTTATTTAACCCAAACACATATTCTAATTCAGAACTTAGCCTTTTAATTTTATAAATGTACCTAAATATAAACAGCATTGCATCATTAACACTTTACAGTTGAAAATCTGGGAGTTCTAAAAGTAACATATCCAAGAAATATTTACTTTAAGACTATTATTTGGACTTTCTTTCCCACCGAAAATCCTAATATTTTCACAGATGCACAAATTAACCTCTGTGTGCTCAAAGGGTTAATGCTGCCCTACTAGTCATCCACCATCCTCTCCCTCTCTCTTCTCTATGTCTGTCAGGCAATCTGCATTTTCTTGTTTCTGAGAAAAAGCATCAAGTCTGTATATTCCCTTCTCTCCTCTCTCTGGACTTCAAAACTACTGCACGCTTCTCTTAGCAAAGCCCATTCAAATCCCTGTTTCCATATGGCAGTAAAATTAGCACTCGGTCACATACTGTCTCTGGACTGGACACATTCAAAGTAATCACAACATTCTCAGCCTTTTCTTTTCTCACATTCATCAATCCACTTGACAACTCCACAACATTCTCTTCACTCCACAATGTAATCCATCTCCATGTCTCCCATCTACCTCCTCAAAACCATCAACAATTTCTGCCATGTGCTTCCTTTAACACCATGGCATGCTAAAATAATAAAGCAGCCTGGTGTTATCAGCGTACCTTTTTTTTTTTTTTTTTTTTTTTTTTTATTCTCAGTTTAAATATTTACTTTCATAACCCTTCTGTTTTGTCATAGCTGGTCAAGAGTTAACTTTTTTTACAGACACAATCTCTCACACAGGAATTTGAAATGGAGGAGCAATTCACTCCCTCCTGTAATAGAGGAGATTCACACACGAGGGGAGGGGGTGAGGAAAAACTACAGGCTTTAATCTCCCTGTGATGATTTCTCGCACTTATTTATTTTTTTTTTTTACTCAGCCATACTTAGCTATTTTTCTGCTTCTCGAATATTTGTTAAACATTTAGATCACACTTGCGTCTGGTCTAATTCTCTTTTGCTAGACCCATCAGTGATATGGCTATTGGATCACCTTTACCTGAAGTTGCAGCTCCAACTGTTTGGTTCCTATGAGTCCCACCGAGGGTTGTCCCCGAACAGACGGTCCAGATGTAGCACAGTCTCCCAGACAATGTTGTCCAGTGGTACCTGAGACAGTGCTGTAATCCAAGACGCCAGCTCCGGTCCAATCCCCATGGGCCATATAGTGCAATGTCACCTGGTATTTTACATATTTATCTGCTTAATACATTGGCTAGCAAGGTGTTGGCTGCCTTACAGAGTGAAGCCATAAGACAATTAAACCAAGTATCTCTTTAAGCTTTTCTAAAGTTTCCTGCTTCTCTGCCAGCTCCCAATCTGTCACTGATAGGCAAACAGGCTACAACACAAATTCTACAAACACACAGACCATGAGGTGTGAAGAGAGATTTTTTGCTGGTTATTTAAACTCCTATTATCAACCCATACCTTTTTTGATCTTTGGGTCCTAACAATTTAAATTTATCCATCAAATCCTGACACTTTTACAGTTAGTTTACTATTGAATCCAAACTTCCCTATAAAGCCCTGTGTCCCTAAAGAGGAGGTCCAGTCTCCCACTTGGCACATTAGGAACACAGCAGCCTCATAAGCAGGCACAAAACATTCTTTTACAGAGACTATTCCCCATTGTCAGCACCAGACGGGTCTCTCATTTATCTATAAAACACTGGTATAGTGACCCTCCACCCACGGTAACAATAGGAATACAAGAAGTGTAAAAATATCATCACTCCCCACACTATAGGGAGAATCAAAAAATAATTAACTTGTCTCTGCAGTACTGTTTTTTTTTTTTTTTTTTTTCTTTTCAATAAGGTTACAGCATCAACAGAAAGGTTAACCATGAGAAAGGAGAAACTAAACACACAAAAGAAAGTTAGTCTTGTGATCTTCCTAGATCACTTAAGCGCTTACATCGTCGGGCAATCCACCTCCGACGATGACGTCAGGCATTCACCCTCTGACGTTCGGTATACCTCAAATCTTTTTTTTATCTGTCCTGGACAGCGGGTAACGCTATTTTTTACCTTAGACAACGCTCCCAAGTGTCTCTGTCTTCGCACACTGGGTTATTAAGATATTATACAATCAATACCAGTGTCGGCAATTACAACACATTAAACCAGAATCAAACAGAAAGAGAAGAAAAGACTCTTAGAGAGTATTAAGAATAAGTTAAATTATCTTACCTCTCAAACACCAGGAGGACTGGATCACGAAGTTCGAAACCAGACAGTGGATCTGGGTCTCAGGCCCCCGCCCCTATTTCACCACTAACGTTGAGTGGGGGGACTTTTAATTCTCAGTGAGCTTTGAGGTCCAATACTCACCAAAGTTTTTGTCGGGACAATGCACTTGTTGGTTCCAGGCTCGGAAGGACCAAAATGTTAGGATTACTCTCCTCTTGTGATCAGTCGAACTCCAGGTGTATTGAAAAGCAGACAATTTATTTCAGATGTGTCACACAAATGGATGATGCTTACAAGTCAAAAGATGCAGTAAGAATCATACAAAGAGATGTACATCCCCCCTCCTAATACCTACAATAATATAGAGATAACGTTTCTATTGGCTGAGGAAACACGCATAGCGTGCCTGGTACAAAATGGTACTTTATTTGCCAATTAGTGTTTCCTGTACATTCTTGTTCTACCTTATATGGTTAAGCCTAATCATCCTACAACTTACTATGGAGTTAGTTAAAGCAAACGATACAGCAAGTTAATACAACAATGTGCTCAGAAGTCATCTTAAGAAAAGTCTCAGGGTTATTGTTTTTCTAATAGTTTTTCCAATAGTCACACAATAAACATTTAAAACTTTTCTAACAATCTTGAATTGTTTAACTCTTCCATACTTACGGTTAGGTCCCTGAGGTCTCCATCAAGCAGATTTGGTCCCGGTAGCTGGGGCACCAACCACTCAGGAGGGAAACAGCGCACAGCTCCACTCACTATGCAGAGAACTCGTCACCCTCGCCCAGTACCAGTGCAGGTTCGGCAAGCGCCCAGGGCAAGAAGGCAAAACTACACCCCCTTCTCTGCTCCTTTTGCATGGTATAAAATAGATGTGCTGCCCTGTGCCCACTCTCTGCCTCCTTGCTCTGACTTCTCATAGTTGACATTGAGTGTTTACTGCATATGTGTGGTCAATTGTTTGCTTTCTAGCAACTAGAGGGTGATTGCACATGCATGGTGTGCTTTTGTGTCAGTTGAAGGTGGATGGGGTGGAGAGTGGGCATGTTGGAGCACAGAGACAGTACCTGTCAGAGAAGACATGAAGCTGTGGTCCACTAGATACTAGCCACTGGTCTAAAGCTTGGTGCAGTGAGGGAGTGCCACCCCATTGTTGTGCCCTGGGCGGCTTCCTCTACTTCTCACCCCTTCTTCCGGGTCTGCTCTTGCCTAAACTGTTCTCCCGCTGTCTGGCTGCCATATCATTCCCTTTTCACTTGTTCTTAGCAATAGCATGTTCTCCACTTCACCCTATGTGTGCATAACAGGCCCTGTTCTTTGCTATAAGCCATGTACCACCATGCACCCCTTTGTGGTAACTTCAAAACAGATGTTTGAACAGTTAACAACTTTACTGGACACACTTCAACATTACAGTTCCCAGGTAATAGTCCATGGTCTGGAAGTATTCTAAAAAGAAAATGTGTTTCCCATTCATCCACCGGATACTTCTGTGTCTCTTCTGTTGGATAAGTTGGTACTGCAGAGAAAATTTATTTGAAGTAATACTAAAATAGATTGGGATGGTCTAGCAAGACGTTTATTATTTCTAATGCAAGAGTTTTTTGTGTACAACAGCGGGACTGAGACTATATGTGCAGTTCCAGACCAAAGGCATGCTGGCCAGTTTGTAGACATGGGCATGCTTGCTGCAGAAGGAAATATCCCTCTTGAGACAGAAGGCCTAAGACAGGATGGAGAACCAGGAGAAACTTGTTTCATGAAACTCCCCTGCCCCCAGGGCTTAGGGAGAGAAAATTCAAATAACCAGCCTTGATATTTATAACCTGCCTCAATACCTATAACTCTCCAGCCAATCCTGAAAAGAAGTGTCCAGGGGATAAATACAGTAATCTTAAGCCCGTGAGAACTGGGTTCTCTCTCAATAGGAGGGTTCCAAAGCCTGAGGGACTTCAGCCCTAAGCCAGTCCATGGACAATGCAGCTTTTCTAGAGGCATCAGCGGTGTCGGGGCTAAGGACCTGAATGGACCTTGTTAGAAGATAATTGCAGGACTTCACCACAAGGGATCATGACTGTCTCACTCGCTAGACTGTGTCCGGAGGAAGCTGAAAGGTGGAAGTTGTCCTGGTGACTTGTGTTGTAGAGATTGCACTGGATACCAGTTTTGCATTGTCTTAAGTCAACCAGATGCCAAAAGGACTTGCCTCATGGTCTTCAGTTGTGAGGTCCTAGACTGCTCAGAGACTTGCCTCATGGCCCCCAGTGGTGGGGTTTTAGACTGCTCAGAAACCTGTCTCATGGTCCCCAGCTACGAGGTCTTAGACTGCTCAAAAACCTGCCTCGTGGTCCCCAGCTAAGAGGTCTAAGACTGCTTAGAGACTTGGCTTAAGGCCCCCAGCTGTGAGGACTTGCACTGCTCAGAAACCTGCCTCATGGTCTCCAGCTGCGGGGCATTAGACTGTCCAACACCCAAAAATGTTTATGGAGAAGTATGTCCTCTAAGTGCTAAATACTAATCGTTTTTCGAGAATCCCATGCCCAAACCCGTCTCCTGTTAAAATAAGTCATCCCGTAGACTGTGTTATTGGAGCTGGTGTGAATGAACTGGTGCTTGGGTGACTGGCAGCATCTGTACTAAAAGAGAAGAACCAGTTAACACCAGCAGCCCCTGTGGGGGTAGCGCGACAAGTACAGAACATGTACAAAACTGTTTTGGGGACGTAATATGTACAGCAGAGGTGGGGGACTCGAGTCACATGACTTGACTCGAGTCGGACTCGAGTCACCTGTTTGAGGACTTGCGACTTGCTTGACAAAATTAAATAAATGACTCGACTTGACTTTGACTTGCCACTAATGACTTGCGACTTGACTTTGACTTGGGCTATTTGACTTGCAATGACTTGCAATGACTTGGCACCACCAGTGCTGTGTCTTGGCCTAGGCAAAAGCCGCCCCCCCACAAAAGAAATCTCCCCCGAGTCCCGGCTTCTGCCCGCACAAATACAGCTTGCTAACATTGTGGGCGGGGATCGCATAGGTGTCCGCGAGCGGCGCTTGCAGTGTTCGCGGCCGCCGCAGACTTTTTTTTTATTTGATGATGACTGCGCTGCAGTCTCTCCTCCTAGGCTGTACAGGTCTCTGTATTCCGTCCGGCCAGGCCGCGGCGCCGCCCCCCTCCTACTGCGGAGTGATCTCTGAGGGAGGGGCTGGGCTTCTGTGCAAGTGTGCAGAGCCAGCAGCGTGAGTCGCGGGCCTCACGTGGGGGAGGAAGAAGGAACTGGAAGTTGCCCAAGGAGCCAGCCAAGCCTAGCCGACTGAATCTGAGTGGAGTCCAGTCCAGCAGCCATAGAGTAAGTCATGGCAGACTATTATTCTTCTACTGAGGGGGCACTGGAGCAGGGACAGTCACACGACTCAGGGAGAAACTGGTCTGAGAATGGGGGACAGTGCAGTGGTCGTTGCAGCGCAGAAGAAAAAGCACAGAGCCCGGAGCCAAGGAGGAGGAAACAGATTTGCAGAAGCTGCAGGTTTGTTTGATGCAGTGCCAAGCAAATGCTTCCCTGCAAACTTTGCAGGGAAGCATTAGCTTGCTTGGCACTGCATCAAACAGACCTGCAGCTTCTGCAAATCTGCAGCTAGCAGGGCCCTGGCCTGGCCTGTACTGATGATTACAGGACGCAGATATGATTGCAGATGCAATCAATCAATCATCAATATCATTGCACATGCTAAAACTATGAAACCTAGGTAGGTACAAACCTTCTTTCCTTGTTTTCTCCTCCTCCTCGTGCTTTTTTTCTCCTGCGCTGCGACGGCCACTGCACTGACCCTCAGTCCCAGACCAGTTCCTTCCTGAGTCCTTCACTAATTAACTATTACTTGTGCGAAGTACAAAGTGGCAGTGCTCAACGTGTATATTACATAAAAATCATATTGCTGAATTAAGTTCTCCATGCGTACTACAAACTCATTAAACAGTCCACATCCAGTGAAAGTTCATGTACTGCAATGCTCCAGTCCATGCATGCTGAAATCAATGCAAACTTTAGCACTGGTCACTGTATTGGTGTCACTGGTGCCCAAAAGTGTCGCTATGAGTCACTAATGTAATATTCTAATCTGGAATGATAAACGTGTCACTGTTTTAAACAAGGTTAGGTTAGGACCGTATATATATAATACATTAAAAATAGTTCTGTAAGTACTAGTGTACTAAGCAGCAACACCTTATTTTCTGGCAGTGCCCGGGCCATCCCGACAGCAAACTCTGGATCCACCCCTGACAGATCAACGCACAAGGCAGCTATAATGGAGGGAGCGATTCCAAAAATAATTAAATTTGGATTTAAGGATTATGTTTTAGATGTTTGTGAAAAGAAGAGAACGGCGATATGCAAGGTCTGCAACTCAAAAATAAGAGACACGTCCACCACAACATCCAACTTCATCCGTCACTACAAAACCCACAAAGAAAAGTAGGTACAGTAACGTCACGTGTATGTGTGTATATATATATATATATATATATAGATATATATATATATATATATATCTATATATATATATATATATATGCAAATTAGGCCTACATCCCACTTTAGGTGGGAGCAGAGTGTATTGTTGTTCAAATCAATAAATCACATAGCTAACTTTTTTTTCTATCTCTCTTCTGTTTACTCTATAGATATGAAGAGTACATCCATACCAAAGGGACTTTTGATGATACCCAGCCTCAAATCTCACAATTCATCGCACAGGGGACTGTGCAGCAATACCACTGCAACCACCAGCAGCAAAAGGCAATTACAAACTCAATCCTGTCAGACCTCATTATAAACTGCAACATGCCACTGTCCATCATTGAACATCAAAGCTTTCGTCGCTTTTTGTCAATAGTAGACAACAAGTACTCTCCAGTAAGTAGAAGAACAATTACTGGCAAGCTTGACAATCTGGTGGCAGATAGGAAAATGAAGCTGAAAAATGAACTCGAAGTGGTAGATCATCTGTCAGTGACTGTAGATATATGGTCAGACCGCAGGATGAGAGGCTTTCTTGGAGTCACAGTGCACTGGATCAACATTGAGGATGACCGTCTTCAGTTAAAATCACAGTTGCTTGCGTGCAACCGCTTCAAAGGTCCCCATACAGGGGAAAGAATTTGTGAGGAATTTGAGCATATATGTGAAGAGTACAAGATTAAAAAAAAGGTAGACCACATCATTTGTGACAACGCCGCAAACATGAAAAAAGCATTCACTACATGTTTTCCAGGACAGCTAGATGAAGACGATGACCTTGATGATTCAGACATTTGGAATGACCTGTCAGTGGAAGAACAGGAGATGTTTGACAATTATTTGAGTGCAAAAACCCAGACTAGACTTCAATGTTTTGCACACACGCTTCAATTGGTAATAGGTGATGGACTTAAAGAGACTAAATTAGTCAATGCAGCTCTCGCCAAAGCTTCCAGGTTGAGCTCCTTGTTACACACAAGCACCTCTTTCAAGGAAAAATTTGAGGAGGAGTTTGGACAGCGTGGAATCCCTGCCTCTGTTACCACACGCTGGAATTCCACACTGAGGCAATTGAAATCAGTGGTCAGCTGTGACCAGCTGAAACTGACTAGAATGCTTGAAGATGGGGGACACAAAGAGACTGTATTCACAGCTAGAGAGTGGAATCAGATTAAGGAACTCGTGGATGTCCTTCAACCTTTTGGAGAAGCCACAGACCTCTCACAGGGAGAAAAACTTGTGACAATAAGTGCTGTTGTACCCTGTATTCTTTCTCTGAATCACCACTTGGAAAATCATAAAGAGAGCGTGCGCTACCTTGGTGGCTTGATCCGTAGCCTGCAAGAATCACTCCAAAGACGATTCGAAGGGATCTTTGTCAATGTGAGGATGGCAGATGAACAGAATGATGTAGCAACCTTACCCTTCTCTGACCCTCTATACCTAAAAGCTGCTCTGCTGGATCCTTCATTTGGCACCATGTGGTTGACCCATGATGTTTTGGCTACCGAAAATGTCAAGGAGGCTGTGTCTGCGATGATAAAAAGTATGTTATGTTTTTGGTAATAACCCGTTTGCAGTAATAACACCTGAGTGCATTGAGTCACTGTTTTATGCTTGTGTTTTTCAGACTTGATTCTCAAAGAGGACTGCAAGCCCACCCCAACAACCACCGATGAAGACGAGCAAATGCCAGTGGCAGAGTCAGAGAGTCAATCTGGGCTGTTCACAGCATACCGCAAAAAACAGAAGAGAGATTCATGTTCCAGTCCCCAAATTCAGCTGAACCAGTATTTAGACATTTGTGATGGACAGAGCTGCCTTCAGTTTTGGGCCATGAACAGGCACATGCTCCCCTCTTTGTTCAGGGTAGCGGTAAGAGTAATGTCAGTCCCTGCATCAAGCGCACCTGTTGAACGTGTGTTTAGCCATGGTGGGGTGATAATGCGACCCCATCGCTCACAACTGAGCGAGAAAGTACTTTCAAATTTAATTTTTTGCAAATGCAATGCATTTTAGGTGGCTATTCTTAGAATAGCCACTTAACATGCATTGCATTTGCAAAAAATAGTATTCTGAGAAGTGAGAATACTATTTTTTGCAAATGCAATGCATTTTAAGTGGCTATTCTAATAACTAAGAAAAAAGGAATAGAAGTTAGGCGCTGTTTCCAAGCCTGGTGAATTCAAATTTGTTATTCCCTTAGTGGGAGGGCAGTATGGAGTGGGAAAGATTGTAAAGATGTTGCCTATAGTATTTAGTGAATGTTTATCCCGTGGAATTACTATAAAGGTCCTGGATGTGCATAAGTCAAGTTGGTTGTCTGACTTAATAAAGTGCAGTGTGTGCTCCAAAAAAGATATACAGGGGGTCCCCGGGTTACAAACAAGATAGGGACTTTAGGTTTGTTCTTAAGTTGAATCTGTTTGTAAGTCGGAACAGGTAAATTTTTTAAGTGTAGCTCCAGCCAAAAAATCTATTTTTAAGTTTTGTAGATAGCATAGGGAAGGCTTATCACCCCTGTAACATTTGTTTTGCTGTCTGTGCCCCTGTTCAGAAGATTTCACCTCACTTTCTGTCCCAATGACAATTGGATTTTGAAAATTTGGGGTTATTAGGGAAATAAGAATAGGTGATAAAGCATCAGTGGAGACACCTTTTTCCCATATTAACTCTTACAGGAGTGAATTTCCCTTCCTAGGGGTAGATTCCCTCTCACTTCCTGTTGTCTCCCTCCGTTTGTAAGTAGGAGTCGTTTGTAAGTCGGATGTTTGTAAGTAGGGGACCCCCTGTAACTTAATCCGTATAAATATAATATATCCATATATAAATGAAACCTATTTTTAAATTAAAAATATTTGTGCAAAATTATGTGATCCATAACGTAATCGATAATGTACATATGTAGTGAACAAACAAATATATATAATCAAGTGCTTTCAGTGCTGCTACAAAAAAAAACCCTGGATTCTGATGGATATTCCAATAAGTAAACCTTTCAGTGCGTGCCTTAATCCGTGTTCTAATAGTGATTGATTGCACTCACCAGATCCTAGCAGCACTGAAAGCACTTGATTATATATATTTGTTTGTTCACTTCATATGTACATTATCGATTTACGTTATGGATCACATAATTTTGCACAAATATTTTTAATTTAAAAATAGGGTTCATTTATATATGGATATATTATGTTTATACGGATTAAGTTATATCTTTTTTAGAGCACACACTGCACTTTATTAAGTCAGACAACCAACTTGACTTATGCACATCCAGGACCTTTATAACACATTTGAATTCACCAGGCTTGGAAACAGCGCTATTTACTTCTATTCCTTTTCTCTAATATCTTACTCCACCTAGTGGAAGTAATCGGTAGTGGCAGCAGTTCCAACAACATTCTTTAATTTTTAAATTTTTATTCCATTGCATGCATCCCATTGCGCGGGTGTTTCTCCGTCTTTTTTCTATTCTAATAACTAAGCTCAAAGTTTGAACTTGACACAATGCCAAATTGCCAATATCTGGACACTTGAAGAATGGTGATGGGAATACTATTATTCTCATCACCATTCAAGTGTCCAGATATTGGCATTGTGTCAAGTTCAAACTTTGAGCTTAGTTATTTTCCCCCTCAGCAAGGACTACATTTTTTTCAGGCTTGTTGGCCATTTAATTGCTGAGTGTTCTGCTCCTTGTCTGCTATTTGGGCATTCAAAGTGTTTCTTTAATATGCCAAGAAAAAAGCACTAAGCTGTTTTGTTAATGTTGAAAATAAAACAAAACCTTTCCTGAAAACTGACTTTTAACTCATTTAAAGGATGGAAATGGGGTAGATCAGTATTTTGACTTAATTTGTGACTTGACCAAAATAAATGACTTGACTTGACTTGCTTGACTTCTAGCAGGGACTCGACTTGACTTGCTTGCTTTTCGCCACAGTGACTTGGGACTTGCTTATGACTTGAAGGTTAAGACTTGAGACTTGCTTGTGACTTGCACATGTGTGACTTACCCCCATGTCTGATGTACAGTATGTGAAAATGCAACGACTGGGGCAACTGACCTCCATTTTATTTTCTATTTTTCTTTTTCATAGAATTATAGGAATAATATTATTATCAATACACAATGTACACATTTCTTTATTATCACACAGATTTTATTTTAGTTAAAGAAAAAAATGAAAAAACAACAGTTTGATAGCATTTTAATTGTTACAATCTTGGAAGAAACGAAAGAATGAAAAACAAACTCAAAAGTAGTGATTGTTTAAATATATGGCCTCCTTTCCATGGGCGTACATAAGGGTATGCTTTGATGCGAAGATTCTGTTTGCGCACATGGGGATGTACAGCTGTTACCTGTATGCCCATACCTTCAGTCTCATTTATATAACTTTGGACACATTGGAGGCATGGACACAGATGCTGCTCCCAATTTGACAGTCATGTGGGTCTGGATCCCTGAATGCAGACAATATGCGCTGAGGGCCATGCAAATTGAAATCAACGGCTCTGTCCTTGCCCCCACTGCATCCTAACTGAAACAAAGACTGACTGCAAAAGGATGAACGGAACACATGTGCACACTACATTCCCTGACATCTCTCCTCCACCATCCACACTACATTCTCCGACAGATCTCCTCCACCATCCTCATGACATTCTCCGACAGATCTCCTCCACCATCCTCATTACATTCTCCGACAGATCTCCTCCATCATCCACACTACATTCTCCAACAGATCTCCTTCACCATCCTCATGACATTCTCCGACAGATCTCCTCCACCATCCACACTACATTCTCCGACAGATCTCCTCCACCATCCACACTACATTCTCTGACATCTCTCCTCTCACCATCCACACTACATTCTCCGACAGATCTCCTCCACCATCCACACTACATTCTTCGACAGATCTCCTCCACCATCCACACTACATTCTCCGACAGCTCTCCTCCACCATCCACACTACATTCTCCGACAGATCTCCTCCCACCATCCACACTACATTCTCCGACAGATCTCTTCCACCATCCACACTACATTCTCCGACAGCTCTCCTCCACCATCCACACTACATTCTCCGACAGCTCGCCTCCACAATCCACACTACATTCTCCGACAGATCTCCTTTCACCATCCACACTACATTCTCCGACAGATCTCCTCCACCATCCACACTACATTCTCCGACAGCTCTCCTCCACCATCCACACTACATTCTCCGACAGATCTCCTCCACCATCCACACGACATTCTCCGACAGATCTCCTCCATTATCCACACTACATTCTCCGACAGCTCTCCTCCACCATCCACACTACATTCTCCGACAGCTCTCCTCCACCATCCACACTACATTCTCCGACAGATCTCCTCCACCATCCACACTACATTCTCCGACAGATCTCCTCCACCATCCACACTACATTCTCCGACAGATCTCCTCCATCATCCACACTACATTCTCCGACAGATCTCCTCCACCATCCACACTACATTCTCCGACAGTTCTCCTCCACCATCCACACTACATTCTCCGACAGTTCTCCTCCACCATCCACACTACATTCTCCGACAGATCTCCTCCATCATCCGCACTACATTCTCCGACAGATCTCCTCCATCATCCACACTACATTCTCCGACAGTTCTCCACCATCCACAATACATTCTCCGACAGATCTCCTCCCCACCATCCACACTACATTCTCCGACAGATCTCCTCCACCATCCACACTACATTCTCCGACAGATCTCCTCCACCATCCACACTACATTCTCGGACAGATCTCCTCCACCATCCACACTACATTCTCCGACAGCTCTCCTCCACCATCCACACTACATTCTCCGACAGATCTCCCCCCACCATCCACACTACATTCCCCGACAGATCTCCTCCACCATCCACACTACATTCTTCGACAGATCTCCTCCACCATCCACACTACATTCTCCGACAGCTCTCCTCCACCATCCACACTACATTCTCCGACAGATCTCCTCCCACCATCCACACTACATTCTCCGACAGATCTCTTCCACCATCCACACTACATTCTCCGACAGCTCTCCTCCACCATCCACACTACATTCTCCGACAGCTCGCCTCCACAATCCACACTACATTCTCCGACAGATCTCCTTTCACCATCCACACTACATTCTCCGACAGATCTCCTCCACCATCCACACTACATTCTCCGACAGCTCTCCTCCACCATCCACACTACATTCTCCGACAGATCTCCTCCACCATCCACACGACATTCTCCGACAGATCTCCTCCATTATCCACACTACATTCTCCGACAGCTCTCCTCCACCATCCACACTACATTCTCCGACAGCTCTCCTCCACCATCCACACTACATTCTCCGACAGATCTCCTCCACCATCCACACTACATTCTCCGACAGATCTCCTCCACCATCCACACTACATTCTCCGACAGATCTCCTCCATCATCCACACTACATTCTCCGACAGATCTCCTCCACCATCCACACTACATTCTCCGACAGTTCTCCTCCACCATCCACACTACATTCTCCGACAGTTCTCCTCCACCATCCACACTACATTCTCCGACAGATCTCCTCCATCATCCGCACTACATTCTCCGACAGATCTCCTCCATCATCCACACTACATTCTCCGACAGTTCTCCACCATCCACAATACATTCTCCGACAGATCTCCTCCCCACCATCCACACTACATTCTCCGACAGATCTCCTCCACCATCCACACTACATTCTCCGACAGATCTCCTCCACCATCCACACTACATTCTCGGACAGATCTCCTCCACCATCCACACTACATTCTCCGACAGCTCTCCTCCACCATCCACACTACATTCTCCGACAGATCTCCCCCCACCATCCACACTACATTCCCCGACAGATCTCCTCCACCATCCACACTACATTCTCCGACAGCTCTCCTCCCACCATCCACACTACATTCTCTGACAGATCTCCTCCACCATCCACACTACATTCTCCGACAGATCTCCTCCATTATCCACACTACATTCTCCGACAGCTCTCCTCCACCATCCACACTACATTCTCCGACAGCTCTCCTCCCACCATCCACACTACATTCTCCGACAGATCTCCTCCACCATCCACACTACATTCTCTGACAGATCTCCTCCACCATCCACACTACATTCTCCGACAGATCTCCTCCACCATACACACTACATTCTCCGACAGATCTCCTCCACCATCCACACTACATTCTCCGACAGCTCTCCTCCCATCATCCACACTACATTCTCCGACAGCTCTCCCACCATCCACACTACATTCTCCGACAGATCTCCTCCACCATCCACACTACATTCTCTGACAGATCTCCTCCACCATCCACACTACATTCTCCGACAGATCTCCTCCACCATCCACACTACATTCTCCGACAGATCTCCTCCACCATCCACACTACATTCTCCGACAGCTCTCCCCCCACCATCCACACTACATTCTCTGACAGCTCTCCTCCCACCATCTACACTACATTCTCCGACAGATCTCCTCCACCATCCACACTACATTCTCCGACAGATCTCCTCCCACCATCCACACTACATTCTCCGACAGATCTCCTCCACCATCCACACTACATTCTTCGACAGCTCTCCTCCCACCATCCACACTACATTCCCTGACAGCTCTCCTCCACCATCCACACTACATTCTCCAACAGCTCTCCTCCACCATCCACACTACATTCTCCGAGATCTCTCCCCCCACCATCCACACTACATTCTCTGACAGCTCTCCTCCACCATCCACACTACATTCTCCGACAGCTCTCCTCCACCATCCACACTACATTCTCCAACAGATCTCCTCCATCCACACTACATTCTCCGACAGTTCTCCTCCACCATTCACACTACATTCTCCGACAGATCTCCTCCACCATCCACACTACATTCTCTGACAGATCTCCTCCCACCATCCACACTACATTCTCCGAGATCTCTCCTCCACCATCCACACTACATTCTCCGACATCTCTCCTCCATCATCCACACTACATTCTCCGACAGCTCTCCTCCACCATCCACACTACATTCTCCGACAGCTCTCCTCCACCATCCACACTACATTCTCCGACAGCTCTCCTCCACCATCCACACTACATTCTCCGACAGCTCTCCTCCACCATCCACACTACATTCTCCGACAGCTCTCCTCCACCATCCACACTACATTCTCCGACATCTCTCCCCCCACCATCCACACTACATTCTCCGACAGATCTCCTCCTCCATCCACACTACATTCTCCGACAGATCTCCTCCACCATCCACACTACATTCTCCGACAGCTCTCCTCCACCATCCACACTACATTCTCCGACAGATCTCCTCCCACCATCCACACTACATTCTCCGACAGATCTCCCCCCACCATCCACACTACATTCTCCGACAGCTCTCCTTCCACCATCCACACTACATTCTCCGACAGATCTCCTCCACCATCCACACTACATTCTCCGACAGATCTCCTCCACCATCCACACTACATTCTCCGACAGTTCTCCACCATCCACACTACATTCTCCGACAGATCTCCATCATCCACACTACATTCTCCGACAGTTCTCCACCATCCACAATACATTCTCCGACAGATCTCCTCCACCATCCACACTACATTCTCCGACAGATCTCCTCCCACCATCCACACTACATTCTCCGACAGTTCTCCACCATCCACACTACATTCTCCGACAGATCTCCTCCCACCATCCACACTACATTCTCTGACAGATCTCCTCCACCATCCACACTACATTCTCCGACAGCTCTCCTCCACCATCCACACTACATTCTCCGACAGATCTCCTCCACCATCCACACTACATTCTCCGACAGATCTCCTCCCACCATCCACACTACATTCTCCGACAGTTCTCCACCATCCACACTACATTCTCCGACAGATCTCCTCCCACCATCCACACTACATTCTCCGACAGATCTCCTCCACCATCCACACTACATTCTCCGACAGATCTCCTCCACCATCCACACTACATTCTCCGACAGCTCTCCTCCACCATCCACACTACATTCTCCGACAGCTCTCCTCCCACCATCCACACTACATTCTCCGACAGATCTCCTCCACCATCCACACTACATTCTCCGACAGTTCTCCTCTACCATCCACACTATATTCTCCGACAGATCTCCTCCACCATCCACACTACATTCTCCGACAGCTCTCCCCCCACCATCCACACTACATTCTCCGACAGATCTCCTCCCACCATCCACACTACATTCTCCGACAGCTCTCCTCCACCATCCACACTACATTCTCTGACAGCTCTCCTCCCACCATCCACACTACATTCTCCGACAGATCTCCTCCACCATCAACAGTACATTCTCCAACAGATCTCCTCCACCATACACACTACATTCTCCGACAGCTCTCCTCCACCATCCACACTACATTCTCCGACAGCTCTCCTCCCACCATCCACACTACATTCTCCGACAGCTCTCCTCCACCATCCACACTACATTCTCCGACAGCTCTCCTCCTCCCACCATCCACACTACATTCTCCGACAGATCTCCTCCACCATCCACACTACATTCTCCGACAGATCTCCTCCACCATCCACACTACATTCTCCGACAGCTCTCCTCCACCATCCACACTACATTCTCCGACAGCTCTCCTCCACCATCCACACTACATTCTCCGACAGCTCTCCTCCACCATCCACACTACATTCTCCGACAGATCTCCTCCACCATCTACACTACATTCTCCGACAGCTCTCCTCCACCATCCACACTACATTCTCCGACAGATCTCCTCCACCATCCACACTACATTCTCTAACAGCTCTCCTCCACCATCCACACTACATTCTCCGACAGATCTCCTCCACCATCCACACTAGATTCTCCGACAGATCTCCTCCCACCATCCATACTACATTCTCCGACAGATCTCCTCCACCATCCATACTACATTCTCGGACAGATCTCCACCATCCACACTACATTCTCCGACAGATCTCCTCCACCATCCACACTACATTCTCCGACAGATCTCCTCCACCACCCACACTACATTCTCCGACAGCTCTCCTCCACCATCAACACTACATTCTCCGACAGATCTTCTCCCACCATCCACACTACATTCTCCGACAGCTCTCCACCATCCACACTACATTCTCCGACAGCTCTCATCCACCATCAACACTACATTCTCCGACAGCTCTCATCCACCATCAACACTACATTCTCCGACAGATCTTCTCCCACCATCCACACTACATTCTCCGACAGCTCTCCACCATCCACACTACATTCTCCGACAGCTCTCATCCACCATCAACACTACATTCTCCGACAGCTCTCCTCCACCGTCCACATTACATTCTTCGACAGCTCTCCTCCAACCATCCACACTACATTCTCCGACAGCTCTCCTCCACCATCCACACTACATTCTCCGACAGATCTACTCCACCGTCCACATTACATTCTTCGACAGCTCTCCTCCAACCATCTACACTACATTCTCCGACAGCTCTCCTCCACCACACTACATTCTCTGACAGCTCTCCTCCACCATCTACACTACATTCTCCGACAGGTCTCCTCCACCATCCACACTACATTCTCTGACAGCTCTCCTCCCACCATCCACACTACATTCTCCGACAGCTCTCCTCCACCATCCAGACTATGTTCTCCGACAGATCTCCTCCACCATCTACACTACATTCTCCGACAGCTCTCCTCCACCATCCACACTACATTCTCCGACAGCTCTCCTCCCACCATCCACACTACATTCTCCGACAGCTCTCCTCCACCAACCACACTACATTCTCCGACAGTTCTCCTCCACCATCCACACTACATTCTCCGACAGATCTCCTCCACCATCCACACTACATTCTCCGACAGATCTCCTCCACCATCCACACTACATTCTCCGTCAGCTCTCCTTCACCATCCACACTACATTCTCTGACAGTTCTCCTCCACCATCCACACTACATTCTCCGACAGCTCTCCTCCACCATCCACACTACATTCTCCGACAGATCTCCTCCACCATCCACACTACATTCTCCGACAGATCTCCTCCACCATCCACACTACATTCTCCGACAGATCTCCTCCACCATCCACACTACATTCTCTGACAGCTCTCCTCCACCATTTACCCATCTACACTACATTCTCCGACAGATCTCCTCCACCATCCACACTACATTCTCCAACAGTTCTCCTCCACCATCCACACTACATTCTCCGACAGCTCTCCTCCACCATCCACTCTACATTCTCCGGCAGATCTCCCCCCACCATCCACACTATATTCTCCGACAGATCTCCTCCACCATCCACACTACATTCTCCGACAGATCTCCTCCACTATCCACACTACATTCTCCGACAGATCTCCTCCACCATCCACACTATATTCTCCGACAGCTCTCCTCCACCATCCACACTACAATCTCCGACAGATCTCCTCCCACCATCCACACTACATTCTCCGCCACCTCTCCTCCACCATCCACACTACATTCTCCGACAGATCTCCTCCACCACCCACACTACATTCTCCGACAGATCTCCTCCACCATCCACACTACATTCTCCAACAGCTCTCCTCCACCATCCACACTACATTCTCCAACAGATCTCCTCCACCATCCACACCACATTCTCCGACAGATCTTCTCCACCATCCACACTATATTCTCCGACAGCTCTCCTCCACCATCTACACTACATTCTCCGACAGCTCTCCTCCCACCATCCACACTACATTCTCCGACAGATCTCCTCCACCATCCACACTATATTCTCCGACAGATCTCCTCCACCATCCACACTACATTCTCCGACAGATCTCCTCCACCATCCACACTACATTCTCCGACAGATCTCCTCCACCATCCACACTACATTCTCCGACAGCTCTCCTCCACCATCCACACTACATTCTCCGACAGCTCTTCTCCACCATCCACACTACATTCTCCGACAGATCTCCTCCCACCATCTACACTACATTCTCCGACAGATCTCCTCCATCATCCACACTACATTCTCCGACAGATCTCCTCCCACCATCCACACTACATTCTCCGACAGCTCTCCTCCACCATCCACACTACATTCTCTGACAGCTCTCCCCCCACCATCCACACTACATTCTCCGACAGATCTCCTCCCACCATCCACACTACATTCTCCGACAGCTCTCCTCCACCATCCACACTACATTCTCCGACAGATCTCCTCCACCATCCACACTACATTCTCCGACAGATCTCCTCCACCATCCACACTACATTCTCCGACAGATCTCCTCCATCATCCACACTACATTCTCCGACAGCTCTCCTCCATCATCCACACTACATTCTCCGACAGCTCTCCTCAACCATCCACACTACATTCTCCGACAGCTCTCCACCACCATCCACACTACATTCTCCGACAGATCTCCTCCCACCATCCACACTACATTCTCCGACAGCTCTCCTCCATCATCCACACTACATTCTCCGACAGCTCTCCTCCACCATCCACACTACATTCTCCAACAGATCTCCTCCACCATCCACACTACATTCTCCGACAGTTCTCCTCCACCATCCACACTACATTCTCCAACAGATCTCCTCCACCATCCACACTACATTCTCCGACAGATCTCCTCCACCATCCACACTACATTCTCCGACAGATCTCCTCCACCATCCACACTACATTCTCCGACAGATCTCCTCCACCATCCACACTACATTCTCCGACAGATCTCCTCCAACATCCACACTACATTCTCCGACAGATCTCCTCCACCATCTACACTACATTCTCCGACAGTTCTCCTCCACCATCCACACTACATTCTCCGACAGATCTCCTCCAACATCCACACTACATTCTCCGACAGATCTCCTCCACCATCTACACTACATTCTCCGACAGTTCTCCTCCACCATCCACAATACATTCTCCGACAGCTCTCCTCCCACCATCTACACTACATTCTCCGACAGATCTCCTCCACCATCCACACTATATTCTCCGACAGATCTCCTCCACCATCCACACTACATTCTCCGACATCTCTCCTCCTCCACCATCCACACTACATTCTCCAACAGATCTCCTCCCACCATCCACACTACATTCTCCGACAGATCTCCTCCACCATCTACACTACATTCTCCGACATCTCTCCTCCTCCACCATCCACACTACATTCTCCGACAGATCTCCTCCACCATCCACACTACATTCTCCGACATCTCTCCTCCTCCACCATCCACACTACATTCTCCGACAGATCTCCTCCACCATCCACACTACATTCTCCGACAGATCTCCTCCACCATCCACACTACATTCTCCGACAGATCTCCTCCTCCACCATCCACACTACATTCTCCGACAGATCTCCTCCACCATCCACACTACATTCTCCGCCAGATCTCCTCCACCATCCACACTACATTCTCCGACAGATCTCCTCCACCATCCACACTACATTCTCCGACAGATCTCCTCCACCATCCACACTACATTCTCCGACAGATCTCCTCCACCATCCACACTACATTCTCCGACAGCTCTCCTCCACCATCCACACTACATTCTCTGACAGATCTCCTCCACCATCCACACTACATTCTCCGACAGATCTCCTCCACCATCCACACTATATTCTCCGACAGATCTCCTCCACCATCCACACTACATTCTCCGACATCTCTCCTCCTCCACCATCCACACTACATTCTCCAACAGATCTCCTCCCACCATCCACACTACATTCTCCGACAGCTCTCCTCCACCATCCACACTACATTCTCCGACAGATCTCCTCCACCATTCACACTACATTCTCCGACAGATCTCCTCCCACCATCCACACTACATTCTCCGACAGATCTCCTCCACCATCCACATTACATTCTCCGACAGATCTCCTCCACCATCCACACTACATTCTCCGACAGATCTCCTCCACCATCCACACTGCATTCTCCGACAGCTCTCCTCCACCATCCACACTACAATCTCCGACAGATCTCCTCCCACCATCCACACTACATTCTCCGCCACCTCTCCTCCACCATCCACACTACATTCTCCGACAGATCTCCTCCACCACCCACACTACATTCTCCGACAGATCTCCTCCACCATCCACACTACATTCTCCAACAGCTCTCCTCCACCATCCACACTACATTCTCCAACAGATCTCCTCCACCATCCACACTACATTCTCCGACAGATCTTCTCCACCATCCACACTATATTCTCCGACAGCTCTCCTCCACCATCTACACTGCATTCTCCGACAGATCTCCTCCACCATCCACACTACATTCTCCGACAGATCTCCTCCACCATCCACACTACATTCTCCGACAGCTCTCCTCCACCATCCACACTACATTCTCCGACAGCTCTTCTCCACCATCTACACTACATTCTCCGACAGATCTCCTCCACCATCCACACTACATTCTCCGACAGATCTCCTCCACCATCCACACTACATTCTCCGACAGATCTCCTCCAACATCCACACTACATTCTCCGACAGATCTCCTCCACCATCTACACTACATTCTCCGACAGTTCTCCTCCACCATCCACACTACATTCTCCGACAGATCTCCTCCAACATCCACACTACATTCTCCGACAGATCTCCTCCACCATCTACACTACATTCTCCGACAGTTCTCCTCCACCATCCACAATACATTCTCCGACAGCTCTCCTCCCACCATCTACACTACATTCTCCGACAGATCTCCTCCACCATCCACACTATATTCTCCGACAGATCTCCTCCACCATCCACACTACATTCTCCGACATCTCTCCTCCTCCACCATCCACACTACATTCTCCAACAGATCTCCTCCCACCATCCACACTACATTCTCCGACAGATCTCCTCCACCATCTACACTACATTCTCCGACATCTCTCCTCCTCCACCATCCACACTACATTCTCCGACAGATCTCCTCCACCATCCACACTACATTCTCCGACATCTCTCCTCCTCCACCATCCACACTACATTCTCCGACAGATCTCCTCCACCATCCACACTACATTCTCCGACAGATCTCCTCCACCATCCACACTACATTCTCCGACAGATCTCCTCCTCCACCATCCACACTACATTCTCCGACAGATCTCCTCCACCATCCACACTACATTCTCCGCCAGATCTCCTCCACCATCCACACTACATTCTCCGACAGATCTCCTCCACCATCCACACTACATTCTCCGACAGATCTCCTCCACCATCCACACTACATTCTCCGACAGATCTCCTCCACCATCCACACTACATTCTCCGACAGCTCTCCTCCACCATCCACACTACATTCTCTGACAGATCTCCTCCACCATCCACACTACATTCTCCGACAGATCTCCTCCACCATCCACACTATATTCTCCGACAGATCTCCTCCACCATCCACACTACATTCTCCGACATCTCTCCTCCTCCACCATCCACACTACATTCTCCAACAGATCTCCTCCCACCATCCACACTACATTCTCCGACAGCTCTCCTCCACCATCCACACTACATTCTCCGACAGATCTCCTCCACCATTCACACTACATTCTCCGACAGATCTCCTCCCACCATCCACACTACATTCTCCGACAGATCTCCTCCACCATCCACATTACATTCTCCGACAGATCTCCTCCACCATCCACACTACATTCTCCGACAGATCTCCTCCACCATCCACACTGCATTCTCCGACAGCTCTCCTCCACCATCCACACTACAATCTCCGACAGATCTCCTCCCACCATCCACACTACATTCTCCGCCACCTCTCCTCCACCATCCACACTACATTCTCCGACAGATCTCCTCCACCACCCACACTACATTCTCCGACAGATCTCCTCCACCATCCACACTACATTCTCCAACAGCTCTCCTCCACCATCCACACTACATTCTCCAACAGATCTCCTCCACCATCCACACTACATTCTCCGACAGATCTTCTCCACCATCCACACTATATTCTCCGACAGCTCTCCTCCACCATCTACACTGCATTCTCCGACAGATCTCCTCCACCATCCACACTACATTCTCCGACAGATCTCCTCCACCATCCACACTACATTCTCCGACAGCTCTCCTCCACCATCCACACTACATTCTCCGACAGCTCTTCTCCACCATCTACACTACATTCTCCGACAGATCTCCTCCATCATCCACACTACATTCTCCGACAGATCTCCTCCCACCATCCACACTACATTCTCCGACAGCTCTCCTCCACCATCCACACTACATTCTCTGACAGCTCTCCCCCCACCATCCACACTACATTCTCCGACAGATCTCCTCCCACCATCCACACTACATTCTCCGACAGCTCTCCTCCACCATCCACACTACATTCTCCGACAGATCTCCTCCACCATCCACACTACATTCTCCGACAGATCTCCTCCACCATCCACACTACATTCTCCGACAGATCTCCTCCATCATCCACACTACATTCTCCGACAGATCTCCTCCCACCATCCACACTACATTCTCCGACAGCTCTCCACCACCATCCACACTACATTCTCCGACAGATCTCCTCCCACCATCCACACTACATTCTCCGACAGCTCTCCTCCATCATCCACACTACATTCTCCGACAGCTCTCCTCCACCATCCACACTACATTCTCCGACAGCTCTCCTCCATCATCCACACTACATTCTCCGACAGCTCTCCTCCACCATCCACACTACATTCTCCAACAGATCTCCTCCACCATCCACACTACATTCTCCGACAGTTCTCCTCCACCATCCACACTACATTCTCCGACAGATCTCCTCCCACCATCCACACTACATTCTCCAACAGTTCTCCTCCTCCACCATCCACACTACATTCTCCGACAGATCTCCTCCACCATCTACACTACATTCTCCGACAGATCTCCTCCCACCATCCACACTACATTCTCCGACAGATCTCCTCCACCATCCACACTACATTCTCCGACAGCTCTCCTCCCACCATCCACACTACATTCTCCGACAGATCTCCTCCACCATCCACACTACATTCTCCAACAGTTCTCCTCCTCCACCATCCACACTACATTCTCCGACAGATCTCCTCCACCATCTACACTACATTCTCCGACAGATCTCCTCCCACCATCCACACTACATTCTCCGACAGATCTCCTCCACCATCTACACTACATTCTCCGACAGATCTCCTCCCACCATCCACACTACATTCTCCGACAGATCTCCTCCACCATCCACACTACATTCTCCGACAGATCTCCTCCCACCATCCACACTACATTCTCCGACAGATCTCCTCCACCATCCACACTACATTCTCCGACAGATCTCCTCCACCATCCACACTACGTAATCTGACAGATCTCCTCCCACCATCCACACTACATTCTCCGACAGATCTCCCCCCACCATCCACACTAAACATGAATAAGGGTTTTCCTACGTGTGTATTCTCTGGTGTCTAATATGTTTTCTTTTTTCAAGGAAACCTTTGGCACATGCTCAACAAGGGAAAGGTCGCTCAACGGTGTGAAGTTTCTGTTCAATAAGTTGTTTCTTGCGATTGAAACATTTTCCACACTCTAAACATAAAAAAGGACTCTCACTGGTCAATTTTTTGACATCTACGAAGGTCATTCTTTTCTTTGAAAGGTTTCCCTCACTGTGAAGATGAATACGGACGCTCACCCGTGTGAAGCCTTTGGTGTTTAAAAAGTGAACCTTTTGTGGTGAAAGATTTCCCGCACTCTGAACACGAATAAGGGCGCTCTCCTGTGTGAATTCTCTGGTGTTGATCAAGGTTTATTTTATGAGTGAAAGATTTCCCGCACTCTGACCATGAAAATGGACGCTCACCTGTGTGATTTCTCTGGTGTACATTAAGTTGTCCTCTATCGTCAAAACATTTCCCGCACTCTGAACATGAAAATGGACGCTCACCTGTGTGGACTCTCTGATGTCTTACAAGGTGTGGTTTACGGGTGAAAGATTTCCCGCACTCTGAACACGAATATGGACGCTCACCTGTGTGAAGTTTTTGGTGTTTAAAAAGTGCTCTTTTTCTGATGAAAGTTTTCCCGCACTCTGTACACGAAAAAGGGCGCTCACCTGTGTGAATTCTCTGGTGTTCATCACAGTCGTTTTTCCGAGAGAAAGATTTCCCGCACTCTGAACATGAATAAGGACACTCACCCGTGTGAATTCTCTGGTGTTTAAAAAGTGATCCCTTTGTGGTGAAAGATTTCCCGCACTCTGAACAACGGAAAGGACGCTCACCCGTGTGAATTCTCTGGTGTTCAGTAAGGTGTACTTTGTTAGAGAAACATTTCCCGCACTCTAAACAAGGGAAAGGACGCTCACCAGTGTGATCACTCTGGTGTACAATAAGTTCTTTTTTGCTATTGAAACATTTCCCGCACTCTGAACATAAATATGGACGCACACCCGTGTGAATTCTCTGATGTCTACGTAGGTTAGTCCTTTCACGAAAAGATTTCCCGCACTCTGAACATGAATAAGGACGTTCACCCGTGTGGGTTCTTTGATGGGAAACCAGGGCTGATTTCTGAATAAAACATTTCTCACAGTCTGGGCATGAAAATGGACGCTCGCCTGTGTGATGTCTTCGGTGTACAATGAGTTGTCCTTTCTCACTGAAACATTTCCCGCACTCTGAACATGCATGAAGATGCTCACCCGTGTGAACTTTCTGGTGTCTAACAAGGTGTTCTTTCCTATTGAAAGAATTCCCGCACTCTGAACATGAATATGGACGCTCCCCCGAGTGGACTCTCTGGTGTTTCAAAAGTGATCCTTTTCTGGTGAAAGATTTCCCGCACTCTGAACATGAATAAGGGCGCTCACCTGTGTGAGCTCTCTGGTGTTGATCAAGGTCTCCTTTCTGAGAGAAAGATTTCCCGCACTCTGAACATGAATAAGGACACTCACCGGTGTGAACTCTCTGGTGTTTAAAAAGTGATCTCTTTGTAATGAAAGATTTCCCGCACTCTGAACAAGGGAAAAGACGCTCACCCGTGTGAATTCTCTGGTGTTCAATAAGGTGTCCTTTTCTAAGGAAACATTTGCCACACTCTGAACAACGGAAAGGACGTTCACCGGTGTGAATTCTCTGGTGTTCAAAAAGTACTTCTTTGCAAGTGAAACATTTCCCGCACTTTGAACATAGCGAAAGACATTTACCTGTGTGAATTGTCTGATGTCTAAAAAGCTCTTTGTTTTCAGTGAAAGATTTCCCGCACTCTGAACACGACAAGGAACTTTCTCCTGTGTGAACCCTCTTATGGCTTAAAGAAGATTTCTGGGGATTAGATGGATCTGTTGACTTGTCAACACTGTGAGAACTTGGATGGACATCTGAAGTCATAGTATGGGATTTATCAGAAGGTTCCCCAGGATTAGAAGGATCCATTGATCTTAGATGGACATCTGAAGTCATAGTATGGGATTTATCAGAAGGTTCCTCAGGATTAGAAGGACCCATAGATCTTAGATGGACATCTGAAGTCATAGTATGGGATTTATCAGAAGGTTCCCCAGGATTAGAAGGACCCATAGATCTTAGATGGACATCTGAAGTCATAGTATGGGATTTCTCAGAAGGTTCCCCAGGATTAGAAGGACCCATAGATCTTAGATGGACATCTGAAGTCATAGTATGGGATTTATCAGAAGGTTCCTCAGGATTAGAAGGACCCATAGATCTTAGATGGACATCTGAAGTCATAGTATGGGATTTATCAGAAGGTTCCTCAGGATTAGAAGGACCCATAGATCTTAGATGGACATCTGAAGTCATAGTATGGGATTTATCAGAAGGTTCCTCAGGATTAGAAGGACCCATAGATCTTAGATGGACATCTGAAGTCATAGTATGGGATTTATCAGAAGGTTCCTCAGGATTAGAAGGACCCATTGATCTTAGATGGACATCTGAAGTCATAGTATGGTATTTATCATAAGATTCCTCAGGATTGTAAGGATCCGTTGATCTAACCAACCAATCAGACTTCACTTTCGGAGAATATTGTGGAATGTCAGTATCTTCTGCCTTACAATCTGGAGATATAATAAGATGTCCCTCCGATGTATTTATATTCCAGAAACACCGTCCATCTGCTGGAAAGCAATATTGAATATAAGTCATATCTGTTCTCATACATCTTGTATTCAGAAGTCATACATCTATGTGCAGCTTTCAAAACGTCCCCAGAGATCTGGCATTGGATTGGGTGCAATTATAACAGAAAACTACAAATAAAAACCAGATCAAAAACACCCAAACCATACTAACAGTATTTATGCATTGATGACAAAGTCATAGTGAAGAATGGGACTTGTTCCCAACAAATGAGGAGATACTATAGAGTACCATATCAAAGGTCCATCTCCATTCCTCAATATATGGTGTACAGTATCTTCTCGTCATTTGTTGGGAACATGACATTATATTGAGGAATGGAGATGATGTACACTATATTGGGAACACTTAGTGGTGTGAGAAATACATAATTACATTAATCTGGCAACGACTTTTAACTTAATGGACATATGATATATTTCAGTCCATATAATAATGTAAATACATGATTTATACTTAGAGAAGTAGAATTAAAATGTGAACTGTTTCTGAATGTATTGTTTATGACTTACTTGTGTCCATATGTAGAGAAGATTCCTCCTGTTTACTTTCCATAATCATCTCCCCCTCCTCCACAGACTGCTGATCTCCACTCACCAACCTCTCCTCTTCCTCTTCTTTAACCTCAACTTTGACATCTTTCAGTTCTTCACCCTAAACCCCAAAGATTTAAAAATAGGAACAAGTGATTACAATGAAGAATGTTCTCTCATATAATTATTTAATTTTTTTTCCCCAGTGCCATCTACCTGATCAGTTTCTTTATAACTGGGGGTTTTCTTGGGAATATTCTGGGAATGCAGAGGACCTCTCTCCTCCATAGACTGCTGATCTCCACTCACCAACCTCTCTTCTTCTTCCTTTTTATGCTCAACTTTGATGTCTTTCCGTTCTTCATTCTAAATTCCAGAGATGATAAAATATAACATCTGGAAACACTGCTGCCAATAATAAGAGATTACATTGAAGAATGTCCAATGTCTTTTTGCCCAGGCCCATCTACCTGATAATTATGTGTATAGTTGGCATCTTCCCATGTAGAATTTTGGGAATACAGAGGACAACCCTCCTCCATAGACTGCTGATCTCCACTCACCAACATCTCTTCTCCTTCTTCTTTAACCTCAACTTTTATGTCTTTCACTTCTTCACCCTAAACCCCGAAGATGATAGAATACATTTATAAAAAAAAAAAGACCAAGAGATTACATAGAATGTCCTCTCATAGCTTAGAACACATTTTTAAGGTCTACATGCTCAGCCCCACCTACCTGATCATGGTGGGGGATGGTGTGACCTACCTGAGTGGAATCCTGGGAATACTGATGACGGGGACAACTCTCTGGTGGGATCCCATTACTGGATCCACCTGTAGGAAACACACACACTGACTGAATACATTGTTTCTATGTGTTTATCAGATGATGGGGGGTCTAGGTGGACCCTCCGTACTGCTCTCCCCTTTACAATAAAGTCTCCTCTTACCGGGTGATGTGAGGGGCGGCTGATTCTCCATCATGACGTCCTTGTAGAGATCCTTGTGTCCTTCTAAATACTCCCACTCCTCCATGGAGAAATAGACAGTGACATCCTGACACCTTATAGGAACCTGACACACACAATGATACAGTCACCATCCAGACACATCCCTTGTCTGTTACTGGATAATGTCCCAGAATTCCCGGCACCGCTCACCTCTCCTGTCAGCACTACCCTAACAAAGCTTTATGGAAGTTAGATAAATGGTTCTATATTTAGGATATATCTGGTTTATAAACCAGAGGCTCTGGATGGACAGTTGGATAAATGGTTCTATATTTAGGATGTATCTGGTCTATAAACCAGAGGCCCTGGATGGACAGTTGGATAAGTGGCTCTATATTTAGGATGTATCTGGTCTATAAACCAGAGGCCCTGGATGGACAGTTGGATAAATGGTTCTATATTTAGGATGTATCCGGTCTATAAACCAGAGGCTCTGGATGGACAGTTGGATAAATGGCTCTATATTTAGGATGTATTTGGTCTATAAACCAGAGGCTCTGGATGGACAGTTGGATAAATGGTTCTATATTTAGGATGTATCTGGTCTATAAACCAGAGGCTCTGGATGGACAGTTGGATATATGGTGCTATATTTAGAATGGTTTATAAACCCATAAAATACGTCAAAGTGACTATGGAGGAAGAGGACGGACATGACGGAGGGATTGCTTGGTGGAAATAGAAAATAATATCTTATCACCTCCTCTGCTGCCAGTTCCAGCAATGTTTCCTCGCTACTTCCCTTCAACTTCTCTTTTTCTGGGAACTCCCTATATATACTCTTACATCACTTCCTGTCTGTGTACCTTATATCACTTCCTGTCTGCGTGTTCCAAGTGAGATTGCCACCTTGTGTTGAATATAAATACTGCAGTCTACATTATGTTTCATATGTGTACCCGCTGCCTCCTGGTCCATTCCTCTATTATGTTACATCCATGATTACACATGTAGATTTTATTTCAGATACAATCCAGACAATAAAAAAAATAAAACATTGTTTTTGCCTATGTTTTAATATTTATAAATGTAAAACTAAACAATAAAAAACGAAACTTGAAATACAACGTACTGGGCTTAATTCAAACAGTTTTAACACATGTGAAAGGATCTTTTTTTAGCCTTGTATTGATTTGTTGATTCATTTGCTGGGACTGCAAGACAGGGAATAAAGAGATTGATAGTAAGACTGTCTGTGGTGACGTGGGAGGAACCCAGTTGGAGGACCCACCGTGGTCTATGTAGAGATAGACTTACCTCTATGCAGTGTGCTGTATAATGGGGTGGGGGGAGGCAGAAAAAATAATGTTATGTTTACTATCTCTGTGCATGCACCGGTGTCATATAAACCAAATTCCGAGTTAGGTGTGGTAAGGGGTGACCACAGGGCACGATGTGTTATCTCTACTAACAACGGTGTCTTTTTAAGCAAAGGTGTCTCTGAAAAGCTCCATAGATCTCTGTGGGCCAGAGCCAGAGGTTACCTAGGACAACTATAGCGCCACCCTGGTGGGCAAGAGTGTCTCTGCATGGAGTATTAAGAATGTGCTTGTGGGCAGGGCCAACTCGCCCATGCACACGGGGCCTCCTCCTTCAATGTATGTGTTGACCCATGCCTGGGACAAGGCGGAGCCACGTTCATGTTAATTCAAAATTAAGGTGGCGCCCTGTAACTGTATCGCCACTTGAGGTTCTGTACTGTGAACCACTTGGTTCCCATGATGCAGCACACCTTGTCCCTTGAAATGTGACATTTTGAAGGGGACACCCCTATCACCTACATCTCAGTGATGCACTACATGTTCCGCCACATAACAGCGCAACCCTCCTGCGCGTGCGTCTTGATTTGGTTAAGACATTTTTTGTCTCTAATGCAAGAGTTTTTGTGTACAACAGTGGAACAGAGACTATATATATGCAGTTCCAGACCAATGGGATGCTGGCCAGATTGTAGTTATGGGCACGCTTGCTGCAGAAGGAAATATCCCTCTTGAGACAGAAGGCCTAAGACAGGATGAAGAACCAGGAGAAACCTTATTCATGAAACTCCCCTGCCTCTAGAGCTTAGGGAGAAACTATTCAAATAACCAGCCTCTATATTTATAACCAGCTTCAATATTTATCACTCTCCATCCAATCCTGGAAAAGAGGGTCCAGGGGATAAATAGTCTGAAGCCCTGGAGAACTGGGTTCTCTCCCCATAGGAGGGTTCCAAAGCCTGAGGGACTTCTGCCCTTAGCCAGCCCATGAACTATGCAGCTGTTCTAGAGGCATCAGCAGTGCCAGGGCTTAGGGCCTGGATGGACCTTGTTATAAGCTGATTGCAGGACCTTACCACAAGGGATCAGAACTGTCTCACTCACTAGATTGTGTCCAGCGGAAGCTGGAAGGCGGCAGCTGTCCTGGGGACTTGAGTAATGAACCTAAATGAATCCCTGCATAATGTTCTGGAGATTGCACTGGTTAACATCAGTTGTGCATTGTCATAAGGCATCCAGATGCCAAAGGGACTTGACTCATGGTCTTCAGCTGTGAGGTCTTAGACTGCTCAGAGACCTGCCTCATGGTTCCCAGCTGTGAGGCCTTACACTGCTCAGAAAGTTGCCTCATGGTCCCCAGCTGTGAGGCCTTAGACTGCTCATAAACCTAGCTCATGATCCCTGTGATAGAATCACCCAGGGCAGAGGCTTTTGGAGGGAACTGAATGCTAGGCTCTTTCCTACCAACTATGGGCCCTGGCATTTGAGGGAGCTACAAGCATTTAGGAAGTTGTTCTGTTATGAAATGCAAAAAGATGTGATTAAAAAGGCCACGATGGTCTCTGCCAGTGTGGGACTCATAGCAGATGCTGATGCTAATGTGTTTATTGTAAGTAGGTCTGCTATTGTGTGAAGGTGTTCTGTGTTTATACTTATGATAATGTGTATTGTATCTTCTGAGATAGAAGACAGCAAGTCTGACCTGAAAGGTCAGACATCTGAGTCACCTAGGCTGGTTAAAGGACTAGTTAATTAGCTCATGTTAATTTATGTTTCTGGTTACAGTTTGTATTGTTAGGGTAATAGGATCAGAAGAGGGGAATCTCCCTCTCAAGTGTATAAAAGCCTGTATTCGTGTTTAAATAAACAGTTCCAGCATTGCAGCCAAACAAGTCCTGCCTAGTTCTTGGTTTTTTATATGCGGCTATAATATCCAATATCTATATTCAGACTGGAGGAAGCGGTATATGACGGGAGCACTCAAGCGGAGTGTGGGACGTTCCGGTACAGTCCTCAGCTGTGAGGCCTTAGACCCCATACACACTATTAGATTTTCTGCAGATTTTTGTCTTCAGATTTACCAAAACCATATAATATGAGGTCAAACCTTAAGAGTTTCAATATGCATGCAATCAGACAGACCCTTGCACTACATGGTTTTGGTAAATCTAAAGATAAAAATTTGCAAAAAATCTAATAGTGTTTATGGGGTCTTAGACTGCTCAGAAACCTGCATCATGGTCCCCAGCCGTAAGATCTTAAATTGCTCAGAGACTTGCCTCATGCTCTTCAGCTGTGAGGCCTTACACTGCCTTAGACTGCTTAGACTTGCCTCATGGTCCCAAGCGGTGAGGCATTAGACTGCTCAAAATGTTGCCTCATGGTCCCCAGCTGTGAGGCCTGCATCATGGTCCAAGCTTTGAGGTCTTAGACTGCTCAAAAACCTGCCTCATGGTCCTCAGCTGTGAGGTCTTAGACTACTAAGAAACCTGCCTTATGATCCCCAGCTGTGAGGCCTTAGACTGCTCAGAGCTTTGCCTGATGGTCCCCAGCTGTGAGGCCTTAGACTGCTAAGAGCTTTGCCTGATGGTCCCCAGCACTGAGGCCTTAGACTGCTCAGAGCGTTACCTCATTGTCCCCAGCTGTGCGGTCTAAAGCCTTTTACACACGGTCAGATTATTGGACGAATATTCCTCCTTTTTTGTTGGATGCTAGTCTCAAAATCGTAAGTGAAGAGGGTACTCGCCCTCAGAAAATTTTCTGACGACAGAATTCAACGTCAGAAGTGACGTAATGTGTTGAATTGTTTTGTATGTGTTCTTTCATTTCTGAGCATGCCTAGTCTTGCTCTTCAGATTTTTTTTTTGGCAGAAAACCATACTAATGAAAAGAAAAATCGGACGTTGTGGACACACCAGACAAAAATTTTGGAGCCTGCACATCCAGTTTTTGTCTGACGAAAATTCTTAATCGCCTGTCAAAAGCAGCATACCAACGATCAGAAAATCGGCAGATTGTTCATCGGAAGAAATTTAACTTCAGATTTTCTGACCGCACGTACGGGCCTTAAGACTGCTTAGAGACTTGCCTCATGATCTTCAGCTGTGAGGTCCTTGACTGCGTAGAAAACTGGTACTTGGGTGGCTGGCATCGTCTGTACTAAAAGGGAAGAACCAGTGAAAACCAGCAGCCCCTACGAGGGTAGCACCACAAGTACATGTTAAGGATTGTTTTGGGGACGTAATACGTACAGTAAACTGCAACTCCATTTTATGTTCTGTATCTCTCTTTCATAGGATTATAGGAATAATATTATTATCAATACACAATGGACCTATTTCTCTATAATCACACAACGATTTTATTTTTCCTAAAGAATCTAAAAAATAAAATGAAAAAAACAACAGCATTTTAACGTTTATAATCGTGGAAAAACCATAAGAATAAAAAACAAACTGAAAATTTATGCACTAAATAATAAACTTAGTAATGGCCTCCTCTACGTGGGCGTACTTAAGCGTATGCCCGTGCGAGGGTCGTGTTTGCCCACATTGGGATGCACAACGCTATGTGCATCCCCAAACATGCAGTCTCAATCATATCCATTGAGACGCAATGGAGGCATGGACACAGATTCTGCTCTTAATTTGACAGCCATGTGAGTCTGGGTCACTGAATGCAGTCAATGTGTGTTGAGGGGCATGTCAATTGGAATCAGCATCTCTGTCAATGTCCCCACTGCGTCCTAACTGAAAAAAATGAGAATGGGTGCAAATGGATGCACGGAACACTTGTGCAGGCAAAAACACTGCATATTCCAACAGCTCTACTCCACCATCCACACTACATTCTCCAACAGATCTCCTCCTCCATCCACACTACATTCTCCGACAGATCTCCTCCACCATCCACACTACATTCTCCGACAGATCTCCTCCACCATCCACACTACATTCTCCGACAGCTCTCCTCCACCATCTACACTACATTCTCCGACAGATCTCCTCCACCATCCACACTACATTCTCCGACAGATCTCCTCCACCATCCACACTACATTCTCTGACAGATCTCCTCCACCATCCACACTACATTCTCCGACAGATCTCCTCCACCATCCACACTACATTCTCCGACAGATCTCCTCCACCATCCACACTACATTCTCCGACAGATCTCCTCCACCATCCACACTACATTCTCCGACAGATCTCCTCCACCATCCACACTACATTCTCCGACAGATCTCCTCCACCATCCACACTACATTCTCCGACAGCTCTCCTCCACCATCCACACTACATTCTCCGACAGATCTCCTCCACCATCCACACTACATTCTCTGACAGATCTCCTCCCACCATCCACACTACATTCTCTGACAGATCTCCTCCACCATCCATACTACATTCTCTGACAGATCTCCTCCACCATCCATACTACATTCTCCGACAGATCTCCTCCCACCATCCACACTACATTCTCCGACAGATCTCCTCCACCATCCACACTACATTCTCCGACAGATCTCCTCCCACCATCCACACTACATTCTCTGACAGCTCTCCTCTCACCATCCACACTACATTCTCCGACAGATCTCCTCCACCATCCATACTACATTCTCCGACAGATCTCCTCCCACCATCCACACTACATTCTCCGACAGATCTCCTCCACCATCCACACTACATTCTCCGACAGATCTCCTCCCACCATCCACACTACATTCTCCGACAGATCTCCTCCACCTTCCACACTACATTCTCCGACAGATCTCCACCATCCACACTACATTCTCCGACAGATCTCCTCCACCATTCACACTACATTCTCCGACAGATCTCCTCCACCATCCACACTACATTCTCTGACAGATCTCCTCCACCATCCACACTACATTCTCCGACAGATCTCCTCCCACCATCCACACTACATTCTCCGACAGATCTCCTCCACCTTCCACACTACATTCTCCGACAGATCTCCTCCACCATTCACACTACATTCTCCGACAGCTCTCCTCCACCATCCACACTACATTCTCCGACAGATCTCCTCCACCATCCACACTACATTCTCCAACAGCTCTCCTCCACCATCCACACTACATTCTCCGACAGATCTCCTCCCAACATCCACACTACATTCTCCGACAGCTATCCTCCACCATCCACACTACATTCTCCAACATCTCTCCTCCACCATCCACACTACATTCTCCGACAGATCTCCACCATCCACACTACATTCTCCAACAGCTCTCCTCCACCATCCACACTACATTCTCCGACAGATCTCCTCCCAACATCCACACTACATTCTCCGACAGCTCTCCTCCACCATCCACACTACATTCTCCGACAGCTCTCCTCCACCATCCACACTACATTCTCCGACAGATCTCCTCCACCATCCACACTACATTCTCCGACAGATCTCCTCCACCATCCACACTACATTCTCCGACAGATCTCTTCCACCATCCACACTACATTCTCCGACAGCTCTCCTCCCACCATCCACACTACATTCTCCGACAGCTCTCCTCCACCATCCACACTACATTCTCCGACAGCTCTCCTCCACCATCCACACTACATTCTCCAACAGCTCTCCTCCACCATCCACACTACATTCTCCGACAGATCTCCTCCCAACATCCACACTACATTCTCCGACAGCTCTCCTCCACCATCCACACTACATTCTCCGACAGCTCTCCTCCACCATCCACACTACATTCTCCGACAGATCTCCTCCACCATCCACACTACATTCTCCGACAGCTCTCCTCCCACCATCCGCACTACATTCTCCGACAGCTCTCCTCCACCATCCACACTACATTCTCCGACAGCTCTCCTCCACCATCCACACTACATTCTCTGACAGTTCTCCTCCACCATCCACACTACATTCTCTGACAGTTCTCCTCCACCATCCACACTACATTCTCCGACAGATCTCCTCCCACCATCTACACTACATTCTCCGACAGCTCTCCTCCACCATCCACACTACATTCTCTGACAGTTCTCCTCCACCATCCACACTACATTCTCCGACAGATCTCCTCCCACCATCTACACTACATTCTCCGACAGATCTCCTCCACCATCCACACTACATTCTCCGACAGATCTCCTCCACCACCCACACTACATTCTCCGACAGCTCTCCTCCACCATCCACACTACATTCTCCGACAGCTCTCCTCCACCATCTACACTACATTCTCCAACAGATCTCCTCCACCATCCACACTACATTCTCCGACAGCTCTCCTCCACCATTTACACTACATTCTCTGACAGCTCTCCTCCACCATCCACACTACATTCTCCGACAGATCTCCTCCACCATCCACACTACATTCTCTGACAGCTCTCCTCTCACCATCCACACTACATTCTCCGACAGCTCTCCTCCACCATCCACACTACATTCTCCGACAGATCTCCTCCATCATCCACACTACATTCTCCGACAGATCTCCTCCACCATCCACACTACATTCTCCGACAGCTCTCCACCATCCACACTACATTCTCCGACAGATCTCCTCCACCATCCACACTACATTCTCTGACAGATCTCCTCCACCATCCACACTACATTCTCCGACAGATCTCCTCCACCATCCACACTACATTCTCCGACAGCTCTCCTCCACCATCCACACTACATTCTCCAACAGATCTCCTCCACCATCCACACTACATTCTCTGACAGATCTCCTCCACCATCCATACTACATTCTCCGACAGATCTCCTCCCACCATCCACACTACATTCTCTGACAGCTCTCCTCCACCATCCACACTACATTCTCCGACAGCTCTCCTCCACCATCCACACTACATTCTCCGACAGATCTCCTCCCACCATACACACTATATTTTAAGGCAACTCTTCCATCTTTTTTTCAGTAGTTTCTCTTGCCGGTTCCTCTCAATGTGTTTACGAAACCAATAATCTTTGTAATTTTCTGTAAGTGTGATGTCTCCCCATTGACCATAGGTGGGCAGTTTTCATGGTCTGTCGGTGTAAATATTGGACTTACTCAGTACCGTTTTATATGAGAACCACGTTCCTTTAATTTATTCTTTATGGGTTTATATCTGTCAAACCACACCCCTAAAAACTAAAACATTCTTACTATACCCCCGATGTTCTGTGATGTGCTTTGTACACCACTTGTCTCTATCTGACCCCCTCCCTAGGAGAATCTGAGGCTCGTGGGGGTCACATTTATTCCCTTGTTATGCCCCATCATCAGAGTCCTCACCTGTATGAATTTTCTGGTGTCTAACAAGGTCCTCTGTGAATCAAACATTTCCCCCACCCTGAACATGAGTCAGGGTCCTCACCTGTGTGCTTTTTCTGGTTTCTCACAAGTTCCTTTTTTTCTAAGTGAAAGATTTCCCACACTCTGAACCTCATCTGTGTGAATTCTCTGGTGTTCTAACAAGGTCTCTTTTAAGAATGAAGGATTTGCCGCACTGTAAACATGGATAAGGACGCTCAACCGTGTGAATTATCGGATATTCAAAAAGCATTCCTTCCTGAGCGAAAGGTTTCCCCGCACTCACCTGTGTGAATTTTCTGTTGTATAAAAGGAGATGTTCTTTCTTAAACATTTCACACACATTGAACATGAACAAGGGCAGTGGCGTCGCTAGGGGGTGGCTACTGGGGGCTGAAGCCCCAAGTCTCTTACCTAGGGTTGGCTCCGGGCTCCATCTGCTCAGCTGGGGGGGGAGGAACATGACTAGTTAATGTTATCAGGCACAAGTTCTTATCTATATTCAGCAGTTCCCAACAATTTAATCATTGTCCCGACGTCCACATCTGTACCAGTTTTTCTGGTGTTCAACAATTTGTTTATTTTACGATTAAAACATTTCCCACACACTGAACATAAATGAGGACGCTCACCAGTGTGAATTCTCTGACATCTACCAAGGTCTCTCTTTTCATTGAAAGGTTTCCCTCACTGTGAAGATGAATACGGACGTTCACCCGTGTGAACTCTCTGGTGTCTAACGAGGTGTGCTTTCCTAGTGAAAGATTTCCCGCACTCTAAACACGAAAACGGACGCTCGCCCGAGTGAAGCCTTTCGTGTTTAAAAAGTGAATCTTTTGTGGTGAAAGATTTCCCGCACTCTGAACATGGATGAGGGCGCTCTCCTGTGTGGGCTCTCTGGTGTTGATCAAGGTCTCTTTTCTGAGTGAACGTTTTCCCGCACTCTGAACATGAATAAGGACGCTCACCTGTGTGAATTCTCTGATGTCTACAAAGTTCTCTCTTTCCTTTGAAAGATTTCCCGCACTCTGAATATGAATGAGGACGTATATCCCTGTGACTTTTCTGATGGGAAACTAGGGTGGATTTCTGAATGAAACTTTTCCCGCACTCTGAACATGAAAATGGACGCTCACCTGTGTGATTTCTCTGGTGTACATTAAGTTGTCCTCTCTCATCAAAACATTTCCCGCACTCTGAACATGCAAAAAGATGCACACCCGTGTGGACTCTCTGATGTCTTACAAGGTGTGGTTTACGAGTGAAAGATTTCCCGCACTCTGAACACGAATATGGACGCTCACCTGTGTGAAGTTTTTGGTGTTTAAAAAGTGCTCTTTTTGTGATGAAAGTTTTCCCGCACTCTGTACACGAATAAGGGCGCTCACCTGTGTGAATTCTCTGGTGTTCATCACAGTCTTTTTCTGAGAGAAAGATTTCCCGCACTCTGAACATGAATAAGGACACTCACCCGTGTGAATTCTCTGGTGTTCAGTAAGGTGTACTTTTTTACGGAAACATTTCCCGCACTCTAAACAAGGGAAAGGACGCTCACCAGTGTGATATCTCTGGTGTACAATAAGATCTTTTTTGCGATTGAAACATTTCCCGCACTCTGAACATAAATATGGACGCACACCCGTGTGAATTCTCTGATGTCTACGTAGGTTAGTCCTTTCACGAAAAGATTTCCCGCACTCTGAACATGAATAAGGACGTTCACCCGTGTGGGTTCTTTGATGGGAAACCAGGGCTGATTTCTGAATAAAACATTTCTCACAGTCTGGGCATGAAAATGGACGCTCACCTGTGTGATGTCTTCGGTGTACAATGAGTTGTCCTTTCTCACTGAAACATTTCCCGCACTCTGAACATGCATGAAGATGCTCACCCGTGTGAACTTTCTGGTGTCTAACAAGGTGTTCTTTCCTATTGAAAGAATTCCCGCACTCTGAACATGAATATGGACGCTCCCCCGAGTGGACTCTCTGGTGTTTCAAAAGTGATCCTTTTCTGGTGAAAGATTTCCCGCACTCTGAACATGAATAAGGGCGCTCACCTGTGTGAGCTCTCTGGTGTTGATCAAGGTCTCCTTTCTGAGAGAAAGATTTCCCGCACTCTGAACATGAATAAGGACACTCACCCGTGTGAACTCTCTGGTGTTTAAAAAGTGATCTCTTTGTAATGAAAGATTTCCCGCACTCTGAACAAGGGAAAAGACGCTCACCCGTGTGAATTCTCTGGTGTTCAATAAGGTGTCCTTTTCTAAGGAAACATTTGCCACACTCTGAACAACGGAAAGGACGTTCACCGGTGTGAATTCTCTGGTGTTCAAAAAGTACTTCTTTGCAAGTGAAACATTTCCCGCACTTTGAACATAGCGAAAGACATTTACCTGTGTGAATTGTCTGATGTCTAAAAAGCTCTTTGTTTTCAGTGAAAGATTTCCCGCACTCTGAACACGACAAGGAACTTTCTCCTGTGTGAACCCTCTTATGGCTTAAAGAAGATTTCTGGGGATTAGATGGATCTGTTGACTTGTCAACACTGTGAGAACTTGGATGGACATCTGAAGTCATAGTATGGGATTTATCAGAAGGTTCCCCAGGATTAGAAGGATCCATTGATCTTAGATGGACATCTGAAGTCATAGTATGGGATTTATCAGAAGGTTCCCCAGGATTAGAAGGACCCATAGATCTTAGATGGACATCTGAAGTCATAGTATGGGATTTCTCAGAAGGTTCCCCAGGATTAGAAGGACCCATAGATCTTAGATGGACATCTGAAGTCATAGTATGGGATTTATCAGAAGGTTCCTCAGGATTAGAAGGACCCATAGATCTTAGATGGACATCTGAAGTCATAGTATGGGATTTATCAGAAGGTTCCTCAGGATTAGAAGGACCCATAGATCTTAGATGGACATCTGGAGTCATAGTATGGGATTTATCAGAAGGTTCCTCAGGATTAGAAGGACCCATAGATCTTAGATGGACATCTGAAGTCATAGTATGGGATTTATCAGAAGGTTCCTCAGGATTAGAAGGACCCATAGATCTTAGATGGACATCTGAAGTCATAGTATGGGATTTATCAGAAGGTTCCTCAGGATTAGAAGGACCCATAGATCTTAGATGGACATCTGAAGTCATAGTATGGGATTTATCAGAAGGTTCCTCAGGATTAGAAGGACCCATTGATCTTAGATGGACATCTGAAGTCATAGTATGGTATTTATCATAAGATTCCTCAGGATTGTAAGGATCCGTTGATCTAACCAACCAATCAGACTTCACTTTCGGAGAATATTGTGGAATGTCAGTATCTTCTGCCTTACAATCTGGAGATATAATAAGATGTCCCTCCGATGTATTTATATTCCAGAAACACCGTCCATCTGCTGGAAAGCAATATTGAATATAAGTCATATCTGTTCTCATACATCTTGTATTCAGAAGTCATACATCTATGTGCAGCTTTCAAAACGTCCCCAGAGATCTGGCATTGGATTGGGTGCAATTATAACAGAAAACTACAAATAAAAACCAGATCAAAACACCCAAACCATACTAACAGTATTTATGCATTGATGACAAAGTCATAGTGAAGAATGGGACTTGTTCCCAACAAATGAGGAGATACTATACAGTACCATATCAAAGGTCCATCTCCATTCCTCAATATATGGTGTACAGTATCTTCTCGTCATTTGTTGGGAACATGACATTATATTGAGGAATGGAGATGATGTACACTATATTGGGAACACTTAGTGGTGTGAGAAATACATAATTACATTAATCTGGCAACGACTTTTAACTTAATGGACATATGATATATTTCAGTCCATATAATAATGTAAATACATGATTTATACTTAGAGAAGTAGAATTAAAATGTGAACTGTTTCTGAATGTATTGTTTATGACTTACTTGTGTCCATATGTAGAGAAGATTCCTCCTGTTTACTTTCCATAATCATCTCCCCCTCCTCCACAGACTGCTGATCTCCACTCACCAACCTCTCCTCTTCCTCTTCTTTAACCTCAACTTTGACATCTTTCAGTTCTTCACCCTAAACCCCAAAGATTTAAAAATAGGAACAAGTGATTACAATGAAGAATGTTCTCTCATATAATTATTTAATTTTTTTCCCCAGTGCCATCTACCTGATCAGTTTCTTTATAACTGGGGGTTTTCTTGGGAATATTCTGGGAATGCAGAGGACCTCTCTCCTCCATAGACTGCTGATCTCCACTCACCAACCTCTCTTCTTCTTCCTTTTTATGCTCAACTTTGATGTCTTTCCGTTCTTCATTCTAAATTCCAGAGATGATAAAATATAACATCTGGAAACACTGCTGCCAATAATAAGAGATTACATTGAAGAATGTCCAATGTCTTTTTGCCCAGGCCCATCTACCTGATAATTATGTGTATAGTTGGCATCTTCCCATGTAGAATTTTGGGAATACAGAGGACAACCCTCCTCCATAGACTGCTGATCTCCACTCACCAACATCTCTTCTCCTTCTTCTTTAACCTCAACTTTTATGTCTTTCACTTCTTCACCCTAAACCCCGAAGATGATAGAATACTTTTATAAAAAAAAAAAGACCAAGAGATTACATAGAATGTCCTCTCATAGCTTAGAACACATTTTTAAGGTCTACATGCTCAGCCCCACCTACCTGATCATGGTGGGGGATGGTGTGACCTACCTGAGTGGAATCCTGGGAATACTGATGACGGGGACATCTCTCTGGTGGGTTCCCATTACTGGATCCATCTGTAGGAAACACACACACTGACTGAATACATTGTTTCTATGTGTTTATCAGATGATGGGGGGGATCTAGGTGGACCCTCCGTACTGCTCTCTCCTTTACAATAAAGTCTCCTCTTACCGGGTGATGTGAGGGGCGGCTGATTGTCCATCATGACGTCCTTGTAGAGATCCTTGTGTCCTTCTAAATACTCCCACTCCTCCATGGAGAAATAGACAGTGAAATCCTGACACCTTATAGGAACCTGACACACACAATGATACAGTCACCATCCAGACACATCCCTTGTCTGTTACTGGATAATGTCCCAGAATTCCCAGCACCGCTCACCTCTCCTGTCAGCACTACCCTAACAAAGCTTTATGGAAGTTAGATAAATGGTTCTATATTTAGGATATATCTGGTTTATAAACCAGAGGCTCTGGATGGACAGTTGGATAAATGGTTCTATATTTAGGATGTATCCGGTCTATAAACCAGAGGCTCTGGATGGACAGTTGGATAAATGGCTCTATATTTAGGATGTATCTGGTCTATAAACCAGAGGCCCTGGATGGACAGTTGGATAAATGGTTCTATATTTAGGATGTATCCGGTCTATAAACCAGAGGCTCTGGATGGACAGTTGGATAAATGGCTCTATATTTAGGATGTATTTGGTCTATAAACCAGAGGCTCTGGATGGACAGTTGGATAAATGGTTCTATATTTAGGATGTATCTGGTCTATAAACCAGAGGCTCTGGATGGAGAGTTGGATAAATGGCTCTATATTTAGGATGTATCTGATCTATAACCCAGAGGCTCTGGGTGGACAGTTGGATATATGGTGCTATATTTAGAATGTATCCGGTCTATAAACCAGAGGCTCTGGATGGACAGTTGGATATATGGTGCTATATTTAGAATGGTCTATAAACCCATAAAATACGTCAAAGTGACTATGGAGGAAGAGGACGGACATGACGGAGGGATTGCTTGGTGGAAATAGAAAATAATATCTTATCACCTCCTCTGCTGCCAGTTCCAGCAATGTTTCCTCGCTACTTGCCTTCAACTTCTCTTTTTCTGGGAACTCCCTATATATACTCTTACATCACTTCCTGTCTGTGTACCTTATATCACTTCCTGTCTATATACCTTACATCACTTCCTGTCTGTATACCTTACATCACTTCCTGTCTGTACCTTACATCACTTCCTGTCTGCGTGTTCCAAGTGAGATTGCCACCTTGTGTTGAATATAAATACTGCAGTCTACATTATGTTTCATCTGTGTCCCCGCTGCCTCCTGGTCCATTCCTCTATTATGTTACATCCATGATTACACATGTAGATTTTATTTCAGATACAATCCAGACAATAAAAAAATTAAAACATTGTTTTTGCCTATGTTTTAATATTTATAAATGTAAAACTAAACAATAAAAAACGAAACTTGAAATACAACGTACTGGGCTTAATTCAAACAGTTTTAACACATGTGAAAGGATCTTTTTTTAGCCTTGTATTGATTTGTTGATTCATTTGCTGGGACTGCAAGACAGGGAATAAAGAGATTGATAGTAAGACTGTCTGTGGTGACGTGGGAGGAAGCCAGTTGGAGGACCCACCGTGGTCTATGTAGAGATAGACTTACCTCTATGCAGTGTGCTGTATAATAGGGTGGGGGGAGGCAGAAATAATAATGTTATGTTTACTATCTCTGTGCATGCACCGGTGTCATATAAACCAAATTCCGAGTTAGGTGTGGTAGGGGGTGACCACAGAGCACGATGTGTTATCTCTACTAACAACGGTGTCTTTTTAAGCAAGGGTGTCTCTGAAAAGCTCCATAGATCTCTGTGGGCAGGAGCCAGAGGTTACCTAGGACAACTATAGCGCCACCCTGGTGGGCAAGAGTGTCTCTGCATGGAGTATTAAGAATGTGCTTGTGGGCAGGGTCAACTCGCCCATGCACACGGGGCCTTCTCCTCCAATGTATGTGTTGAATCATGCCTGGGACAAGGCGGAGCCACGTTCATGTTAATTCAAAATTAAGGTGGCGCCCTGTAACTGTATCGCCACTTGAGGTTCTGTACTGTGAACCACTTGGTTCCCATGATGCAGCACACCTTGTCCCTTGGAATGTGACATTTTGAAGGGGACACCCCTATCACCTACATCTCAGTGATGCACTACATGTTCTGCCACATAACAGCGCAACCCTCCTGCGCGTGCGTCTTGATTTGGTTAAGACATTTTTTGTCTCTAATGCAAGAGTTTTTGTATACAACAGTGGAACAGAGACTATATATATGCAGTTCCAGACCAATGGGATGCTGGCCAGATTGTAGTTATGGGCACGCTTGCTGCAGAAGGAAATATCCCTCTTGAGACAGAAGGCCTAAGACAGGATGAAGAACCAGGAGAAACCTTATTCATGAAACTCCCCTGCCTCTAGAGCTTAGGGAGAAACTATTCAAATAACCAGCCTCTATATTTATAACCAGTTTCAATATTTATCACTCTCCATCCAATCCTGGAAAAGAGTGTCCAGGGGATAAATAGTCTGAAGCCCTGGAGAACTGGGTTCTCTCCCCATAGGAGGGTTCCAAAGCCTGAGGGACTTCTGCCCTTAGCCAGCCCATGAACTATGCAGCTGTTCTAGAGGCATCAGCAGTGCCAGGGCTTAGGGCCTGGATGGACCTTGTTATAAGCTGATTGCAGGACCTTACCACAAGGGATCAGAACTGTCTCACTCACTAGATTGTGTCCAGCGGAAGCTGGCAGCTGTCCTGGGGACTTGAGTAATGAACCTAAATGAATCCCTGCATAATGTTCTGGAGATTGCACTGGTTAACATCAGTTGTGCATTGTCATAAGGCATCCAGATGCCAAAGGGACTTGACTCATGGTCTTCAGCTGTGAGGTCTTAGACTGCTCAGAGACCTGCCTCATGGTTCCCAGCTGTGAGGCCTTACACTGCTCAGAAAGTTGCCTCATGGTCCCCAGCTGTGAGGTCTTAGACTGCTCAGAGACCTGCCTCATGGTTCCCAGCTGTGAGGCCTTACACTGCTCAGAAAGTTGCCTCATGGTCCCCAGCTGTGAGGCATTAGACTGCTCATAAACCTAGCTCATGATCCCTGTGATAGAATCACCCAGGGCAGAGGCTTTTGGAGGGAACTGAATGCTAGGCTCTTTCCTACCAACTATGGGCCCTGGCATTTGAGGGAGCTACAAGCATTTAGGAAGTTGTTCTGTTATGAAATGCAAAAAGATGTGATTAAAAAGGCCACGATGGTCTCTGCCAGTGTGGGACTCATAGCAGATGCTGATGCTAATGTGTTTATTGTAAGTAGGTCTGCTATTGTGTGAAGGTGTTCTGTGTTTATACTTATGATAATGTGTATTGTATCTTCTGAGCTAGAAAACAGCAAGTCTGACCTAAAAGGTCAGACATTTGAGTCACCTAGGCTGGTTAAAGGACTAGTTAATTAGCTCATGTTAATTTATGTTTCTGGTTACAGTTTGTATTGTTAGGGTAATCGGATCAGAAGAGGGGAATCTCTCTCTCAAGTGTATAAAAGCCTGTATTCGTGTTCAAATAAACAGTTCCAGCATTGCAGCCAAACAAGTCCTGCCTAGTTCTTGGTTTTTTATATGCGGCTATAATATCTAATATCTATATTCAGACTAGAGGAAGCGGCATATGACAGGAGCACTCAAGCGGAGTGTGGGACGTTCCGTTACAGTCCTCAGCTGTGAGGCCTTAGACTCCATACACACTATTAGATTTTCTGCAGATTTTTGTCTCAGATTTACCAAAACCATATCATATGAGGTCAAACCTTAAGAGTTTCAATATGCATGCAATCAGACAGACCCTTGCACTACATGGTTTTGGTAAATCTAAAGATAAAAATTTTCAGAAATTCTAATAGTGTTTATGGGGTCTTAGACTGCTCAGAAACCTGCATCATGGTCCCCAGCCGTAAGATCTTAAATTGCTCAGAGACTTGCCTCATGCTCTTCAGCTGTGAGGCCTTACACTGCCTTAGACCGCTCAGACTTGCCTCATGGTCCCAAGCGGTGAGGCATTAGACTGCTCAAAATGTTGCCTCATGGTCCCCAGCTGTGAGGCCCGCATCATGGTCCAAGCTTTGAGGTCTTAGACTGCTCAAAAACCGGCCTCATGGTCCTCAGCTGTGAGGTCTTAGACTGCTAAGAAACCTGCCTCATGGTCCTCAGCTGTGAGGTTTTAGACTGCTCAGAGACTTGCCTCATGGTCCCCAGCTGTGAGGCCTTAGACTGCTCAGAGCTTTGCCTGATGGTCCCCAGCAGTGAGGCTTTAGACTGTTCAGAGCGTTACCTCATTGTCCCCAGCTATGTGGTCTAAAGCCTTGTACACACGGTCAGATTATTGGACGAATTTTCGTCGTTTTTTTGTTGGATGCTAGTCTCAAAATCGTAAGTGAAGAGGGTACTTGCCCTTAGAAAATTTTCTGACGACAGAATTCAACGTCAGAAGTGACGTATTGTGTTGAATTGTTTTGTATGTGTTCTTTCATTTCTGAGCATGCCTAGTCTTGCTCTTCAGATTTTTTGGGCAGAAAACCATACTAATGAAAAGAAAAATCAGACGTTGTGGTCACACCAGACAAAAATTTTGGAGCCTGCACATCCAGTTTTTGTCTGACGAAAAATCTTAAATCGGCTGTCAAAAGCAGCATACTAACGATCAGAAAATGGGCAGATCGTTCATCGGAAGAAATTTAACTTCAGATTTTCTGACCGCGCGTGCGGGCCTTAAGACTGCTTAGAGACTTGCCTCATGATCTTCAGCTGTGAGGTCCTTGACTGCGTAGAAAACTGGTACTTGGGTGACTGGCGTCGTCTGTACTAAATGGGAAGAACCAGTGAAAACCAGTAGCCCCTACGAGGGTAGCACCACAAGTACATGTTAAGGATTGTTTTGGGGACGTAATATGTACAGTAAACTGCAACTCCATTTTATGTCCTGTATCTCTCATAGGTTAATAGGAATAATATTATTATCAATACACAATGGACCTATTTCTCTATAATCACACACCGATTTTATTTTTCCTAAAGAATCTAAAAAATAAAATGAAAAAAAAACAACAGCATTTTAATGTTTATAATCGTGGAAAAACCATAAGAATAAAAAACAAACTGAAAATTTATGCACTAAATAATAAACTTAGTAATGGCCTTCTCTACGTGGGCGTACTTAAGCGTATGCCCGTGCGAGGGTCATGTTTGCCCACATTGGGATGCACAATGCTATGTGCATCCCCAAACATGCAGTCTCAATCATATCCATTGAGACGCAATGGAGGCATGGACACAGATTCTGCTCTTAATTTGACAGCCTGGTTCACTGAATGGAGACAATGTGTGTTGAGGGCCATGTCAATAGGAATCAGTGTCTCTGTCCATGTCCCCACTGCGTCCTAACTGAAAAAAATGAGAATGGGTGCAAATGGATGCACGGAACACTTGTGCAGGCAAAAACACTGCATATTCCAACAGCTCTGCTCCACCATCCACACTACATTCTCAGACAGATCTCCTCCACCATCCACGCTACATTCTCCGACAGCTCTCCTCCACCATCCACACTACATTCTCCGACAGATCTCCTCCACCATCCACACTACATTCTCCGACAGCTCTCCTCCACCATCCACACTACATTCTCCGACAGATCTCCTCCACCATCCACACTACATTCTCCGACAGCTCTCCTCCACCATCCACACTACATTCTCCGACAAATCTCCTCCACCATCCACACTACATTCTCCGACAGCTCTCCTCCACCATCCACACTACATTCTCCGACAGCTCTCCTCCACCATCCACACTACATTCTCCGACAGATCTCCTCCACCATCCACGCTACATTCTCCGACAGCTCTCCTCCACCATCCACGCTACATTCTCCGACAAATCTCCTCCACCATCCACACTACATTCTCCGACAAATCTCCTCCACCATCCACACTACATTCTCCGACAGATCTCCTCCCACCATCCACACTACATTCTCCGACAGCTCTCCTCCACCATCCACACTACATTCTCAGACAGATCTCCTCCACCATCCACACTACATTCTCCGACAGATCTCCTCCACCATCCACACTACATTCTCCGACAGATCTCCTCCCACCATCCACACTACATTCTCCGACAGCTCTCCTCCACCATCCTCACTACATTCTCCGACAGCTCTCCTCCACCATCCTCACTACATTCTCCGACAGCTCTCTTCCACCATCCACACTACATTCTCCGACAGATCTCCTCCACCATCCACACTACATTCTCCGACAGATCTCCTCCACCATCCACACTACATTCTCCAACATCTCTCCTCCACCATCCACACTGCATTCTTCGACAGCTCTCCCCCACCATCCACACTACATTCTCCGACAGATCTCCTCCATCATCCACACTACATTCTCTGACAGATCTCCTCCACCATCCACATTACATTCCCGACAGCTCTCCTCCACCATCCACAATACATTCTCCGACAGATCTCCTCCACCATCCACACTACATTCTCCGACAGATCTCCTCCACCATCCACACTACATTCTCCGACAGATCTCCTCCCACCATCCACACTACATTCTCCAACAGATCTCCTCCGCCATCCACACTACATTCTCCGACAGATCTCCTCCACCATCCACACTACATTCTCCGACAGATCTCCTCCCACCATCCACACTACATTCTCCAACAGATCTCCTCCACCATCTACACTACATTCTCCGACAGATCTCCTCCACCATCCACACTACATTCTCCGACAGATCTCCTCCACCATCTACACTACATTCTCCGACAGCGCTCCTCCACCACACTACATTCTCCGACAGATCTCCTCCACCATCCACATTACATTCTCCGACAGCTCTCCTCCACCATCCACACTACATTCTCCGACAGATCTCCTCCGCCATCCACACTACATTCTCCGACAGATCTCCTCCACCATCCACACTACATTCCCTGACAGATCTCCTCCCACCATCCGCACTACATTCTCCGACATCTCTCCTCCACCATCTACACTACATTCTCCGACAGCTCTCCTCCACCACACTACATTCTCCGACAGATCTCCTCCCACCATCCACACTACATTCTCCGACAGATCTCCTCCCACCATCCACACTACATTCTCCGACAGATCTCCTCCCACCATCCACACTACATTCTCCGACAGCTCTCCCCCACCATCCACACTACATTCTCCGACATCTCTCCTCCACCATCCACACTACATTCTCCGACAGCTCTCCTCCACCATCCACACTACATTCTCCGACAGCTCTCCTCCCACCATCCACACTACATTCTCCGACAGCTCTCCTCCACCATCCTCACTACATTCTCCGACAGCTCTCCTCCCACCATCCATACTACATTCTCCGACAGATCTCCCCCCACCATCCACACTACATTCTCCGACAGCTCTCTTCCACCATCCTCACTACATTCTCCGACAGCTCTCCTCCACCATCCACACTACATTCTCCGACAGCTCTCCTCCACCATCCACACTACATTCTCCGACAGCTCTCCTCCCACCATCCATACTACATTCTCCGACAGATCTCCTCCACCATCCACACTACATTCTCCGACAGATCTCCTCCACCATCCACACTACATTCTCCGACAGCTCTCTTCCACCATCCACACTACATTCTCCGACAGCTCTCCTCCACCATCCACACTACATTCTCCGACAAATCTCCTCCACCATCCACACTACATTCTCCGACAGCTCTCCTCCACCATCCACACTACATTCTCCGACAGATCTCCTCCCAACATCCACACTAGATTCTCCGACAGCTCTCCTCCACCATCCACACTACATTCTCCGACAGATCTCCTCCACCATCCACACTACATTCTCCGACAGATCTCCTCCCACCATCCACACTACATTCTCCGACAGATGTCCTCCACCATCCACACTACATTCTCCGACAGATCTCCTCCACCATCTACACTACATTCTCCGACAGCTCTCCTCCCACCATCCACACTACATTCTCCGACAGATCTCCTCCACCATCCACACTGCATTCTCCGACAGCTCTCCCACCATCCACACTACATTCTCCGACAGCTCTCCTCCACCATCCACACTACATTTTCCGACAGCTCTCCTCCACCATCCACACTACATTCTCCGACAGCTCTCCTCCACCATCCACACTACATTCTCCGACAGATCTCCTCCACCATCCACACTACATTCTCCGACAGATGTCCTCCACCATCCACACTACATTCTCCGACAGCTCACCTCCACCATCCACTCTACATTCTCCGACAGATCTCCTCCACCATCCACACTACATTCTCCGACAGCTCTCCTCCACCATCTACACTACATTCTCCGACAGATCTCCTCCACCATCCTCACTACATTCTCCGACAGATCTCCTCCACCATCCACACTACATTCTCCGACAGATCTCCTCTACCATCCACACTACATTCTCCGACAGCTTTCCTCCCACCATCCAACTACATTCTCCGACAGATCTCCTCCACCATCCACACTACATTCTCCGACAGCTCTCCTCCCACCATCCACTCTACATTCTCCGACAGATCTCCTCCACCATCCACACTACATTCTCCGACAGCTCTCCTCCACCATCTACACTACATTCTCCGACAGCTTTCCTCCCACCATCCACACTACATTCTCCGACAGATCTCCTCCACCATCCACACTACATTCTCCGACAGATCTCCTCCACCATCCACACTACATTCTCCGACAGATCTCCTCCACCATCCACACTACATTCTCCGACAGATCTCCTCCACCATCCACACTACATTCTCTGACAGATCTCCTCCATCCACACTATATTTTCAGGCAACTCTTCCATCTTTTTTGCAGTAGTTTCTCTTGCCGGCTCCTCTCAATGTGTTTACGAAACCAATAATCTTTGTAATTTTCTGTAAGTGTGATGTCTCCCCATTGACCACCGGTGGGCAGTTTTCATGGTCTGTCGGTGTAAATATTGGACTTACTCAGTACCGTTTTATATGAGAACCACGTTCCTTTAGTTTATTCTTTATGGGTATACATCTGTCAAACCACACCCCTAAAAACTAAAACATTTTTACTATACCCCCGATGTTCTGTGATGTGCTTTGTACACCACTTGTCTCTATCTGACCCCCTCCCTAGGAGAATCTGAGGCTCGTGGGGGTCACATTTATTCCCTTGTTATGTCCCATCATCAGAGTCTTCACCTGTATGAATTTTCTGGTGTCTAACAAGGTCCTCTGTGAATCAAACATTTCCCGCACCCTGAACATGAGTCAGGGTCCTCACCTGTGTGCTTTTTCTGGTTTCTCACAAGTTCCTTTTTTTCTAAGTGAAAGATTTCCCACACTCTGAACCTCATCTGTGTGAATTCTCTGGTGTTCTAACAAGGTCTCTTTTAAGAATGAAGGATTTCCCGCACTGTAAACATGGATAAGGACGCTCAACCGTGTGAATTATCGGATATTCAAAAAGCATTCCTTCCTGAGCGAAAGGTTTCCCCGCACTCACCTGTGTGAATTTTCTGTTGTATAAGGAGATGTTCTTTCTTAAACATTTCACACACATTGAACATGAACAAGGGCAGTGGCGTCGCTAGGGGGTGGCTACTGGGGGCTGAAGCCCCGAGTCTCTTACCTAGGGTTGGCTCCGGGCTCCATCTGCTCAGCTGGGGGGGAGGAACATGACTAGTTAATGTTATCAGGCACAAGTTCTTATCTATATTCAGCAGTTCCCAACAATTTAATCATTGTCCCGACGTCCACATCTGTACCAGTTTTTCTGGTGTTCAACAATTTGTTTATTTTACGATTAAAACATTTCCCACACTCTGAACATAAATGAGGACGCTCACCAGTGTGAATTCTCTGACATCTACCAAGGTCTCTCTTTTCATTGAAAAGTTTCCCTCACTGTGAAGATGAATACGGACGTTCACCCGTGTGAACTCTCTGGTGTCTAACGAGGTGTGCTTTCCGAGTGAAAGATTTCCCGCACTCTGAACACGAATACGGACGCTCACCCGTGTGAAGCCTTTGGTGTTTAAAAAGCGAATCTTTTGTGGTGAAAGATTTCCCGCACTCTGAACATGAATGAGGGCCCTCTCCTGTGTGAGCTCTCTGGTGTTGATCAAGGTCTCTTTTCTGAGTGAACGTTTTCCCGCACTCTGAACATGCATAAGGACGCTCGCCTGTGTGAATTCTCTGATGTCTACAAAGTTCTCTCTGTCCTTTGAAAGATTTCCCGCACTCTGAACATGAATGAGGACGTATATCCGTGTGACTTTTCTGATGGGAAACTAGGGTGGATTTCTGAATGAAACTTTTCCCGCACTCTGAACATGAAAATGGACGCTCACCTGTGTGATTTCTCTGGTGTACATTAAGTTGTCCTCTCTCATCAAAACATTTCCCGCACTCTGAACATGCAAAAAGATGCACACCCGTGTGGACTCTCTGATGTCTTACAAGGTGTGGTTTCCGAGTGAAAGATTTCCCGCACTCTGAACACGAATATGGACGCTCACCCGTGTGAAGTTTTTGGTGTTTAAAAAGTGCTCTTTTTGTGATGAAAGATTTCCCGCACTCAGAACACGAATAAGGGCGCTCACCTGTGTGAATTCTCTGGTGTTCTTCACAGTCTTTCTTCCGAGAGAAAGATTTCCCGCACTCTGAACATGAATAAGGACACTCTCCCGTGTGAACTCGCTGGTGTTTAGAAAGTGATCCCGTTGTGATGAAAGATTTCCCGCACTCTGAACAAGGGAAAGGACGCTCACCCGTGTGAATTCTCTGGTGTACAGTAAGGTGTACCTTTTTAGAGAAACATTTCCCGCACTCTAAACAAGGGAAAGGACGCTCACCGGTGTGACTTCTCTGGTGTACCATAAGATCTTTTTTGCGATTGAAACATTTCCCGCACTCTGAACATAAATGAGGACGCACACCCGTGTGGATTCTCTGATGTCTACGTAGGGCGATCCTTTCGTGGAAAGACTTCCCGCACTCTGAACATGAATAAGGACGCTCACCTGTGTGAATTCTCTGGTGTACAATGAGTTGTTCTTTCTCACTGAAACATTTCCCGCACTCTGAACATGCATGAATATGCTCAACCCTGTGTAGTTTCTGGTGTCTAACAAGGTGTTCTTTCCGATTGAAAGATTTCCCGCACTCTGAACATGAATAAGGACACTCACCCGTGTGAAGTTTCTGGTGTTTAAAAAGTGATCTTTTTGTAATGAAAGTTTTCCCGCACTCTGAACAAGGGAAAGGACGCTCACCTGTGTGACTTCTCTGGTGTTCAATAAGGTGTCCTTTTCTAAGGAAACATTTGCCACACTCTGAACAATGGAAAGGACGTTCACCTGAGTGAATTGTCTGATGTCTTAAAAACGCTTTGTTTTCAGTGAAAGATTTCCCGCACTCTGAACATGACAATGAACGTTCTCCTGTGTGAGCCCTCGTATGGCTTAAAGAAGATTTCTGGGGATTAGATGGATCTGGGGATCTGTCAACACTGTGAGAACTTGGAAGGACATCTGAAGTCATAGTATGGGATTTCTCAGAAGGTTCCTCAGGATTAGAAGGACCCATTGATCTTAGATGGACATCTGAAGTCATAGTATGGGATTTATCAGAAGTTTCCTCAGGATTTGAAGGACCCATTGATCTTAGATGGACATCTGGAGTCATAGTATGGGATTTCTCAGAAGGTTCCTCAGGATTTGAAGGATCCATTGACCTTAGATGGACATCTGAAGTCATAGTATGGGATTTCTCAGAAGGTTCCTCAGGATTAGAAGGACCCATTGATCTTAGATGGACATCTGAAGTCATAGTATGGAATTTATCAGGAGGTTCCTCAGGATTTGAAGGACCTATTGATCTTGGATGGACATCTGGAGTCATAGTATGGGATTTATCAGAAGGTTCCTCAGGATTTGAAGGACCCATTGATCTAACCAACCAATCAGAAGTCACTTTCGGAGAATATTGTGGAATGTCAGTATCTTCCGCCTTACAATCTGGAGATATAATAAGATGTCCCTCCGATGTATTTATATTCCAGAAACACCGTCCATCTGCTGGAAAGCAATATTTAATATAAGTCATATCTGTTCTCATACATCTTGTATTCAGAAGTCATAGATCTATGTGTAGCTTTCAAAACGTTCCCAGAGATCTGGCACTGAACTTGGTGCAATTTTATCAGAGAACTACAAATAAAAACCAGATCAATGATACAAAACACCCAAATCATACTAACGGTATTTATGCATTGATGACAAGTTTATGGTGAAGAATGGGACTTTCCTCCACCTATTCTTTAAAACATATCAAACATCCACCAGACCCGTGCAAGAGAAATCATGAAATATCAAAAAATCCCAATATTTTATACACCGAAAAAAATTATCAATGGCAGACTTGCCCCATGGTCAGGTGCTTTTGGGTGAGGGTACATGCTTTAATATACTCAGTAACTATGATCAACATTCCTAAAAACACAAGTGGCTCTCTTAAATGGACCTCTTGATGAGATTCCCAAGCAATTGCAAATGCTTATGCAGGCTACAAGACAAGGTGGAAAAACATGGTGAAGATTCTGCGCTAGAAACCCTTGAGGATGTCCTGTTGGACGAAACATGTAGGGCGGAGTTTTAAAAAGCTTGAAAGCTCCATCTCCATTCCTCAATATAATGTCATGTTCCCAACAAATGAGGAGGAGATACTGTACACCATATGAAAGGTCCATCTCCATTCCTCAATATAATGTCATGTTCCCAACCAATGAGGAGGAGATACTGTACACCAAATGAAAGGTCCATCTCTATTCCTCAATATAACGTCATGTTCCCAACAAATGAGGAGGAGATACTGTACACCATATGAAAGGTCCATCTCCATTCCTCAATATAACGTCATGTTCCCAACAAATGAGGAGGAGATACTGTATACGATAAAGAGGAATAGAGGAGGACTTTTCATATGGTGTACAGTATTTCCTCCTCATTTGTTGGGAACATGACGTTATATTGAGGAATGGAGATGGACCTTTCATATGGTGTACAGTATTTCCTCCTCATTTGTTGGGAACATGATGTTATATTGAGGAATGGAGATGATGTACACTATATTGGGAACACTTGGTTGTGTGAGAAATACATAATTACATTTATCTGGCAAGGACTTTTAACTTAATGGACTTATGATATATTTCAATCCATATAACAATGTAAATACATGATTTACACTTAGAGAAGTAGAATTAAAATGTGGACGGTTTCTGAATTTATTGTTTATGACTTACTTGTGTCCATATGTAGAGAGGATTCCTCCTGTTTACTTTCCATAATCATCTCCCCCTCCTCCATAGACTGCTGATCTCCACTCATCAACATCTCTTCTTCTTCCTCTTTAACCTCAGATTTAATGTCTTTCCGTTCTTCATTCTAAACCCCAAAGATTTATAAATAGGAACAAAAAAAATTACAATGAAGAATGTCCTTTTATAGAATTTTTTTCCCCAGTCTCAACTACCTGATAACTCTCTTTGTATTCCCAGGAATTTCCCAAGAAAAACCTCAGTTATAAAGGACTTCTTTCCTCCATAGACTGCTGATCTCCACTCACCAACCTCTCTTCTTCTTCCTCTTTCTGCTCAACTTTGATGTCTTTCCGTTCTTCATTCTAAATTCCAGAGATGATAACATATAACATCTGAAAACACTGCTGCCAATAATAAGAGTTTACATAGAAGAATGTCCTCTTATAGAATTATTTTTTAGTTCTTTTTGCCCAGTCCCATCTACCTGAATATTATCCGTAAAGCTGGCATCTTTCTGTGTAGAATTCTGGGAATACAGAGGACAACTCTCCTCCATAGACTGCTGATCTCCACTCACCAACGTCTCTTCTTCTTCCTCTTTAACCTCAACTTTGATGTCTTTCACTTCTTCACCCTAAACCCCAACGATGACAGAATACATTTATAAAAATAAAATAAAAAAAGACCAAGAGAATATATAGAATGTCCTCTCATAGCTTAGAACACATTTTTAAGGTCTACATGCTCAGTTTCATCTACCTGATCATGGTGGGGGATGGTGTAACCTACCTGTGTGGAATTCCGGGAATACAGAGGAAGGGGACATCTCTCTGGTGGGTTCCCATTACTGGATCCATCTGTAGGAAACACACACACTGACTGAATACATTGTTTCTATGTGTTTATCAGATGATGGGGGATCTAGGTGGAGCCTCCGTACTGCTCTCTCCTTTACAATAAAGTCTCCTCTTACCCGGTGATGTGAGGGGCGGCTGATTCTCCATCATGACGTCCTTGTAGAGATCCTTGTGTCCTTCTAAATACTCCCACTCCTCCATGGAGAAATAGACAGTGACATCCTGACACCTTATAGGAACCTGACACACACAATGATACAGTCACCATCCAGACACATCCCTTGTCTGTTACTAGATAATGTCCCAGAATTCCCAGCACCGCTCACCTCTCCTGTCAGCACTATCCAAGACAGCTTTATGACAGTTGGATAAATGGTTCTAAATTTAGGATGTATCTGGTCTATAAACCAGAGGCTCTGGATTAAAATCTGGATTATGGCTCTTTAAATTTAGGCTAACTCTAAGCACATATTACAATACAGAATTTTAAGTTTACATACTGTATATTTTTTGCAGTAGCATCTGCTGGAGATAAAAGACATCACAGTGACTATGGAGGAAGAGGACGGACATGACGGGGGGGTTACTGGGTGTAAATAGAAAATAATATCTTATTACCTCCTCTACGGATAGTTCCAGCAATATCTCCTCTGCATAAAATCGGGTATGCCTTATTTAAACTCCTATATCACTTCCTGTCTTTACCTTACATCACTTCCTGTCTTTACCTGACATCACTTCCTGTCTTTATCTTACATCACTTCCTGTATGTGTGATCCAAGTGAGATCACCACCTTGTGTTGAATATAAATACTGCAGTCTATGTTATGTTTCTTCATTGTCCCCGCTGCCTCCTGGTCCATTCCTCTCTTATGTTACATCCATGATTCCACATATAGATTACTGTATTTTTCACTCCATAATACGCACTTTTTCCCCCAAAAAATAAGGGAAAATGTCTGGGCGTCTTATAGAGCGAATACTGACCAGGAAAATAAGGCTGCATTTCATGGCACAGCTTTCCTCCACCATCCACACTACATTCTCCGACAGATCTCCTCCACCATCCACACTACATTCTCCGACAGCTCTCCTCCATCATCCACACTACATTCTCCGACAGATCTCCTCCACCATCCACACTACATTCTACGACAGCTCTCCTCCACCATCCACACTACATTCTCCGACAGCTCTCCTCCACCATCCACACTACATTCTCCGACAGCTCTCCTCAACCATCCAAACTACATTCTCCGACAGATCTCCTCCCATCATCCACACTACATTCTCCGACAGCTCTCCTCCACCATCCACACTACATTCTCCGACAGATCTCCTCCACCATCCACATTACAGTCTCCGACAGATCTCCTTCACCATCCACACTACATTCTCCCACAGCTCTCCTCCACCATCCACACTACATTCTCCGACAGCTCTCCCCCACCATCCACACTACATTCTCCGACAGCTCTCCCCCACCATCCACACTACATTCTCTGACAGCTCTCCTCCCACCATCCACACTACATTCTCCAACAGCTCTCCTCCACCATCCACACTACATTCTCCAACAGCTCTCCTCCACCATCCACACTACATTCTCCGACAGCTCTCCTCCCACCAACCACACTACATTCTCCGACATCTCTCCTCCCACCATCCACACATTCTCAGACAGCTCTCCTCCACCATCCACACTACATTCTCCGACAGATCTCCACCATCCACACTACATTCTCCGACAGATCTCCTCCACCATCCACACTACATTCTCCGACAGATCTCCTCCCACCAACCACACTACATTCTCCGACATCTCTCCTCCCACCATCCACACATTCTCAGACAGCTCTCCCCCACCATCCACACTACATTCTCTGACAGCTCTCCTCCCACCATCCACACTACATTCTCCAACAGCTCTCCTCCACCATCCACACTACATTCTCCAACAGCTCTCCTCCACCATCCACACTACATTCTCCGACAGCTCTCCACCCACCATCCACACTACATTCTCCGACAGATCTCCTCCCACCATCCACACTACATTCTCCGACAGCTCTCCTACCACCATCCACACTACATTCTCCGACAGATCTCCTCCACCATCCACACTACATTCTCCGACAGATCTCCTCCACCATCCACACTACATTCTCCGACAGATCTCCTCCCACCAACCACACTACATTCTCCGACATCTCTCCTCCCACCATCCACACATTCTCAGACAGCTCTCCTCCACCATCCACACTACATTCTCCGACAGATCTCCACCATCCACACTACATTCTCCGACAGATCTCCTCCACCATCCACACTACATTCTCCGACAGATCTCCTCCACCATCCGCACTACATTCTCCGACAGCTCTCCTCCACCATCCACACTACATTCTCCGACAGCTCTTCTCCCACCATCCACACTACATTCTCCGACAGATCTCCTCCACCATCCACACTACATTCTCTGACAGCTCTCCTCCACTATCCACACTACATTCTCCGACAGCTCTCCTCCACCATCCACACTACATTCTCCGACAGCTCTCCTCCACCATCCACACTACATTCTCCGACAGTTCTCCACCATCCACATTACATTCTCTGACAGATCTCCTCCACCATCCACACTACATTCTCCGACAGCTCCCCTCCACCATCCACACTACATTCTCCGACAGCTCTCCTCCACCATCCACACTACATTCTCTGACAGATCTCCTCCCACCATCCACACTACATTCTCCGACAGCTCTCCTCCATTATCCACACTACATTCTCCGACAGATCTCCTCCCACCATCCACACTACATTCTCCGACAGATCTCCTCTACCATCCGCACTACATTCTCCAACAGCTCTCCTCCACCATCCGCACTACATTCTCCGACATCTCTCCTCCACCATCCACACTACATTCTACGACAGCTCTCCTCCACCATCCACACTACATTCTCCGACAGCTCTCCTCCACCATCCACACTACATTCTCCGACAGATCTCCTCCACCATCCGCACTACATTCTCCGACAGCTCTCCTCCACCATCCGCACTACATTCTCCGACATCTCTCCTCCACCATCCACACTACATTCTCCGACAGATCTCCTCCACCATCCACACTACATTCTCAGACAGATCTCCTCCACCATCCACACTACATTCTCCGACAGCTCTCCTCCACCATCCACACTACATTCTCCGACAGCTCTCCTCCACCATCCACACTACATTCTCAGACAGATCTCCTCCACCATCCACACTACATTCTCCGACAGCTCTCCTCCACCATCCACACTACATTCTCCGACAGCTCTCCTCCACCATCCACACTACATTCTCCGACAGATCTCCTCCGCCATCCACACTACATTCTCCGACAGCTCTCCTCCACCATCCACACTACATTCTCCGACAGCTCTCCTCCACCATCCACACTACATTCTCCGACAGCTCTCCTCCACCATCCACACTACATTCTCCAACAGATCTCCTCCACCATCCGCACTACATTCTCCGACAGCTCTCCTCCACCATCCGCACTACATTCTCCGACAGATTTCCTCCACCATCCGCACTACATTCTCCGACAGATTTCCTCCACCATCCGCACTACATTCTCCGACATCTCTCCTCCCACCATCCACACTACATTCTCTGACAGCTCTCCTCCCACCATCCACACTACATTCTCTGACAGCTCTCCTCCCACCATCCACACTACATTCTCCGACAGCTCTCCTCCCCCATCCACACTACATTCTCCGACAGTTCTCCTCCACCATCCACACTACATTCTCTGACAGCTCTTCTCCCACCATCCACACTACATTCTCCGACAGTTCTCCTCCACCATCCACACTACATTCTCCGACAGTTTTCCTCCACCATCCACACTACATTCTCCGACAGATCTCCTCCACTATCCACACTACATTCTCCGACAGCTCTCCTCCACCATCCACACTACATTCTCCGACAGCTCTCCTCCACCATCCACACTACATTCTCCGACAGCTCTCCTCCACCATCCACACTACATTCTCCGACAGATCTCCTCCACCATCTACACTACATTCTCCGACAGCTCTCCTCCACCATCCACACTACATTCTCCGACAGCTCTCCTCCACCATCTACACTACATTCTCCGACAGATATCCTCAACCATCCAAACTACATTTTCAGGCAACTCTTCCATCTTTTTTGCAGTAGTTTCTCTTGATGACTCCTCTTAATGTGTTTACGAAACCAATAATCTTTGTAATTTTCTGTAAGTGTGCTGTCTCCTCATTGACCACCGGTGGGCAGTTTTCATGGACTGTAGGTGTAAATATTGGACTTAGTACCGTTTTATAGGAGAACCACGTTCCTTTAATTTATACTTTAGGGGGTTTATATCTGTCAAACCACACCCCTAAAAAGTCAAATATTTTTTATTATACCCCCGATATTCTGTGATGAGCATTATACACCACTTGTCTCTATCTGACCCCCTCCCTAGGAGAATCTGAGGCTTGTGGGGTAACATTTGTTCCCTTGTTATGCCCCATCATCAGAGTCCTCACCTGTATGAATTGTCTGGTGTCTAACAAGGTCCTCTTTTTTTGAATCAAACATTTTCCCGCACCATAAAATGAGTCAGGGTGCTCACCTGTGTGCTTTTTCTGGTTTCCCACAAGTTCCTTTTTTTTCTAAGTGAAAGATTTCCCGCACTCTGAACATGAATAAAGACCCTCATCTGTGTGAATTCTCTGGTGTTCTAACAAGGTCTCTTTTACGAATGAAGGATTTGTCGCACTGTAAACACGGATAAGGCCGCTCACCCGTGTGAATTCTCGGATATTCAAAAAGCACTCCTTCCCGAGCGAGAGGTTCCCCGCACTCACCTGTGTGAATTTTCTGTTGTAAAAGGAGATGTTCTTTCCTAATTAAAGATTTCCCACACATTAAACATGAATAAAGGCAGTGGCATCGCTAGGGGGTGGCTACTGGGGGCCATAGCCCCGAGTCTCTTACCTAAGGTTGGCTCTGGGCTCCATCTGCTCAGCTGGTGGCTCGGGGGAGGAACATGACTAGTTAATGGTATCGGGCACAAGTTCTTTTCTATATTCAGCAGTTCCGACAATGTAATCATTGTTCCGACGTCCACATTTGTACCAATCTGCCGGGCAATGTAATTGTTGGGAACCGCAGCTCTCCCCCCCATGGAATAGGGGGCTCTCTGGGGACCCTGATGTATTGAGGGGGGCTGTGATTTAAGTGGGGATCCACACTTGGATATGTAACAATATTTTATACATATATATATTGTAAAGGACTATAACTTTGCTCAGTTCAGCAACAAATTAGAGCACTATCTCTTTAAGGCTAGTTACCTTTCTCTTGCAGGTTCTCCTCACCTGCACACACAGATTATGCAGTCTCATGCATCAAAACACAGTTCATAAAACAGATGAACTTACTTGATTGTAGGGATCTCCGATTGTGCCCACAGCACTTCTCCACCACATGTAAAGGACTAGCGTCAAATGTAGAGCTTTAAAGGACACCGCCACTCGCTGGTTCTTCTTTTTAAGGGCTTTGTTTGCTCATTTTTATTAAAAGCAAGTTCAGCAAACAAACATTGGTTTCCCTCGCAGGGGTTTCAGCATTCCTTTTCCCATCAACAAAACGACATTCAGCCTAGTTGGCTCCCACTTGCAGCACTGAAGCTCTGGCCTTACACTCCAGGCCCTTGTCTGTCCCATACAGACTGTTTCACCAACCAACCACCTTGGTGCATATAGCTAGCAGCCTCTTGCTGCTCTGGCTCCCACGCGGAGCCCTCCTGACTCCTGGTACTCATCCTTCCTACCTCCCGGGGTGGAGCCCAGAACCATGGTCAGGTTACTACTAAAAGCCCAGCACACACCTGACCAATCAGTATGCTGGCTGTACGCAAAATCAGGACCCAGGACTAGGGATTTCATCCCACCCAGATCTCTCAGAAATCCCCGCGCTCCAGGTCCCAAAGTGGACCTTCCAAAACACTGAGAAAACTGAAAGGCCAATTTCCTCTTCATGTTACATGCTTCCTAGAGCCCCTCAAACCGTCTGGTTGAGAATTCTGGGTCACATCCTCCTTCTAGACCCTGGCAGGGCAACGCTCTGCCACAATATATATATTTTGAACATGAATAAGGGCAGTGGCGTCGCTAGGGGGTGGCTACTGGGGGCTATAGCCCCGAGTCTCTTACCTAGGGTTGGCTCCGGGCTCCATCTGCTCAGCTGGTGGCCGGGGGGGGGGGGAGGAACATGACTAGTTAATGTTATCAGGCACAAGTTCTCTGGCGCTCTCTGGGGACCCTGATGCCTGATGTATTGAGGGGGGCTGTGATTTAAATGGGGATCCACACTCAGATATGTAAATTATATATATATATATATATATATATATATATATATATATATACACACATATATACACACATATATATATATATATATACACACACATACATACATACATACATACACACACATACATATATACACACATACACACACACACACATACATTTGCCACACTCTCTCAACAAGGGAAAGGACGCTCAGTAATATGTAGTTTTTCTGGTGTGCAATAAGTTGTTTATTTTGCGGATTGAAACATTTCCCACACTCTGAACATAAATGAGGACGCTCACCAGTGTGAATTCTCTGACATCTACCAAGGTCTCTCTTTTCATTGAAAGGTTTCCCCTCACTGTGAAGATGAATAAGGACGTTCACCCGTGTGAACTCTCTGGTGTCTGACGAGGTGTGCTTTCCGAGTGAAAGACTTCCCGCACTCTGAACAGGAAAACGGACGCTCACCCGTGTGAAGCCTTTGGTGTTTAAAAAGTGAATCTTTTTTGGTGAAAGATTTCCCGCACTCTGAACATGAATAAGAAGGGCGCTCTCCTGTGTGAGCTCTCTGGTGTTTAACGAGGTCTCTTTTTTGAGTGAAAGCTTTCCCGCACTCTGAACACGAATAAAGACCCTCACCTGTGTGAACTCTCCGGTGTTTAACAAGGTGTCCTTTCCGAGTGAAAGATTTCCCGCACTCTAAACACGAACACGGACGCTCGCCCGTGTGAAGCCTTTGGTGTTTAAAAAGCGAATCTTTTGTGGTGAAAGATTTCCCGCACTCTGAGCAACGGAAAGGACGCTCACCCGTGTGAATTCTCTGGTGTACAGTAAGGTGTACTTTTTTAGAGAAGCATTTCCCGCACTCTAAACAAGGGAATGGACGCTCACCGGTGTGACTTCTCTGGTGTACAATAAGATCTTTTTTGCGTTTGAAACATTTCCCGCACTCTGAACATAAATGAGGACGCACACCCGTGTGAATTCTCTGGTGTACAATGAGTTGTCCTTTCTCACTGAAACATTTCCCACACTCTGAACATGCATGAAGATGCTCACCCGTGTGAACTTTCTGGTGTCTAACAAGGTGTTCTTTCCGACTGAAAGATTTCCCGCACTCTGAACATGAATAAGGACACTCACCCGTGTGAAGTTTCTGGTGTTTAAAAAGTGATCTTTTTGTAAGGAAAGATTTTCCGCACTCTGAACAAGAAGATATCTGGGGATTGGATGGATCTGGTGATCTGTCAGCACTGTGAGAACTTGGAAGGACATCTGAAGTCATAGTATGAGATTTATCAGAAGGTTCCTCAGGATTAGAAGGATCCATTGATCTTAGATGGACATCTGAAGTCATAGTATGGGATTTATCAGAAGGTTCCTCAGGATTAGAAGGATCCATTGATCTTGGATGGATATCTGAAGTCATAGTATGGGATTTCTCAGAAAGTTCCTCAGAATTTGAAGGACCCATTGATCTTAGATGGACATCTGAAGTCATAGTATGGGATTTATCAGAAGGTTCCTCAGGATTAGAAGGACCTATTGATCTTGGATGGACATCTGAAGTCATAGTATGGGATTTCTCAGAAGGTTCCTCAGGATTAGAAGGATCCATTGATCTTAGATGGACATCTGAAGTCATAGTATGGGATTTCTCAGAAGGTTCCTCAGGATTAGAAGGACCCATTGATCTTGGATGGATATCTGAAGTCATAGTATGGGATTTCTCAGAAAGTTCCTCAGAATTTGAAGGACCCATTGATCTAACCAACCAATCAGACGTCACTTTCGGAGAATATTGTGGAATGTCAGTATCTTCTGCCTTACAATCTGGAGATATAATAAGATGTCCCTCCGATGTATTTATATTCCAGAAACACCGTCCATCTGCTGGAAAGCAATATTTAATATAAGTCATATCTGTTCTCATACATCTTGTATTCAGAAGTCATAGATCTATGTTTAGCTTTCAAAACGTTCCCAGAGATCTGGCACTGAACTTGGTGCAATTTTATCAGAGAACTACAAATAAAAAACCAGATCAATGATACAAAACACCCAAATCATACTAACGGTATTTATGCATTGATGACAAGTTTATGGTAAAGAATGGGACTTTCTTCCACCTATTCTTTAAAACATATCAAAGATATACTATTCATATAGTGTACAGAAGTGGTGGTAAACTATAAAATGTGCACAGCAGAGCCTAAAACATACATTTTTAAAAGTAAATCTATCAAACATCCAACAGACCTGTGCAAGAGAAATCATGAAAATCCCAATATTTCAAACACCGAAAAAAATGATCAATATCAGACTTGCCCCAAGGTCAGGTGCTTTTGGGTGAGGGTACATGCTTTAATATACTCGGTAACTATGATCAACATTCCTAAAAACACAAGTGGCTCTCTTAAATGGACCTGTTGATGAGATTCCCAAGCAATTGCAAACTCTTATGCAGGCTACAAGACAAGGTGGGAAAACATGGTGAAGATTCTGCGCTACAAACCCCTGAGGATGTCCTGTTGGACGAAACATATAGGGCGGAGCCTTAAAAAGCTTGAAATCTCCATCTCCATTCCTCAATATAACGTCATGTTCCCAACAAATGAGGAGGAAATACTGTACACCATATGAAAGAACCATCTCCATTCCTCAATATAACGTCATGTTCCCAACAAATGAGAAGGCGATACTGTACACCAGGGATATGCAATTAGCGGACCTCCAGCTGTTGCAGATCTACAAGTCACATGAGGGATAGCAGGACTCTGACAGCAAAAAGCATGCCACCCAGAGGCAAAGGCATGATGGGACTTGTAGTTTTGCAACAGCTGGAGGTCTGATAATTGCATATCCCTGCTGTACACCATATGAAAGGTCCATCTTCATTCCGCAATATAACGTCATGTTCCCAACAAATGCGGAGAAGATACTGTATACCATAAAGAGGAAAGGAGATTGACTTTTCATATGGTGTACAGTATCTCCTCCTCAGTTGTTGGGAACATGACATTATATTGAGGAATGGAGATGGACCTTTCATATGGTGTACAGTATCTCCTCCTCATTTGTTGGGAACATGAAGTTATATTGAGGAATGGAGATGGAACTTTTTATATGGTGTCCAGTATCTCCTTTTCATTTGTTGGGAACATGACGTTAGATTGAGGAATGGAGATGGACCTTTCATATGGTGTACAGTATCTCCTCCTCATTTATTGGGAACATGACGTTAGATTGAGGAATGGAGATGGACCTTTCATATGGTGTACAGTATCTCCTCCTCATTTATTGGGAACATGACGTTAGATTGAGGAATGGAGATGGACCTTTCATATGGTGTACAGTATCTCCTCCTCATTTATTGGGAACATGACGTTAGATTGAGGAATGGAGATGGACCTTTCATATGGTGTACAGTATCTCCTCCTCATTTATTGGGAACATGACGTTAGATTGAGGAATGGAGATGGACCTTTCATATGGTGTACAGTATCTCCTCCTCATTTGTTGGGAACATGACGTTAGATTGAGGAATGGAGATGGACTTTTTTTATATGGTGTACAGTATCTCCACCTTATTTGTTGGGAAAATAACTGTAGCACCCTCTACTGTGTGCTACTAGAAGTGTAGTGCAGGTAAAAGCATAGCCTTGCTCTAGGATTAAACCTGAGTTAACTAATTGGGTCTGGGTTATTAGAGGCTGGATGACTTATCCTAGTTGCTCTCTGGTGCCTCCCCCTGTTTCTGGGACATTGGAGAATGTTCTGGAACTACTGGGCAGAGGCTAGGAGGGGCTGCTATGGATATTTATGGGAGCTCAGACAATCCCCAGGAGTGGGCTGGCAGGAGACTGAGAAATTCCCATAAATAGACATGGGCCATGCCAGCAGGGGAGTCGGGTGAAAGATGGAAATGGAGTGCTGAGGAGAGGCTGTCGGTGGCTCTTGAGGGACCCCTTTTGGGGAGGGGTTTTACCTTGGGTTGGAAGCTCAGGAAAGCGGTCCTGGAAGGATCCCACCGTAAGAGACAACTGGAGGGACTAATGCCGGAAGAGGCAGCAGGAAAGATCAAGCAAAGACAGTGAGCAATATCAGCACAGTGCAGGGGCAACTCAAGGGGGAGAGACTGTCAGCTGTAGCAGTGCTCTCTGAAGACAGCATTGTGCTTAAGTCTTCATACTTGCCCTGGGGAATCTCCATGGAAGAATATGCCAGTCAGGAAGGACTGGGGAAGCAAGCAACCAACTGGGCTGGTATCTTCTGCAGCAGTAGGATTGGGCTCAGGGTCTACAAGAAGGCAGAAGGAGATGCTGTTTCATTCCATAGTATGCCACATTCATCACAAAGGGACAGGATTGTTCCCAGCCTGTAATGGGTAGTTGCTTATTTAACATTACACACTGTAATAACCTTTCATATGGTGTACAGTATCTCCTTCTCATTTGTTGAGAACATGACGTTATATTGAGGAATGGAGATGGACCTTTCATATGGTGTACAGTATCTCCTCCTCATTTGTTGGGAACATGACGTTATATTGAGGAATGGAGATGGATCTTTCATATGGTGTACAGTATCTCCTCCTCATTTGTTGGGAACATGACGTTATATTGAGGAATGGAGATGATGTACACTATATTGGGAACACTTGGTAGAGTGAGAAATACATAATTACATGCATCTGGCAAGGATTTTTGACTTAATGGACATATGATATGTTTCAATACATATAACAATGTAAATACATGATTTATACTTAGAGAAGTAGAATTAAAATGTGGACAGTTTAGGAATTTATTGTTTATGACTTACTTGTGTCCATATGTAGAGAAGGTTCCTCCTGTTTACTTTCCATAATCATCTCCCCCTCCTCCATAGACTGCTGATCTCCACTCACCAACCTCTCTTCTTCTTTAATCTCAACTTTGATGCCTTTCTGTTCTTCATCCTAAACCCCCAAAGATTTATAAATAGGAACAAAAAATTACAATGAAGAATGTCTTCTTATAGAATTTTTTATTTTTTCCCCCAGTCTCATCTACCTGATCAGTCTCTTTATAACTGTGGTTTTTCTTGGGAAATTCCTGGGTAGGGATGGGCTTTATGTTCGGGTCGACTCAAACATTGGCTGTTCGCCCGTTCGCCGAACAGCGAACAATTTGGGGTGTTCGCTCTAAATTCAAAAGCCGTGGAACACCCTTTAAAAGTCTATGTGAGAAATCAATAGTGCTAATTTTAAAGGCTTATATGCATGGTATTGTCATAAAAAGTGTTTGGGGACCTGGGTCCTGCCCCAGGGGACATGTATCAGTGCAAAAAAAAGTTTTAAAAACGGACGTTTTTTCGGGAGCAGTGATTTTAATAATGCTTAAAGTGAAACAATAAAAGTGTAATATTCCTTAAAATTTTGTACCTGGGGGGTGTCTATAGTATGCCTGTAAAGTGGCGCATGTTTCCCATGTTTAGAACAGTCCCGAGTGCAAAATGACATTTCTAAAAGGAAAAAAGTCATTTAAAAGTACTAGCGCTAGCGCCGGCTATAATGAATTGTCGGTCAATACACATAAAAGTTCATTGATAAAAACGGCATGGGATGTCCCCACAAGGGAACACCGAACCAAATTTTTTTTTAAAAATGCGTGGGGGTCCCCCCAAATTCCATACCAGGCCCTTCAGGTCTGGTATGGATATTAAGGGGAACCCCGCGCAAAAAAAAAAAAAAAAAAAAAAAATGGCATGGGGGTCCCCCCAAAAATCCATACCAGACCCTTATCCGAGCACGCAACCTGGCAGGCCACAGCGCCCCCCCCCTTCTGAACTGCACCAGGCCACATGCCCTAAACATTGGGAGGGTGCTTTGGGATAGCCCCCCAAAGCACCTTGTCCCCATGTTGATGGGGAGAAGGGCCTCATCCCCACAACCCTTGCCCGGTGATTGTGGGGGTCTGCGGGCTGGGGGGGCTTATTGGAATCTGGAAGCCCCCTTTAACAAGGGGACCCACAGATCCCGCCCCCCCCGTGTTAATTGGTAATGGGGTACAAATGTACCGCTACCATTTCACAAAAAAAGTGTCAAAAAGGTTAACACAAGAGACGGTTTTTGACAAGTCCTTTATTAATTTCTTCTTCTTTCCGCTTCTGCTTCCATCTTCATTCTTCTGGTCTTCCTTCGGTATTGTTCTTCTGCGGGATGAGAAGAGTGGAGTAAGAAGAAGATGGAGTAAGAAGAAGATGGAGAAGAAGATGGAGGAAGGAGAAGAACACAGAAGGAAGACCAGAAGAATGAAGATGGAAACGGAAAGAAGAAGAAATTAATAAAGGACTTGTCAAAAACCGTCTCTTGTGTTTTTTAACCTTTTTGACACTTTTTGGTGAAATGGTAGGGGTAAATTTGTACCCCATTAACAAATTCACACAGGGGGGCCTGGGATCTGGGGGTCCCCTTGTTAAAGGGGGCTTCCAGATTCTGATAAGCCCCCTGCCTGCAGACCCCCACAAGCACCGGGCAAGGGTTGTGGGGATGAGGCCCTTCTCCCCATCAACGTAGGGACAAGGTGCTTTGGGGGGCTACCCCAAAGCACCCTCCCAATGTTGAGGGCATGTGGCCTGGTATGGTTCAGGAGGGGGGGGCGCTTTCTCCTCCCCCCCTCTTTTCCTGCGGCCTGCCAGGTTGCGTGCTCGGATAAGGGTCTGGTATGGATTTTGAGGGGGACCCCCACGACATTTTTTTCAAAATTTTGGCGCGGGGTTCCCCTTAATATCATACCAGACCTGAAGGGACTGGTATGGAATTTAGGGGGACCCCCACACATTTTTTTTTTAAATTTTGGTTCAGGGTTCCCCTGTGGGGAAATCCCATGCCATTTTTATCAATGAACTTTTATGTGTATTGTCGGACCGACAATTCATTAATAGCCGCGATTAGTTTTAAATGACTTTTTTTCCTTTAGACATGTCATTTTGCTGTCAGACTGTTTTAAATACGGGAAACATGCGCCCCTTTACAGGCATACTATAGACACCCCCAGGTACAAATATTAAAGGAATTTTACACTTTTATTGCTTCACTTTAAGCATTATTAAAATCACTGCTCCCAAAAAAACATCCGTTTTTAAAACTTCTTTTTGCATTGATACATGTCCCCTGGGGCAGGACCCAGGTCCCCAAACACTGTTTATGACAATAACTTATAAGCCTTTAAAATGAGCACTTTTGATTATTCATGTTCCTGTCCCATAGACTTTAATGGTGTTCGCACAAATTTTTTGCCTGTTCGCATGTTCTGGATGAGAACCGAACCGGGGGGTGTTCGGCTCATTCCTATTCCTGGGAATACAGAGGACCTCTCTCCTCCATAGACTGCTGATCTCTACTCACCAACGTCTCTTCTTCCTCTTTATGCTCAGTTTTGATGTCTTTCCATTCTTCATTCTAAATTCCAGAGATGATAATATATAACATCTGAAAACACTGCTGCCAATAATAAGAGATTGCATAGAAGAATGTCCACTCATAGAATTATTTTTTTAGTTATTTTTGCCCAGTCCCATCTACCTGATTATTATCTGTAAAGATGGCATGTTTCTGTGTAGAATTATGGGAGTGCAGAGGACAACCCTCCTCCATAGACTGCTGATCTCCACTCACCAACCTCTCTTCTTCTTCCTCTTTTACCTCAGCTTTGATGTCTTTCAGTTCTTCACCCTAAACCCCAAAGATGATAGAATACATTTATAAAAATAAAATAAAAAAAAAAGACCAAGAGATTATATAGAATATCCTCTCATAGCTTAGAAACACATTTTTAAGGTCTACATGCTCAGTCCTATCTAACTGATCATGGTGGGGGATGGTGTAACCTACCTGTGTTGAATCCCAGGAAAACAGAGGACGGGGACATCTCTCTGGTGGGTTCCCATTACTGGATCCATCTGTAGGAAACACACACACTGACTGAATACATTGTTTCTATGTGTTTATCAGATGATGGGGGATCTAAGTGGACCCTCCATACTGCTCTCTCCTTCACAATAAAGTCTCCTCTTACCCGGTGATGTGAGGGGCGGCTGATTCTCCATCATGACGTCCTTGTAGAGATCCTTGTGTCCTTCTAAATACTCCCACTCCTCCATGGAGAAATAGACAGTGACATCCTGACACCTTATAGGAACCTGACACACACAATGATACAGTCACCATCCAGACACATCCCTTGTCTGTTACTGGATAATGTCCCAGAATTCCCGGCACCGCTCACCTCTCCTGTCAGCACTATCCAAGACAGCTTGATGACAGTTGGATAAATGGCTCTATATTTAGGATGGATCCGATCTATAAACCAGAGGCTCTGGATGGACAGTTGGATAAATGGTTCTATATTTAGGATGTATCTAGTCTATAAACCAGAGGCTCTGGATGGACAGTTGGATAAATGGTTCTATATTTAGGGTGTATCTAGTCTATAAACCAGAGTCTCTGGATTAAAGTTTGGATTATGGCTCTTTAAATTTAGGCTAACTCTAAGCACATATTACAATACAGAATTTTAAGTTTACATACTGTATATTTTTTGCAGTAGCATCTGCTGGAGATAAAAGACATCACAGTGACTATGGAGGAAGAGGACAGACATGACGGGAGGGTTACTGGGTGTAAATAGAAAATAATCTTATTACCTCCTCTACGGATAGTTCCAGCAATGTCTCCTCTCTGCACAAAACTGGGAATGCCTTATTTATACTCCTATATCACTTCCTGTGTTTACCTTACATCACTTCCTGTCTTTACCTTACATCACTGCCTGTCTTTACCTGACATCACTTCCTGTCTTTATCTTACATCACTTCCTGTCTTTACCTTACATCACTGCCTGTCTTTACCTGACATCACTTCCTGTCTTTATCCTACATCACTTCCTGTCTGTGTGATCCAAGTGAGATCACCACCTTGTGTTGAATATAAATACTGCAGTCTATGTTATGTTTTATCATTGTCCCTGCTGACTCCTGGTCCATTCCTCTAATATGTTACATCCATGATTACACATGTAGATTACTGTAATTTTCGCTCCATAATACTCACTTTTTTCCCCCCAAAAATGGAGGAAAATGTCGGGGCGTCTTATGGAGCTAATACTGACCAGGCAAACACCCCCCCCCCCCCCCCCATGGCCGCCATGTTAGAATACTGGGCTGGCCATCTCCCACGATCGCCGGGCGATCTCTCGGCTGAGCCTGTCACAGATAGAAAACAGAGCAGCCCGAGCGGCCAAATAGAGTACGTTTGCGGCGGCCGCTCTGGGCTGCTCTGTCTTGTATCTGTGACGGATGTGATGACCTCCTCGCCAGGCACAGGTCCGGCTGCATTTCATGGGACTGGTAAGGATGCATTCCATGGCACAGGTTAGACTGCATTTCATGGGACTGATAAGGCTGCATTTCATGGGACTGATAAGGCTGCATTTCATGGGACTGATAAGGCTGCATTTCATTGCACAGGTCTGGCTGCATTTCATGGGACTGATAAGGCTGCATTTCATTGCACAGGTCTGGCTGCATTTCATGGGACTGATAAGGCTGCATTTCATGGCACAGGTCAGGCTGCACTCTATGGGCACTGGTAAATATTTTAGTACACCATTTGGTTCAGAATATTTTTTTCTTGTTTTCCTCCTCTAAAACCTAGACGCGTCTTATGGTTAGGTGCGTCTTATGGAGGTCATTTTCTATTACTCACCAATATATATATATAGTGCCCAGTACCCCCATTACTCTCTGTTCCACCTGGCAGACGCAGGCAGCCACACTGTTCCATCTTAGACATAAGATCAATATGTCTTCTCCAGCCGTTTGGTATATCCTTGCACTAGTTCATGGCCTGCCATGGTTCGGATGCCCATATCCAAGATACAGATTCCACTCTATACCGACCTGATCTGCCTTTGGGGGATAAATACTCTATATCTCTCCTTTAGAGTTTCTGTGAACATATACCACAGTCAAGTATCTAGACCAGTGATGGCGAACCTTGGCACCCCAGATGTTTTGGAACTACATTTCCCATGATGCTCAATTACACTGCAGAGTGCATGAGCATCATGGGAAATGTAGTTCCAAAACATCTGGGGTGCCAAGGTTCGCCATCACTGATCTAGGCTATTGGCCTGACTGTCGCTGACTTCCTGGTCTAATGCCTGTGCTTGGCCCTGATGGACCAATCTCCTTCTCCATCATTGAGTTATGACCTCTTTCTGTTTGGGTGGTGCACTAACACTTGGGATTTAAGCTACAGATTTGGAACTTGCACGCCCTCTGTCCCTGAAGAAGATCTGCATTTTTTTTTGTCGAAACGCGTTGGACGCTCTGTCTGTCTGACAGTTTTGGGCTTTCTTTTCAGCTGTTTCCATTTCTGCTCCCAACATACAGTATGTGTTTGGGTTTTTTTGCACTCTGATGTTGTTGATTGGTATCTATGTTCAATAAATGTATATTTATATATATATTTTATATATATATTTTATATATATATATAAATACTGTTTGTGGTCCGTTTAACTGCTTAGGCCCCGGAAGATTTTACCCCCTTCCTGACCAGAGCTCTTTTTGCGATTCGCAACTGCGTCACTTTAAGTAAAAATTGTGCTGGCGTGCGATGTTGCACCCAAACAAAATTGACGTCCTTTTTTTTCCCACAAATAGAGTTTCTTTTGGTGGTATTTGATCACCTCTGCGGTTTTTATTTTTTGCACTATAAACAAAAAAAGACCGACAATTTTGAAAAAAAAAACAATATTTTTTACTTTTTGCTATAATAAATATCCCCCAAAAATATAAAAAAAAATTTTTTTTTCCTCAGTTTAAGCCGATATGTATTCTTCTACATATTTTTGGTAAAAAAAATTGCAATAAGCGTTTGATTGGTTTGCGCAAAAGTTATAGCGTCCACAAAATAGGGGATAGATTTATGGCATTTTAATTATTCACTTTTTTTTTATTAGTAATGGCGGCGATCTGCGATTTTTATCATGACTGCGACATTATGGCGGACAGATCGGACACTTTTGACATTATTTTGAGACCATTGTCATTTATACAGCGATCAGTGCTATAAAAATGCACTGATTACTGTGTAAATGACACTGGCAGGGAAGGGGGTTAAACACTAGGGGGCGATCAAGGGGTTAAGTGTGTCCTAGGGAGTGATTCTAACTGTGGGGGGGATAGGCTGCCACTGACATGACAGCGATCACTGCTCCTGATGACAGGGAGCAGTAGATCCCTGTCATGTCACTAGGCAGAACGGGGAAATGCCTTGTTTACATTGGCATCTCCCCGTTCTGCGGCTCAGTGATACGATCGTGGGACACCGGCGGACATCGAGTCCGCGGGACCCGCAGGCACGGTCACAGTGTACGCGGCGGGCGCGCACGCCCGCTAGCCCCGCCGATTAAAGGGGACGTACAGGTACGCCCATTTGCCCCCTGCTGCCATTGCGCCGATGTATATCGGCGTGCAGTGGTTGGCAAGTGGTTAAAGTCCCAATTTGAGGAATCTGCTTTTACTCTATGTATCAGGGCTGTGGTCCACAATCTGTCTAGTCAGCTAGTTGTGGCAAATATCTTTTCTACTATGGAGTGGAAAATACGGTATATCTCAGATTCAATCCAGACAATAATAAAATGAAAACTATTTTTTTTTGCTCATGTTTTATTGTTTATAAATATAAAACTAAAAAATGAAAACCAACTAAAAATTGAAATAAAATGTAAAAATCTAACAGTTTTAACACATATAGAAGGATCTTTGTTTTTTTAGCCCTGTATTGATTTATTGATTTTGTTGCTGGGACCACAAGACAGGGAATAAAGAGATTGACAGTAAGACTGTCTGTGGTGACGTGGGAGGAACGCAGTTGGAGGACCCACTGTGGTCTATGTAGAGCTAGACTTATCTCTATGCTCCGTGCTTTATGTGGGTGGGGGAGGCAGAATTAACAATGTGATGTTTACTATCTCTGTCCACGCAACGGTGTCATATAAACCAAATGGCGAGTTACGTAGATGTGGTAGGGGGTGACCACAGAGCAAGATGTGTTATCTCTACTAGCAACAGTGTCTTTTTAAGCAAAGGTGTCTCTGGAAGCCTCCATAGATCTCAGTGTGCCAGAGGTTACCTAGGACAACTATCGCGCCGCCCTGGTGGGCAATAGTGCCTCTGCAAGGAGTATTAACAATGCACTTGTGGGCAGGGCCAACTTGCCCACAGGCCCTCCTCTCTCCTCCAGTGTATTCGCTGACTCCTGCCCTGGACAAGGAGGAGCCACGTTCATGTGAGTTCAACATTTAGGTGGTGCCCCAAATTAGAAGTGAGCCACTTGACGCTCTGTACTGTGAAGCACTTGGTCCTAAGATTTGGCACACTTTGTCCCTTGGAATGTGAAATTTTGAAGGGGACACCGCTGAGCAATATATCCTGTTCCACCAGTCCAGACCTCCTATCACCTAAATCTCAGTGATGCACTGAGATCCAGATCTCAAATTTTGTGTGTCGGAAATTCCGATGGAAAATGTCCGATGGAGCCTAAACACGAGCTCCCATCGAACATTTTGCGTCGGAAAATCCGACCGTGTTTACGGGGCAAAATATTGAATAGAAAGATCTGGATGCCGCACACCGGATGAAGTAGAAAACTTGTCTTTATTATAAAAATGGGACCATCAGAAGTACAAGACAATCATGCAGGATGTACAGGATCAGCTGACGCGTTTCACACTCAGAACTGAGTGCTTACTCATAGCTCATAGTGTGTACGGGGCATTAGACTGGTCAGAAACCTGCCTTATGGTCCCCAGCGGTGAGGGTTTTAGACTCCTCAGAATGTTGCCTTGTGGCCCCCCGCAGTCAGAAACCTGCCTCATGGTCCCCAGCTTTGAGGTCCTGCACTGAAGAACCGTTTCTGTATAATCACACACTGATTTTATTGTAGATAAAAAAATTTTAAAAATAAAATGAAAAAAAAAACCACAGCAGTTTGACAGCATTTTAATATTTATGGAAAAAAAATTAAAGAATCAAAAACAAACTGAAAATTGATGCACAAAATAATAAACGCAGTACAGGCAGTCCCCGAGTTATGAACGGGTTAGGGACTGCCGGTTTGTTCTGAAGTTGGATTTGTTCGTAAGTCGGAAGCGCATGCGCAGAATGGCAGAGACGTCGTTTTCCGATGTTCTGTCAAGTAGCCGCGCATGCGCAGACGTCGTTTTCCTATGTGGCCGCGCATGCGCAGAACGTCACGCCGCCTCCCGTTCGTAAGTAGGAGTTGTTCGCAAGTCGGAGGTTCGTAACTCGGGGACCTCCTGTAATTTTTTTAATTTAGGGCCTCTTTACGTGGGTGCACTTAACTGTATGCCCGTGTGGGGGGGTTGTGTTTGCCCACATGGGGATGCACAGGTGTCACACGCATACCCATATCCGCAGGCTCATTTATATCAATTGGGACGCAATGAAGGCATGGACACAGCTGCTTCTCCCAATTTGACAGCCATGTGGGTCTGGATCCCTGAATGTAGACAATGTGCGCTGAGGGCCACGCAAATTGGAAGCAGCGGCTGTGCCCATGCCTCCACTGCGTTCCAATTGAAACAAAAGAGAATGGCTGCAAATGGATGCATGGAACACATATAGAGGCAAAAACGGCCCTCACAAAGGTCTACACTTAAGTACGCCTGTGTAAAGGAGGCCTATGAGTTTTTGGCTATGCTATTAGCATTATACAGAACTTATTTATTACATTTCTGCCATTTCCAATTTTATGAAATTTACACATCTGACATCATCGTAAATTGTTCTTGCAAGATTATTTATGAAATGAAGTAATCAATCCTCCAATTTTCATTATAAGGGATCGAGACTTCCTGTTCTCACCGGGGATTCCACTGTAAGTGCTCAGTGTATAGAGTAGAGCCCAGATCTGAATCATCAAGCCTGACCAGCTGATCACAGCTCAGATTTATATCCCAGATTGGAACCTTCACTGCTGAAGGATTCTACCACCAGGAATGAATGTACTGGGAATTGATATGCAGAACCTATGAGATACCATGGAATTCCCCTCCTCATTTACATATCCATACTACATTCTCCGACAGCTCTCCTCCACTATCCACACTACATTCTCCGACAGCTCTCCTCCCACCATCCCCACTACATTCTCCGACAGATCTCCTCCCATCATCCACACTACATTCTCCGACAGCTCTCCTCCCATCATCCACACTACATTCTCCGACAGCTCTCCTCCACCATCCACACTACATTCTCCGACAGCTCTCCTCCACCATCCACACTACATTCTCCGACAGATCTCCACCATCCACACTACATTCTCCGACAGATCTCCTCCACCATCCACACTACATTCTCCGACAGATCTCCTCCACCATCCACACTACATTGTCCGACAGATCTCCTCCACCATCCACACTACATTCTCCGACAGATCTCCTCCACCATCCACACTACATTCTCCGACAGCTCTCCTCCACCATCCACACTACATTCTCCGACAGATCTCCTCCACCATCCACACTACATTCTCCGACAGCTCTTCTCCACCATCCACACTACATTCTCCGACAGCTCTCCTCCACCATCCACACTACATTCTCCGACAGCTCTCCTCCACCATCCACACTACATTGTCCGACAGATCTCCTCCACCATCCACACTACATTCTCCGACAGATCTCCTCCACCATCCACACTACATTCTCCGACAGCTCTCCTCCACCATCCACACTACATTCTCCGACAGCTCTCCTCCATCATCCACACTACATTCTCCGACAGCTCTTCTCCACCATCCACACTACATTCTCCGACAGATCTCCTCCACACTACATTCTCAGACAGCTCTCCTCCCACCATCCACACTACATTCTCAGACAGCTCTCCTCCACCATCCACACTACATTCTCCGACAGATCTCCTCCACCATCCACACTACATTCTCCGACAGATCTCCTCCATCATCCACACTACATTCTCCGACAGATCTCCTCCATCATCCACACTACATTCTCCGACAGATCTCCTCCATCATCCACACTACATTCTCCGACAGATCTCCTCCATCATCCACACTACATTCTCCGACAGATCTCCTCCCACCATCCACACTACATTCTCCGACAGCTCTCCTCCACCATCCACACTACATTCTCCGACAGATCTCCTCCATCATCCACACTACATTCTCCGACAGATCTCCTCCCACCATCCACACTACATTCTCCGACAGCTCTCCTCCACCATCCACACTACATTCTCCGACAGCTCTCCTCCCACCATCCATACTACATTCTCCGACAGCTCTCCTCCAACATTCACACTACATTCTACGACAGCTCTCCCCCACCATCCACACTACATTCACCGACAGATCTCCTCCCACCATCCACACTACATTCTCCGACAGATCTCCTCCACCATCCACACTATATTCTACGACAGCTCTCCTCCACCATCCACACTACATTCTCCGACAGCTCTGCTCCACCATCCACACTACATTCTCCGACAGATCTCCTCCACCATCCACACTACATTCTCCGACAGATCTCCTCCATCATCCACACTACATTCTCCGACAGATCTCCTCCATCATCCACACTACATTCTCCGACAGATCTCCTCCATCATCCACACTACTTTCTCCGACAGCTCTCCTCCACCATCCACACTACATTGTCCGACAGATCTCCTCCACCATCCACACTACATTCTCCGACAGATCTCCTCCACCATCCACACTACATTCTCCGACAGCTCTCCTCCACCATCCACACTACATTCTCCGACAGCTCTCCTCCATCATCCACACTACATTCTCCGACAGCTCTTCTCCACCATCCACACTACATTCTCCGACAGATCTCCTCCACACTACATTCTCAGACAGCTCTCCTCCCACCATCCACACTACATTCTCTGACAGCTCTCCTCCACCATCCACACTACATTCTCCGACAGCTCTCCTCCACCATCCACACTACATTCTCCGACAGCTCTCCTCCACCATCCACACTACATTCTCTGACAGCTCTCCTCCACCATCCACACTACATTCTCTGACAGATCTCCTCCCACCATCCACACTACATTCTCCGACAGCTCTCCTCCACCATCCACACTACATTCTCCGACAGCTCTCCTCCACCATCCACACTACATTCTCTGACAGCTCTCCTCCACCATCCACACTACATTCTCTGACAGATCTCCTCCCACCATCCACACTACATTCTCCGACAGCTCTCCTCCCACCATCCACACTACATTCTCCGACAGCTCTCCTCCTCCATCCACACTACATTCTCCGACAGATCTCCTCCACCATCCACACTACATTCTCCGACAGATCTCCTCCCACCATCCACACTACATTCTCCAACAGATCTCCTCCACCATCCACACTACATTCTCCGACAGCTCTCCTCCACCATCCACACTACATTCTCCGACAGATCTCCTCCCACCATCCACACTACATTCTCCGACAGCTCTCCTCCACCATCCACACTACATTCTCCGACAGCTCTCCTCCACCATCCACACTACATTCTCCGACAGATCTCCTCCCATCATCCACACTACATTCTCCGACAGATCTCCTCCCACTATCCACACTACATTCTCCGACAACTCTCCTCCACCATCCACACTACATTCTCCGACAGATCTCCTCCACCATCCACACTACATTCTCCGACAGATCTCCTCCCACCATCCACACTACATTCTCCGACAGATCTCCTCCACCATTCACACTACATTCTCCGACAGATCTCCTCCACCATCCACACTACATTCTCCGACAGATCTCCTCCACCATCCACAATACATTCTCCGACAGATCTCCTCCATCATCCACACTACATTCTCCGACAGATCTTCTCCACCATCCACACTACATTCTCCGACAGCTCTCCTCCACCATCCACACTACATTCTCCGACAGCTCTCCTCCACTATCCACACTACATTCTCCCACAGCTCTCCTCCACCATCCACACTACATTCTCCGACAGCTCTCCTCCATCATCCACACTACATTCTCCGACAGCTCTCCTCCACCATCCACACTACATTCTCCGACAGATCTCCTCCCATCATCCACACTACATTCTCCGACAGATCTCCTCCCACTATCCACACTACATTCTCCGACAGATCTCCTCCACCATCCACACTACATTCTCCGACAGATCTCCTCCTCCATCCACACTACATTCTCCGACAGATCTCCTCCACCATCCACACTACATTCTCCGACAGCTCTCCTCCACCATCCAAACTACATTCTCTGACAGTTCTCCTCCATCATCCACACTACATTCTCCGACAGCTCTCCTCCACCATCCACACTACATTCTCCGACAGATCTCCTCCACCATCCACACTACATTCTCCAACAGATCTCCTCCCACCATCCACACTACATTCTCCGACAGCTCTCCTCCACCATCCACACTACATTCTTCCGACAGTTCTCCTCCACCATCCACACTACATTCTCCGACAGTTCTCCTCCACCATCCACACTACATTCTCCGACAGATCTCCTCCCACCATCCACACTACATTCTCCGACAGATCTCCTCCACCATCCACACTACATTCTCCGACAGATCTCCTCCACCATCCACACTACATTCTCCGACAGATCTCCTCCACCATTCACACTACATTCTCCGACAGATCTCCCCCCACCATCCACACTACATTCTCCGACAGATCTCCTCCCATCATCCACACTACATTCTCCGACAGCTCTCCTCCACCATCCACACTACATTCTCCGACAGATCTCCTCCACCATCCACACTACATTCTCCAACAGATCTCCTCCACCATCCACACTACATTTTCCGACAGATCTCCTCCACCATCCATACTACATTCTCCGACAGCTCTCCTCCCATCATCCACACTACATTCTCCGACAGCTCTTCTCCACCATCCACACTACATTCTCCGACAGCTCTTCTCCACCATCCACACTACATTCTCCGACAGATCTCCTCCACCATTCACACTACATTCTCCGACAGATCTCCCCCCACCATCCACACTACATTCTCCGACAGATCTCCCCCACCATCCACACTACATTCTCCGACAGCTCTCCTACCACCATCCACAATACATTCTCCGACAGCTCTCCTCCACCATCCACACTACATTCTCCGACAGCTCTCCTCCCACCATCTACACTACATTCTCCGACAGCTCTCCTCCACCACCCACACTACAGTTTCAGGCAACTCTTCCATCTTTTTTGCAGTAGTTTCTCTTGCCGGCTCCTCTCAATGTGTTTACGAAACCAATAATCTTTGTAATTTTCTGTAAGTGTGATGTCTCCCCATTGACCACCGGTGGGCAATTTTCATGGACTGTTGGTGTAAATATTGGACTTACTCAATACCGTTTTCTTTGAGAACCATATTCATATTATTTATTTGTTACAGGTATATATCTAGTAAACCGCACCCCTAAAAAACTGAAATATTTCTATTATACCCCCAATGTACTGGGATGTGCTTTGTACACCACTTGGGACTATCTGACCCCCTCCCTAGGAGAATCTGAGGCTCGTAGGGTAACATTTGTTCTCTTGGTATGTCCCATCATCAGAGTCTCCAAGAAATAGAAGAAGACAAGGGAAGACTCGCTCCATCAAACTCCACCTAGAAATGAAATATCACTTTTCCCGGGATGTGCCCCTTTGAAGAACAATTTCTTGTCCTCCAGATGTTCTATGGACTCAACAGTTCCACCTGGAAAAGTCATCGTCCATTTGTCATAAGAATCAGCAGGTGGGTTCTCTCTGATGTCCGAATTTTCTGGTGTTTTTGTGAATGAAACATTTCCCGGGGCGCTAACCTGTGTGCTTTTTCTGGTGTCTAATAAGATCTTTTTTATGAATGTAGGATTTCCCACACTCTGAACATGGATACGGACGTTCACCTGTGTGAATTTTCTGGTGTTCAATAAGGCCTCCTTCCTGAGTGAAGAATTTCCCACACTCTAAACATGAGTAAGGACGGTCACCTGTGTGCTTTTTCTGGTGTCTAATAAGATCTTTTTTATAAATGTAGGATTTCCCGCACTCTAAACATGGATACGGACGTTCACCTGTGTGAAATTTCTGGTGTTCAATAAGGCCTCCTTCCTGAGTGAAAGATTTCCCGCACTCTAAACTTGAGTAAGGACGGTCACCTGTGTGCATTTTCTGGTGTTTAAGGAGATGTTCATTCCTACTGAAACATTTCCCACACTCTGAACATGAATAAGGGCGTTCACCGGTATGAATTCTCTGGTGTCTAACATGGTCTTTTTTATGAATGAAGGATTTCCCACACTCTAGACATGGATAAGGGCGCACACCTGTGTGTATTCTTCGATGTTTACAAAGGTCGTTCCTTCTCATAAAAGATTTCCCACACTCTGAACACAAATGAGGACGTTCACCTGTGTGAGTTCTCTGGTGTAGATTCAGCGATTCTTTTTGAAAGAAACATTTCCCGCACTCTGAACAAAGGAAAGGGCGTTCGCCTGTGTGAACTCTCTGGTGTCTAACAAGGTCGTTTTTACGAATGAAGGATTTCCCGCACTCCAAACATGAATAAGGCGTCTCCCCTGTGTGAATTCTCTGATGTTCAGTAAAGCTTACTTCCCAAGAGAAAGATTTCCCGCACTCTAAGCACGAGTAAGGACGCTCACCTGTGTGAATTTTCTGGTGCTTAAGGAGATGTTCATTCCTACTGAAACATTTCCCACACTCTGAGCATGAATAAGGGCGTTCACCTGTGTGCATTCTCTGGTGTCTAATAAGTTTTCCTTTTCTAAGGAAACATTTCCCGCACTCTGAACAGGAGAAAGGACGCTCACCGGTGTGAACTTTCTGATGTTTAGAAAGAGATGCTTTTTGAAGGAAACATTTCCCGCACTCTGTACATGAATAAGGACGCTCACCTGTGTGAATTCTCTGGTGTTTAAAAAGTGATACTTTTGTGGTGGAAGATTTCTCGCACTCTGTGTGAACCCCATTATGGCTTGAAGAAGATTTCTGGGGATTAGATGGATCTGGTGATCTGTGAGAACTTGGATGGACATCTGAAGTCATAGTATGGGATATTTCAGAAGGTTCCTCAGGATTAGAAGGATCCATTGATCTTAGATGGACATCTGAGGTCATAGTATGGGATTTATCAGAAGGTTCCTCAGGATTAGAAGGACCCATTGATCTTAGATGGACATCTGAGGTCATAGTATGGGATTTATCAGAAGGTTCCTCAGGATTAGAAGGACCCATTGATCTTCGATGGACATCTGAAGTCATAGTATGGGATTTATCAGAAGATGCCTCAGGATTAGAAGGATCCATTGATCTTAGATGGACATCTGAAGTCATAGTATGGGATTTATCAGAAGGTTCCTCAGGATTGGAAGGATCCGTTGATCTAACTAACCAATCAGACGTCACTTTCGGAGAATATTGTGGAATGTCAGTATCTTCTGCCTTACAATCTGGAGATATAATAAGATGTCCCTCCGATGTACTTATTATAGTCCAGAAACACCGTCCATCTGCTGGAAAGCAATATTTAATATTAAGCAATATCTGTTCTCATACATCTTGTATTCAGAAGTCATAGATCAATGTGTAGCTTTCAAAACATTCCCAGAGCTCTGGTATTAAATCGGGTGCAATTATGAAATTACAAATAAAAACACCCAAACCGCACCAAGCAACAGTATTTGTGCATTGATGACAAGGTTATGGTGAAGAATGGGACTTTCCTCCACCTATTCTTAAAACCATAACAATGATATACCGTTCATATAGTGTACAGCAGTGGTGGTAAACTATAAAATGTGTATAGCAGCATCTATAACATAAATATTTAAAAGTGTTTTTATCAAGCATCCACCAAACCTGTGCATAAAGAATCACGGAATATAAAAAAAAATCCCAATATTTCATACACTGAAAACAATTTTCAATGGTGGACTTACCACAAGGTCAAGTGCTTGTAGGCGAGGGTACATGCTTTAAGGTACTCAGTAACTATGATCAACATTCCTAAAAGAGCAAAAGTGGCTCTCTTAAATGGAGCTGCTGATGAGATTCTCAATCAATTGCAAAAGCTTACGCAGGCCACAAGACAAGGTGGAAAAACATGGTGGAGATTCAGCGCTAGGAGACTCCTGAGGATGTCTTATTGGACGAAACGCATAGGGTGCAGTCTTAGCACTGAAAGATCTATTTCTATTCCTCAAAATAACACCTTGTTACCACCAAATGATATGGAGATACTGTACACGATATATAAGGTCCATCTCCATTCCTCAATATAACATGTTCCCAATAAATGAGAAGGAGATACTGTACACCATATAAAAGGTCCATCTCCATTCTTCAATATAACGTCATGTTCCCAACAAATGAGGTGGAGATACTGTACACCATATGAAAGGTCCATCTCCATTCCTCAATATAACGTCATGTTCCCAACAAATGAGGAGGAGATACTGTACACCATATGAAAGGTCCATCTCCATTCCTCAATATAACGTCATGTTCCCTACAAATGAGGAGGAGATACTGTACACCATATGAAAGGTCCATCTCCATTCCTCAATATAATGTCATGTTCCCAACAAATGAGGAGGAGATACTGTACACCATATGAAAGGTCCATCTCCATTCCTCAATATAATGTCATGTTCCCTACAAATGAGGAGGAGATACTGTACACCATATGAAAGGTCCATCTCCATTCCTCAATATATAGTGTACAGTAACTCCATTTAGTTTGTTGGGAACATGACATTATATTGAGGACTAGAGATAATATGCACTATGTGAGAAATTCATCCGGGAAGGACTGGGGATTTCCTAAATCATTTGGAAGGGTTCTTTATTACACCAGCTTTATTATTTGTAATAAGAATCATTACAGAAGGTTGACCTTGGAAATGATCTGCCTTTGGGATAAAGAGTTCATTCTTTTAACCACTTCAGCCCCGCAAGACTTGGCTGCTCAATGACCAGGCCATTTTTTTCTGTGTCCCTTTAATTCACAACTGCGTGGTCGTGCGACGCTGTACCCAAACAAAATTTACAGGGGATAGATTTATGGCATTTTTATTATTATTATTATTATTTTTTTTTTTACTAGTAACCAATCTTAAAGTGGTGTTCCACCCACTTTTACAACTCTTTAGCATCCCTCACTAAACTGTGCACTGTAAACAAATTGGATATTTTTAATTTTTTTTTTCTCAGCACCTACTGTATATCTGCTGTATTCATTTTTCACTTCCTCCTCCCTGGCCGCGGCCCATCGCATCATTTCCTGTTTGCAATGCCTTCTGGGAAGGGGCGGCAACTTCCTCTGACACTGCCGTTGCTTTGGAAACCTGACCTAAAACCTATTACACTGCTCGTGCTGCACTGAGCATGTGCGAGATCTGCAAGGATGAGATCCAGGAAGAAATACAGTCTGGCTTCAGAAGCCCACACTTAAGATGGCCACAGCCTGCTGTAAGTTTATAACATAACAAACTACTGCTATAAGCTAACAAAACAGACCTTAGTTTACAGACTAACTTTACTAGAATACATTAAGCTTGTGTATTATAGGGGTATTTTTATTGAAAAAGTATAATTTTGGCCGGAACACCACTTTAAGGTATAAAGTGCTGATAATAAAGTGCTTAAAACAATACAAATTCTCAATGTGCAAAATGATGCAATAATAATGGCATCAAAACAAAAATTGACAGTAATGACTGATGTAACTTTGGATGCTAGGCAAGTAGACTCTATAAGGGTAAATGCATCAAAGAAAGGAAAAAGTTCCAGTGCAGAGAATAGAATGACTAGTAGCAATCCTTCTCCAATCCACACCCTGTGTGTGCTAGCCTCTCACCTCAAGGGAAGACCCCAAATGGGTCTAGTCGTGCATCAACAGATCAACAGATGTCCTTTTCCTCCTCCTTGGGCGTATCTCAAACCAATGGTCACTGCAATCTGCAGGCTATTTCTCCACAAACACTGAGTTCCACGACCAGCTCCTTTTAAAAAATTGTCTCCTCTGCCACCAGATCCAGCAACGTCTCCTCTCTCATAGTATGAACCCATGATCTGTCTCTACTCCCCTTGAAAGAACCGGGATCTGTGTGTGTACACACACACACACAGATCCCGGTTCTCGCTCTGTCACGGGCGATCGCGGGTGCCCGGCAGTCGTCGTGCCCGCCGGCCACTCGCATCGGCTCCTGGCACAAGCTGCGGGCCCCCCAGTGGCCAAAATGCGAAGTGACGTAAGGTAACGTCGTTTCGCCCAGCCGTGCCATTCTGCCGCAGGAAAACTGCGGCGGCTGGTCGGCAAGCGGTTAACCTAAGGAATTATGGACATACCGTATACAGCTTTGCTGCCCTCCTCTGGATCAACTCTCACTTTGGATTTTTTTTTTTTTTAACATATGGCATATTTCACTCCATGTAACCATGTAAATACAGTGGAACCTCAGATTACGAGCATAATCCATTCCAGGAGTAGGCTTGTAATCCAAAGTACTCGCATATCAAAGCGAGTTTTCCCATTGAAGTCAATGGAAACGAAAATAATTCGTTCTGCATTGGCTTCAATGGGATGCAAAACCGTATGCGGGCAGAGGTGGGGGGGCACTGGAGAGCCTCAGAAAGGGCCGAAAAGGCCTGAGGAACACTTCGGCTGACCTCGGCAAACCTCAGAAAGACTTCCTACCGGAGATTTTCTGAGGTAGGCCGTGCTGTACTTGGGGCCTTTCCGTGCATTTCCGAATGGGACGTTCTGCTCTGCTTGGCTCCGGCGCCCCCCCCCACCTCAGGCTAAAAGCGGTACTGCACACCACTTTGGCCTGAATCGTGCTTGTTTTGCGAGGCAACAAACCGAGTTACGATTTTTAAAAATACAGTGCTCGTATTGCGAAACGCTTGTCAACCGCGTTACTCGCAATCCGAGGTTCCACTGTACACGCTTTATACTTGTAGCATTAAAATGAGAACGGTTTATGCATTTACTGTAGTGTTTATGACTTACTTGTGTCCATATGTAGAGATGGTTCCTCCCGTTTACTTCCCATAATCATCTCCCCCTCCTCCATAGACTGCTGATCTCCACTCACCAACCTCTCTTCTTCTTCCTCTTTATGCTCAACTTTGATGTCTTTCTGTTCTTCATTCTAAATTCCAGAGATGATAAAATATAACATCTGGAAACACTGCTGCCAATAATACGAGATTTCATAGAAGAATGTCCTCTTATAGAATTATTTTTTAATTCTTTTTGTTCAGTCCCATCTACCTGATCATTCTCTGTATAGTTCTGATCTTCCCGTGTAGAATTCTGGGAATACAGAGGACAACCCTCCTCCATAGACCTCTGATGTCTGGTCACCAACGTCTCTTCTTCTTCCTCTTTAACCTCAACCTTAATTCCTTTTAGTTTTTCAGCCTAAACCCCAAAGATGTAAGAATACATTTGTAAAAAGGAGCAAGAGATGACATATAGGAATGTTACCCCATACCGCAAATATATTTTTAGGTCTACATGCTCAGTCCCACCTACTTGATGATGGTGAGGGATGGTGTGACCTTCCTGTGTGGAATCCCGGGAATACAGAGGACCTCCCCCTCCCATAGATTGCTGAGCTCCACTCTTTAACATTTCTTCTTCTTCCTGTTTAATCTCAGCTTTGATGTATTTTAGTTCTTCACCCTAAACCCCAAAGATGATAGAATATATTTATAAAACCAAACAAGAGATTACAGAAAAGAATGTCCTCTCATAGCTTAGAATTCTGTTCTAGTTGCTCAGTCCCACCTACCTGATGATGGTGAGGGATGGTGTGACCTTCCTCTGTGGAATCCCAGGAATACAGAGGACGGGGACATCTCTCTGGTGGGTTCCCATTACTGGATCCACCTGTAGGAAACACACACACTGACTGAATACATTGTTTCTATGTGTTTATCAGATGATGGGGGATCTAGGTGGACCCTCCGTACTGCTTTCTCCTTTACAATAAAGTCTCCTCTTACCCGGTGATGTGAGGGGCGGCTGATTCTCCATCATGACGTCCTTGTAGAGATCCTTGTGTCCTTCTAAATACTCCCACTCCTCCATGGAGAAATAGACAGTGACATCCTGACACCTTATAGGAACCTGACACACACAATGATACAGTCAGAGGCTCTGGATGGACAGTTGGATAAATGGTTCTATATTTAGGATGTATCTGGTTTCTATAAGCCATAATTGACATCACAGTGACTATGGAGGAAGAGGATGGACATGACGGGGGAGTTACCACCTCATCCCTTTAAACCCGAACACATATGAATTACACAGATGCTGAGGCTAATTTATATGCAGATAAGGCACCAAGTGCATTTAATTACCACCTTAATCAGCCACAGAACCTGTGTAATTCATATGTGTTCAGGTTTATTAAAGGGATGAGGTGACAACTCTAGTTACTGGGTTTAAGCATTAAATAAGACCCTTATTACCTTCTCTGCTGCCAGATGCAGCAATGTCTCCTCTCTACTTCCCTCCAACTCCTCTTTTTAGGGGGAACTTCTTATTTATACTGCAACATCACTTCCTGTCTTTACCGTACATTACTTCCTGTCTGGTGTTGCATCACTTCCTGTCTGGTGTTACGTCACTTCTTGTGTTTACCTCACATCACTTCCTGTCTGGTGTTACATCACTTCCTGTCTGTGTGATCCAAGTGAGATCGCCACCTTGTGTTGAATATAAATACTGCAGCCTATGTTATGTTTCATCGTTGTCCCCGCTGCCTTCCTGGTCCATTCCTCTATTATGTTACATCCATGATTACACATGTAGATTATATCTCAGATACAATCTGGAAACACACAAAAAAAAACTAGAGCAATTTTTTTGCTTATGTTTTTATATTTATAAATATAAAATTAAATAATAAAAAAAAAACAAAGTAAAACTTGAAAAACAACGTACTGGGGTAAATTCAAACACTTTTTACAGATGTGGAAGGATCGTTATTTTAGCTTTGTATTGATTTGTTGATTCATTTGCTGGGACTGCAAGACAGTGAAGAGATTGACAGTAAGACTGTCTGTGGTGACGTGGGAGGAACCAGTTGGGGGACCCACTGTGGTCTATGTAGAGATAGACTTACCTCTATGCCCCGTGCTGTATAGTGGGGTGGGGGGGAGGCAGAATAACAATGTGATGTTTACTACCTCTGTGCATGCACCAGTGTCATATAAACCAAATGCCAAGTTGCGTAGATGTGGTAGGGGGTGACCACAGAACAAGATGTGTTATCTCTACTAGCAACAGTGTCTTTTTAAGCAAAGGTGTCTCTGGAAACCTCCATAGATCTCAGTGTGCCAGAGCCAGAGGTTACCTAGGACAACTATAGCGCCGCCCTGGTGGAAGAGAGTGTCTCTGCATTAAGTATTAACAATGTGCTAGAGCAATCTGCCGTGATGAAATAGATTGATGAAAATATTCTTGTGTTAAATGGAAAGCCACAGGCTCACAGAGAAGGACATATCCATTTGTTTAATGCAGAGTGACGGGCTGAAAGTAATAGGAATATGAAAATACTTCTATGTGGGATGGGCGGTAGGTGGTATTAATTTGCCTAGTATGTAAAGCTGTATGCCCCCAGGGGTTCTTGGGCTACACCAGGCAGTGGGCAAGGTCACTTGACCTGCTCTCTCAGACTCGGGCCTCCTCTGACCCTTAGGTGAAACCCTGTCTCTCAGCTTCTTTCTCTCAGACTTGGGACACCTCTGACCCCTGGGTGAGGCCCTGTCTCTCAGCTTCTCTCTCTCAGACTCGGCCTCTGGCTTGGGGCATCTCTGACCCCTGGGTGTGGCCCTGTCTCTTGGCTTCTCTCTCTCAGACTCGGCCTCTGGCTTGGGGTATCTCTGACCCCTGGGTGTGGCTCTGTCCGTTGGCTTCTCTCTCTCAGACACGGCCTCTGGCTTGGGGTATCTCTGACCCCTGGGTGTGGCTCTGTCCCTTGGCTTCTCTCTCTCAGACTCGGCCTCTGGCTTGGGGTATCTCTGACCCCTGGGTGTGGCTTTGTCCCTTGGCTTCTGTCTCTCAGACTCTGGCCTCTCACTTGGGGCACCTCTGACCCCCTGTGTGAGACCCTGTCTCGCGGCTTCTTTCTCTCAGGCTCGGACCTCTGACCCCTGGATGAGACCCTGTCTCGCGGCTTCTTTCTCTCAGGCTCGGACCTCTGACCCCTGGGTGAGGCCCTGTCTCTAGGCTTCTGTCTCAGACTTGGGCCTCTGGCTTGGGTCATCTCTGACCCCTGGGTGTGGCCCTGTCTCTTGGCTTCTCTCTCTCAGACTCTGGCCTCTCACTTGGGGTACCCCTCACCCCCTGGGTGAGACCTTGTCTCTCGGATTCTTTTTCTCAGGCTCGGACCTCTGACCCCTGGGTGAGGCCCTGTCTCTAGGCTTCTGTCTCAGACTCGGGCCTCTGGCTTGGGGCATCTCTGACCCCTGGGTGTGGCCCTGTCTCTTGGCTTCTCTCTCTCAGACTCTGGCCTCTCACTTGGGGTACCCCTCACCCCCTGGGTGAGACCTTGTCTCTCGGATTCTTTCTCTCAGACTCTGGCCTCTCACTTGGGGCACCTCTGACCCCTGGGTGAAACCCTGTCTCTCATTTTTTTTCTCAGACTCTGGCCTCTTCTGACCCCTAGGTGAAGCCCTATCTTTCGGCTTCTTTCTCTCAGACTTGGGACACCTCTGACCCCTGGGCGAGACCTTGTCTCTTGGCTTCTTTCTCTCAGACTCAGGCCTCTGGCTTGGGACAGCTCTGACCCCCGGGTAAGACCCTGTCTCTCAGCTTCTTTGTCTCAGACCTGGATCTCTGGCTTGGGACACCTCTGACCCCCGGATGAGACCCTTTCTCTCAGCTTCTTTCTCTCAGACTTAGGGTCTCACCCAGGGAACAAAGGTGTCCTAAGTCTGAGAGAAAGAAGCTGAGAGAAAGGGTCTCATCCGGGGGTCAGAGGTGTCCCAAGCCAGAGATCCGAGTCTGAGAGAAAGAAGCTGAGAGACAGGGTCTTACCCGGGGGTCAGAGCTGTCCCAATCCAGAGGCCTGAGTCTGAGAGAAAGAAGCTGAGAGACAGGGTCTCAACCGGGGGTCAGAGGTGCCCCAAGCCAGAGGCCCAATTCTGAGAGAAAGAAGCCGTGAGACAGGGTCTTACCCAGGGGACAAAGGTGTCCGGTCTCTCGGCTTCTTTCTCTCAGACTGAGGCCTCTGGCTTAGGGCACCTCTGACCCCCTAATGAGACCCTGTCTCTCAGGTTTTTGGTCTGTCCCGACCTGGACAGAATGGTGCAGATGTGCACCTCTTGTCTCCCTTACAATCACTGACCCCCTCGGAAGGGTGGGGCACTGACCTCTCTTATACTGCTAAAAGAACAGTGCACACCTGTGCCATTAGTGGGCCTGTTTTCTCCAAAAGCCTTATCACATAGTGGCATTGCCTCATCCTGCCACAACACCTTTGAAGTAACTTATGACCAGGAGCAGGAAAATAATCGCAGTCTCTATGGACCAGTGGCAAAGTTCTTTACAAACCAGGAGCTCTCAGTCCCCTTTAGAGAAATGGCACACAGTCCCAAAATGTATGCATTAGTATCGTGTCTCCTTAGTAGAACCTCACACAGTTTTGACGCTTATAGTTCTGTTTTTTGCAAAGAAACTGACTGAGCTCCTCCTTCCCTAAGGAGTCCCTGTGGTGATAAGGAAGAAACAAGTGTGTACATGCCTTGTTGTGTGATCGACAGTGTGGAAAGAGATGAAAGGTCTCAGTGGACTGAGATAGCCAGCCGGCTGAAGTGAAGTATTTAACTTGCTTTTTGAAGAGGGATGCTGAAAATCCCCATACATGGGAAACCCTCTGTGGTTTTGAAATTTTCTATAAATAAAAGTGGGCAAAGAAAGCCTTAAAAAGAAATTGATGGATGTCGGACTCCATGGAAGCACAACCTTGAGCCAATCTTCCCACAATACAAAATAATATTGGATATTGTATCTTTTTTTTTGTATGCATTTTTAGACTGTGTCCCAGTTGACTACATGGACAGTACAGTTTATCTATATACGTTTTTGAAATGTTGATACCTTGAGACACTCCCTTATCTACTTACACCCATATATGTCAAGTAATATTAGGGTGAACTTTATATACTGTATTTATGCTATCCCTCTGCTCTCTTTGCTGCTAGGTGAAAATGCTGACAGAAGACTAAAAAGGCACCAGTGCTACCTATCCCTGGAGAGGAGTGTCTAGTAGGGGGCTGCAGAAGGAATACATAGTCCGAAATACTGGAGAGTTGGGTTCTCTTGCCCTTAGGCAGCCCATAGACTGTACGGCTGTTCTAGAGGACTCGGCAGTGTGAGGGCTTAGGGCCTGGATGGACCTTGTTAGAAGTTGAATGCAAGTCCTCACAACAAGGGATCTGGTCTGGAGAAGGATTGTCTCGATCACTGGACTGTGTCGGGGGAAAGCTGGAAGGTGGCAGCTGTCCTGGGGACTTGTGAGTTAAGACCATAAATTGATCTCTGTGACTGTGTAGTGTTCTGGAGGTTGCCTTGGCTAGCAGCAGTTGTGCATTGCCATAAGGTAACCAGATGCCAAAGGGACATGCCTCATGGTCTCCAGCTGTGATGCCTTACACTGCTCAGAGACTTGCCTTATGGTCTTCAGTTGTGAGGCCTTGGATTGCATAGCTCCCAACTGTCCCTGATATTGAGGGACTGTCCCTAATTTGGAGCAATGTCCCTCTGTCCCTCATTCCTTCTCATTTGTCCCTCATTTTGGTCTGATCTATATAGTCGTACTTAAAATACACTTTTTATCTATCAAAAAGTGTTTTCCAGCGCTAAACCTTTCATCTGATTTTTAAATTGCTGCATTTGTAAATTCCAAAAGCCAATATAAAGGTATAGTAGTGGTAAAAAAAAGCACTCGTGGGTTTAACCAATCTTGTTTTTTCGTACAATTCTTCCTAAAGGGGGCGTGACAAGGGGTGTGTCCTATGCCTGCATGCTTTTGCCGATAGGTTGTCCCTCATTCCCATTCAAAAAGTTGGGAGGTAGGGCGACTGCTCAGAGACTTATATCATGGTTTTCAGCTGTGAGACCTTAGACTGCTCAGAGACTTGCCTCATTGTCCTAACCTGTGAGGCCTTAGGCTGCTCAGAGACTTGCCTCATGTTGTTCAGCTGGGAAGCCTTGGATTGCCCAGAGACTTGACTCATTATTTTTACCTGTGAGGCCTTAGGCGGCTCAGAGACTTGCCTTATGGTCTTCAGCCATGAGACCTTAGACTGCTCAGAGACTTGCCTCATTGTCTTCACCTATGAGGCCTTAGACTGCTCAGAGACTTTCCTTATGGTCTTCAGACATGAGACCTTAGACTGCTCAGAGACTTTCCTTATGGTCTTCATCTGTGAGGCCTTAGGCTGCTCGGAGACTTGCCTCATGTTCAGCTGGGAAGCCTTGGACTGCCTAGAGACTTGACTCATTATTTTTACCTCTGAGGCCTTAGGCGGCTTGGAGACTTGCCTCATGGTCTTCACCTGTGAGGCCTTAGACTTGCCTCATGGTCCCCAGCTGTGAGGCATTAGGCTGCTCAGAGACTTGCCTCATGTTGTTCAGCTGGGAAGCCTTGATCTGCCCAGAGACTTGATTCATTATTTTTACCTGTGAGGCCTTAGGCGGCTTGGAGACTCGCCTCATGGTCTTCACCTGTGAGGCCTTAGACTTGCCTCATGGTCCCCAGCTGTGAGGCTATAGACTACTTAGAGACCTGCCTCATGTTGTTCAGCTGGGAAGCCTTGGACTGCCCAGAGAATTGACACAATATTTTCACCTGTGAGGCCTTAGGCAGCTCGGAGACTTGACTCATGGTCTTTTGAGTATCCCATGCCCTAACCCAGTGATGGCGAACCTTGGCACCCCAGATGTTTTGGAACTACATTTCCCATGCTGCTCGTACATTCTGAGGTGAAGTTGAGCATCATGGGAAATGTAGTTCCAAAACATTTGGAGTGCCAAGGTTCACCATCTCTGCCCTAACCCCTCGGTAGCACTATATGTATTTATACAGGATTGTTTTGGAGATGTAATATGAAACTGCAACTATAGGGGAAAAGTGATCTCCACTTTACTTCTTGAATTTCTCTTTTATAGGACTAAAGGAATAATATCATTATCAATACACAATGGACCCATTTCTCTATTATCAAACAGATTATAGTTTAGCTAAAGAATGAGAAAAAAAATAAAATCAAAAACAACAGTTTGACAACATTTTAATATTAATAATTATGGAAAAAAAACACAAGAATGAAAATCAAACTGAAAAATGAGGCAAAAAAACATAAACCTAGTAATGATTGAAATATAAGGCCTCCTTCACATGGGTGAACATAAGCTTATGACTGTACAAGGGTCGTGTTTGCGTATGGGTGTGGGTATGGATCTGGATCCCCAAATGAAGACAGTATGCGCTCGGGCCATGCAAATTGGGGGCAGCGGCTGTGTCCGTGCCACCACTGCATCCCGTTTGACATACTGTATATGAGACTGGCTGCAAAAGAATGACCGGAACACCTGTGCATCCCCATGCATGCAAAAACAACCCTCTTCCAGAGTTTCCCACCCCATTTACACAACATGCTCTCTGGCAGCTTCACCCTACACTATCCATGCTAGGATCTTCTGTGGCACCGCTCACCATTCACACTACATTCTCTGACAGCTCTCCTCCACCATCCACACTACATTCTCCGACAGATCTCCTACCACCATCCACACTACATTCTCCAACAGCTCTCCTCCATCATCCACACTACATTCTCCGACAGATCTCCTCCACCATCCACACTACATTCTCCGACAGATCTCCTCCACCATCTACACTACATTCACCGACAGATCTCCTCCACCATCCACACTACATTCTCCGACAGATCTCCTCCCACCATCCACACTACATTCTCCGACAGATCTCCTCCATCATCCACACTACATTCTCCGACAGATCTCCTCCACCATCCACACTACATTCTCCGACAGATCTCCTCCACCATCCACACTACATTCTCCGACAGATCTCCTCCACCATCCACACTACATTTTCCGACAGATCTCCTCCACCATCCACACTACATTCTCCGACAGATCTCCACCATCCACACTACATTCTCCGACAGATCTCCTCCCACCATCCACACTACATTCTCCGACAGATCTCCTCCATCATCCACACTACATTCTCCGACAGATCTCCTCCACCATCCACACTACATTCTCCGACAGATCTCCACCATCCACACTACATTCTCCGACAGTTCTCCTCCACCATCCACACTACATTCTCCGACATCTCTCCTCCACCATCCACACTACATTCTCCGACATCTCTCCTCCACCATCCACACTACATTCTCCGACAGATCTCCTCCACCATCCACACTACATTCTCCGACAGCTCTCCTCCACCATCCACACTACATTCTCCGACAGATCTCCTCCACCATCTACACTACATTCTCCGACAGATCTCCTCCACCATCTACACTACATTCTCCGACATCTCTCCTCCACCATCCACACTACATTCTCCGACAGCTCTCCTCCACCATCTATACTACATTCTCCGACAGCTCTCCTCCACCATCCACACTACATTCTCCGACAGCTCTCCTCACCATCCACACTACATTCTCCGACAGATCTCCTCCACCATCCAGACTACATTCTCCGACAGTTCTCCTCCCACCATCCACACTACATTGTCCGACAGCTCTCCTCCACCATCCACACTACATTCTCCGACAGCTCTCCTCCACCATCCACACTACATTCTCCGACAGATCTCCTCCACCATCTACACTACATTCTCCGACAGCTCTCCTCCCACCATCCACACTACATTCTCCGACAGCTCTCCTCCACCATCCACACTACATTCTCCGACAGCTCTCCTCCACCATCCACACTACATTCTCCGACAGATCTCCTCCACCATCCACACTACATTCTCCGACAGATCTCCTCCACCATCCACACTACATTCTCTGATAGCGCTTCCATTATTTGCAGTAGCTTCTTATGTCCGCTTTTCTCAATGTGTTTACTAAATCAATAATCTCTTAAGTTATCTGTAAGTGTGCTGTTTTTTTCCCCGACTGACGACCAGTGGCCAATTTTCATGTACTGTTGGTGTAAAATACTGGACTAGCTCAATACCGTGAGAACCATATTCCTTTCATTTATTTTTTACAGGTACATATCAATCAAACCACAATCCTAAAACTTTAATATTAATTTTTGCCATTCCCCTAATATACTGTAAAGAGCATTGTATACCACTTAGGTCTATCCAAAACCCTCCCTAGGAGAATCTGAGGCTCGTAGGGTAACATTTGTTCTCTTGGTATGTCCCATCATCAGAGTCTCCAAGAAATAGAAGAAGACAAGGGAAGACTCGCTCCATCAAACTCCACCTAGAAATGAAATATCACTTTTGCCAGGATTTACCCCTAAAAAAACTCTTTCTTGTCCTCCAGATGTTCTAAGGACTCAACAGATTCACCTGAAAAAGTCATCGTCCATTTGTTAAAAGGAATAGCAGGTGGGTTCTCTCTGATGTTTCCAACTTATTTTATCTGTAATGCCGTGTACACACAGGCGGACTTTTCGGCAACAAAGGTCCGACGGTCTTTCCGACAGACTTTCCGAAAATTTCCCGAATCCTGAACCTAGTGAGGACGCTTTGCAGTGTGACGTTTCTGATGTTTAACAAGGTCCACATTGCGAATGAAACCTTTCCCGCACTCTGGACAAGAATGAGGGCGGTCACCTGTGTGCATTTTCTGGTGTCTAACAAGGTCTCTTTTACGAATGTAGGATTTCCCGCACTCTGAACATGGATACGGACTCTCACCTGTGTGAATTCTCTGATGTTCCAAAAGGCCTCTTTCCTCGGTGAACGCTTGCCCGCACTCTGAGCACGAGTAAGGACGGTCACCCGTGTGAATTTTATGGTGTTTAAGGAGATGTTCATTCCTAGTGAACCCTTTCCCACACTCTGAACATGAATAAGGGCGTTCCCCTGTGTGCATTCTCTGGTGTCTAACAAGCTTTCCTTTCTCAAGGAAACATTTCCCGCACTCTGAACAAGTGAAAGGACGCTCGCCGGTGTGAACTTTCTGGTGCACAATAAGTTGTCGTTTTTGACAGAAACTTTGGTCGCACTCTGAACAAGGGAATGGACGCTCACCCGTGTGGGTTCTATGGTGTGCAATAAGCTGTCCTTTGCGAATGAAAGATTTCCCGCACTCTGAACATGTGTAAGGACGCTCACCCGTGTGAATTCTCTCATGTCTACGAAGGTCGTTCTTTTCAATGAAACATTTCCCGCACTCTGAACACGAATAAGGACGCTCACCCGTGTGATATCTCTGGTGTATAACAAGGGATTCTTTATGAAGGAAACATTTGTCACAATCTGAACAAGAGAAAGGGCGCTCATCCGTGTGAATTTTTTGATGGCACACCATCGCTGATTTCCGAAAGAAACATTTCCCGCAATCTGGACATGAGTGAGGACGCTCACCCGTGTGAATTCTCTCATGTCTACGAAGGTCGTTCTTTTCAGTGAAACATTTCCCGCACTCTGAACATGAATAAGGACGTTCACCCGTGTGATATCTCTGGTGTATAGTAAGTGCTTCTTTATGAAGGAAACATTTTTCACAATCCGAACAATGGAAAAGATGCTCATCCGTGTGAATTCTTTGATGGCACACCATCGCTGATTTCCGAAAGAAACATTTCTCGCAGTGCGGACATGAATAGGGACGCTCACCGGTGTGATTTGTCTGGTGTCTAAGAAAGCTTCCTTTCTCATTGAAACATTTCCCGCACTCTGAACATGAATAAAGATGCTCACCTGTGTGAACTCTCTGGTGTCTGATAAGTTCTTCTATTGTCGTGAAACACTTCCCGCACTCTGAACATGACAACGAACGCTCTCCTGTGTGAACCCCCTTATGGTTCAAAGAAGATTTCTGCGGATTAGATGAATCTGTTGATCTGTCAGCACTTAGATGGACATCTGGAGTCATATTATGGGATTTCTCAGAAGGTTCCTCAAGATTAGAAGGACCCATTGATCTTGGATGGACAACTGAAGTCATAGTATGGGATTTATCAGAAGGTTCCTCAGGATTAGAAGGATCCATTGACCTTGGATGGACAACTGAAGTCATAGTATGGGATTTCTCAGAAGGTTCCTCAGGATTAGATGAATCTGATGATCTAACCAACCGATCAGAGGTCACTTTTGGAGAATATTGTGGAATGTCAGTATCTTCTGCCTTACAATCTGGAGATATAAAAAGATGTCCCTCTGATGTATTTCTATTCCAAAAACACAGTGCGTCTGCTGGAAAGCAATTTTTAATATAAGTCATATCTGTTCTCAAATATCTTTTATTCAGAAGTCATAGATCTATCTCTAGCTTTCAAAATGTTCCCAGAGCTCTGGCATTGAATTGGGTGAAATTGCGACAGCAAAATAGAAATAAAAACCAGATCAATGATACAAAATACCCAAACCACACTAAGCAACAGTATTTGTGCATTGATGATAAGGTTATGGTGAAGAATAGGACATTCCTCCTCCTATTCTTAAAAACCATAAATGGAATATACAGTTCATATAGTGTACAGCAGTGATCATAAACATGAATTTTTAAGTGAATCTATCACGGATTCACTAGACCAGTGCTAAATGAGTCATGATATCAAAAAATCCCAATATTTCACACAATAAAATAAACTGGCCAAATGAGGTGGAGATACCACATGAAAGGTCCATCTCCATTCCTCAATATAACGTCATGTTCCCAACAAAGGAGGAGGAGATACTGTACACCATATGAAAGGTCCATCTCCATTCCTCAATATAATGTCATGTTCCCAACAAATGAGGAGGAGATACTGTACACCATATGAAAGGTCCATCTCCATTCCTCAATATAACGTCATGTTCCCAACAAATGAGGAGGAGATGCTGTACACCATATGAAAGGTCCATCTCCATTCCTCAATATAATGTCATGTTCCCAACAAATGAGGAGGAGATGCTGTACACCATATGAAAGGTCCATCTCCATTCCTCAATATAATGTCATGTTCCCAACAAATGAGGAGGAGATACTGTACACCATATGAAAGATCCATCTCCATTCCTCAATAGAACATCATCTTCCCAATCGTGGAGGAGATAGGTCTTTTCATATGGTGTACAGTATCTCCTCCTCATTTGTTGGGAACATGACATTATATTGAGGAATGGAGATGGACCTTTCATATGGTGTACAGTATCTCCTCCTCATTTGTTGGGAACATGACGTTATATTGAGGAATGGAGATGGACCTTTCATATGGTGTACAGTATCTCCTCCTCATTTGTTGGGAACATGACATTATATTGAGGAATGGAGATGGACCTTTCATATGGTGTACAGTATCTCATCCTCATTTGTTGGGAACATGACATTTAAAAAAATAGAACTGGTGTACACTATATTGGGAATACTAAGTAGTTTGAGGAACACATAGTTTACATTCCTCTGGTAAGGACTGGAGATTTCCTTATATCATGTGGAAGGGTTCATTGCTACACCAGCTTTAAAAATGAGGAATAGTCTTTCACAGTGGACTGGAACTTTTTTTAACCAAATGAATTATGGACAAACTTAATGTGGCATTTCTTACCTCCTAGGTCTGCCTCTTTGCAATTTTTCTTTTCTAGATAAACTTGATAGACATTTGTCTTTTTTTAAACTATTTAACAATACATACTTTATGCTTAAAGAAGTAAAATAAAAATGTGAACCCTTTCTGCATTTAATGTTTATGACTTACTTGTGTCCAAATGTAGAGAAGGTTCCTCTGGTTTACTTCCCATAATCATCTCCCCCTCCTCCATAGACTGCCGATCTCCACTCACCAACCTCTCTTCTTCTTCCTCTTTAACCTCAACTTTGATGTCTTTCCGTTCTTCATTCTAAATTCCAGAGATGATAAAATACAACATCTGGAAACACTGCTGCGAATAATAATAAGATGAGATAGAAGAATGTCCTCTTATAGAATTATATTTGCGTCCATTTTGCCCAGTCCCATCTACCTGATCATTCTCTGTATAGTGGTGACCTTCTTGTGTAGAATTCTGGGAATACAGAGGACAACCCTCCTCCATAGACTGCTGATCTCCACTCACCAACGTCTCTTCTTCCTTCTTAACCTCAACTACGGTGACTTTCTGTTCTTCATTCTAAATTGTATAAAAGACTGCATTTTATCACTTGAAACATTTCTTCCAAAAATAAGATTGCATAGAAAAATGTCCTCTCGTATAATTATTTTTGAGTTCTTTTAGGCCAGTCCCATCTACCTGATCATTCTCTGTATAGTTGTGATCTTCCTTTGTAGACGTCTCGGAATACAGAGGACAACCCTCCTCCATAGACTGCTGAACTCCACTCACCAATGTCTCTTCTTCCTGTTTAACCTCAACTTTAATGTTTTTCAGTTCTTCACCCTAAACCCCAAAGATGATAAAATACATTTATAAAAAGGAACAAGAGGTTACATAAAATATTATCTCAAAGCTTAGAACACATTTTGGGTCTACATGCTCAGTCCCACCTACCTGATGATGGTGGGGGATGGTGTGATCTTCCTGTGTGGAATCCCGGGAATACAGAGGACGGGGACATCTCTCTGGTGGGTTCCCATTACTGGATCCATCTGTAGGAAACACACACACTGACTGAATACATTGTTTCTATGTGTTTATCAGATGATGGGGGATCTAGGTGGACCCTCCGTACTGCTCTCTCCTTTACAATAAAGTCTCCTCTTACCCGGTGATGTGAGGGGCGGCTGATTCTCCATCATGGTGTCCTTGTAGAGATCCTTGTGTCCTTCTAAATACTTCCACTTCACCTGCCAGCAGCTCAATGATATTGTTGATGACTTCTAGAATCTTCTTGCCACTGGTTACTTCTGTTGTCAAGCAGGGGTCGAGAAGATTAACTTAAAGTATGTCACAGCAATCCACAAAATACGCGTGGCTGTATTTGTAACAGATCTACATCTAGGTGCAGGGGGAGTTGTTATAGGTCAAGGCAAACCCCTTGAGAAGAAGCACTCCCCAGCCCTTTTACTCAATTTGGTTGGATTTGGGCGCTAAAGATGGAGTTGGTTGATTTTAGAATTACTTTATAAAAATTCTTTATAACAGGCATTAAGGCGTACTTTGTGGATTAGGGTGACGTCCTTTAAGTTATTCTTCTCCTCCCCCACACTCCCCAAATTCCTAATACTAGGGACCTGTGGGTTGTGTTTTCCTTCCATGGCCCATGTATGCCCTTTTAAATTTAGGATGTATCTGGTTTATAAACCAGAGGCTCTAAATGGATAGTTGGATAAATGGCTCTATTTTTAGGATGTATCTGGTCTATAAACCAGAGGCTCTGGATGGACAGTTGGATGGACAGTTGGATAAATGGTTCTATATTTAGGATTTATTTGGTCTATAAACCAGAGGCTCTGCATGGACAGTTGGATAAATGGCTCCATATTTAGGATGTATCCGGTCTATAAACCAGAGGCTTTGGATGGATAAATGGTTCTATATTTAGGATGTATTTGGTCTATAAACCAGAGGCTCTGGATAGACAGTTGGATAAATGGCTCTATATTTAGAATGTATCTGGTCTATAAACCAGAGGCTCTGGATGGACAGTTGGATAAATGGCTCTATATTTAGGATGTATCTGGTCTATAAACCAGAGGCTCTGGATGAACAGTTGGATAAATGGCTCTATATTTAGGATGTATCTGGTCTATAAACCAGAGGCTCTGGATGGACAGTTGGATAAATGGTTCTATATTTAGGATGTATCTGGTCTATAAATCAGAGGCTCCGGATGGAAAGTTGGATAAATGGTTCTATATTTAGGATGTATTTGGTCTATAAACAAGAGGCTCTGGATGGACAGTTGGATAAATGGTTCTATATTTAGAATGTATCTGGTCTATAAACCAGAGGCTCTGGATGAACAGTTGGATAAATGGTTCTATATTTAGAATGTATCTGGTCTATAAATCAGAGGCTCTGGATGGACAGTTGGATAAACGTCTCTATATTTAGGATTTGAGATGGGCTCGGGCGTGTTCGAAACCCGACATGCCCGATCCCGCCAGAAAGCCAACACTGCACAGAGCTAATCACAGGTAGTGAGACAATTCCCGATCTCTGCAGCTGCAGACCGGGAAATGTCTCGCTGTTTGCAGTGTTGGCTTTCTGGCAGGGCCGGGCATGTGGGGTTTTCAAACGTGCCTGAGCCCATCTCTATTTAGAATGTATTCAGTCTATAAACCATAAAAGACATCACAGTGCCTATGAAGGAAGAGGCGGGGGGGGGTTACTGGGTGTAAATAGAAAATAATATCTTATTACCTCCTCGGCTACCAATAACGTCTTCTCTCTACTTCTCCCCAGCTCTTTTATCAGGAATGTTCTGTTTGTGCTCAAACAACACTTCCTGTGCGTAATGTACATCACTTCCTGTCTGTATCGACATCACTTCCTCTACATCACTTCCTCTAACATCACTTCCTTTTCTGCAGGTTACATCACTTCCTGTCTCTGGGTTCTAAGCAAGATCGCCACCTTTAGCTGAATAAAGATACTGAAGTCTACGTTCGGTTTTAGCATTTTCCCAGCAGCTTTTTGGTCCAGTCACCTCTATTAATGATTACACGTATAGATTATATATCTGGTAAAAACCAGCCAACTTCAGCTGGGCGAGTAAAATCTCAATAGCAACTGAAGAGAGTACAATGTACCCCTACTCATTCACATGAGGGGAGGCTAGGTTCCAGATTCTGATAAGTCACCCCCCGCACCCCCACAACCACCCGGCCAGCTCACTCGTTCCCCCTTCAACCCCTCCAACCCTTTCCTGGCCTGCAGGGCTCCATGCTCAGATAAGGGTCCGGTATGGATTTTGGGGGGCCCCCACGCATTTTTCTTTTAATTTTGGCATGGGGTTCCCCTTAGTAGGGACGGGCTCTAAAATGAGAAATAAAAGAGATAAGAGTGATGCCCCCCCCCCCCCCCCCCCGATTCCTCCTCACCTCTCCGGTCAGGTCTGTGTTTTATTAATAGAGATAAGAGTGATGTCATGTGACCTCCCAGAATCCTCCTCACCTCTCCGGTCAGGTCTGTTTTATTAATAGAGATAAGAGTGATGTCATGTGACCTCCCAGAATCCTCCTCACCTCTCCGGTCAGGTCTGTGTTTTATTAATAGAGATAAGAGTGATGTCATGTGACCTCCCAGAATCCTCCTCACCTCTCTGGTTAGGTCTGTTTTATTAAGGTGCGTTTTTTACGGATTTCATGATCTATCATAAATCATCATATATTTTTTGGCCTAATACTAAATTAGGCATTTTAATATTATCATTTTGATAAGAAAAGCCTCTGTTGGCCCTTTAAGGGTTATGACGTCATAGAGATTGGACTATACAAAGAATCAAGGTTCTGAACTGCAAATTTATTGACCAATCATTTGCTTTTTATACAGTGAACATCATAGGTGTACAATGTGTACCAGCCCTTAAATATCAACGTCCATAACACAATCTTACGTCTTATCATTTTATCTTCTTTCTTTATTCAATAAAATTGTAAACTCTTGCCAGATAGTGCGACCCTTAAAGCCCATCTCCGGGCAAAAAATTTTTAAAAAAGTTTTCCCATGTGAAAAAGAGGATCGGGTTAGTGTAGGGTTGCCACCTTTTCTTCAAGTCAAACCCGAACACTTTAGTGGCGCATAGCAAAATTTTAGTTTATTGTGTAAACTATACATATATTTTGCAATTAAATAACACTTCTAATCAAATGAAGTTAATCACTAGAGTCCCTCTTTACATCAGAGTCCACAGAGTTCCTCTTTACATCAGAGTCCACAGAGTTCCTCTTTACATCAGAGTCCACAGAGTTTCTCTTTACATCAGAGTCCACAGAGTTCCTCTTTACATCAGAGTCCACAGAGTTCCTCTTTTACATCTGAACTCACAGAGTTCCCTTTCACTGTAAGGGGGGGTGGGACGGGACTCTGCAGACTCTGATGTAAGGGAGAACTCTGGGGACTCTAACATAAGGGATGCTCTGGGAACCCTGATTTAGGGGGGAACATTGAGAACTGCGATGTACAGAGAGGACTCTGCTGTAAGGGGGAACACTGTGGCCTCTGGTGTAAAGGGGAACTCTGATGTAAGGGGTGCTCTGAGAATCCTGATTTACCTTAGTGTACTCACACAGAGGCAGGAGAAAGAAGGGGGGAGACTTCAGTCACAGACAGGGATGGATGGTGAGCTCACTCACCCCTTGGCAGTCAGCACTTCTCATCCAGATGTAGCTGAGGCTGCTGAACTTCAAATTTCCGGCCCCAACTTTCCTATTCTGAGGCACAGCGCCAGGGATTGGAGTGTGGGCAGACACAAAGGGGTAGGGGTGGGAGGAAGAGGAGCAGATCGAGCCCTCTCTCCTCTCCTGTCTGTGTGGGGGGGAGGGGTAAATTGTTAATGCTGGCTTTGGGCAGTGTGAAAGAGAGTGTAACAGACACTCTCGGCTTAGAAAACTTCAGCCAGCAACCCTGCTAGGAAGCCATAGTCCGGTCTTAATAATGTGTCCGGGTTGCAGGTGGTCTGAGACCCGGGCGCATGATTCCAAACCCGAACTGTCCGGGTGAATCCCGGACAGGTGGCAACCCTAGGTTAGTATAAGCTTACTTTTCATTCCTAGACAAAATGAGCAGGTGACCAACGCAATGCGGGCACAGCCTGAATGCGTGGGGAAACTTTTTTTTTTGCCTGGAGTTGGGTTTTAATATAGTCAAATAACAACTTCAGCTCCGTAAGGCTTTACCCCCTTTCATGATCAAGCCATTTTTTGCTATTTAGCCCATAGCTCTCAACTGTCCCGGATTTCGTGGGACTGTCCCGGATTTCGTGGAACTGTCCCGGATTTCGAGGGACTGTCCCCTATTTGGAACAATGTCCCTCTGATCCTCTTTGCCCCACATTTTGGTCTGATCTATATAGATGTATATAAAATGCACTTTTTATCTTTCAAAAAGTGTTCCCCAGTGCTAAACCTTTCATCCAATTTCTAAATTGCTACATTTGTAAATTTTAAGAGCCAATATAAAGGAATAGTAGTGGTAAAAAAAAAGCCCTTGTGGATTTCAATAACCTTTTTTTGTGTGTGTGTGTGTGTGTGTGGGGGGGGTAATTCTCCTTTAAGGGGGTGTGGCAGGGGGCGTGTCCTATGCCTACATATGTTTGCTAGTAGGTGTCCCTTATTCCCGTCTCAAAATGTTGGGAGGTGTGACTGCTCTATTTTAACTGGTAATTGCTCGGCCATGGAACGCTGTACCCAATAGAAATTTATATGATTTTTTTCACACAAATAAAGCTTTCTTTTCATGGTATTTGATCACCATTGCGTTTTTAATTTTATGAACGATAGAAAACCAAAAAAAAAAATTAAAAAAACAATATTTTTTACTTTCTGCTATAAAACATATCCAATAAAAATGTTTAAAAAATCGAATTTCTTCATCAATTGTGGCCACAATCAATTCTACTACATTTCTTAGGTAAAGAAAATCCCAATAAGTGTATATTGATTGTTTTGGGTGAAAGTTATAGCATCTACAAACCATGGTACGCTATGTTACCAAAAGTATTGGGACACCTGCCTTTACAAGCACATGAACTTTAATGGCATCCCAGTCTTAGTCCATAGGGTTCAATATTGAGTTGGCCCACTCTTTGCAGCTATAACAGCTTCACCTCTTCTGGGAAGGATGTCCACAAGGTTTAGGAGTGTGTCTATGGGAATGTTTGACCATTCTTCCAGAAGCACATTTATGACGTCAGACACTAATGTTTGACAAGAAGGCCTGGCTCGCAGTCTCCTCTCTCATTCTATCAGGTTACGGTCAGGACTCTGAGCAGGCCAGTCAAGTTCCTCCACCACAAACTTGCTCATCCATGTCTTTATGGACCTTGCTTTGTGCACTGGTGCGCAGTCATGTTGGAACAGGAAGGGGTCATCCCCAAACTGTTCCCACAAAGTTGGGAGCATGAAATTGTCCAAAATGTCTTGGTATGCTGACGCCTTAAGACCCCATACACACTATTAGATTTTCTGCAGATTTTTGTCTTCAGATTTACCAAAACCATATAATATGAGGTCAAACCTTAAGAGTTTTGATTTGCATGCAATCAGGCAGGCCCTTGCACTACATGGTTTTGGTAAATCTGAAGACAAAAATCTGCAGAAAATCTAACAGTGGGTATGGGGTCTAAGAGTTCCCTTCACTGAAACTAAGGAGCCAAGCCCAACCCCTGAAAATCAACCCCACACAATAATCCCCCCTCCACCAAATGATTTGGACCAGTGCACAAAGCAAGGTCCATAAAGACATGGATGAGGGAGTGTGGGGTGGAGGAACTCGACTGGCCTGCACAAGTTCCTCCGCCCCAAACTCACTCATCTAGGTCTTTATGGACCTTGCTTTGTGCACTGGTCCAAACCACTTGGTAGATGGGGGGATTATGATGTGGGTTTGTTTTTCAGGGATTGGGCTTGGCCCCTTGGTATGCTGATGCATTTGGGGTGGAGGAAATTGACTGGCCTGACCTCAACCCGATAGAACACCTTCAAGATGAATTGGAGCGGAAACTGCGAGCCAAGCCTTCTTGTCCAACATCAGGGCCTGACCTCACAAATCTGCTTCTGGAAGAATGGTCAAACATTCCCATAGACACACTCCTAAACCTTGTGGACAGCCTTCCCAGAAGAGCTGAAATCGAGACTCATCAGACCAGGTAACGTTTTTCCAATCTTCTATTGTCCAATTTTGGTGAGCCTGTGTGAATTGTAGCCTTAGTTTCCTGTTCTTAGCTGACAGGAGTGGCACCTGGTGTGGTCTTCTGCTGCTGCCTTGCTGGGCCACCCTTAATACATCTACCTTTTGGGTTGTCCTGCCCGTTCAACATAAGTGCCTGACCTCACAAATGAGCTTCTGGAAGAATGGTCAAACATTCCCATAGACACACTCCTAAACCTTGTGGACGGCCTTCCCAGAATAGTTGAAGCTGTTATAGCTGCAAAGGGTGGGCCAACTCAATATTGAACCCTACGGAGTAAGAATGGGATGCCATTAAAGTTCATGTGCGTGTGTAAAGACAGGCGTCCCAATACTTTTGACAATATAGTGTACAACTATATAGATTAGACCAGTGGTTCCCAACCTCAGTCCTCAAGTACCCCCAACGGGCCATGTTTTGGGAACTTCCCTTAGATAAAATAGCTCTTATCAATACCGTGTAGTACGCATGTGACCGTGCCAAACCCAGCACCAAGGTGTGTCTACAGCATGTGCGATCCACGCCTCATGGATGAAAGGATGGACGTGATTGGCTGGGCTTGTCAATCAATGATTGATAAGCCCAGCCAATCACGTTCATCTTTTCCTCATAAAAGCAAACAGGAAACGGCGTGTCGTCACTTCCTGATGACGCCAGCACAGTGAAACGCACGTCTAATCGGGGATTCATCATTTCCAGGTCCCATATGTGACTTCCTTACTACTATCAAATTCAGAATGAGGCATGGATCGCCCGCCATTGAGAGTCTGATATATCCATCGGCACATGCTGTAGACACCTTGGTGCCGGGCTTGGCATAGTCACATGTGAGTGCAAAATGTTGATACTTTTTAAACCCATTTTTAATAAAACGTACTACCCTATAAGACCCCTCTTTTGTGTCCTTGGTGGAATCCATTCCCATATCCTTGGTTGCTGACGGAGGAGGTCCCTCAGAGGGGAGATGTTTTATTCGGGATCTTGCTGGTTTATCCAGCAAAGCGCATTTTGACCTCCCTTAAAAAGTGGTCAAACACCTCTGGTGAGTTGCCATCTACCTTTTGAGCACTCGTGGTGAAGTTTTTGAAGAGTTCTCCAATCAGAAGAATCCATTTTATTCCTAGGGTGTTGGGATTGTCACATTTGGACTTTTCGTATGTTTGCGATTTTTCCATGATTCATAACTATTAATTCCTCTGTTGAATCCACCACGTACACCGGAGCGGGGATTAATCATTTCCGAGCCCCATATGTGACTTCCTTACTACTATAAAATTCAGAATGAGGCGTGGATCGCCCGCCATTGAGAGTCTGATATATCCATCGGCACATGCTGTAGACACCTTGGTGGCGGGCTTGGCATAGTCACATGTGAGTGCAAAATGTTGATACTTTTTAAACCTATTTTTAATAAAACGTACTACCTTATAAGACCCCTCTTTTGTGTCCTTGGTAGAATCCATTCCCATATCCTTGGTTGCTGACGGAGGAGGTCCCACAGAGGAGAGATGTTTTTTTCGGGATCTTGCTGGTTTATCCAGCAAAGCGCATTTTGACCTCCCTTAAAAAGTGGTCAAACACCTCTGGTGAGTTGACATCTACCTTTTGAACACTCGTGGTGAAGTTTTTGAAGAGTTCTCTATTTGTTCTCTTGGTATGTCCCATCATCAGAGTCTCCAAGAAATAGAAGACAAGGGAAGACTCGCTCCATCAAACTCGATTACACTCATAAAAGCCATCATACATTTGTCCAGGGGTGTTGCTAGGTCTACAAAAGATCTGGGGCTAGAGCCCATAGCAACGTAATAAAGAAAGTCATACCCTTGGGTGGGCATACACATGTATATAATATACGTGTGTGTGTATATATCCCCAGAGAGCCCCCTTACATTAGGATCTCCAGAGAGCCTCCCCCTTGCATCAGGGTTCCCAGAGAGCCTCCCCCTTGCATCAGGGTTCCCAGAGAGCCTCTCCCTTAAATCAGGGTTCCCAGAGAGCCTCCCCCTTAAATCAGGGTCCCCAGAGAGCCCCCCACTTACATCAGGGTCCCCAGAGAGCCCCCCACTTACATCAGGGTCCCCAGAAAGCCCCCTTACATTAGGATCTCCAGAGAGCCTCCCCCTTGCATTAGGGTTCCCAGAGAGCCTCTCCCTTAAATCAGGGTCCTCAGAGAGCCTCCCCCTTAAATCAGGGTCCCCAGAGAGCCCCCCACTTACATCAGGGTCCCCAGAGAGCCCCCCACTTACATCAGGGTCCCCAGAGAGCCTCCCCTCCCCTTGGGGACCCCTTCAGAGACTCGGGGCTATGGGCCCCAGATTCGGGGCTATAGCCCCAAAAGCCCCCCCCTAGCGACACCACTGCATTTGTCTAATCATCCGCTGGGGTCTGTAATGCCGCGTACACACGACCGGTTTTCCCGTCAGAATAAACTGTGACGGTTTTTCCGATGGAGTTCCGCAGAACCGGACTTGCCTACACAAGATCACACCAAAGTCCGATTGTTTAGAACGCCATGACGTAGGACGGGACTAGAAAAAGGAAGTTCAATAGCCAGTAGCCAATAGCTGCCCTTGCGTCGTTTTTGGTCCGTCGGAATAGCATACAGACGAACGGTTTTCCCGATAGGAACTGATTCCGTCGGAAAGATTTAAAACATGTTCTATTTCTAGGTCCGTCAGAATTTTCGAAAGATAAAGTCCGATGAAGCCCACATACGATCGGAATATCCGATGGAATGATTCCGTCTGACCTTTTCTGCCGGAAAGTCCGGTCGTGTGTACGCGGCATAAAAGATTTCCTGCATCATTAATACAGTCAGGATGCTCCTCGGTGTGTCTTCTGGTGTTTAGCAAGGTTTCCTTTCTGATTGAAAGATTTCCCGCACTCTGAGCATGAATAAAGACGTTCACCCGTGTGAACTCTCTGGTGAATAACAAGCACTCCCTTCGCGGTGAAGGATTTCCCGCACTCTGTACATAAATATGGACGCTCACCTGTGTGGACCCTCTGATGAATAGCAAGTACTCCTTTCTCACTGAAACATTTCCCGCACTCTGGACAGGAATAAGGACGCTCGCCAGTGTGAGTTCTCTGGTGTAAAAGAAGATGTTCTTTCCTAATGAAACATTTCCCGCACTCTGAACATGAATAAGGGCGCTCACCGGTGTGAATTCTCTCATGTTTAAGAAGATGTTCTTTCCTGGTAAAACATCTCCCGCACTCTGAACACGAAAAAGGACGCTCACCCGTGTGAATTCTCTGGTGCATAAGAAGGTGTCCATTGGTGATGAAACATTTCTCACACTCTGAACATGAATAAGGACGCTCACCGGTGTGAAATCTCTGGTGTGAAAGAAGATCTATGTTGCGCATGAAACATTTCTCGCACTCTGAACAGGAAAACGGACGCTCTCCTGTGTGACTTCTCTGATGTTTAAGAAGGCCTCCCTTGTTAATGAAACATTTTCCGCACTCTGAACAGGAATAAGGACGCTCATCCATGTGAATTCTCGTATGTGTACGAAGGTTACATTTCCTGGTAAAAAATTTCCCGCACTCTGAACATGAATAAGGACGCTCTCCCGTGTGAACTCTCTGATGTTCAACAAGTATTCTTTCATGACTGAAAGATTTCCCGCACTCTGAACATGGATAAAGATGCTTTCCTGTGTGTCTTCCCTGGTGTCTAAGAAGATTTCCTTTATCACTGAAATATTTCCCACATTCTAGACATGAATAAGGACGCTCACCAGTGTGAACTCTCTGGTGTCTTAGGAGGCTTCCTTTCTCAGTGAACATTTTCCCGCACTCTGAACATGAATAAGGACGCTCACCCGTGTGAACTTTCTGGTGTTCAACAAGTATTACTTTCTGGGTGAAAGATTTCCCACATTCTGGACATGAATAAGGATGTTCACCAGTGTGAATTCTCTGGTGTCTAAGGAGGTTTCCTTTCACAGTGAAAGATTTCAAGCACTCTGAACATGAATAAGGACGCTCACCCGTGTGACTTCTCTGGTGTTTAAGAAGCACTGCTTTCTCAATGAAAGATTTCCCACACTCTGAACATGAATAAGGGCGCTCACCTGTGTGGATTCTCTGGTGAATAGTAAGTTTTACTTTGTGAGTGAAACATTTCCCGCACTCTGAACATGAATGCGGACGCTCTCCTGTGTGAACTCCGCTATGGCTTAAAGAAGATATCTCGGGATTGGATGGATCTGTTGATCTGTCAGCACTGTGAGAACTTGGATGGACATCTGGAGCAATTGTATGTGAATTATCAGAAGATGCCTCAGGATTAGAAGGATCCATTGATTTTGGATGGACATCTGACGTCATAGTATGGGATTTATCAGAAGGTTCCTCAGGATTAGAAGGATCCATTGATCTTAGATGGACATCTGAAGTCATAGTATGGGATTTATCAGAAGTTTCCTCAGGAATAGAGGGACCCATTGATCTTGGATGGGCATCTGAAGTCATAGTATGTGATTTAACAGAAGGTTCCTCAGGATTAGAGGGACCCATTGATCTTGGATGGACATCTGACGTCATAGTATGGGGTTTATCAGAAGATTCCTCAGGATGAGAAGAATCCGTTGATCTTAGATGGACATCTGAAGTCAAAGTATGGGATTTCTCAAAAAGTTCCTTAGGATTTGAAGGATCCATTGATCTTGGATGGACATCTGAAGTCATTGTATGGGATTTATCAGAAGATTCCTCAGGATGAGAAGGATCCGTTGATCCAACCAATCACAGTTCACTTTTGGAGAATATTGTGGAATATTGTGGAATGTCAGTATCTTCTGCCTTGCAATCTGGAGATATAATAAGATGTCCCTCCGATGTACTTATATTCCAAGAACACCGTCCATCTGCTGGAAAGCAATATTGTATGTCATCTATGTTCTTATACATCTTGTATTCAGAAGTAATAGATCTGTGTGTAGCTTTCAAAACATACTCAGTGCTCTGACATTGGATTGGGTGCAATTTTTAAAACTACAACTAAAAACCAGACCAATTATACAAAACACCCAAACCACACTTATGCCGCGTACACACGACCGGACTTTCCGGCAAACTAGGTCCGACGGTCTTCCCGACGGACTTTCGGCGGAATTCCAACGGACTTTCAAAACGAAAGGACTTGCCCACAAACGAACGGTCCAAGTCCATTCATTTTGAACGTGATGACGTAAACGGGACTAAACAAGGAAGTTCAATAGCCAGTAGCCAATAGCTTCCCTTGCATCCTATTTGGTCTGTTGGACCAGCACACAGACGAACGTATTTCCTGATTTAAGTCTGTCGGAACTGAGTCCATCGGATAGATTTGAAACATGTTCTATTTCTAGGTCCGTCTGATTTTTCCCCCCGAAAAACGAACAGATTAGCCCACATACGATCGGATTGTCCGACGGACTAATCCCGTCGGACCTAGTCTGTCGGAAAGTCCGGTCGTGTGTACGCGGCATAAGCAACAGTATTTGTGCGTTGGTGACAAGGTCGTGGAGAAGAATGGGACCTTCCTCCACCTATTCTTAAAAACTGTACTGATAAACTAGGATATACCGTTCATAAAATATACAGCAGTGGCTGGCAACTGGCAAGTTATATGGGGCTTCAGGTGCGATGTCTGACATCACTAAAGGTAAGCACATCATATTTAGTGTATGTAATGCAGGTGCAGTGTGTTTTCCTCACTTTAGGTGGCCCTCGACCGAAGTGGTAATACAGAAGGGGAAGGAAGTCGTGAGGAACTGTGGTCACTGGTTCCTGTGAATGGAAATAAAGTCCTATTAGCCACACATCATGACCAAGCTCTGGGGGAGGAGCGAAATGCGTTGGAGGAGGGCGTGGCCTGGCTGGAGCCTGGGCTGAAGCTGTCATACACGCATACACAGGGCCTTGCAGTGATGTGCGGCTCATATGCCTTTCTTTCTTCCCATTTACTGTTGGAGCTGGGATGGGCTCCGTCCTTACTTGCACTCCCAGCAGCTTGTTATAGGAGAGAACCCGATGTCTGGAGCGGCACGCGTCATTCGGTTTTGGTCACTAGGGAGACAGCTGTACATGACCTCGTCAGCCATCAGGACAAATAGTCAGGTTATACCAGAGGCTCTGGATGGACAGTTGGATAAATGACTCTATATTTAGGATGTATCTGGTCTATAAACCAGAGGCTCTGGATGGACAGCTGGATAAATGGTTTTATATTTAGGATGTATCCGGTCTATAAACCAGAGGCTATGGATGGACAGTTGGATAAATGGTTTTATATTTAGGATGTATCCGGTCTATAAACCAGAGGCTCTGGATGGACAGTTGGATAAATGGTTTTATATTTAGGATGTATCCGGTCTATAAACCAGAGGCTCTGGATGGACAGTTGGATAAATGGTTCTATATTTAGCATGTATCTGATCTATAAACCAGAGGCTCTGGGTGGACAGTTGGATAAATGGTTTTATATTTAGGATGTATCCGGTCTATAAACCAGAGGTTCTGGATGGACAGTTGGATAAATGGCTCTATATTTAGGATGTATGTGGTCTATAAACCAGAGGCTCTGGATGGACAGTTGGATAAATGGCTCTACATTTGGGATGTATCCGGACTATAAACCAGAGGCTCTGGATGGACAGTTGGATAAATGGTTCTATATTTAGGATGTATCTGGTCTATAAACCAGAGGCTCTGGATGGACAGTTGGATAAATGGCTCTATATTTAGGATGTATCTGGTCTATAAACCAGAGGCTCTGGATGGACGGTTGGATAAATGGTTCTATATTTAGGATGTATCTGGTCTATAAACCAGAGGCTCTGGATGGACAGTTGGATAAATGGCTCTATATTTAGGATGTATCTGGTCTATAAACCAGAGGCTCTGGATGGACAGTTGGATAAATGGCTCTATATTTAGGATGTATCCGGTCTGAAAAAATCAGAGGCTCTGGATGGACAGTTGGATAAATGGCTCTACAGTATATTTAGGATGTATCTGGTGTATAAACCAGAGGCTCTGGATGGACAGTTGGATAAATGGCTCTATATTTAGGATGTATCTGGTGTATAAACCAGTAGGTCTGGATGTATTTGGGCACACATTATAAAATATCCGGTATTAGCAGTATGGTCAGTTTGTGTAGTAGTGGATGTTGGAGATAAAGGATGTCACAGTGACTATGGAGGTAGAGAACGGAGAAGACAAGAGGGTTATTGGGTTTAAATAGAAAAAAAAATCCTACTACCTTCTTTGTGTATTCCAACGTATGCTCTCGTTTCTTTCTCCTTTTACCTTGGACATTGTACCTTTACCTTATATAACGTTCTCTGCTTATCTTTCATCATTTCCGCTCTCAGTGATCGACGCACAATAGGTGATATTGCTATCTTGTGGTGATTTTAAGAACTGCATCCTAGGTTACATTGTTATAGCCCGCTGATTTGTAGCTCGTTCTTACATACATTATGGCACACGCATATTACATTTTTTCACAGGAACTCAGGAGAGCAAATGTTTTTGGGAACACTAGGGGGCTGGGATCACAGGAAGGCAGGAATGCAAGAGTCTCTGGGATCACTGGAACGTTTTTTGGCATGTAGAGTTCCTCTTTAAGGGTAGCTCCTCCAAGTGGTGATGCAGGGTACATGTTTATATAGCTAGAGAAGTCGGGGGTTTGGGGCTTCTGGGTTAGTGGTCTGCTAAGGAATGGTCCCAGAGAGGGTTTTCTGAAGGGCGGCCGGCATACCATAGAGCAGCCATTCTCAACCAGAGTTCCATGGAACCCTAGGGTTCCTCCAGAGCTAGGGGTTCCTTGAGCTGTGGCTGATTGATCTCCCATCTTTTGGTTCCTGCATAGTTCCAGGATCATTGCCTCTTAGCAGAGCTAACTGATCTTTTTCACTGTTTGTAAAAATGGCAATCTGACCATCACTTTGAAGGGGGGGATCCCACTGACCACCAATGTAAGGGGCATTTTTGTCATTGACTACCAATGAACTGGTTTTGGTAGAGGTTCCCCAAGACTTGAAAATTATTTTAAGGGTTCCTTTGAGATAAAAAGTTTGAGGAAGACTGCCATAGAGCAATACCTGTAGTGGATCTAGCAAGAGGTGTACACTGGGTTCAACACAAGGCTTCTTGTCCAGTCCTGAGACACACCCTCAGTTGGGTCCCAGCAAATTCCAGCCTTGATCTATGGTTGAAAATACAATATATTGTCAAAAGTATTGGGACACCTGCCTTTACAGGACTTGTTGTCGGAAATTCCTTACGTGTGTACACAATTCCAACGCACAAAAGTCCACGCATGCTCGGAATCAAGCAGAAGAGCCGCACTGGCTATTGAACTTAATTTTTCTCGGCTCCTCGTATGTGTTGTACGTCACCGCATTCTTGACGTTCGGAATTTTCAACAACATTTGTGTGACCGTGTGTATGCAAGACAAGTTTGAGCCAACATCCATCTGAAAAAAATCCACGGTTTTGTTGTCGGAATGTCCGATCGTGTGTACATAGCATTAGTCCGTAGGGGTCAATATTGAGTTGGCCCAGCCTTTGCAGCTATAACAGCTTTAACTCTTCTGGGAAGGCTGTCCACACGGTTTAGGAGTGGTGTCTATGGGAATGTTTGACCATTCTTACAGAAGTGCATTGGTGAGGTCAGGCACTGATGTTGGACTTGAAGGCCTGGCTCACAGTCTCTGCTCTAATTCATTACAAAGGTGTTCTATCGGGTGGAGGACTCTGCGCAGGTCTGTCAAGTTCCTCCACCCCAAATTCGCTTATCCATGTCTTTATGGACCTTGCTTTGTGCACTGGTGGGCAGTCATGTTGGAACAGGAAGGGGCCATCCCCAAACTGTTCCCACAAAGTTGGGAGCAGGAAATTGTCCAAAATGTCTTAGTATGCTGATGCCTTAAAAGTTCCCCTCACTGGAACTAAGGAGTCAAGCCCAACCCCTGAAAAACATCCCCCACACCATAATCCCCCCTCCACCAAATGATTTGGACCAATTCACAAAGCAAGGTCCATAAAGACATGGAAGAGCGAGTTTTGAGTTTTCCTGTCAGGTAGGCTGAATGCGGCCCCCGGGATTTCTAACAGCAGACCTACTGGAATCACGTGATTCGGCCTGCGATTCTAGAATCGCTGAAAAACACGGGACACATTTGTGATGCCATTATTTCTTAATGGCACCTAGGGTTGCCACCCATCCAGGATTCACCTGGACAGTCCGGGTTTTGAATCATGTGTCCGGGTTTCAGACTACCTGAAACACAATACTCAAAATGGACTGTGGATCCCCATATAACCAAGTAGCACAACCACCGAGTACATAGATGTGCACACGGGCCCCATACACGGATAGGAGAGAAGAGAGGGCTTGATCTGTTCCTCCTCCTCCCACCCCTACCCCTCTGTCTGCCCACCCACATGCCAATCCTCAGTGTTCTGTGCCTCAGGAAAGGGATGTGTGGGCTGGAAGTTTAAAGCCCAGCAACCGGTAGATACATCGTGGATGAAAGGTGTCAATGCCCGAGCCTTTATCCTTGGGTGAGTGAGCTCACTCATCTACTGTCTGTGACTGAATCTTCTCCCCTCACTCCTTTCTTTCTCCTGCCTCCAAGTGAGTGAGTACACTATGACTAAGGTAAGGGGGACTAAGATGTAAGGGGTGCTCTGTAGACTCTGATGTAAGGGGGAGGTTTGGTGAGCAGAAACCCCCTTCCATCAGCGTTCCCCTTTACACCAGAGGCCACAGCGTTCCTCCTTTTTTGCTGTGCGTGGCTAAAGTGTCCGGGTTTGGCGTGAAGAAAAGGTGGCAACCCTAATGGCACCCCAAAGGCGGTGTGATTTCACTGAGATTGTCAAGCGATAAAACGCGCTTAAAATCGTAGCAAAAAATTGCGCTTGGCTCTGTGCCAAAGTTTGGTGCATGGGATTCTTTGGCGCATTTTCGGAGAGGAGGGAGGCCCATTCAAATTAATAGTGTCACTCCAAAAATGCGCCACAAAAAAAAAAAAGCTAAAAAAAAAATGCGGTGCAGCGGATGTGTCGCTGCAATAACGCTTAGGTGGGACTGGGGCCTAAAGCCTCGTACACGCGATCGGATTGCCGGTCAGACTTTTGTCCGAAGGGCGCGCGCCGGGAACGTGTCTTGCATACTAATGGCGCACAATTGTCGGCCAGCAAACACAAACGTACGTGGAATTTTAGCTCCTGAGCGCCACCCTTTGGGCACCTTCTGCTAATGTCGTTTTGATGAATTGTCGGCCAACAAACACAAACGTACGTGGAATTTCAGCTCTTGAGCGCCACCCTTTGGGCACCTTCTGCTAATGTCGTGTTTGGTGAGCATTGATTCCGAGCATGCGTGTTTGTACTTTGGACTTTTGTGTGACGGACTTGTGTACACACGATACGAAAATCTGACGACAGACCGTTGCCTGCCGAAAATTTACTAGCCTGCCATCCAATATTTGTTGGCCGAAAGTTGGACTGAAGGAGAGTACCAATGGTCGGATTTTATGCAGTCTGTCATCGCACAATTCCCTGCCGAAAATCCGATCGCGTGTATGAGGATTTATAGTGATAACCCCCGTAGAAGTGGGATTCTGTCTGTGTGGAGAAGAGGACACATTGTACAGTAAGTTGAAGCAGGAACTCAGTTCAGTCACGTGTTTCCGGAGGGAACTTCCTGTCAGTTACACCCCTCACTTTTACCTCAGAGATTACCTCAGACAGTTGAGATGAGTGTCCTCCATGTCATGTCAGGTAAGAGATCGTTCTCTGAGCCACAACTCCCATTATATCCCGGTAATATCACCTAATTCGTGTTTCTGGGACACGTCTGTATGTATGAGTGATATTCCGTGTTATAGTTCAGTCAGGTCTCTTCAATTTTATTGCATTAACCACCTACCGCAAACCGCCGTCATTGTACTTTGACGCCAAATACCGTTGTTATGGCAGCAGCTAGCTGTTTTAATTTGGAACCACTATTCAATATTAGGACAGGAGTTCCCTATCTATGAAATTTCCAGAAATTTTATATATATATATATATATATAACACATACACTATATTGCCAAAAGTATTGGGACACCTGCCTTTACACGCACATGAACTTTAATGGCATCCCAGTCTAATGCCCTGTACACACGGTCGGACTTTCCGACGGAATATGTGCCATCGGAGCTCGTTGTCGGAAATTCCGACCGCGTGTGGGCTCCATCGGACTTTTTCCATCGGAATTTCCGACACACAAAATTTGAGAGCAGGCTATAAAGTTTTCCGACAACAAAATCCGTTCGGGTAAATTCCGACCGTGTGTGGACAATTCCGACGCACAAAGTGCCACGCATGCTCAGAATAAATTAAGAGACGAAAGCTATTGGCTACTGCCCCGTTTATAGTCCCGACGTACGTGTTTTACGTCACCGCGTTCAGAACGATCGGTTTTTCCTTCAACTTTGCACGACCTTGTGTATGCAAAACAAGTTTGAGCCAAAATCCGTCAGAAAAAATCCATGGATTTTGTTGTCGGAAATGTCCGATCATGTGTACAGGGCATTAGTCCGTAGGGTTCAATATTGGGTTGGCCCACCCTTTGCAGCTATAACAGCTTCAACTCTTCTGGGAAGGTTGTCCACAAGGTTTATGGAGAGTGTCTATAGGAATGTTTGACCATTCTTCCAGAAGCACATTTGTGAGGTCAGGCACTGATGTTGGACGAGAAGGCCTGGCTCGCAGTCTCCGCTCTAATACATCCCAAAGGTGTTCTGTTGGGTTGAGGTCAGGACTCAGACCAGTCAAGTTCCTCCACCCCAAACTCACTCATCCATGGCTCTGGGAATCATGCCTATGGCTGTCAGAGTCTTGCAATGCCTCATGGGAGTTCCACAACAGCTGCAGCACCGAGGCTGCCTACCCCCTGCTTTTAATCCCTTCTTATCATAACCTTAATGGTTATATGTGCTTTTTGGTATAAGAAAACAAAGAAATAGGTTTGGAACACAACCATTGTGACTTAATATGTTTCTTGCCACACACAACCCACCAAATGAGCACATCGACATCATGCTTCTATGGTAGACCTTTTTTTTGCAATATATACAGTTTAGTCCAACATGATGATCATCTCATTGGGATAACAAAGTGGTCCAAGTATCTTCTGGAGCCTGAGAGTGAAACACGATCGGCATCATGCTTCTACAGTAGACTTTTTTTTTACAATATATACAGTTTATTCCAACATGATGCTCATCTCATTGGGATAACGAAGTGGTCCAAGTATCTTCTAGAGCCCGAGAGTGAAACACGATCGGAATCATGCTTCTACGGTAGACTTTTTTTTACAATATACACAGTTTAGTCCAACATGATGATCATCTCATTGGGATAACGAAGTGGTCCAAGTATCTTCTGGAGCCCAAGAGTGAAACATGATCGGCATCATGCTTCTACGGTAGACTTTTTTTTTTACAATATATACAGTTTAGTCCAACATGATGATCATCTCATTGGGATAAGTATCTTCTGGAGCCCTGGAGCAAAATTTATTCTGCAAACCAGAACTACCCAGGTCACCAACCCCTCACGTACAAGACAACCTCACTGATACTTTTTCTACCATAATCTTCCCATCAGAATGTCCACGCAACACAATGAGAATGGCCACACCTTCTACTTCCCCTCCTTTTTACTTTTTTTTTCTCCCTCATATTTTGGACTCCTTTCCACTTTAAAGATAATGAATGTCATTTTTGATGAAAGATATGAGCGGACACGTGTGGAATTGGACCTTCTGGACTCTCCATCTCCCTAATAAAACACCTATGGATGACTCGCCCATTAACTGAGCCTATTCCAATCACCAATTATCTAAACATGATGGTCATTTGTTTAAAGAAAATGGACTCAGAATACTGTAAACCTTTATTTTTTTGGTTTATTTGACAAAATCAGAATAACTGAGACACTTATAATAAAATTTAGATTACATTTCAATCAAAACTTGTTGACTGAAGTAAAAAGACACATCCGATTCGTTATACATTGACTGGACCAATGAAACCCAGTTTCTTTAGTAAAACCAAAAAAAAAAGAGCAATGATGTTCCGCAGCCAATAGCAACTTAGAAAAAGGCTCACTGGTAAAAGACAAATCTTGATAGGAATGGATTTTGCGGCATTTTACTGTCAATGTATTGCTGCGGTTGCTTGTTTGTTGCCCGCGTTTTGCTACGATTGTCCATGTTTTGTGGTGATGGTCAGGGCGTCACCGTCTTTCCAGCTGCTAGTAAATATCCAATGCACCGGCAGATGGATCACACAGCCCCGCGGTGTTGACTGATTTTCACTAGTGCCTCGTCTTATGCATGGAGTGGGACCTCACCCCGTGGTAGACTGAATGAGAACGCTCATCTCCAGGGCCTGACTGCTGCCAGAAACGAGCGCTGTCAATCAGCCCTCATTAAATATTCACGTCTTGCTAGCAGCATGGTTGGACAGCAGAGCTGGAAGGGGGGGGCGGGGTGTTTGACCATGCTGCTCAGCAACCACTGGATGGATCAGAATGGAACCAAGGGCTCCAAGCTTTTGATCTCCTGGAGAATTTAATAACTACATTGGGATTTTATGGGACCAACACAAATTGGCACATAATTGTGAAGTGGAAGGAAAATGATAAATAATTTTCAACATTTTTTACAAATAAATATGTGAAAAGTGTGGGGTGCATTTGTATTCAGTTACCTTTACTCTGATACCCCTAACTAAAAATTAGTGGAACCAATTGCCTTCAGAAGTCACATAATTAGTAAATAGAGTCCACCTGTGTGTAATTTACTCTCAGTATAATTACAGATGTTCTGTGAAGCCCTCAGAGGTTTGTTAGAGAACCCTAATGAACAGACAGCATCATGAAGGCCAAGGAACACACCAGACAGGTCAGGGATAAAGTTGGGTTAGGTTATAAAATAATATCCCAAGCTTTGATCTCACGGAGCTCTGTTCAATCCATCATCCGAAAATGGAAAGAGTATGGCACAACTGCAGACCTACCAAGACATGGCCGTCCACCTAAACTGACCGGTCGGGCAAGGAGAGCATTCATCAGAGAAGTAGCCAAGAGGTCCATGGTAACTCTGGAGGAGCTGCAGAAATCCACAGCTCAGGTGGGAGAATCTGTCCACAGGACAACTATTAGCTGTGCACTCCACAAATCTGACCTTTATGGAAGAGTGACAAGAAGAAAAACATTGATGAAAGAAAGTCATAAGAAGTCCTGTTTGCAGTTTGCGAGAAGCCATGTGGAGGACACAGCAAACATGTGGAAGAAGGTGCTCTGGTCAGATGAAATCAAAATTGAACTGTTTGTTCCTAAAGCAAAACGCTATGTGTGGCGGAAAACTAATACTTCACATCACCCTGAACACACCATCCCCACCGTGAAACATGGTGGTGGCAGCATCATGTTATAGGGATGCTTTTCTTCAGCAGGGAAGCTGGTCAGAGTTGATGGGAAGATGGATGGAGCCAAATACAGGACAATCTTAGAAGAAAACCTGTTAGAGTCTGCAAAAGACTTGAGACTGGGGCGGAGGTTCACCTTCCAGCAGGACAATGACCCGAAACATACAGCCAGAGCTACAATGTAATGGTTTAGATCAAAGCATATTTATGTGTTAGAATGTCCCAGTCTAAATGCAGACCTAAATCCAATTGAGAATCTGTGGCAAGACTTGAAAATTGCTGTTCACAGACGCTCTCCATCCAATCTGACAGAGCTTGAGATATTTTGCAAAGAAGAATGGGCAAAAATGTCCCTCTCTAGATGTGCAAAGCTGGTAGAGACATCTTCAAAATGATTTGCGGCTGTAATTGCAGCGAAAGGGGGTTCTACAAAGTATTGACTCAGGGGGGCGCCATACAAATGTACGCCACACTAAACTGGGTTCCGGAGATCGGGTTAGCTATTGAATGCTGGCACGGCTGCGCGAATCGCCGTCATTGTACGTCGGCCAATTTAAGAAGCTATAGGGCTTTGTGGCGCGACGCCGGACCCCGATGCGCGTGGGCCGGCAGGTGCGATGTCCACCTGCCACCCCGCAATTACTCTACAGAGAGGCAGAACGGGGATCTGTCAGTGTAAACAAACAGATCCCCGTTTTGACAGGGGAAGTAGAGAGAGATCTGCTGTTCCTAGTGATCAGGAACAGCAATCTCTCTCTTCCTCCAGGCACTACACTCCCCCCCACAGTTAGAAACGCCTCCCTAGGAAACACTTAACCCCTTGATCGCCCCCTAGTGTTAACCCCTTCCCTGCCAGTGCCATTTATACAGTAATCAGTGGCTATTTTAAGCTCTGATCGCTGTATAAACGTCACTGCTCCCAAAAAAAAGTGTCCGATCTGTCCGCCGGAATGTCGCAGTCCCAATAAAAATCGCAGATCGCCGCCAATACTAGTAAAAAAAAAAAAAAAATGCCATAAATCTATCCCGTTTTGTAGACGCAACTTTTGCGCAAACCAATTCATATACGCTTATTGCGATTTTTGTTGTAGAAGAATACATATCGGCCTAAACTGAGGAAGAAATTTGTTTTTTACATTTTTTTGGATATTATAGAAAAAAGTAAAAAATATTGTTTTTTTTTTTTTTTCAAAATTGTCGCTCTTTTTTTGTTTATAGCGCAAAAAAAACCCGCAGAGGTGATCAAATGCCACTAAAAGAAAGCTCTATTTGTGGGAAAAAAAGGACATATTTTGTTTGGGTACAACTTCGCATGACCGCGCAATTGTCAGTTAAAGCGACGCAGTGCCGTATCGCAAAAAAATGGTCTGGTCATTAAGGGGGGTAAATCCTTCCAGCCCTTAAGTGGTTAACAATGCTTCCTTTCCAAGTGAAATGTCATACACAGTCTATGAAAAGGTTGTCAACCTATGTGAACTCTCTGGTGTCTAAGAAGCTCTCCCTGCTGACTAAAACATTTCCCGCACTCTGAACATGCGTAAGGGCGCTCACCCGTGTGACTTCTCTGGTGTTTATGAAGGTCTCCTTGCTGAATGAAACATTTTCCACACTCTGAACATGAGAAAGGACGCTCACCCGTGTGAATTCTCTGGTGTCTAAGAAGGTTGCTTTTTTCAGTGAAACGTTTCCCGCACTCGGAACAGGAAAAAGGATGCTCACCTGTGTGACTTCTCTGATGTTTCAGAAGGCTTCCTTTCTGAATGAAATCTTTCCCGCACTCTGTACATGAGTAAGGCCGCTCACCCGTGTGAATTCTCTGGTGCAACTGAAGCGTATATTTCTGCATGAAGCATTTCCCGCACTCTGAACACAGATAGGGACGCGCACCTGTGTGACACCTCTGGTGTTTACGGAGGCTCACTTTGTGTCTAAAGCATTTTCCGCACTCTGGGCACGAAAAAGGGCGCTCACCCGTGTGAATATTCTGGTGTTCAACAAGGCTTTGTTTCTCGGTAAAGCGTTTCCCGCACTCTGGACATGAATAGGGACGCTCGCCCTTGTGAATTTTCATGTGTGTGGCCAGGCCTCCTTTCTGAGTGAAACACTTCCCGCACTCTGGACATGAATAGGGACGCTCGCCCGTGTGAATTCTCCGGTGTGTTTGAAGTGTATGTTTTTGCATGAAACATTTTCCGCACTCTGGACATGGATAAGAACATTCACCCGCGTGAATATCCTGGTGTTTGATGAGGCTTCTTTTATCAATTAAGCATTTCTCTGTCTCTGGACATGAATGGGGATGCTCACCTGTGTGAATTTTTTGGTGTCTACTAAGTTTTTTCTTGTTCTCGAAACATTTCCCACACTCTGAACAGGAAGAGGGACGCTCGCCTGTGTGAACTTTCTGATGTCTAAGGAGGTTTCTGTTTTTAGAGAAAGATTTCCCGCCCACTGAATAGGACAATGAACTCTCTCCTGTGTGAACCCCTTCATGGCTTAGGGAAGACTCCTTGGCATTAGATGGATCTGTTGACCTCTCCGTACCATCAGATCTTAGGTGTAGATCTGAAGACTCCTGAAGATTAGAGTCCTCTGATTGATTGAAGATTGATCCCGGTGTATTCTGAGTAATGACATTTTCTCCTGGAAAGTGTTGTCTGATGTCGTCAGATTTTGAGTTATAATCTGGAAATAAAATACAATGATCCTCAGAGGTTTTCCAGTAATTGCATCCACCTGTTGGAAAATTATTTTAAAATACATGATTCATTTTTCTCAACCTCACTCTTTGGGAATGTGACAACAGAGATGGACCTTCGTACAGCAGTGGTGGTCACCTCATTAGCCACGGGGGGGGGGCCTCAAGTATGGACCTGAGCCACTGAGAGCCTCTTGTGCTTCAAGCTGTGGTGCTGCCCAGACCTGCTGCTCAGATCTGTTAGTGTCTGCACCAGAGAGAGAAGCAACCAAGGATTAAAGACCCAGATGACTGCAGACCACTAAGCGCCCAGGACAACAGTATACGCCTTCACGGTATACTAGTACTGGTGAGGGGATTCAGCCGTGTTTTTGTTCAACTGCTAGAGATCCAACACAACCAGAGACTGCCTTTGCCTAACAGCCCTAAAAATAGTTAATTGCATGCTTAAGAGTAGGTAACGCGTGCACCACGGCACAGTTTGGGCCCCACCGTTAGCTGGGTTTACAGAGGAAGGGGACATCTCTCTGGTGGGTTCCATCCATCTGTACGAAACACACACACTGAGTGAATACATTGTTTCTATCTGTTTATCAGATGATGGGGGGGATCTAGGTGGATCCTCCGTACGGCTCTGCTTTACAATAAAGTCTACGTTCTAATGAGGAACGAAGATGGACCTTTCACACGGTATACAGTATCCCCACCTCATTTGTTGGGAACATGACGTTATATTGAGAAATGAGGATGGACCTTTCATGTGGTGTACAGTATCTCCTCATTTGTTGGGAACATGACATTATATTGAGGAATGGAGATGGACCTTTCATATGGTGTACAGTATCTCCATCTCATTTGTTGGGAACATGACGTTATATTGAGGAATGGAGATGGACCTTTCATATGGTGTACAGTATCTCCACCTCATTTGTTGGGAACATGATGTTAAATTTGAGGAATGGAGATGGACCTTTCATTTGGTGTACAGTATCTCCTCCCCATTTGTTGAGAACATGACGTTATATTAAGGAATGAAGATGGACCTTTCATATGGTGTATAGTATCTTCTCCTCATTTGTTTGGTACATGACATTATTTATTTTGAGGAATGCAGATGGACCATCACTAAGCTTAATGGAGATGGACAATTATTAAGTTAGAATTACCTTCTCAAATTAGTTTGCCATTTCAACTTTGTCATTTACAATTCAGTTTCATCTTACCCGGCCATGTGAGGGGCGGCTGATTTTCCATCATGACGTCCTTGTAGAGATCCTTGTGTCCTTCTAAATACTCCCACTCCTCCATGGAGAAAGAGACAGTGACATCCTGACACCTTATAGGAACCTGACACACACAATGATACAGTCACCATCCAAACACATCCCTTGTCTGTTACTGGATAATGTCCCAGAATTCCCAGCACCCCTCACCTCTCCTGTCAGCAGCTTAGTCATCTTCTTGGTGACTTCTAGAATCTTCGTCTTGCTATTTCTCTCAAGTGTCAAGAAGGAAGGTGGAGGCACAGTGAGGGGATTTTGTCTTTCCCTTTTTCTTGTGGACAAGCGGTGACTTTTCCTCTTTGTAATATTAAGTGGTTTCTTCATAACTACAGAAAAGTCCTGTGAAATACAGCAATAAATATAAGAATCTGGAACTCTCCTCACAACTCTGGACAGATTTGTGCCTTATTAATAGAGGTAAGAGGGATGTCATCTGAACCTCCCAGAATCTGCCTCACCTCTGCAGTCAGCAGGTAGATGATCTCCAGGATGAGGTTAAATAAAATCTCATTCAAGAAAAATGCATTTTTTTCAAATTTTTCGGAATTCAAAGACTGATGATGGTCCATCACGACGTTCTTGTAGAGATCCTTGTGTCCTTCTAAATACTCCCACTCCTCCATGGAGAAATGCACAGTGACATCCTGACACCTTATAGGAACCTGACACACACAACGATACAGTCACCATCCAGACACATCCCTTGTCTGTTACTGGATAATGTCCCAGAATTCCCACCACCGCTCACCTCTCCTGTCAGCAGCTCCATCATCTTCTTGGTAACTTCTAGAATCTTCTTCTCTTTTCTCTCTGTTGTCAGGCAGTGAAGTGGAGATGTCCCATGAAGACAGCAGTTGGGTTCTAATGGATCACCAGACATTTTCTTCACTACTTTATAGTCCTGAGCAAATGGAGAAAATAAATCATTAACGACTTCCCAGATGTCATATGACCCTCCCAGAATCCTTCCTGACTTCAGTTTTTTTTTTTTGTTAAATAAAAGAGAATAACCCAAGTTTATTATTAGAGATAAGAGTGATGTCATGTGACCTCCCATAATCCTCCTCACCTCTCCGGTCAGCAGGTAGATGATCTCCATGTTGAGGTCTAGTATCCTCTTAGTCACTTGGCTTTTGTCTTTCTCCATCATCACTGATTTGGTCATGCGACCTAAACAGGAAAATTCTCTCTGCCAACGAATAATAATCTGATAATAAGTTTACTTGAACCAAAGCTCCTTATCATAGGTTTGGATAGAAGGTTTAGATCAGACATGTCAAACCTATCTTTTATGGGCTACATGTGACCCTCTTAGTCCTACTCTGTGGTCTTCAGTGGTTTAAGGATAAAAAAAGTGAAAGCTATTCTCCAGTTGATAAGTTACATTTTCTTACATAATTTAGCATCTAAATACTTCAGGAACTGTTCTATGGCCCCTTTTTTCGGAGACTAAAAATTGTAAGTTTCAATTTTACACGAAGGTTAAGTCCCAAACTGGTATAATATTTTCATGGAATATAGCAACATCAACTGTGCCTTCAGGGAGATCCTGCTCCTAAACTCTTGCAGTTCGATCATCCTGCACATGAACGAGATGAAGCACTTGACTTCATGCACCTAGTCCCGAACAAGCATCGTACGATCTTAGATTAATCTGTCAAAAAGAAAGCCTTGCAAGATCTTGGGGAAGAGGTTCATTTTTTACCAAGAATCTTCCACAAGCTGTGAGGTGTAAGTATTATTTTATCTGGACTATAGACCAGAGGCTCTGGATGGACAGTTGGATAAATGGTTCTATATTTAGGATGTATCTGGTCTATAAACCAGAGGCTCTGGATGGACAGTTGGATAAATGGTTCTATATTTAGGATGTATCTGGTCTATAAACCAGAGGCTCTGGATGGACAGTTGGATAAATGGATCTATATTTAGGATGTATCCGGTCTATAAACCAGAGGCTCTGGATGGACAGTTGGATAAATGGTTCTATATTTAGGATGTATCTGGTCTATAAACCAGAGGCTCTGGATGGACAGTTGGATAAATGGTTCTATATTTAGTATGTATCCGGTCTATAAACCAGAGGCTCTGGGTGGACAGTTGGATAAATGGTTCTATCTTTAGGATGTATCCGGTCTATAAACCAGAGGCTCTGGATGGACAGTTGGATAAATGGTTCTATCTTTAGGATGTATCCTGTCTATACACCAGAGGCTCTGGATGGACAGTTGGATAAATGGTTCTATATTTAGGATGTATCTGGTCTATAAACCAGAGGCTTTGGGTGGACAGTTGGATAAATGGTTCTATATTTAGGATGTATCTGATCTATAAACCAGAGGCTCTGGATAGACAGTTGGATAAATGGTTCTATATTTAGGATGTATCTGATCTATAAACCAGAAGCTCTGGATGGACAGTTGGATAAATGGCTCTATATTTAGGATGTATCTGGACACATATTATATTATAACTCCAATTTACAGGATGTGATATGTCTGTAGTAGTGAATCTTGGAGATAGAAGACGTCACAGTGACTATGGAGGAAGAGGATGGACATCACAAGGGTTGCTGGGTGTAAATAGAAAATATCTTCTTACCTTTTTTGTGTAATCCAGTGATGTCTCCTACATACTTCCTTGGCCTTTCACCCGGAACTTCCTGTTTTTACCTTACATCACTTCCTCCCTGTTTGGACCCGCACAATATGTGATATCGCCCTCTTGTGGTTATTTGAAAAACTGCATCCTACGTTATGTTTTAATATTTTGCCTGCTGCCCTGTTGTTCATTCCTCCATTATTTTGCACATAGATGATGACATACATACAATATACTTCATTTAAAATAAAATCAATAATAATATATATTGACAAATAGTATTCTGTTCTTTTTGAAAGCTCAAATCAATATCCTCATACACCTACCTAGAGCCAAAAGTTCTGATTCCACTGGACAAGTTTATTGCCAGGTCAAGGGACCCTCAGGTCTTCGCCATGGACACTCTGGTGACTATGTAGGACAAGTTTAACCTGATTTGCCCCTTTCCTCTTCTACAGCTTCTGCATCATCTGCTTCACAGGATCAAGATGAAGGATCTTCCAGGTATTCTCATTGCACCGAATGAGCCCAGGAGGATATGGTACTCAGACATATTCAGACTCCTGGCAGACTCTACGTGGGCCCTTCAGGATCACCCAGACCTTCTGTTGCAAGGGCCGGTCCATCATCCAGCTTTGTCTTTTTTTGTAATCTTCATCTTTTGTACAAATTTTTATGCACTTCCCACCTCGGATTACTGAATTTTAAAATGTATAAATGGCTTCCAGTACTAAGCCAAGATTCATATTCCCGAAGATATTGTTGCACCTCTAATATAAGGGACATTCTTCCCAATGACCACAAATGTAAGGGACATTCATCCCACTGACCTCCAATGTAAGGGATATTCTTCTCAATGACATCCAATGTAAGGAGCATTCCTCCCAATCACCTCCAATGTAAAGAGCATTCTTCTCACAGACCACCAATGTAAGGAGCATCCTTCTCACTGGCCACCAATTTAAGGAGGATTCTTCTCACGGACCTCCAATGTAAGGGATATTCTTCTCAATGTCCTCCAATGTAAGGGACATTCTTCCCAATGACCTCCAATGTAAGGAGCATTCTTCTCACGGACCACCAATGTAAGGAGCATTCTTCCCACTGACTACCAATGTAAGGAACATTCTTCTTATTGATCACCAATGTAAGGGACATTCTTCCCACTGGCCTCCATTGTAAGAGGATGTTCTTCGATGTAAACATGAATGTGTAACTTCCCATGGCCCATCAATGTAAGGGACATTCCTTCAACTGACCACCAATGCAATGCACCCCTCTCCACAGATCACAAATATAAAGGGAAAATAAAAAAAAGTTATGTCCCAACTTGACCTGACACCGATATTCCACCCAAAAATTTTAATTTCGCTGTCTGGATTCCTCCCCCCCTCCGGTGTCACATTTGGCAGCTTTCGGGGGGGGGGGGGGGGGGGAGCAGATACCTATCTAATTCAGGTATTTTCTCCCACTTCTGGTTAAAGATCGCTGCAGTAATCTACACCATGTCTGGCCCCTCCTCCGTCCCACCAGCTGTCTTCTGGGAGACACACAGGTCCCAGAAGACAGCAGGGGCCACTCAGAACACACATGCGCAGGCTGTGAAGCCGCAAAGGATTGACTTCCTAATTCCCTTACTATCAATGCCGGCGTCCCCACCTGGAGCTGAGGGGACAGGTTGGCTTTGGGTGAGGACATCGTCGGCGCCCTGGACAGGTAAGTGTCCTTATTTTATTTTTTTACGTGGAACTCTGCTTTAAACCACTAATTATGATGACCTCTGAAGAAAATTAATATAATGGCTTTGAAATTATTCTTTATTTTAGAAAATCAGCATAACAAATGAACATACCATACAATGGAGCTTTGAAATCAAATCTGGTGTAATTAAGTTAAAAAATATTTTACATTTATTATACATTATCTAGACCAATGAAAAGCCAGCTTCTAGCAATGACATGCAACAGCCAATAGAAACTTAAAAGAGGTCCATTGAGGAAAGATAAATATGGGTTGGACTGGATGTTTCTGTACATGTCATAGATATGTTTTGCCAATCCCTTTGTTTGATGTCTGTGTATTTATACGCTTGTCCTTGTATTGTTACGATTGCCCACTTGTTGCCCCAAGTACTGTTATGGGTACTCATTTGTTGCCCTATGTATTTTTATGACTTCCCATTTGTTGCCCTACGTATTGTTATGGTTGCCCAAAGTATTGTTATGGCTGCCCATTTGTTGCCCCAAGTATTGTTACTGTATGGTTGCCTATTTGTTGCCCCATTTATTGGTATGGTTGCCTATTCGTTGACCCAAGTATTGTTATGGTTTCCTATTTGTTACCACAAGCATTATGGTTGTCCTTTTGTTGCCACAAGTACTGTTATGGTTGCCCATTTGTTGCCCCAAATATTGTTATGGTTGCCTATTTGTTGCCCCAAGTATCGTTATGGTTGCCCATTTGTTTTGCCATGTATTGTTAAGGCTGCTCATTTTTTGCCCCATGCATTGTTACGGTTGTTCATTTGTTGCCCCGTGTATTGTTATGGCTTCCCATTTGTTGCCCCATGTATTTTTATGGTTGTCCATTTGTTGCCCCATGTATTGTTATGGTTTCCTATTTTTTGCTATACAGTGGGGACGGAAAGTATTCAGACCCTCTTAAATTTTTCACTCTTTGTTATATTGCAGCCATTTGCAAAAATCATTTAGGTTCATTTTTTTCCTCATTCATGTGCACACAGCACCCCATATTGACAGAAAAACACAGAATTGTTGACATTTTTGCAGATTTATTAAAAAAGAAAAACTGAAATATCACATGGTCCTAAGTATTCAGACCCTTTGCTGTGACACTCATATATTTAATTCAGGTGCTGTCCATTTCTTCTGATCATCCTTGAGATGGTTCTACACCTTCATTTGAGTCCAGCTGTGTTTGATTATACTGATTGGACTTGATTAGGAAAGCCACACTCCTGCCTATATAAGACCTTACAGCTCACAGTGCATGTCAGAGCAAATGAGACTCATGAGGTCAAAGGAACGGTCTGAAGAGCTCAGAGACAGAATTGTGGCAAGGCACAGATCTGGCCAAGGTTACAAAAACATTTCTGCTGCACTTAAGGTTCCTAAGAGGACAGTGGCCTCCATAATCCTTAAATGGAAGACGTTTGGGACGACCAGAACCCTTCCTAGAGCTGGCCATCTGGCCAAACTGAGCTATCGGGGGAGAACAGCCTTGGTGAGAGAAGTAAAGAAGAACCCAAAGATCACTGTGGCTGAGCTCCAGAGATGCAGTCGGGAGATGGGAGAAAGATGTAGAAAGTCAACCATCACTGCAGCCCTCCACCAGTCGGGGCTTTATGGCAGAGTGGCCCGACGGAAGCCTCTCCTCAGTGCAAGACACATGAAAGCCCACATGGAGTTTGCTAAAAAACACCTGAAGGACTCCAAGATGGTGAGAAATAAGATTCTCTGGTCTGATGAGACCAAGATAGAACTTTTTGGCCTTAATTCTAATGTATCTGTGGAGAAAACCAGGCACCGCTCATCACCCGTCCAATACAGTCCCAACAGTGAAGCATGGTGGTGGCAGCATCGTGCTGTGGGGGTGTTTTTCAGCTGCAGGGACAGGACAACTGGTTACAATCAGGGGAAAGATGAATGCGGCCAAGTAGAAGGGTTATCCTGGACGAAAACCTTCTCCAGAGTGCTCAGGACCTCAGAGTGGGCCGAAGGTTTACCTTCCAACAAGACAATAACCCTAAGCACACAGCTAAAATAAAGAAGGAGTGGCTTCACAACAACTGCGTCACTGTTCTTGAATGGCCCAGCCAGAGCCCTGACTTAAACCCAATTGAGCATCTCTGGAGAGACCTAAAAATGGCCGTCCACCAACGTTTACCATCCAACCTGACAGAACTGGAGAGGATCTGCAAGGAGGAATGGCAGAGGATCCCCAAATCCAGGTGTGAAAAACTTGTTGCATCTTTCCCAAAAAGACTCATGGCTGTATTAGATCAAAAGGGTGCTTCTACTAAATACTGAGCAAAGGGTCTGAATACTTAGGACCATGTGATATTTCAGTTTTTCTTTTTTAATAAATCTGCAAAAATGTCAAACATTTCCCGCACTCTGGGGGAATATGGGGTGCTGTGTGTACATTAATGAGGAAAAAAAATGATTTTAGCAGTAGAGTGAAAAATATAAGGGGGTCTGAATACTTTCCGTCCCCATTGTATGTATTGTTATGGTTGCCCATTTGTTGCCCCATGTACTGTTATGGTTTGCCATTTCTTGCCTCATGAACTGTTATGGTTTCCTATTTGTGGCCCATGTATTGTTATGGTTGCCCATTTGTTTCCCTGTGTATTGTTATGGTTGCCTATTTGTTGGCCCAAGCATTATTATAGTTGCCTATTTGTTGCCCTAAGCATTGTTATGGTTGCCCATTTGTTGCCCCATGTACGGATAGGGGAAACAATGGGCAACCATATCAGTACATAGGGCAACACATGGGCAACCATAACAATACATATAGGAACAAATGGGCAACCATAACAATACATGGGGCAACAAATGGGAAACCATAACAATACATGGGGCAGAGGTGGGGGACTCGAGTCACATGACTTGACTCGAGTCAGACTCGAGTCACCTGTTTGAGGACTTGCGACTTGCTTGACAAAATTAAATAAATGACTCGACTTGACTTGTCACTAATGACTTGCGACTTGACTTTGACTTGGGCTATTTTGACTTGGCACCACCAGTTCTGTGTCTTGGCCTAGGCAAAAGCCGCCCCCCCCCCCCAAAAGAAAGCTCCCCCGAGTCCCGGCTTCGGGGTAGATCAGTATTTTGACTTAATTTGTGACTTGACCAAAATAAATGACTTGACTTGCTTGACTTCTAGCAGGGACTCGACTTGACTTGCTTGCTTTTCGCCACAGTAAATTGGGACTTGCTTGTGACTTGAAGGTTAAGACTTGAGACTTGCTTGTGACTTGCACATGTGTGACTTACTCCCATCACTGACATGGGGCAACAAATGGGCAACCATAACAATACATAGGGCAAAAATGGGCAACCATATGTATTGTTATGGTTGCCCCAAGTTTTGGTATGGTTGCCTATTTGTTGGCCCAAGCATTATTATAGTTGCCTATTTGTTGCCCTAAGCATTGTTATAGTTGCCTATCTGTTGCCCTAAGCATTGTTATGGTTGCCCATTTGTTGACACAAGTATTATTATGGTTGCCTATTTGTTTTCCCATGTATTGTAATGGTTGCCCATTTGTTTCCCCAAAACTTTAGTGTTTGTGCCACACCTCTGGTGCTTTATGGCATACAGATTGCACTACTTGAGTCCATCCTTCCAGATAATGTGAGGCTCATGGGGTTACAAAATGTATCTATACCTATGTCTCCAGTGTCCCAGGAAGTACATACCTACCATGCCTGTTAGGAAGGGTTTGCGTTCTCCTTGCCATGTTAGCCTGTGTGTATTCTCTGGTGTTTCAGAAGTCTGGCTCTTTCAGTGAAACATTTCCCACACCTTGAACATCATTAGGGACGTTCACCTGTGTGAGTTCTCTGGTGTCTAACAAGGCTTATTTTCTCAGTAAAACATTTCCCGCACTCCAAACACGGATAGGGACGTTCACCTGTGTGATATCTCTGATGTCTAAGAAGGCTCGCTTTCTGACTGAAACAATTCCCGCACTCCGGACACGAGTAGGGACGCTCACCCGTGTGAATTCTCTGGTGTGTATGAAGGTTTCCTTTGAGAGTGAAACATTTTCCACACTCTGAACACGAATAGGGACCCTCGCCAGTGTGACTTCGCTCATGTTTAAGAAGTTCTCCTTTCTCGAGGAAACATTTCCCGCACTCTGGGCAAGAATAGGGATGTTCACCAGTGTGGCTTTTCTGATGCTTAAGAAGCTCTGCTTTCATCTTGAAACCTTTCCCACACTCTGAACACGAATGGGGATGTTCACCCGTGTGAATTCTCTCGTGTCTAAGAAGGCTTCCTCTCTCAGTGAAACATTTCCCGCACTCTGAACATGAGAAAGGGCGTACACCTGTGTGATATCTCTGGTGTGTAAGAAGGCTTGCTTTCTGAATAAAACATTTCCCGCACTCGGGGCAGGAAAAGGGACGCTCACCCCTGTGAATTTTCTGGTGTGTAAGAAGGTTTTTTTTGAGAGTGAAACATTTTCCACACTCTGAACATGACTGAGGACCCTTACTAGTGTGACTTTTCTGATGTTTAAGAAAGTCTCCTTTCTGAATGTAACATTTCCCACACTCTGGACATGAATAGGGATGCTCCCCGGAGTGAATTTTCTTGTGTGTAACGAGGCTTCTTTTCCGAGTAAAACCTTTCCCGCACTCTGTACACGAAAAAGGGCGCTCACCCGTGTGAATCCTCCGGTGTCTAAGAAGGTCTCCTTTCTCGGTGAAGCATTTTCCGCACTCTGAACATGAATAGGGACGCTCACCGGTGTGACTTCTTTGGTGTCGAATGAGCCTCGGTTTGTCTATGAAACATTTCCCGCACTCTGAACATGAATGGGGACGCTCGCCCGTGTGAACTCTCTGATGCCTAAGAAGGTTTCTGTTTTTAGTGAACGATTTCCCGCACGCGGTACATGACAATAAACGATCTCCTGTGTGAACTCCTTCTTGGCTTAGGGAAGATTCCTTGGGGTTTGAAGGAGGTGTCTCTGGAGTTCCATCATGTGATACATCAGATGACTCCTGAGGATCGGAGGGATCCATCCATCTCTGTATGTTTTCGGTAATGACATTTCCTCCTGGAAAGTGCTGAGCGATGTCATTAGATTTTGAGTTATAGTCTGGAGATGACATAAGATGTTCCTCAGAGATGTTCCGGACACAGGGACCACCTGCTGGAAAACACATTTTAGGTACATTTTTTTAAGTATTCTTTATATACTTCATCCAGAAATCATACACTATATTAACAAAAGTATTGGGACAGCTGCCTTTACACGCACATGAACTTTAATGGCATCCCAGTCTTAGTCCGTAGGGTTCAATAATTGAGTTGGCCCACCCTTTGCAGCTATAACAGCTTCAACTCTTCTGGGAAGGCCGTCCACAAGGTTCAGGAGTGTGTCTATGGGAATGGTTGACCATTCTTCCAGAAGCGCATTTGGTCACGAGAAAGCTTGGCTCGCAGTCTCCGCTTTAATTCCTCCCAAAGGAGTTCTATAGGGTTGAGGTCAGGACTCTGTGCAGGCCAGTCAAGTTCCTCCACCCCAAACTGGCTCTTCCACGTCTTTATGGACCTTGCTTTTTGCACTGGTGGGCAGTCATGTTGGAAACGGTAGGGTCCATCCCCAAACTGTTCCCACAAAGTTGGGAGAGTTTCCTTCACTGGTACCAAGAGGCCAAGCCCAACCTCTGAAAAAAAAAACCCTCACCATAATCCCCCCCTCACCCAAATGATTTTGACCAGTGCACAAAGTTCCATAAAGACATGGATGAGCGAGTTTATGGGTGGAGGAACGCGACTGGCCTGCACAGAGTCCTGACCTCAACCTGGGGTTGTTTTCCAAGGGTTGGGCTTGGCCTATTAGTTCCAGTGAAGGGAACTCTCAAGACGTCAGCATGCCAAAACATTTTGGACAATTTAATGCTCCTAACTTTGTGGGAACAGTTTGGGGATGGCCCCTTCCTGTTCCAACATGACTGTGCACCAGTGCACAAAGCAAGGTCCATAAAGACATGGATGAGCAAGTTTGGGGTGGAGAATCTTGACTGGCCTGCACAAAGTCCTGACCTCAACCCGATAGAACACCTTTGAGGCCAGTCAAGTTCCTCCACCCCAAACTCACTCATCCATGTCTTTATGAACCTTGCTTTGTGCACTGGTCCAATTCATTTGGTAGATGGGTGGATTATGATGTGGGGTTGCTTTTCAGGGGTTAGGCTTGGCCCCATGGTATGCTGACGCATTTGGGGTGGAGGAAATTGACTGGCCTGACCTCAACCCGATAGAACACCTTTGGGATGAATTAGAGCGGAGACTGCGAGCCAGGCCTTCTTGTCCAACATCAGTGCCTGACCTCACAAATGCGCTTCTGGAAGAATGGTCAGACATTCCCATAGACACACTCCTAAACCTTGTGGACATCCTTCCCAGAAGAGCTGAAATCGAGACTCATCAGACCAGGCAACGTTTTTCCAATCTTCTATTGTCCAATTTTGGTGAGCCTGTGTGAATTGTAGCCTTAGTTTCCTATTCTTAGCTAACAGGAGTAGCACCCGGTGTGGTCTTCTGCTGCTGCCTTGCTGGGCCACCCTTGATACATCTACCTTTCGGGTTGTCCTGCCCTTGCAACATCAGTGCCTGACCTCACAAATGCGCTTCTGGAAGAATGGTCAAACATTCCCATAGACACACTCCTAAACCTTGTGGACGGCCTTCCCAGAAGAGTTGAAGCTGTTATAGCTGCAGAGGGTGGGCCAACGCAATATTGACTCCTACGGACTAAGACTGGGATGCCATTAAAGTTCACGTGCGTGTAAAGGCAGGTGTCCCAATACTTTTGGTAATGGAGCGTTTGTGTTGATCTAGGACTAAACTGTTTTTTTTGGTGCACTCAATAGACATGCAGTATGTTATACAGTATTTCAACAATGTAAGTCGATGCTTTATACTTGTGGAAATTAAAAGAAAATGTGAGCTATTTCTGCATTCAATGTGTATTACATACCTGTGTCCATATGTAGAGATGGTTCCTCCTGTTTACTTTCCATAATCATCTCCCCCTCCTCCATAGACTGCTGATCTCCACTCACCAACGTCTCTTCTTCTTCCTCTTTAACCTCAGATTTGATGTCTTTTACTTCTTCACCCTAAACCCCAAAGATGACAGAATATATTTATAAAAAGCAACAAGAGATTAGACAGACTATCATCTCATAGTTTAGAATATATTTTAGATCTTCCTGCTTAATCTCATCTACCTGATGATGGTGGGGGATGGTGTGACCTTCCTGTGTGGAATCCCGGGAATACAGAGGACGGGGACATCTCTCTGGTGGGTTCCCATTACTGGATCCATCTGTAGGAAACACACACACTGACTGAATACATTGTTTCTATGTGTTTATCAGATGATGGGGGATCTAGGTGGAGCCTCCGTACTGCTCTCTCCTTTACAATAAAGTCTCCTCTTACCCGGTGATGTGAGGGGCGGCTGATTGTCCATCATGACGTCCTTGTAGAGATCCTTGTGTCCTTCTAAATACTCCCACTCCTCCATGGAGAAATAGACAGTGACATCCTGACACCTTATAGGAACCTGACACACACAATGATACAGTCACCATCCAGACACATCCCTTGTCTGTTACTGGATAATGTCCCAGAATTCCCGGCACCGCTCACCTCTCCTGTCAGCAGATCAATGATCTTCTTGGTGACTTCTAGAATCTTCTTTTCTTTTGTCAGGCAGTGAGGTGGAGGCAATGTGATGGGTGACGCCCCATGAAGACAGCTGTTAAGTGTTAATGAATCACCAGAAATGTTGTTCACTACTTTGTAATCCTGAGAAAATGGAGAAGATAATCACTAAAGATGATGTCATGTGACCCCCCAGAATCCTCCTCACCTCTTCGGTCAGGTCTGTGTTTTAATAATAGAGATAAGAGTGATGTCACGTGACCTCCCAGAATCCTCCTCACCTCTCCGGTCAGGTCTGTGTTTTATTAATAGAGATGAGAGTGATGTCATGTGACCTCCCAGAATCCTCCTCCCCTCTCCGGTCAGGTCTGTGTTTTATTAATAGAGATAAGAGTGATGTCATGTGACCTCCCAGAATCCTCCTCACCTCTCCGGTCAGGTCTGTGTTTTATTCATAGAGATAAGAGTGATGTCATGTGACCTCCCAGAATCCTCCTCACCTCTCCGGTCAGGTCTGTGTTTTATTCATAGAGATAAGAGTGATGTCATGTGACCTCCCAGAATCCTTCTTACCTCTCCGGTCAGGTCTGTGTTTTATTAATAGAGATGAGAGTGATGTCATGTGACCTCCCAGAATCCTCCTCCCCTCTCCGGTCAGGTCTGTGTTTTATTAATAGAGATAAGAGTGATGTCATGTGACCTCCCAGAATCCTCCTCACCTCTCCGGTCAGGTCTGTGTTTTATTCATAGAGATAAGAGTGATGTCATGTGACCTCCCAGAATCCTCCTCACCTCTCCGGTCAGGTCTGTGTTTTATTAATAGAGATAAGAGTGATGTCATGTGACCTCCCAGAATCCTCCTCACCTCTCCGGTCAAGTCTGTGTTTTATTAATAGAGATAAGAGTGATGTCATGTGACCTCCCAGAATCCTGCTCACCTCTCCGGTCAGGTCTGTGTTTTAATAATAGAGATAAGAGTGATGTCATGTGACCTCCCAGAATCCTCCTCACCTCTCCGGTCAGGTCTGTGTTTTATTAATAGAGATAAGAGTGATGTCATGTGACCTCCCAGAATCCTCCTCACCTCTCCGGTCAAGTCTGTGTTTTATTAAAAGAGATAAGAGTGATGTCATGTGACCTCCCAGAATCCTCCTCACCTCTCCTGTCAGCAGATAGATGATTTCCAGGGTGAGGTCTAATATCCTCTCAGTCACTTGGTTTTGGTCGTTGTCCATGCTGAATGGTTTGGTCATTTGACCCAAATGGGGCACTCCTTTCTGTCATTGAATAATAAACTGATAATTATTGCATCATACTGGAATGAAGAATGTCTCAAAATTCATGATGATGCCTCATTGTGCACCAAGGTATTTCAGCTTGCAGGACCACAATCTAAGTGCCAACAGACTGAGTGATGGACACTGGGTTTAGTTAACTACGCAATGAACCCACTTTTCTACTTGAAACCCTAAATAAAACGAATTTAATAAAAACAAAAACAAACTACGCAATCAACCTGTCACACACAATACAGCTGCCACCACGTATCTGATCGGAAATACCAACCATTCACAATATCCACAAAAACAGTTATGACTTCAAATAAAAGTGTTTGTAATACTTGCTGTCGCAGCAGACAGGAATGTTTCAGAGACTTACAATATAGTAGCACTGTACAGGGATCCTTTAAGTTCTGGTTTAGTGCATTAGAGATAATTTTATAATATTGTTTAATAAGAGAAAAGGTAAAATTGTGCAAATTAAATATTTACATGAAAAAAGGTATTACAAAAGAAAAGAGAAAAAAATACAACAGAAAAAAACAAAAAGGGAACAAGAATGAAAGTACTTAAAAAAAAAAAGAGGTGTTCCAGCCAAACATTGTAGCTGCTGACATTTGCTATATGGATACTAACCTGTCCAAGGAGCCAGCGATGTCGGCACCCCAGCCGATCTTCGGATCGGCTATTGGGTGCTGCTGCTGCCATCTCCACTAAGGGAAACCAGCAGTGAAGCCTTTCGGCTTCACAGACGGTTCACTACTGCGCATGCGTGAAGTACGCTGCGCTTTCTAATTGGCCCGATGGCGGAGGAAGGAGGAGGGGGGCTGTCTCCGGAAGTGGGACCTGTCAAAAAATGTGGCACCAGAGGGAGGGAGGAAGCAAATAATCGGAAATTCCACTTTTGGGTGGAACTCCGCTTTAAGGTCTTGGGTTCCGGAAAGTCCAGTTAATGGGCCTAAGGTGGATCAGTGTTGGCTCTCATAAAATAAATATTGGCTGCTGTTCTTCATTTGATGGTAAAGGAGAGCTCCAGACTGCTTACGCAGTCTCTTTTTCTGGTCCTGGAGGAGAGTGTGGAAAGAAATGATCTGATCAATCCATAGCTTTGAGGAGTGGCCAATGGGAGATCATAATGTTTATGATCATGCAGCTCAGATACAGTTTTCTACATGTATTAATATGTCTTCAAATACCTACAATCTGATAGCTAGTATATTATCATCCAGAATGGGATCACCGTGTATACTCGAGTATAAGCCAAGTTTTTCAACCCATTTTTTAGGCTGAAACTCCTCCCCCCCCCTTTGGCTTATACTCGAGTGAGCCGTACAGCAGCCGTACCTTTGATTACTAAAACAGCGGGTGTCTCCTGCTGTGTTATGCAGTCTGTTGGGCCGTCCATTGTAACAAAGTCCCACCTCCTCCTCGTCCGTGATAGAGGAACACTGATACAATGCTGGGAAACTATATCAGTATTCTGTCTATCACAGACGAGGAGGAGACAGCGCTTTGTTACAATGGACGGCTGAACAGACTGCATAACACAGCGGGAGACACCCGCTGTTTTAGTAATCAAAGGTAAGGCTGCAGATGGGCACAGTGAGGCTGCAAATGGGCACAGTGAGGCTGCAGATGGGCATTGTTTACCTAGTACTAGTAGCTGCTGCATTTTCCCACCCTAGGCTTATACTCGAGTCAATATGTTTTCCCAGTTTTTTGTGGTAAAATTAGGTGCCTCGTCTTATATTCGGGTCGGCCTATACTCAAGTATATACGGTACCTTTTGAATGAATACAAATATATTGGGTATCAGATGCCTATTTCACCTAAGAGGTGGAATGTGCCTAACCCGCCTCCAATTCCTCCTAATATAGGTGAGTTTGGTCTTGGACTCAGTCACCTGGATGTATCTGCTCTATAAACCAGAGGCTCTGGATGGACAGTTGGATAAATGGCTCTATATTTAAGATGAATCTGGTCTATAAACCTGAGGCTCTGGATGGACAGTTGAATAAATGGCTCTATATTTAGGATGTATCCGGTCTATAAACCAGAGGCTCTGGATAGACAGTTGGAGAAATGGCTTTATATTTAGGATGTATCCGGTCTATAAACCAGAGGCTCTGGATGAACAGTGGGATAAATGGCTCTATATTTAGGATGTATCGGGGCATATGGTACAAAATACGTAGTAGTGGATGTTGGAGATAAAAGACGTCACAGTGACTATGGAGGAAGAGGACGGACTTGCTGGGCGGGTTACTGTTTGTAAATACAAAATATCATATTACCTCTTTTGTGTAGTCCAGTGATGACTCCCCTCCTACTTCCTTTCCCTCTAAGCTGGAAGCTGTTTTTTCCTCATAACTTCCTGTCTCTATCTTACATCACTTCCTGTCTGAGTGTTCTACGCACATAAAGTAATCTACGCACATAAAGTAATATCACCACCTTGTGGTGATTTTAGCAATTGCATTACTTAATTCCTAAGTAATGTATTTTGCCCCCCGCCTTGTAGCTAATGTTTCTATTATATTACTTAGGTCATGAGACATGCACATTATTTTTCCATGAAACTGGTAACACAATCCAACAATCTCATTCTACAGTAGGAGTTCTTCGTTAGTAGCAGAAACCTTTCTTGTTTTTTTTTTCTTTTTTATTAAATATCTCGAGGTGGGCAGTACATAGGAATATGTAAAAATGTAAAATTTACAAAAATTCAAGAAAGACAAAGGAAATACAGAAATGTGGCTATTTGCTATAAAAAAAAAAAAAAAATATATATATATATATATATATATATATATATATATATATATATATATATATATGTATATGTGTATATATATATATATATATATATATATATATATATATATATATATATATATATATATATATATACATATATGAACTTTACCATTGAGGCACTGTAAAAACACACAAGACGGTGTGATTGCCCAGTGCATTACCAACACTACTTTTACTAAGTCAAAAACACACTCACAAACATGAGATACAACAAGCATAATAAATGTCAGATCCAGCCGTGGGTGATTGTCAGAAACCATGAAATCAGACCGAGACAGAAGTACAGTTAAATCACACTTGTTTAATAATAAAAGTAAAAAGAATAAACGTAGTCAACGCCAAAGTTCAGTAACCAGAACGGATAGTCAGCCAAGCCAGAAGTCAGGGATCAAAGTAGTGGAACAGCAAGCAGGATCCGGAGCCAAAAGGGATGTCAGCAAAGCCAGTCTTTAAACAGGAACACAGGAGATGTTTCTTGTGATGTTGACCAAGGCGAAGGCAGAGCTCCTCTGGACTGGATGGCTTAAGTAGGCAGGACTGACGAGCAGGATATCAACAACAGCTGAGTAACTGTGGATAGAGATAGGAGCTGGCAATTAACCGACATCTGAGCGGCCAGCTCAGAGAACGAAGGGCTGAGTCCAACCCTGACAGTGATGTCATCTGACCACACAAATGTAGGTTGGTAGGTGTCAGGTTCCAATGGTAGTGAGCCTTGTAGAGTGCTAACTTGGGGGTTCCCCAGGGCGCAGAGTCTAAGCCCCAGCCTACTTCTTCACCAGAGCCCTAATGGTGGTGATGGACTTGCAGCAAGCTGGAATCAGGTCGCAACCCCCAGGTACGCCAAGCTGAGAATGCGGAGACCACTCGTATACAAACAGCAGGAGGAGAGAGAAGGGAATCCAAGACACCAGCGGAGGCCAGGGTGGGCAGCAGACAAGCACAACAGTAGACAAGCCGGGCTCAGTACACAGGCACAGAATGCTCATAATGGTAGGGACCAGGAGCTCAGAGAACTGTCAAGTTGCTCAGGCAAGGAGCGCTGCACTAAGCACATGCTTTTTTTTTCAGCTGGAACTTGGTGGAACTCAGTTGGACAGTTGGATAAATGGCTCAGTGGATGGACAGTTGGACAACCAGCAGTTGGACACCCAGCACACCTTTGGCTCAGGCCCTCCGCTCCCTGCTCACCTCTATCACTTGTAAACACAAGTCAGGCTTCTGTGTTTCTGAGCGACAGCTCATCTCCCAACGATCTGTTCCCCTGAAATGCTTCCACTGAGTGCAGGATGGGGACAAGGGAGATGCAGGTGCCCAGGGTGCAGTGCGGCTGCCGAGACCTCTACTGGCTGATCTCTGCAAATGAGAGAGGCGGAGCCACCTACAGTGTTTGAGAGGTACTAGAGCCGACTGGGTGCTTCAGCTTAATACAGCAACAAAAGTACCTTGTGGAAGATGGTGGAGCTTTTAAGGAGGGGAGAAGATGGGGCAGTGGAGGCTGGTTGCATGCAGAGGTCAGAGCTGAAGAGGAATGTAAGCGAGATGTGGAAGAAGGCTGAACTCTTCTATGCAGCGCACACCCGAACTCTACACTATGTACATAGCGCACCCCCAAACTCTGCACTCTGTGTGTAACCCCTCCTTGCACTTGGTACTCAATGCACTCCTAGTATTTAGTGCCCCTTTAAGATCCTCCTACTGTTAGTAAAATTTGACCACACCCACTATTTGATGCGGTTTGGAGGGGGGGGGGGGGGTCATTGTTGAGTTCCTGCACCTCTTTTCTGAGAAAAAAAGCACTGTTTATATATAGGGATGCAAACAGGGAGGTAATCTAGGAAGTAATAGAAGGGAAAAGGATATTAACCCACAGTGGAGCAGGTGACGCCAATAGGTGAACAGAGGAGCCAAGCACAGACATCTCAAATCTCCGCGGGTCGCGGGAGTCTCCCGCATTTGGTTGCGGGCTCTCGGACACCCACGAGTGTAGGGCGATCTCCCGGCTGGACCTGTCGCTCAGCCACAGAAAGACAGAGCATCCCAAATGGAGTACGGCCGCTCTGTCTGTGGCTGAGTGACAGGCGGATGTAGGCTGCGAGCTGAAGCAGAGGTGGGGGCAGCCCCTACTGCTGCATGGGTACTTATTTTTTTCAGGTCGGGTTGGTCCGGTGTCTTGCCGAATAAGTTCCTTCGGCGGATAGGTTCCCCCCCTGTACTGCGCAGGCGCAGCGCCTGCGCAGTACGTACTTCTGTTGGCCGCCGGAGATAGCCGAAGCTCAAACGCTTCGATCAGCTGTACACGGCGCCTGCGCTCTGGGTCCAGATTCCTTCCCCTCTATCCAAGTGGACCTAGAGGGGGAATCTAAAAGTGCCGAGCGCAGCGAGGCCGTGCCCGAAGCGTGGCGAGCGAAGCGAGCCCGCGAGGGGCCCTCTTACACGCGCCGTGTACAGCTGATTTTCAGCTGTTCCGCTTCGGCTATTTCCGCCGGCTTCTACTGCGCATGCGCAGTAGAGGGGGAACTAATCCGCCGAGTGGAACTTATTCGGCAGAACACCGGCCAATACAGCAGGAAAAGGAAGGAGGGAGGCGGGCGGAGGCAGAGAGAAGACTTTCTCCACTTTCGGGTGCCGCTGCACATTGATCTCCTGTGCGACAAGTACATGACAGTTCTCTTCTATATCAATCCGCCGGGCAGACCGGGACTGTCATGTTCTTCTTGCATAGGCGATCACTGTGCAGTGGCACCGGAAAGTGGAGAAAGAGTCTGCTTGACAGGGGAAAGTTTTTTTTTTCTTTTAATTGCTACAGATCATGGCGCCCAGTCTTCTCTCTGCCTCTGCCCATGCCCCTCCTGCTGGGGAATTCTCTGACTGGGATGGCTGCCCAGCACCCGCAGCCAGTCTCCAGCACCAGCAGCTAGACCCCAGGTCCAGCAGCCAGACCCCAGGTCCAGCAGACAGACCCCAGGACCAGCATTCAGACCCCAGGACCAGCATTCAGACCCCAGGACCAGAAGACAGACCCCAGGACCAGCATTTAGACCCCAGCGCCAGCAGACAGACCCCAGGACCAGAAGACAGACCCCAGGACCATCAGACAGACCCCAGGACCAGCATTCAGACCCCAGCACCAGCAGCCAGACTCCAGAACCAGAAGACAGACACCAGGACCAGCAGCCAGACCCCAGGACCAGCAGACAGACCCCAGGACCAGCAGCCAGACCCCAGGACCAGAAGACAGACCCTAGGACCAGCAGACAGACCTCAGGACCAGCAGACAGACCCCAGGACCAGAAGACAGACCCCAGGACCAGCAGCCAGACCCCAGCACCAGCAGAAGTTTCATTGGCTGCTTACAATGGCTGGGTCAAGCAGAGGATTTCCAACATCAGCGCCTCAGCCCGATTTGTAACAAGTCCACTCTAAATTTGGCTGCTGCGAGGAGGCTTCATATAACAGTTTTATTGCTCTGTGTTTGCGATCCGCTGAGGTTGTCATTACAAAGTTAACGATACCCCAAAGGTTTGCCCTGCACAGGATCGCATGGTAAAAAGACAACCATGCGGTGTGGCTCCAAAAGAGGTGCCTGCACTTTTTTAGTGTGATGCGGTGCGATTTGAGCCCATTCAAAATTAAGGTATGTGAATGGCCAGGAATGCGAATTGTAGTGTGACCCAGCACTTATACACTCACTGGCCACTTTATTAGGTACACCCTGCTAGGAGCGGGTTGGACCCCCTTTTGCCTTCATTGTTCCTGGCATAGATTCAACAAGGTATGGGAAACATTCCACCACATCCCAAAGGTGCTCTATTGGATTAAGATCTGGTGAATGTGGAGGCCATTGGAGTACAGTGACCTCATTGTCCAGTGGTGAGATGTTTGGAGCTTTGTGACATGGTGCATTATCCTGCTGGAAGGAGCAATCAGAAGATGGGTACACTGTAGTCATAAAGGGATGGACATGGTCAGCAACAATACTCAAGTAGGCCGTAGCATTTAATGATGCCTAATTGGTACTAAGGGGCCCAAAGTGTGCCAAGAAAATGTCCCCCACACCATTACACCACCACCACCAGCCTGTACCGTTGGTACAAGGCAGGATGGATCCATGATTTCATGTTGTTTACACCAAATTCTGACCCCACCATCTGAATGTCGCAGCTGAAATCGAGACTCATCAGACCAGGCAACGTTTTTCCAATCTTCTACTGTCCAATTTTGGTGAGCCTGTGCGAATTGTAGCCTCAGTTTCCTGTTCTTAGCTGACAGGAGTGGCACCTGGTGTGGTCTTCTGCTACTGCCTTGCTGGGCCACCCTTGATACATCTACCTTTTGGGTTGTCCTGCCCGGATCACACTCAGTTTCTGGGCGGTTAACGATCCCCTTTGGGCACTCTTTTGCTCTTGTGGTTAGACCCTCACTACGACACAGCATCATCAAGACAGCGATGAGGGACTGTCCCTGCAAATCCGGGACATTTGGAATCTACGCATTATACTTTCTTGTTGGGTCACCTTTGATACACCCATCTTTAAGGTGGTCCTGCCCAGATCACATCCACTTTCTGGGTGGTCCTGCCTCCACTTATGTGAGAACTACCTACTCACAGCTAGGATTCACTTAGCCACTACTTTTTTTTTTTTCCCCGTTACTACTCATGTTCTGTAAATCAAATAGGGGTGTGCTGTAATCTTGGGACACAACACCATCGGGAGAGAAATGTGGGACTGCCCCGGCAAATCCGGGACAATTGGCATCTATGCATGTCCTGTATAGTTATATTGTCTTTGTGGGTTCCAGGACCTACTCCATGGATGCAATGGTTTCCATACAATGCACTGAGGCTATAGTTGTACTATACACCACCAATTCTGGATGTGCATCTGGCTGATGGGACAAAAAGGAATGATTTTCATAGATCTGACTACTGTGCGATCTGAGGAATAGTCTCATTTTTGGGATATGCGATGGAATGAGACATGTGACTACCTTCTGTTCTAGAAAGACTTTACTGTGCTATGTACTGATTTGGTTGGTGGGCTTTTTGATGGCTTTGGTTTCTTCTTACCATAACCTGTATCTAAAATAAACAAACTCTTAGACAGTCATTAGATCCCAAATGACCAAAAGATGAAAATGATGTGAAGATACCAGAATGAGTTTATTAGTTCACCATGGCACTGATGTCCATATTCTTGCAGAACAGCGAATACCATTACCCATTAGCACCCTGTGAGGATGTAGGTGTAGATTCTCCAAACCAGTCTCCCCTAATTTCCCTATCTCCTCTTTAGATCCCCCCAATCTCCCATGTCCTACAATTCCACCACTACTTCCTAAATCCCAGTGGAACTTCCCGAGCCCACCCTCCACCATTCGCGACTAGTCTTGCACAGTTGTACTGGCTGCTCTCCTGGACTGAGGTAGCTTCCTCTGATGTAACTGTACACTGTGAGCTTCTCACATTGTGCATTAGAAGCTGCAGCTAGTCAAATTAAGCCTGGCTGAAAAGCGTCCAGCCTCATCATCTTGGAACAGGAAGGGGCCATCCCCAAACTGTTCCCACAAAGTTGGGAACATAAAATTGTCCAAAATGTCTTGGTATGCTGACGCCTTAAGAGTTCCCTTCAGTTCAGTCAAGTTCCTCCATCCCAAACTCATTCATCCATGTCTTTATGGACCTTGCTTTGTGAATTGGTCCAAATCATTTGGTGGAGGGGGGATTATGGTGTGGGCTTGTTTTTCAGGGGTTGGGCTTGGCCCCCTTAGTTCCAGTAAAGGGAAGTCTTAAGGCGTCGGCATACCAAGACATTTTGGACAATTTCATGCTCCCAACTTTGTGGGAACAGTTTGGAGATGGCCTCTTCCTGTTACAACATGACTGCACACCAGTGCACAAAGCAAGGTCCATAAAGACATGGATCAGTGAGTTTGGGGTGGAGGAACTTGACTGGCCTGAAGGGAACTCTTAAGGCGTCAGCATACCAAGACATTTTGGACAATTTTATGTTCCCAACTTTGTGGGAACAGTTTGGGAATGGCCCCTTCCTGTTCCAACATGACTGTGTGCACCAGTGCACAAAGCAAGGTCCATAAAGACATGACCTCAACCCGATAGAACACCTTTGGGATGAATTAGAGTGGAGACTGAGAGCCAGGCCTTCTCAGCCAACATCAGTGCCTGACCTTCTGGAAGAATGGTCAAACATTCCCATAGACACCACTACTAAACCTTGTGGACAGCCTTCCAAGAAGAGTTGAAGCTGTTATAGCTGCAAAGGGTGGGCCAACTCAATATTGAACCCTACAGACTAAGACTGGGATGCCATTAAATTTCATGTGCGTGTAAAGGCAGGCGTCCCAGTACTTTTGTTAATATATTGTATATATACCATAGTTTGTGGACTCTATAACTTTCCTATAGACTAAATTACACTGATTTGGGTATTTTAACCAAAGAAATGTAGCAGAAAACATCTTGGCCTGAATTTATTTATTTGCACAATGTACAACTAGAAACTGAGTAAAACATGTTTTTTTTTTTCAAAAAATGTTGGTCTTTATTTGTTGATTAAGCAAAAAAAATTAAAAAAGGCTGTGATTAAATACCACCAAAAGAAAACTTTATTTGTGTGGGAAAAAAAATGGATTTAAAAAAAAAAAAAAAAAATGGAAAAAAAAATTTCATATGGGTAGTGTTACATGACCGCGCAATTGTCATTCAGAGTGTGAAACCGCTGAAAGCAGAAAATTGGCCTGGGCAGGAGGGGGGTAAACATGCCCAGTATTGAAGTGGTTAAGGCGGGGCATTTCCATAGCTATAGTTATGAAGCGTTCTGAAAAGTCAATGGATACTCAGAAAACCAGACTGCATCTAAGACTGAAATATTACTTTTGGATGGAAAGTATCTTTCCTATACAGTTTTCCTGTAAAAAAAACGATTTAAGGTATGTAGTTGCACCACGCTCAAGCCGGTATCAGTGTGTGTTGTAATCTCTGATGTTTACTTAGATATCCCTGATGTTTAAAGGATTTCACACACTCCGAACACGTCCATGTTCTGCCGCTCGTGTGTACTCGCTGGTGTTTGACGAGCGCGCTTCTTTGCGTGAAGCTTTTCCCACACTCTGTGCATGTGTGCGGCTTCTCCCCCGTTTGGATTCGCTGGTGATCGACAAGCACGCACTTGAGCTCCGTGGGTTCGCTGGTGCCTGAGAAGATTATACTTCAACGTGAAACATTTCCAGCACTCAGAACATGAGAACGGAGGCTCAGATGTATGTGTTCTCCGTTTTACCACAATAGAAGATTTTGAAGTCAAATATTTATTGAAGTCAGAGCATGGAAGTTGTTGGGCACAGTGAGGCTGCAATGGTGGCACAGTGAGGCTGCAATGGGGGCACGGTGAGGCTGCAATGGGGACACAGTGAGGCTGCAATGGTGGCGCAGTGAGGCTGCAATGGTGGCACGGTGAGGCTGCAATGGGGACACAGTGAGGCTGCAATGGGGACACAGTGAGGCTGCAATGGTGGCACAGTGAGGCTGCAATGGTGGCACGGTGAGGCTGCAATGGGGACACAGTGAGGCTGCAATGGGGACACAGTGAGGCTGCAATGAGGGCACAGTGAGGCTGCAAGGGGCACAGTGAGGCTGCAAGGGGCACGGTGAGTCTGCAATGGGGGCACAGTGAGGCTGCAAGGGGGGCACGGTAAGGCTGCAATATGGGCACGGTGAGGCTGCAATGGGGGCACGGTGAGGCTGCAATGGGGGCACGGTGAGGCTGCAATGGGGGCACGGTGAGTCCGCAATGGGGGCACAGTGAGGCTGCAAGGGGCACAGTGAGGCTGCAAGGGGCACGGTGAGTCTGCAATGGGGGCACGGTGAGTCTGCAATGGGGGCACGGTGAGGCTGCAGTGGGGGCACGGTGAGGCTGCAAGGGGCACGGTGAGGCTGCAATGTTGGGCTCAGTGAGGCTGCAATGTTGAGCACAGTGAGGCTGCAATGTTGGGCACAGTGAGGCTTCAATGGGGGCACAGCGAGACTGCAATGTTGGGCACAATGAGGCTTCAATGGGGGCACAGCGAGGCTGCAATGTTGGGCATGGTGAGGCTGCAGTGTTGGGCACGGTGAGGCTGCAATGGGGGCACGGTGAGGCTGCAATGTTGGCACAGTGAGGCTGCAATGTTGGCACAGTGAGGCTGCAATGTTGACCACAGTGAAGAATTATACTTTAGTTCTTGAGAGTAGGTGCGAAAATTGGGACAGGCTTGTAGGGGCCCCAGTACATTACTTTGCCCAGGGGCCCATGATGCTGTTAAGATGGCCCTGCAAATGGTGTACAGTATCACCACCTTATTTGTTGGGAACATGACATTATATTGAGGAAAGGAGATGGACCTACTGTATCATAAAGCTTAATGGAGATGGACAATCAGTAAGCTAGAATTACCTTCTTAAATTAATTTGCCATTTACAATAAAGTCTCCTCTTACCCGGTGATGTGAGGGGCGGCTGATTCTCCATCATGACGTCCTTGTAGAGATCCTTGTGTCTTTCTAAATACTCCCACTCCTCCATGGAGAAATAGACAGTGACATCCTGACACCTTATAGGAACCTGACACACACAATGATACAGTCACCATCCAGACACATCCCTTGTCTGTTACTGGATAATGTCCCAGAATTCCCGGCACCACTCACCTCTCCTGTCAGCAGCTCCATCATCTTCTTGGTGACTTCTAGAATCTTCTACTCGCTGTGTATCTCAGGTTTCAAAATGTGAATTGGAGAAACAACGATTGTCTCACGGTCACCCGACTTCATACGAGGAAAACTCTGTTTAAAAAAAAGAAGCAACAGCAGTGTCATGTGACCTCCCAGAATCCTCCTCACCTCTCCGGTCAGGTCTGTGTTTTATTAATAGAGATAAGAGCGATGTCATGTGACCTCCCAGAATCCTCCTCACCACTCCGGTCAGGTCTGTGTTTTATTAATAGAAATAGGAGTGATGTCATGTGACCTCCCAGAATCCTTTTCACCTCTCCGGTCAGGTCTGTGTTTTATTAATAGAGATGAGAGTGATGTCATGTGACCTCCCAGAATCCTCCTCACCTCTCCGGTCAGGTCTGTGTTTTATGAATAGAGATAAGAGTGATGTCATGTGACCTCCCAGAATCCTCCTCACCTCTCCGGTCAAGTTTGTGTTTTATGAATAGAGATAAGAGTGATGTCATGTGACCTCCCAGAATCCTCCTCGCCTCCTCGGTCAGTGTTTTATTAACCACTTAAAGACCGCCACCGCATATATACTGCAGCAGGGTGGCTCTATTGCGTGAAACGACGTACCTATACGTCATTTCATGCAACAGATAGTGTGCGCATGTGAATTAAAAAAAATATAGCGCAAAAAATAAAACCCGCAGAGGTGATCAAATACCGCCAAAAGAAATTTCTATCTGTGGGGAAAAAAAAGGACATCAATTATATTTGGGCACAACGTCGCACGCCTGCGCAATTGTCATTTAAAGTAACGCAGTGCCGTATCACAAAAAATGGCCTGGTCATTAAGGGGGGAGTAAATCCTTTCGGGGCTAAAGTGGTTAATAGAGAGGCGTGTGATGTCGTGTGACCTCCCAGAATCCTCCTCACCTCTCCGGTCAGCAGGTAGATGATCTCCAGGGTGAGGTCTAGTATCCTTTCAGCCATGTGACTGTGATCCTCGTCTGTCATCATGGAGGTGGTCATGCCATCTGTACAGGTCTTTTCTCTCTGTGGACAGGTAGTAAAATAGCAATTATCCAGACTGTAGTACTCTGAATGGGGGGATAAATTATGTGGCTTCTTCTTCTACAATTTATGGCCACAGTTGTCCACTTGAATGAACAAGTCATTATTCAAAACAACCAGTCAAAGCCTTTGGTGTAACTTCTCTCACTAAGCAGATTACCGTCACCAATAATGTAGGAACAGATAGCCCCATAACTGTTTGTAATGTAATATTCATATCTATATATATTGTTGTACTGAATATGTTGGTGCAAAAAAAAAAACTCAAGAGATGGCCCTCATGAGATTGAAAACCCCACCTGCACCTTTCTACTTCTTCTAAAGTGAGGATTACATGTCTGTTGCTAGGCGGTTTTATGCTCAGCAGTTTCTGGCTCTCCCTTTATGTCTGTTTCGGGTTCCCCTCTCTAGCTGTCACTAGGCAGGATGACACTCAGCAGCTGTTACTGGGCAGATTTCTCAACTACTTGTCAAAGAAGATTGGTCCTGAACTTTTTCGGCGGGAAACCTGGCCACCAATCATGGTTCAAACCAACCTTTAAGGCCCCTTTCACACTTGTACAACTTAAAAGTCGAGCAACGCCTGCGTAATCTTGAGGTCTATGGACCTCAAATCACATTAACGTCGGACCAAAGTAGTGCAGGGACTACTTTGAAGTCACACAGATATGAAAGCTTCTCATTGGAAATCATGGGGTATGACTTGTCATGCGACTTTGCAGTCCCAAGTCGCACAAGTGTGAAAGGGGCCTAAATATTTTCTTCTGGGAATACTGTCAGCAGCTGGATATTCAATGTGGTAGAGCTTTCCCGACATCCCTTCCTTTTTTTCCAGCTATCTGTTATCGTCGCAGTGTGGATAAGTACATTTACCGTGCTAGTTCCCTTATGTTTAAAGGGGTTGTAAAGGTAAAAATTTTTTCACCTTAATGCATTCTATGCATTAAGGTGAAAAAACTTTTGACAGTACCGCCGCCCCCAGGCCCCCCGTTTTACTTACCTGACGCCTCGAATCTTCGCTGCACGTCCTCGTCATCTTCATTGCAGCTCGGCCTGGTCGCTGATTGGCTGCAGTGGATGGATTGAAAGCAGCGCAGCCATTGGCTCGCGCTGCTGTCAATCACATCCGATGACGCGGCGCGCTGGGGGGCGGGGCCGAGTGATACAGCGAGCGGCTATAGCCGCCGGCTGTATCACGGGAGCGCGCCCGCAAGCACTCACCACCGTGCGAGGGAGCTCGCATTAAGGTGGTAAATGCTTGCGGGGAGGAGCTGAAACAGCCGCCGAGGGACCCCAGAAGACCAGGTTCGGGGCCACTCTGTGCAGAACGAGCTGCACAGTGAAGGTAAGTATAACATGTTTGTTATTTAAAAAAAAAAAAAAAAAATTAACTTTACAACCCCTTTGAGTCTTGGTTACAGAGCCTTTGGTTAATGGTTATCTTGTTGTAAAGATTGGTTTATGGTTAAAGAGTTTTGGTAAATATATTTGTTTTATTTAAATTGATTTAAACTTCCTTTTACTGTTTATTGTTTCGGTGCTGCGAGGTCTGCAATCCTATGGAAGAAGAGGACGTAACATGTCGGGGGGTGTTACTTGGTGTAAACATGAAAGAAAATATCTTACCAATAAGGATGAGCTCCGGCGTGTTTGCAAGCTGCACGTGCCGAGCCCGCCAGGAACTCGGCACTGCACAACGCTAATCACAAGCAGTGAGACATTTCCCGATGTGCGGCTGCAGAGATCGGGAAATGTCTCACTGCCTGTGATTAGTGCAGCGCATTGCCGACTTCCTGGCGGGCTCTGCACGTGCAGCTTGCGAACACGCCGGTGTCTTGCCGAGAAAGTTCCCTCGGCGGATAAGTTCCCCCCCTGTACTGCGCAGGCGCAGTGCCTGCGCAGTACCAACTACTAGCAGCCGCCGGAGATAGCCGAACGACAAAATCTACAATCAGCTGTACACGGCGCCTGCGCTCTGGGTCCAGGTTCCTTCCCCAGCATCCAAGTGGACCTAGAGGGGGAATCTAAAAGAGTCGAGCGAAGCGAGGCCGTGCCCGAAGTGTGGCGAGCGAAGCGAGCCCGCGAGGGGCCCTCTTACAGGCGCCGTGTACAGCTGATTTTCCCCTATTTATCTTCGGCTATTTCCGCCGGATTTTACTGCGCAGACGCAGCGCCTGCGCAGATGAGGGGGGTCCTTATCCGCCGAGCGGAACTTTATCGGCAGAACACCGGAGCACATCCTTACTTATCAACTCTGCTGCCCAGCTCCAGTAATGTCTCCTCTCTACTTCCTCCCGACTCACCTCTCACCAGGAACCTTCTGTCTATACCTTACATAACTTTCTGTCTATACCTTACATAACTTCCTGTCTGAACCTGACATCACTTCCTGTTTGTGCTTTTTAACTTTTTTGTGTGTTCCACGGAGGTTGCATTGACAGCTGATTTTTTATTTTACGTAGTCCTAAAACCCAAACAATGAAAAATAGAATTGAATTGATTCTGGCTTAAGAGCCAAAAAAAAAGTAAAAACTTAAAGTGATACTAAAGTCTCATTTTTTTTTTAGGTTAAAATTAACAAATATGTCATACTTACCTGCTCTGTGTAATCGTTTTGTACAGAGCAGCCCCAATCCTCCTCTTTCTGGGTCCCTCGCCGGCGCTCATGGCCTCTCCCCCCTCCTGAGTGCCCCCACAGCCAGCATCTGGCTATGGGGGCACCCAAGCCGAGCTGCTGCTCTGTGTGTCCAGTCAGACGCGGCCTCGCCCCCCCATCTCTCGTCATCGGCTCGCTGAATCGGATTGATAGCAGTGGGAGCCAATGGCACCCCGATGCTGTCTCAGCTAATAAGGAGACAGCCGAGACTCTCGTGCACATCGCTGGATCAAGATGAGGCTCAGCTAAGTATTAAGGGGGCTTCTGCACATAGATGCATAGAATGCATTAAGATAGACTGGTGTAATTATTGCTTTGTATGTCTTGTTACAGTAATCAAACACTACTTCCCGTCCCACAGATGGAACAGGAAGTGAGGGGAATTCTCTCCAAAGTAAGGGAAATTTCCCTCTTGAGTTGTCCCCAGAACAGGCTCATTGGAAGGTTTACCATGACCTCTTTCCCTGGTGATACCAGAGGCACTGAAACTGGACAAATAATCTGACCCTTTCCCACTTTATCCAAAACTAAACAAAGAAATCTACATACACAAACTTTATTCTTATATTTTGCTATCCCTGGACCCTTCTTTCCAACCTCATCAACAATTAATAAACAAAACCTTTTCTGATTTCATTATATTCCTTTTTTTTAAGACCCAGTGACATCATCACTGGGTCTCTGTGCATCTCTATGCAATGCAACCAGATCATGGCTGTTGGGAGGGGCTGGCAGGAGGGTGTACATGGCTTCCTGAAAACATCACAGCACCCTGTCCCAGTACTATTCTCAAGAGCCCTCAGTCCTGATGCAGTGAGCTGGCTTTTGAGAAGAGTTATGCAAATGTCAAAATGTCTTGATTGTTGGGTGTCAGTCTGGAGGAGTGGGCATTCCTTGGCATCCTGCTGAGGAGTATGGTGCAGTGCTGGGATGCAGGCCTTACAAGCAAGCAGGGGTACTACTAAGAGGCACTTACAGCACAGGGCGATGGGCTCACAGAGAGAAAGGGGAAAGGGATATCTTACAGCAGTATAGTTCTGGGTGTACAGGCAAAAAGGGGTAACAGTATTTATGAGGAACACAGGGGTCTCAGAGAATATAGGTACTCAGGATACACGAGGAGTCTAGGACACAAAGAATACCAGTTGTTAATGATGAGGGAGAACCTCGCCTGCCCACACATACAACAAAGGTGAGGGCCCTTGGAAGGGTTGAGATGTAGAATCTAAGTAGCTGCATTGTCTTCTCAAGAGCTCCTGAAGGTGGAAATGGGTTGCACTACAGATGATTACCAGGTTGTGGCCCTCTGACTCAACTGTGAACTAAAAGAGGTAAGAGGTTCTTGCAGCACTAAGGCGCTGGAATCACAGTCCAGTAGGTAGTACATTCTCAGCTCTCCTCCACCATCCACACTACATTCTCTGACAGCTCTCCTCCACCATCCACACTACATTCTCCGACAGCTCTCCTCCACCATCCACACTACATTCTCCGACAGATCTCCTCCACCATCTACACTACATTCTCCGACAGCTCTCCCCCCACCATCCACACTACATTCTCTGACAGCTCTCCTCCACCATCTACACTACATTCTCCGACAGCTCTCCTCCACCATCTACACTACATTCTCCGACAGCTCTCCCCCCACCATCCACACTACATTCTCCGACAGATCTCCTCCACCATCCACACTACATTCTCCGACAGATCTCCTCCACCATCCATACTACATTCTCCGACAGATCTCCTCCATCATCCACACTTCATTCTCCGACAGCTCTCCTCCATCATCCACACTACATTCTCTGACAGATCTCCTCCACTATCCACACTACATTCTCCGACAGATCTCCTTCACCATCCACACTACATTCTCCGCCAGATCTCCTCCACCATCCATACTACATTCTCCGACAGATCTCCTTCACCATCCACACTACATTCTCCGACAGATCTCCTCCACCATCCAAGCTACATTATCCGACAGATCTCCTCCCCCATCCACACTACATTCTCCAACAGATCTCCACCATCCACACTATATTCTCCGACAGTTCTCCTCCCACCATCCACACTACATTCTCCGACAGCTCTCCTCCACCATCCACACTACATTCTCCGACAGCTCTCCTCCACCGTCCAAACTACATTCTCCGACAGATCTCCTCCACCATCTACACTACATTCTCCACAAAACACAAAGTAAGAGAGCGCAAAGCCGCCCTAGTGTAACTCGGCTTTAATATAGTAAAGTTAAAAACACTACAATGGTCAAACTCACATTCTGTGAAGATAGATACAGCATAAGGATTCCACTGTGACCACACTCCTATAGCCACCACAAGATAATGGCAGGGGAAGGGGGAGCCGTGGATGTTCAACCAAGCTGCCCGGATCCTGGTAGCATATCCGAGGCTATCTGCCACCACGCTCAACATGCAGATCCTAATGCACATGCACCCGGTTCTGCCAGCGCTACTCTTCGAGGACACACAAACCCACACAAGCAGGATACAGGGGGAAGAGAGTGAGGACGTCACACAGTTGCCATGACAGCGTGTTTCGGAGGCATAGCCTCCTTCCTCAGGTCATCACTACATTCTCTGACAGCTCTACTCCACCATCCACACTACATTCTCCGACAGCTCTCCTCCCACCATCCACACTACATTCTCCGACAGCTCTCCTCCCCCACACTACATTCTCCGACAGCTCTCCTCCCACCATCCACTTTACATTCTCCGACAGCTCTCCTCCCACCATCCACATCACATTCACCGACAGCTCTCCTCCACCATCCACACTACATTCTCCGACAGCTCTCCTACCACCATCTACACTACATTCTCCGACAGCTCTCCTCCACCATCCACACTACATACTCCGACAGCTCTCCTCCACCATCTACACTACATTCTCCGACAGCTCTCCTCCACCATCCACACTACATTTTCCGACAGATCTCCTCCCCCATCCATGCTACATTCTCCGACAGATCTCCTCCACCATCCACACTACATTCTCCGACAGTTCTCCTCCACCATCCACACTACATTCTCCGACAGCTCTCCTCCACCATCCACACTACATTCTCCGACAGTTCTCCTCCACCATCCACACTACATTCCCCGACAGCTCTTCTCCACCATCCACACTACATTCTCCGACAGCTCTCCTCCACCATCCACACTACATTCTCCGACAGCTCTCCTCCCACCATCCACACTACATTCTCCGACAGCTCTCCTCCACCATCCACACTACATTCTCCGACAGCTCTCCACCATCCACACTACATTCTCCAACAGCTCTCCTCCCACCATCCACACTACATTTTCCGACATCTCTCCTCCACCATCCACACTACATTCTCCGACAGCTCCCCCCACCATCCACACTACATTCTCCGACAGCTCTCCTCCATCATCCACACTACATTCTCCGACAGATCTCCTCCACCATCCACACTACATTCTCCGACAGCTCTCCTCGCACCATCCACACTACATTTTCCGACAGCTCTCCTCCGCCATCCACACTACATTCTCCGACAGCTCTCCTCCCACCATCCACACTACATTCTCCGACAGCTCTCCTCCACCATCCACACTACATTCTCCAACAGCTCTCCTCCCACCATCCACACTACATTCTCCGACAGCTCTCCTACCACCATCTACACTACATTCTCCGACAGCTCTCCTCCACCATCCACACTACATACTCCGATAGTTCTCCTCCACCATCTACACTACATTCTCCGACAGCTCTCCTCCACCATCCACACTACATTCTCCGACAGATCTCCTCCCCCATCCACACTACATTCTCCGACAGATCTCCTCCACCATCCACACTACATTCTCCGACAGATCTCCTCCACCATCCACACTACATTCTCCGACAGCTCTCCTCCACCATCCACACTACATACTCCGACAGTTCTTCTCCACCATCTACACTACATTCTCCGACAGCTCTCCTCCACCATCCACACTACATTCTCCGACAGATCTCCTCCCCCCATCCACACTACATTCTCCGACAGCTCTCCTCCCACCATCCACACTACATTCTCCGACAGATCTCCTCCACCATCCACACTACATTCTCCGACAGATCTCCTCCACCATCCACACTATATTCTCTGACAGATCTCCTCTCCCATCCACACTACATTCTCCGACATCTCTCCTCCACCATCCACACTACATTCTCCGACAGCTCTCCTCCACCATCCACACTACATTCTCCGACAGATCTCCTCCACCATCCACACTACATTCTCCGACAGCTCACCTCCACCATCCACACTACATTCTCCGACATCGCTCCTCCACCATCCACACTACATTCTCTGACAGCTCTCCTCCCACCATCCACACTACATTCTCCGACAGATCTCCTCCCACCATCCACACTACATTCTCCGACAGCTCTCCTCCACCATCCACACTACATTCTCCGACAGATCTCCTCCACCATCCACACTACATTCTCCGACAGCTCTCCTCCCACCATCCACAATACATTCTCTGAGAGCTCTCCTCCACCATCCACACTACATTCTCCGACAGCTCTTCTCCACCATCCACATTACATTCTCCAACAGATCTCCTCCCCCATCCACACTACATTATCCGACAGATCATCTCCACCATCCACACTACATTCTCTGACAGCTCTCCTCCCACCATCCACACTACATTCTCCTACAGCTCTCCTCCACCATCCACACTACATTCTCCAACAGCTCTCCTCCCACCATCCACACTACATTCACCGACAGCTCTCCTCCACCATCCACACTACATTCTCTGACAGCTCTCTTCCCACCATCCACAATACATTCTCTGAGAGCTCTCCTCCACCGTCCACACTACATTCTCCGACAGCTCTCCTCCCACCATCCACAATACATTCTCTGAGAGCTCTCCTCCACCATCCACACTACATTCTCCGACAGCTCTCCTCCCACCATCTACACTACATTCTCCGACAGATCTCCTCCACCATCCACACTACATTCTCCGACAGCTCTCCTCCACCATCCACACTACATTCTCCGACAGCTCTCCTCCACCATCCACACTACATTCTCCGACAGCTCTCCTCCACCATCCACACTACATTCTCCGACAGCTCTCCTCCCACCATCCACACTACATTCTCCGACAGCTCTCCTCCACCATCCACACTACATTCTCCGACAGCTCTCCTCCACCATCCACACTACATTCTCCGACAGCTCTCCTCCACCATCCACACTACATTCTCCGACAGATCTCCTCACCCATCCACACTACATTCTCCGACAGATCTCCTCCCACCATCCACAATACATTCTCTGAGAGCTCTCCTCCTCCACCATCCACACTACATTCTCCGACAGATCTCCTCCCACCATCCACACTACATTCTCTGACAGATCTCCTCCCACCATCCACACTACATTCTCCAACAGATCTCCTCCACCATCCACACTACATTCTCCGACATCGCTCCTCCACCATCCACACTACATTCTCTGACAGCTCTCCTCCCACCATCCACACTACATTCTCCGACAGATCTCCTCCCACCATCCACACTACATTCTCCGACAGCTCTCCTCCACCATCCACACTACATTCTCCGACAGATCTCCTCCACCATCCACACTACATTCTCCGACAGCTCTCCTCCCACCATCCACAATACATTCTCTGAGAGCTCTCCTCCACCATCCACACTACATTCTCCGACAGCTCTTCTCCACCATCCACATTACATTCTCCAACAGATCTCCTCCCCCATCCACACTACATTATCCGACAGATCATCTCCACCATCCACACTACATTCTCTGACAGCTCTCCTCCCACCATCCACACTACATTCTCCTACAGCTCTCCTCCACCATCCACACTACATTCTCCAACAGCTCTCCTCCCACCATCCACACTACATTCACCGACAGCTCTCCTCCACCATCCACACTACATTCTCTGACAGCTCTCTTCCCACCATCCACAATACATTCTCTGAGAGCTCTCCTCCACCGTCCACACTACATTCTCCGACAGCTCTCCTCCCACCATCCACAATACATTCTCTGAGAGCTCTCCTCCACCATCCACACTACATTCTCCGACAGCTCTCCTCCCACCATCTACACTACATTCTCCGACAGATCTCCTCCACCATCCACACTACATTCTCCGACAGCTCTCCTCCACCATCCACACTACATTCTCCGACAGCTCTCCTCCACCATCCACACTACATTCTCCGACAGCTCTCCTCCACCATCCACACTACATTCTCCGACAGCTCTCCTCCCACCATCCACACTACATTCTCCGACAGCTCTCCTCCACCATCCACACTACATTCTCCGACAGCTCTCCTCCACCATCCACACTACATTCTCCGACAGCTCTCCTCCACCATCCACACTACATTCTCCGACAGATCTCCTCACCCATCCACACTACATTCTCCGACAGATCTCCTCCCACCATCCACAATACATTCTCTGAGAGCTCTCCTCCTCCACCATCCACACTACATTCTCCGACAGATCTCCTCCCACCATCCACACTACATTCTCTGACAGATCTCCTCCCACCATCCACACTACATTCTCCAACAGATCTCCTCCACCATCCACACTACATTCTCCGACAGATCTCCTCCACCATCCACACTACAGCTGTCCTGTTTAATAACATACTCAAGACAGTCAAAGTTTTACAGTTTTTATTTATTCTGCTGCCTAATATTACATGATTTGTTATACACAGGTTTTATACACATCTGTACTTTTGTACAGCTATTTAAAATCGGTATACAGATTAAAAAATACAAAAATGATATTGGCATAAAATCTATTTCTGCTATCTGACTGTGAGCAGAATATATAAGAATTATCATTTGGGACCTTGACTTGTTTCTCATGTGTCAAAATACTGTATATCTGCCAAGGCAGTTTGAAAGAAAAGGACAGGTTACCCACTACATACTACATCACTAGAGAAAGTTACTGGAGGGTTCCTAAAGTTTAAAATCAATATGTATCATTATTTGCAAAAATAGAGATTTCAAAAATTTGCTCTGAGGGCCAATATTTTGAAGGTCAGATGGCAAATCCATCCAAAAGTTATATTCAGTGTTAGGCGCATGCTGGAGAGTTAAATCACCTAATCATTTCCTACATCTCAACAGTGGTGAAGCTTGGACTTAAGCTTCTGGGTCTTCACATCAGCCATTGCCAACACAAGAGGTTTCCAATCTTCTTCGTGGATATTTTTTGTTTAGTTTTGTTATGCAAAAAGAGAAATGATGACAACACATGGTGTTCAAGAGCAGAACTGGGATCTGTGGCATGCAAATCTCACCACTGGTGTCTCCAAGATACAATAAAAAGGAAAGTTAGCAGGATGCTCATACCACCAGACTCCTACCATTATTTTTTGTAGGTATTTATATGGCATTGACAATTTACCCCTGTGCTTCACATACTGTATATTCACATTAGTCCCAGCCCCAAAGGAGCTTACAGTCAAAGGTCCCTATTTCACATTTATACTACATTGTCAAAAGTATTGGGAAACCTGCCTTTACACGCTCATAAACTTTAATGGCATCCCAGTCTTAGTCCGTAGGGTTCAATATTGAGTTGGCCCACTATTTGCAGCTATAACAGCTTCAACTCTTCTGGGAAGGTGGTCCACAAGGTTTAGGAGTGTGTCTATGGGAATGTTTGACCATTCTTCCAGAAGTGCATTTGTGAGGTCAGGCACTGATATTGGACAAGACTGGCTCGCAGTCTCCACTCTAGTTCATCCCAAAGGTGTTCGGGTTGAGGTCAGGACTGTGTGCAGGTCAGCTTTGTGGGAACAGTTTGGGGTTGGCCCCTTCCTGTTCCAACATGACTGCGCCCCAGTGCACAAAGCAAGGTCCATAAAGATATGGATGAGCGAGTTTGGGGTGGAGGAACTTGACTGGACTGAAGGGAACTCTTAAGGCATCAGCATACCTTCAGTCCAGTCAAGTTCCTCCACCCCAAACTCACTCATCCATGTCTTTATGGACCTTGCTTTGTGCACTGGTCCAAATCATTTGGTGGAGGGGGGATTATGCTGTGGGGCTGTTTTTCAGGGGTTGGGCTTGGCCCCTTAGTTCCAGTGAAGGGAACTCTTAAGACGTCAGCATACCAAGACATTTTGGACAATTTTATGCTCCCAACTTTGTGGGAACAGTTTGGATATGGACCCTTCCTATTCTAACATGACTGCGCACCAGTGCACAAAGCAAGGTCCATAAAGACATGGAGCAAGTTTGAGGTGGAGGCTTCACTGGCCTGCCCTCAACCCGATAGAACATCTTTGGAATGAATTATAGCGGAGAATGCGAGCCAGGCATTCTCGCCCAATATCAGTGCCTGACCTCACAAATGGGCTTCTGAAAGAATGGTCAAACATTCCCATAGACACACTTCTAAACCTTGTGGACAGCCTTCCCAGAAGAGTTGAATCTGTTATATCTGCAAAGGGCGGAGCCAACTCAATATTGAACCCTACGGACTTAGACTGGGATGCCATTAAAGTTCATGGGCGTGTAAAGACAGGCGGCCCAATACTTTTGACAATATAGTGTACAAGGGGGATAATTTAGCCCAGAGCTAACTAACCTAGCAGCACGTCTTTGGCCTGTAGGAGGAAACTAGAGTACCCAGAGGAAACCCACACAAACGGGAAAACATGCAAACTCAATGCAGATAGGATTTGAACTAAGGACCCCAGTACTGCCAGGCACTAACCACTAAGCCACGGTGTTTCCCTTTTAATTAAATATCCCTGGTGCAGGAACATAGCCCATTAGGAAACCATTTTTTGTATTCCCTGTAGCTCCTTTATAGGGAAAATGTTTCTCCTGTTAGATGCCACCATTCCTTTATCAATAACCTCAAGCAGCATGCGTTTTCTCATGTCTTGCCAGATTTCCTTTATGTATAAAGGTTTTACCGCACTTTGAACACGAGAGAGCGCTCTCCCGAGTGTGACTCCTCTGGTGCTTATCAAGGCTGCTTTGATGGGGAAAACATTTCCCGCACTCCGAACAAATACAAGGGCCCGCCCGAGCGTGAGTCTTCTGGTGTTTAAGGAGGCTGCATTTTTGGGAAAAACTTTTCCCGCACTCTGAACACGAATAAGGACGCTCGCCCGTGTGAATCCTCTGGTGCGTGAGAAGGCTGCTGATCTGGGAAAAAGACTTCCCGCACTCTACGCAGGAATAAGGACGCTCCCCCGTGTGACTTCTTAGATGTTTATCGAGATCCGTTTTCTGAGTGAAGCACTTTTCACATTCCGGACAAGGAAAAAGACGCTCGCCCGTGTGAAATCTCTGGTGTGTAATGAGCTTTCCTTTTACAGAAAAAGATTTCCCGCACTCTGAACACGAAAATGGGCGCTCGCCCGTGTGAATTCTCTGGTGCAGCAGGAGGTTTGTTCTAAATATGAAGCTTTTACCACACTCTAGACAGGAAAAGGGGCGATTAGACGTGTGGACTCTCTGGTGTCTGAGAAGGTTTACTTTTTGAGGAAATCCTTTCCCACACTCTGAACACGAATAAGGAGATTGGTCTTTGTGGGTTTTCTGGTGGGTAAGGAGGCCTGCTTTCTGAGTGAAACGTTTCCCGCACTCGGAACACGGGAAAGTCTTGTGGATTATCTGGTGTTCCGAAAGTGCTCTTTTGTCAGTGAAACTCTTCCCACACTCTGAACATGAAATATTGCGCTCGCCCGTGTGTATTTTCTGGTGTCTAAGAAGGCTTCCCTTTTGAGTAAAAGATTTCTCACACTCTGAACACGAGAAACGTTTCTGATGTTTGTTTTGGTCAACGGAATTTACTTTTTGAGAAGTGCTAAGATTTCTCCTCGAAGTATTCTGAGGGCGGTTTCCACCTAGGAAGCAATTTTTTTTATAATAACCGTTAGAATTATTTATCACATTTGGCTGGTTTGTTGGTCTTACAGTATACAGTTTCAGAGAGTTGATGCATTAAATCGGGTTCAATTCTAAAACCAAAATATGAATACAAAGCAAATACAATACACCCAATCCCAAAACTGGCAGACTAGGTTATGGCTTTTGCATTCTGATGACTGTGTTACATGGAGGAATGGAGATGGACCTTTCATATGGTGTACAGTATCTCCTCCTCATTTGTTGGGAACATGACATTATATTGAGGAATGGAGATGGACCTTTCATATGGTGTACAGTATCTCCTCCTCATTTGTTGGGAACATGACATTATATTGAGGAATGGAGATGGACCTTTCATATGGTGTACAGTAGCTCCTCATTTGTTGGGAACGTGATGTTATATTGAGGAATGGAGATGGACCTTTCATATGGTGTACAGTAGCTCCTCCTCATTAGTTGGGAACATGACGTTATATTGAGGAATGGAGATGGACCTTTCATATGGTGTACAGTATCTCCTCCTCATTTGTTGGGAACGTGACGTTATATTGAGGAATGGAGATGGACCTTTCATATGGTGTACAGTATCTCCTCATTTGTTGGGAACGTGACATTATATTGAGGAATGGAGATGGGCCATTCATATGATGTACAGTATCTCCTCCTCATTTGTTGGGAACATGACGTTATATTGAGGAATGGAGATGGACCTTTCATATGGTGTACAGTATCTCCTCCTTATTTGTTGGGAATGTGACATTATAATGAGGAATGGAGATGGACCTTTCATATGATGTACAGTATCTCCTCCTCATTTGTTGAGAACATGACGTTATATTGAGGAATGGAGATGGACCTTTCATATGGTGTACAGTATCTCCACTTTATTTGATGGGGTAGTGTCGTATTTACAAAGATTTTTCTGGTGTGGATTGGGAATTGGTGTCACATATGCTTTACAGTCCCTTATCTACATTTCTCTTTTCCTTACTGAATGATGTGAAGTTTTTTAAGGTGATTATGGTTTAAACTTTTTTTTAGGGTTTATCGTCTTGTAAATGTTACTCTATGAAATCCAGAAAAAAAACGTGTTTGAAAGACAAGCTGTTAATAAGTTATTACTGTAAAACTGATGTAGAAATGGCGACCCCCTCAACCATATATTAGCACATTTTTCAGCTTGAATTAACTTTCTAGCTTTGCCAGACTGCTATTTATAATTCAGTCATATTTTAGCTGATGATACAAAAGGGTCTACTTTTCAGGAAATTTTGGTTAAACTATATATACCTTTCTAAGAGGTTAATAGAACATTTGAGCAGTTTATTGAGTTTTTGCACATAATGTTTTTTACTTACCTTTGCTGGTACCTAAAGATGATTCTTCCTGTTCAATTGTCCCCACCATTCCAGCCCCCTGCTCAGTCTGCTCATCGCCCAACACGTATGTCTCCTCTTCTTCTTCTTCCCCTTTAACCACAACTTTTATACCTATCCGTTCTTCACCCTGAACCCCAAAAATTATGGAAAAGAAAAACACCCGTAAATGTAAGCACTGATAACAACATTCCATACAAAAGAATTCTTTAATCTCATAATTCCTATTTGAGTTTTGAACTCTCCTTTCCATCTACCTGTTGATGGTGAGGGATGGTGTGATCTTCCTGTGTGGAATGCAGAGGACGGGGACATCTCTCTGTTGGCTCTATCAATTGATCCTTATGTCCTTCTGAAAGTTCCTCCATCAAGCCATACTCCACATCATCCTCTTCTAACTCTTCCTTAACGACAATATTAAAATCCACGAGGTTTCCGTCCTGCATATATAATGAGACATACATTACACACAAGCTTGTGTATAAATGATGATTGCCAGTTATTTTTATTCATCTACCTGATCATCGTGAGGGATGGTGTGACCTTCCTGTGTGGAATCCGGAGAACGAGGACCTCTCTTTGTTGAGTTTCTCTTTCTGAATCCATCTGTAGGAAACACACACACTGACTGAATATATTGTTTTTATGTGTTTATCAGATGATGGGGGATCTAGGTGGACCCTCCGTACTGCTCTCTCCTTTACAATAAAGTCTCCTCTTACCCGGTGATGTGAGGGAAGGCTGATTGTCCATCATGACCTCCTTGTAGAGATCCTTGTGTCCTTTCTGCAATCTGCTCCTTCACACCAATCTAATTCTCCTCCTCTTTTATTTTTTCTGGCACAGTAAAACTATTCCTGATTCCACTCTAAATATCCAAAAATTTTAAATCATTAAACGTGTGACAAATGGTTATTGTGAAAAAATAGACGGTGACACTTCAACACTCAATACTACGTTTTATGCTACAATGTATATTACAGACTTAACCTATTAAAATTAAACTGCAGGTAAAAAATGAAATACAACATTAAAATACATATATTCCTGCCCTTTGCATATACACCAGACCCTCTCAACCTTTTTTCCACTATGGAACCCATGAAAAAATTTCCAGGTCTCCTGGAACCCCCCACTAATAAGTATTATGTCTATAGCTCAATATACATCAGCGTGATCAGCAGGTTGTTGAGAGATTTCAATAGAAGAAGAATTAATAAGGTGTACTAAAATCATCCCACCCATTATGAAATATTTAAAAAAATAAAAGGATGATGCATTTCCTTTTAGGAAAGTCCGTTGCCCATGCCGGCTCTGCAGTGATCCCAACAATAATATTGGGATCTACCCAGATGCTTGATCAGCAGCTGGCTAAGCCTCTCAGTGTGCCGCTGACAGTTTGAGCCGCCCCCTCCACAGTCTGGTGCTCCAGTGAGCTGGATAAATGTCTCTATATTTAGGATGTATCTGGTCTATAAACCACAGGCTCTGGATGGACAGTTGGATAAATGGTTCTATATTTAGGATGTATCCAGTCTATAAACCACAGACTCTGGATGGACGGTTGGATAAATGGTTCTATATTTAGGATGTATCTGGTCTGTAAACCAGAGGCTCTGGATGGACAGTTGGATAGATGGCTCTATATTTAGGATGTATCCGGTCTGTAAACCAGAGGCTCTGGATGGACAGTTGGATAGATGGCTCTATATTTAGGATGTATCCGGTCTGTAAACCAGAGGCTCTGGATGGACAGTTGGATAAAAGGCTCGATATTTAGAATGCATCTGGTCTTCAGAAATACATATACATCAATTATATAAATACAGAATGTATAAAATAATAGCTTATTACCTCCTCCCAGTTCAAGCAACGTCTCCTTTTTACTTACTCCCACCTCACCTCTCACCTCAGAACTTCCTGTCTGCACAAGACATCACTTCCTGTGACCTCAAATCACTTCCTGTGACCTTAAATCACTTCCTGTTTGTAGCGTTCACTGACAATACATGAGCTCACCACCTCGTAGACGTAGAAGATATAAAAACATCAGCCTATGTTATGGTTGCCACCTCATCCCTTTAAACCCGAACACATATTAATTACACAGGTTCTGTGGCTGATTAAGGTGGTAATTAAACTCACTCGGTGCCTTATCTCCATTTAATTAGCCTCAGAACCTGGGTAATTCAAAGGTGTTCGGGTTTAAAGGGATGAGGTGGCAACTCTAGCCTACGTTGTTTTTAATACTTTGACAAACTGCATCTTAGAGCATTCTAAAACATGTTTGTGTATATTATACCTATATTCAAACCAACACAATGAAGAAATATAATGAAAATAATTAGATTGTGTTTGATATATTTGTAGGGATGCAGTATCCCTCTAAAGCAGTGGTTCTCAACCTCTCTAGTGCCGTGACCCCTTGATAAAATTTCCCAAGTTGTGGGGACCCCTAACAGTAAAATTATTTTCGTAGCGTGGGTTGTCAGCACCCAAGGCAAGACAAGTAATTTGCGCCTCTAACCCACGGACGTTTAGTGCTCCCCGAGTCTCTTCCACTCGTACGGAATTAAAACCCCCTATGGTACATTTTAGGATGTACCACTCTTTCTCTTTGTTTTCCTATCTTTCTCTTTTATCTCTCTCTATCCTAATTTCTTGTTTTTCTTCCTCGCCCCTCTCCCTAGCCGTCTTTCTTGTTCTTTCTCTTATTCTTTCTCTCCCTTTTTCTTTGTTCCTCCCCCTCTTTTCCGCTCCCTTCCATGTATTCTCTATCTTTATTCCTTCTCTTACTCCTTGGTGGGGGGGTGGGGGGAATAGGATGAGTGGCAGTGCTGGGGGGGAGTTCTGATCAGCCAACTTAGGTGCTCTTGATCAAGGTCATCTGCTGATCTGAGAACTGTAGTGGGGACTTTTAATGGCAACTATAATCACAGGTAGTGTTGCTCACTGTGTCTCTGGCTTTACTGTGTCTCCGACTTTGTGGTGTTTCGTAGCAGTGACACCTATGCCAAAATCAGGAGATAGGGTCTCCTCCAGCCCCTCCCACTTCACATTCCTCACCAGTCAGCTGACCTCTAGTCTCTGCCCCCAGCCATGCCGTGAACTGAATGGGCGGCTGAGAAGAGGCTGAGTGGGTGGCCGTGGGCTCCAGAGACAGCCCTGCTGGGTGGCTGCAAAAATGTTGGGAGAGCGGTACGAGATTCAGGAACAACCCAGGGTTCGGTGACCCCTGACAAATCCTCATTCGACCCCCAGGTTGAGAACCACTGCTCTAAATTCTTTAATCTGGGAGGCTGGTTTGACATATGTGCGAATTGGATGCAGGTTTCCCCACATTCAATACACATGACAGGCGAGTGTGACCGCCTCTCAACGGAGCCGGTTCACACAGGCTTGGGGCGGCCACAGTCTGAATTGCAGAAGGGTCCTGTGCGTGTTTGGGTCCAGTTCAGGTGCGATTTCAGGCAAACATTCGGACCCGATTTGCACCTGAACCGGTAAACACCCGACGCCAGGCCCGAACCCACAGCCTCACGTATGTGATTCCGGCCTTAGTGAGCTTTATTCCTTTTAGCCAGACAAAGCCGACTGCAGAGGTCCACCTAGGGTTACCACCTCATTCCTTTAAACCTGAACATACATTAATTACCCAGGTTCTGTGGCTGATTAAGGTGGTAATTAAACTCACTTGGTGCCTTACCTGCATTAAATTAGCCTCAGAACCTGTGTAATTCACATGTGTTCGGGTTTAAAGGGATGAGGTGGCAACCCTAGGTGAGAGACTTCAGTAGGTAAAAAACACAGGAACCTTCCCTGTCCTGTTCTGCATAGAACCTTCAAAAAGTCAACATAAGCTCCTAAAGGTCGATGTCCAGCTAATATAGCTCCGTAAGGGAGGGACCCGGATCTTTTTTTCATATAATTTAGCATATTTATTTATTTTGCTCTTGCTCTCCAAGTGTGTGTCACTGAACTTATGTTTTGTGTTCCCTTTTTCACTTAGGATGGAAGGTGTAGGTCCTTAGACCTGAAGTTTGTGGTAAAGATGTGTGGCCATTAGAGTCCTTCCTCACCTGCCTTGGATGGGTATCTCTCTTCAGGAGAGCCCCCATCAAGTACTTATTGGTCAGCTAAGGAGAGGGGTCTGCCAGGCCTTTTGGCTAGGTGGACCTGAGTGTCTTTTACCCCCTCCCCCCCTCGGCAGCCTTGCTCCCTGGGGTATCAGGAAGGGATCTTATCTCTTCAGGAGGTGGACCAGAAACACACCTTAAGTGCACTTTTTTTTTGTGGGTGTTCACATACACTTTTTTTGGTTCACTTACTGGCATCCATACACGGGCTTCAAAAAAAAATCAAAATTCAAGCACCTCAGACGTCAAGGAGCCATTTTTAAAGATTTGTTGTCCAGCCAGGAGGGGGGCCTAGAAAGCTAGAGAGACAAGGAAGAAGGCCAGAGACTGGAAATATGCAGGCATACTGTGCTTTCCTTACCCTCCTTCCCAACTCTCCCTGCACATGTGCCTCTAAACCTTCCAAACCCAAAGTTAAGGGACTGGTACCCGTTAGACATGTGCGATTCGTTTTGTTTTTTTTTCGTCTTTTTCGAAAAAGTATGGCACCGAATCAGAAAAAAAAAGTTATAACGAAAATAACAAATGAATTTGTTGCATTTGGATGACGTCACATGTTGAGATCGTAGTTTGGGCCCACGGGGAAATTAATTAATTGTTTGTATTCGCTCAATACTTCAGATTCGGATAACGAATGGATCCAATTTTCATTCCATTTGTTGATTTGGATGCACATGACGCCAGTCAATATCGTCCAATCAGCTAATGTCATGGGTTGGACTAGCGTCCGAAATATATAAAATCTTTCTGATTCAAATCCGTCCAATTCGATAATATATATTGAATGCATAGCAATCTTCCGGATAAAATGCAATTTTTTTTCGAATCATCCTGGGATTAACAAATGTACAAAACGAATGCCAAAGATACTAAACAAATTCAGAAAAAAAAAATCAGATCAACATAACAGACATGACAAAGCGGAATTCTTCAATGAACAAATGCATCCGAAGCTAAACAAAAATTTCCGACGTGCACATGTCTAGTGCCCACCATTCTAACCAACCTGAGGAATAAACCCAACAGATTCTAATGTTCAATGATTTGGGGTATGAGTTGAACTACAGTGGTTGAGTCTAATACAAGCAGCAGTAATATAATTTTGCAAGGGACAACCATACTAAGAAGATGAGGTGACAGTAAATATGATACTGTATATCTCCCTCCATGGTCAGCATAGCCAACAATACACAAGGTGGTCATCTTCCATTATCAAGGTCTTTCTCAGACAGACATTTTGAAGCACACAGATGTCTCCAGATGTCCTGGCCCAGATCTTCTGTAGGAGCTCAAACCAACAAGGTTGATAAATTAAAATGCATTTGTTGGCCACAGGAGTGCAGCATTCTCTCACTGACACCAATGATGGGGCACTATTCCCCCATTAAGACCAATGATGGGGCACTATTCCTCCCACTGAGACCAATGATGGGGCACTATTCCTACCAGTGACACCAACATTCTCTCACTGACACCAATGATGGGGCACTATTCCTTACACTGACACCAATGATGGAGACTCTATTCCTCCCTCTAATACCAAAGATGGGACATTTTCTACTCCCACTGGCCACAGTCTGGCCCCCCTAAAGTCTGAAGGACAGTAAACCAGCCCTTTGTTTAGAACGTTTGGAGACGCCCTGGTCTACATGGAAGATCAGCAATACGTGTCCAGCTAAAATATTCTTCCCGATTGGGTAGTAGTTGTTAAAAAATCAGCCCAAACCAACCCGTTCATAAACAGAAAAGAATAATACAATTGAGATTTGTTGGATCTCTTTGCTGCATGCTCACCATAGAAAGGTCCTATGTATTGACAACGCTGTCTATATGTCAGTAGTGCAACTTCACCTTTTAGATAAACTTCTTTCCACCATGCTTTCCCGCAGCTGGTGCTAGTTTTAGTTATTTACCCCCACATCTTTACTGAGCTGCCCCTGCTCTTCTTTTTGAGTGTACTAAGCCTCTAAGGTTGGACTATTTTTTTTTGGTGTTGGAAGGGTGTGTTGAAATGTTAGAACCTCTAGGAAATTGTTGGTGTCATCTGTGACATTGTTGGGGAGATCTTTCCTCAGCGGTTCCCTCATTCTGTGGGACGGGTGGTGATAGCTTTCCAAGTGGAGATACGGACAGCTTTATTGACCAGGTTTTAACCCTTCCCCACTACACTAAAAAAGTTGCGGCGATAATTCACATTCCTTCCTATCTCATTAACCTCAATCAGAAATGTCCTGTTCCACTTGTAGGCAGGTGCAGTCTACTTTCTACACAGCAGGTGGGGCTAACAGTAGCGGCCCTGTTACTGGAGAGGAAGTCAGGAGGAAAAAGGTTCCTCTATGGTTTCCTGGGTCACTGGGGAAGCTATCCTATTGGATGCTGCCACCCCCACATGACCCAAGCAGCCATCTTGGGTAAGGCAGAGCCTTTTTAAGGCCCTGGCTCCCGGGTTTTGGCGAATGGATAGAGGAAGGAGAGGGAGACTAATGCCCTGTACACACGGTTGGATTTTCCTATGAAAAATGTTCGATAGGACCTTGTTGTCGGAAATTCCGACCGTGTGTAGGCTCCATCACACATTTTCCATAGGATTTTCCGTCACACAAAATTTGAGATCTGGATCTCAAATTTTCCGACTACAAAATCCGTTGTTGGAAATTCCGATCGTGTGTACACCATTCCGACGCACAAAGTTCCACGCATGCTCGGAATCAAGCAGAAGAGCCGCACTGGCTATTGAACTTCATTTTTCTCGGCTTGTCGTACGTGTTGTACGTCACCGCGTTCTTGACGTTCGGAATTTCCGACCAACGTTATGTGACCGTTTGTATGCAAGACAAGTTTGAGTCAAAACATGGATTTTGTTGTGAGAAAATCCTATCGTCTGTACAGGGCATAATAGTTCTAGAGAAAGGTTCCTGACAAGGAGGGTAAGTGTAAGGTGTCATCTCTTCTGGACATTCTCCTGGTTGGGACCAGATGGCCTTTCCCTATTTGGTCCCCTCTCAACAGACACTGTCATTCCGGCCTGAATCTACTCCTGTCACGCTACTGAACTGTGAGTGTGAAAGGCTGAGTGGCCTTCAATACAAGTTTATTGCACCTGTCTGTGTGAATTATTGTCTCCGCATCAGGCTGAACCCCACCTACACACTTATGTGTTGTATCGAACGGCATTACGGCCGTTACGGCAAGGTTACTTTTGACGTTTGCTGATATCAAGTGGTGGTTCTTTGACACTACAATTTGTTACTGATGTGATTTGGTAAGGAGGAAAAAAAATGTACTGAGCCTCCACATCCTGGTGTAGGACCAGAAAGGGCACTTCACAGTAGAAGGCCACCAGAGGTGATGGCAACCTTGTGAGTGAGAGTGGAAACAGTCACCAGGGAGTGTACAGGGGAAGCCACATGAGAAACACCCCTTATTGACATCTTAACCAAAGAATGGAAAGATATCAGTCTTTGGAACAAGGTCACCAGCGACGAAATCTGGCCTTTGGTGATACTCTGGGCCAATTGTTCATCCAGGCTCAACAACAGAAATGCCAGGATTCATCATAGAGAATTTTCTTGGATGAAACATTTCCCTGCACCAAACAAAGTATGCCTCCCTATCAGGAGACTAATACAGCTAATCTTCATTCCTGTGCAGCTAATGCTTGTTCTCGTGCAGCCGATGTTCACTCTCATGCAGGTAATTCTCGTGCACACGTACCAGCACACAGACAAGCTTGGGCTAGCATCCAGGTTGCACTGGCACGTCGGCGCATCTGTGTGCGTCAAAAGGGGACCTTGGTACTGTATGTGCTAATCACTGGAAGTTCTTCAGCTTTCCCGGGATCTGTGTTCCTGCTTTTGCTGGCTGACATATCCTTTCCCGAAACTGCAGGGTAGACCCAAGAACCCACACCTTCCATCCTGAGGGAACGCACAACATAAGTGCAGTGACAACCACAAAAAAAATAACTATGTTAAATACAAAAAAAAAAGTTTTGGGTCCCTTCCTCACTAAGCTACACTCCAGCTTGTGGAGGGTGGGGACTGATGTGAATGTACAATCTATACACTATTGTGACGGGAGTCACTTTTGGGCACAGGGTGACTGAGAAAATATATCTTGGATTACTTAAAATGGGCAGTAATATTTATACACAATATCTCCCAGGATATATGTAAAGACTATTCTTGGTTTGTTTGATTCTGAACTCAACATGTTAGTTGAGAGAGCTGATAACATTGGCCTCTAGGACTGAGTAGGAGTCGGACAGTCTACTCCTACTATAGTTTGTTGCCTACTAGGCTGACGAGGGGGGAAGATCACTGTTTGTATTGTCAATTGTAATTAGCTCCTGCTATTGTGAGAAGGTGTCCTGTGTTTATACTAATGTGTGAAGCTCAGTGACAAGTCTGATTCCTGTTTGACCCTCCGTACAGAGCCTCGTCTCGTACTTGGGGGGAAGAATTATTCATATGGGTTTTATTGTTTGGCTGATTGGTGAGTTCGGTAACTGCCTTTCTGTTCGGAAATGGAATGTCCTAAACGCCTTTAACCCCTTTCATACTCTGGGTGTCGTTACAACTATATTACCAGAAGTATTGGGACGCCTGCCTTTACACGAACATAAACTTTAATGGCATCCCAGTCTTATGCCCCGTACACGCGATCGGATTTTCCGACAACAAATGTTGGATGTGAGCTTGTTGGCGGAAAGTCCGACCGTGTGTGTATGCTCCATCGAACATTTGTTGTCGGACTTTCCGCCAACAAATGTTGGCTAGCAGGTTCTCAAATTTACCGCCAACAAATTTTGTTGTCGGACTTTTGGATCGTGTGTACACAAGTCCGTCGCACAAAAGTTCACGCATGCTCAGAATCAAGCAGAAGGAGCCCAAAGGGTTGGTGCACTGGCTATTAAACTTCCTTTCTATCGGCTCGTCTTTCGTCTTGTACGTCACCACATTCCCACGTTCGTAATTGTTGGCCAACATTTGTGTGACCGTGTGTATGCAAGACAAGTTGGAGCCAACATCCTTCGACCAAAAAGCCATGGTTTTGTTTTGGAAAAGTCCAATCGTGTGTACGGGGCATAAGTCCGTAGGGTTCAATATTGAGTCGGCCCATCCTTTGAAGCTATAACAGCTTCAACTCTTCTGGGAAGGCTTCCACAAGCTTTTGGAGTGTGTCTATGGGAATGTTTGACCATTCTTCCAGAAGAGCATCTGTGAGGTCAGACGCTGATGTTGGACGAGAAGGCCTGGCTCGTAATCTCCGCTCTAATTTATCCCAAAGGTGTTCTATTGGGTTGAGGTCAGGACTCTGTGCAGGCCAGTCAAGTTCCTTCACCCCAAACTGGCTCATCCATGTCTTTATGGACCTTGCTTTGTGCACTGGTGCAAATCACTTGGTGGAGGGGTGATTATGGTGTGGGGTTGCTTTTCAGGGGTTAGGCTTGGCCCCTTAGTTCCAGTGAAGGGAACTCTTAAGGTGTCAGCATACCAAGACATGTTGGACAATTTCATGCTCCCAACTTTGTGGGAACAGTTTGGGGATGGTCCCTTCCTGTTCCAACATGACTGCGCATCGGTGCACAAAGCAAGGTCTATAAAGTCATGGATGAGCGAGTTTGGGGTGGAGGAACTTGACTAGCCTGCACAGAGTCCCAACCTTAACCCGATAGAACACCTTTGGCATGAATTAGAGAGGAGCCAGGCCTTCTCGTCCAACATCAGTGCCTGACCTCACAGATGCGCTTCTGGAAGAATGGTCAAACATTCCCATAGACACACTCCTAAACCTTGTGGACGGCCTTCTCAGAGTTGAAGCTGTTATAGCTGCAAAGGGTGGGCCAACTCAATATTGAACCCTACGGACTAAGACTGGGATGCCGTTAAAGTTCATGTGCGTGCAAACGTCCCAATACTTTTGGCAATGTGGTGTATGTCTGTTTCTTCATATTACACAAAGCTATGGAACTCCAAAATTTTGTATTCACTTTACCTGTCTGTAAGACTTTTCAATTAAAATTGCTGGAACAGAAAAAGTGAGACTGAGAAGGTAATATTAAAAAGTTGAGACTTAATATTTATTTACAGAAACCAGAAGGAAAATCGAGACGTCATCATCAACATCAACGCAGTTTTAAATAAAGCACATTGAGAATACATTAGATATATTATTATAGAATCTTCCACCTCTGGGACCAATAACAAGCCGTCGTCTTCAATAAAGGAGAGCAAATGACTATAGATTGAGTACAACAACCAACCAAAGATTGGTTTCTTGAGGAAGAGAATTAGCTAGGGGTTGCTGTTGATCTTTTCTTCACCAAAGACAGTTGGTTGAAGTCCATCTTGCAATTTTCTTACAGCAGACAGTAAGGTTAAAACAAATCAGAAAACAAATTAATTTCATGAACCTTTCTGAAGAATAGTAACCTAGAGAGGCTTTCTAATCTCTGCGATTGACGATCATTAAAACATCTTGCCACGCAAAATCAATGTTTCGGTATGTGGTGGTTGCTGGAAAGTTACATGGCCTGACAGATTTCTTTACCACTCTTTTGGTGGGATCCCTGTGCTGAGTTCCCGGGTCTTCTCACCTGCTGTGCCCATTATGAGGGGTTCCCACCATCCCTATTCTGGACCTATTATGAGGGGTTCCCACCATCGCTGTGCTGGCACTATAATGAGGGGTTCCCACCATCGCTGTGCTGGACCTATTATGAGGGGTTCCCACCATCCCTGTGCTGGACCTATTATGAGGGGTTCCCACCATCCCTGTGCTGGGCCCATTGTGAGGGGTCCCCACCATCCCTGTGCTGGGCAAATTATGAGGTGTTCCCACCATCCGTGTGCTGAGTTCCCAGGTTTGTACAGCTGCTGTGCCCATTATGAGGGGCTTCCACAATCCCTCCTTCTCTGAGCTGGCCCGCTCAGGTGTCGGCTAATTGCCAGCTCCTATCTCTCCACAGTTACTCAGCTGTTGATGATACCCTGCTCGTCAGTCCTGCCTACTTAAGCCAACCAGAGGAGCTCTGTCTTCGCCTTGGTCACATCACAGAAACTATCTCCTGCGACTTGATTTGCTGACATCCATTCTGGCTCCAGATCCTGTTTGCTGTTCCACTACACCAGGGTTATGCAATTAGCGGACCTCCAGCTGTTGCAGAACTACTAGTCACATCAGGCATAGCAAGATTTTGACAGCCACAAGCATGACACCCAGAGGCAGAGGCATGATGGGACTTGTAGTTTTGCAACAGCTGGTGGTCCGCTAATTGCATATCCCTGCACTACACTGATCCCTGACTTCTGGCTTGGCGGACGATCTGTTCCGATTACTAAACTTTGGCTATGTTTTGACTACGTTTGTTCTTTTTACTTTTATTATTAAACAAGTGTGATTTAACTGTACTTCTGTCTCGGCCTGATTTCATGGTTTCTGACAGCTGAGTTCTCAGGTGTGCACACCTGCTGTGCCCATTATGAGGGGTTCCTACCATCCCCGTGCTGGTTTCCTAAGTCTGTAGACCTCCTGTGCCTATTGTGAGGAGCTCCCACCATCTATGCACTGAGCTCCCAGGTCTGTACACCTCCTGTGCCCATTATGAGGGCTTCTCACCATCCCTGTGTTGATTTCCTAGGTCTGTTCCCCCTTCTGTGCCCATTATGAGGGGTTTCCATAATCCCTGCACCGAGTTTCCAGGTTTGTACTCCTGCTCTGCCCATTTTGAGGGGTCCCCACCATCCTTGTGCTGAATTCCTAAGTCTCTACACCTGTTTTTCCCATTATGAGGGGTTCCCACCATCCCTGCATTGAGTCCCCAGGTCTGTACACCTGCTGAGACCACTATGAGGGGCTCCAACCATCTCTGTCCTGAGGTCCCATGTCTGTAGACTTCTTGTGCAAATTATGAGGTATTCCCACCTTTCCTGCTTTGACTGCCTGGGTCTGTACACATGCTGTGCCCGTTATGGGGGGTTCCCACCATCCCTGTGCTCAATCCCCAGATCTGTTTACCTGTTGTGTCCATTATGAAAGGTTCCCATCATCCCTGTGCAGACTTTATGGTTCTGTACACCTGCTGTTCCCTTTATAAGGGGTTCCCACCAACCCTGTGCTGAGTTCCTGGGTTTGTACAACTTCTGTGCCCAATTATGAGGGGTTTCCAGCCCCCTGGCATTGAATTCCCCTTGAGGTGCCCATTTTGAGAGATTCACACTTTTCTTGTACTGATTTCCTGGGTCAGCACACTTGCTGTACCTATTATGAGGGATTTTCACCATCTTTGTGCTGAGTTGCCTGGGGCTGCACATCTACTGTGTCCATTATTAAGGGGTTTTCACCATCCCTGCACTGAGTTTCCAGGTCTTCACACCAGCTGTAACCATTATGAGGGGTTCTTCCCATCTCCGCGTGGATTTACCAGATTTGTACACCTGCTGTGCCCAATATGAGGGGTCCCACAATCCCTGTGGTAAATTCAGGGTCTGCACATCTGCTTTGACCGTTTTGAGTGGCACCTACCAATCCATGTGGTGAGTTCCAAGTTCCAAACATCTGTTGTGCCCATTATGGGGGATTCCCACTGCCACTTTGCTGAGTTCCAAGTCTGTACACCTACTGTAATCATTTTGAGGGGTTCCCACAGTCCATGCTGGATAAAGACTATGAAATACCCCCATGGTGGCCAGAAAGTATGGTTGGAGGAGCTCACTGGAGTCCCCAAGAGACAAAGAAAGCCAGTAGGATCCATCTATAACTGAAACATAACTTTCAGGTGGACTATCACACACGTAGGTTGGACTTGAAGGACTTGGTGTCTTGTTTCAACCTCACCTACTATGTAACTATATGATGCTTTAAAAACTCTTTACTACACAGTTCTTCCATGGGTGAAAGGAGTCATTTATATATAACGCCCCCAGAAGTTTGTTAATGGCCTCAAAGCATATGCTTCTTCTGATGTCGAATTAGATTGTCTTTTCTAGTGAAACATTTGCCACAATCTGGACATGAAAATGAACTCTGGTCTACGTGAAGCTTCTGGTGTTGGACAAGGTTGAATTTCCGGGTGAAACACTTTCCGCACTCCATACAGAGAAAGGGCCGCAAACCCGTGTGTGTTTGCTGATGTCGGTCAAGAGCGCCTTTCTTTATGAAACATTTGCCACACTCCGAGCAGGAAAACGGCTTCTCACCGGTGTGGACTCTTACATGAGTGTCGAGGTTCCCCTTCTGCGAGAACCGTTTTCCACAATCGGAACACGGGTAGGGCTTCTCCCCAGAGTGCCCTCTCTGGTGTCTAAGAAGCTTCGATCTCTTTAGAAATGTTTTCCCGCACTCCTGGCATGAAAAGATCTGTCCGGTGTGAGTCCTGTGGTGTAAAAGGAGATCAGCCTGCGTTTTGAATGACTTCTCGCACTCAGAGCACGAGTAAGGGCGTTCGGCTATGTGTGTTTCCTGGTGTCTAAGAAGTTCTCGTCTCTGTATGAAACACTTCCCACACTCTTGGCAGGAAAACGGCCTCTCGCCGGTGTGGAGTTTCATGTGCGTGTTGAGGCTCCCTTTCACTGAGAAACTTCTCCCGCACTCGAAACAAGAAAACGGCTTCTCGCCGGTGTGAACCCTCTGGTGGATCTGAAGATCCGATTTGGCCAAAAATGATTTCTCACATTCCGAGCACGTGAAGATCTCCTCGCCCGCCTCAATCCTCTGATGGACATGGAGCTCGTACTTGGTTTTAAAGGTTTTTCCGCAATTCGAACACGACAAAGACTCCTCAAACTCATGAAGCTTCTGGTGTCGGACAAGACACAGTTTCTGTTTAAACCGTTTGCCGCACTCCAGACAGGAAAACGGCCTCTCTCTCGTGTGAGTTCGCTGGTGTATGATGAGAGTTCCTTTCCGTACAAATCCCTTCCCGCAATCCGTGCACTTAAACGGCATCTCACCGGTGTGCAGGCGCTGGTGCTCGATAAGTATATATTTGGCTGTAAAAGTTTTCCCGCACACTGTACACACAAAAGGTCTCTCGCCAGTATGGATTTTCAAGTGCTTGAGAAGGTCTGATTTCTGTTTGAAGGATTTCGGGCACTCTCGACAGGTGTAGAGACGCTCTCCGTTGTGATGCCGCTGATGTCTAACAAGATGTGATCTCAATATGAAAGTTTTCCCACACTCCGAACAGGGAAACAAACTTTGGCCAGTGTGCAGTCTCTTATGTCTAAGAAGATCTGCGTTCTTCCTGAAACTCTTATCACATTCGGAACATTGAAATGTCTTATCACTGCTATGTCCAACAATATATGACCTATCAGAAGAGTATTCCTCGGGCTTGGAGATACCTAATGATCCATCCATACAGTAAAACACAGGTTGTATATTTTCAACAGCGGGGTTTACTCCTAAAGAATATTGGACAATTCCATTTTCTTCCGTGATATATTCTGGAGATAAAAAACCATGTCCCTCCAGGGAATTCCACACATCGTATCCAGCTGTTGAGAAACATTTTATCATGGAGAATATTTTAATATTTTGCATTCAGAAGGCATGTCAACTAGTGTAGAGCAGTGGATTTGGATAGTTTTATACATTTTATATTATTTCTAAACTTACATTGATGTTACAACTACAACCAATTCCATCTAAAACTTTTGGCTCTGCTAGTCATATCTCTTATGTATTGGGAACATGACGTTATATTGAGGAATGGAGATGGACCTTTCATATGGTGTACAGTATCTCCTCCTCATATGTTGGGAACATGACGTTATATTGAGGAATGGAGATGGACCTTTCATATGGTGTACAGTATCTCCACCTCATTTGTTGGGAACATGACATTATATTGAGGAATGGAGATGGACCTTTCATATGGTATACAGTATCTCCTCATTTGTTGGGAACATGACGTTATATTGAGGAATGGAGATGGACCTTTCATATGGTGTACAGTATCTCCTCCTCATTTGTTGGGAACATGACGTTATATTGAGGAATGGAGATGGACCTTTCATATGGTGTACAGTATCTCCTCCTCATTTGTTTGGAACATGACATTATATTGAGGAATGAAGGTGGACCTTTCATATGGTGTACAGTATCTCCTCCTCATGTGTTGGGAACATGGCATTATACTGAGGAATGGAGATGGACCTTTCATATGGTGTACAGGATCTCCACCTCAATTGTTGGGAACATGACATTATATTGAGAAATGGAGATGGAACTTTTATATGGTGTACAGTATCTCCTCCTCATTTCCTGGGAACATTAGGTGGTGGGGTAGGTACGTTAGACCCCTTTCACACTGGAGGCGCTTTTCAGGTGTTTTAGCGCTAAAAATAGTGCCTTTAAAGCGCCGCTAAAACTAGCGCCACTTTACCACTAACGTGGCCCGCACCCCAGTGTGAAAGGGGTCTTAATGTACTTCTTATAGGAAGTGATGGGGGTTTCCCAATCTTCTCAAAACTCAAGTATGTACAATCAGTTTTTGTGTCATAGTTTAGTGCATACTGTGTTGAATTCTGTTACTGACTCTAAGAAATGCTGTATTATAACTGGGAAGAAAGACAGTCAAACAGCCAACATAAAACTGTTTGTGTATTTATTATTTCTTACCTGTGCTGATATCTACAGACGATTCCTCATCTTTAATTGTCACTATAATTTCACCCTCTTCTGTAGATTGATGATCACCTCCCATATCAGCCTCTTCTTCTTCCTCTTTAACTTCTACTTTAATATCAATCAGGTCTTCATCCTAAACCCACAACATGATAGTAAGTAACATCTGAAACTACAGAAGAAAATCATATGGATTTATACAATTTCCAGTACATCCTCAGTTATAGATGATCAGACCCATCTACCTGATGATCGAGAGGGATGGTGTGATCTTCCTGCGTGGAATCCCACGAATACAGAGGACGGGGACATCTCTCTGGTGGGTTTCCATGACTGGATCCATCTGTAGGAAACACACACACTGACTGAATACATTGTTTCTATGTGTTTATCAGATGATGGGGGATCTAGGTGTCGCCTCCGTACTGCTCTCTCCTTTACAATAAAGTCTCCTCTTACCCGGTGATGTGAGGGGCGGCTGATTGTCCATCATGACGTCCTTGTAGAGATCCTTGTGTCCTTCTAAATACTCCCACTCCTCCATGGAGAAATAGACAGTGACATCCTGACACCTTATAGGAACCTGACACACACAATGATACAGTCACCATCCAGACACATCCCTTGTCTGTTACTGGATAATGTCCCAGAATTCCCAGCACCGCTCACCTCTCCTGTCAGTAGCTCAGTGATCCTCTTGGTGACTTCCAGAATCTTATTCTTCTTGTTTCTCTCAAGTATGAATGAGGGAGGTGGAGATACTGTAATGGAGGATAGTACATGGGAGCTACTGTTGCACGTCAGCCGCTCTCCAGATATCTTCTTTACTACTTCATAATCCTGTGTAAGAACAGAAAATAGCAAGTATTCCTCAATAGAGCCTAAAAATCTTCCTCACCTCTCCGGTCAGGTCTGTGTTTTATTATTAGAGATAAGAGTGATGTCATGTGACCTCCCAGAATCCTTCTCACCTCTCCGGTTAGGTCTGTGCTTTATTAATAGAGATAAGAGTGATGTCATGTGACCTCCCAGAATCCTCCTCACCTCTCCGGTCAGGTCTGTGTTTTATTAATAGAGATAAGAGTGATGTCATGTGACCTCCCAGAATCCTCTTCACCCCTCCGGTCAGGTCTGTGTTTTATTAATAGAGATAAGAGTGATGTCATGTGACCTCCCAGAATCCTCCTCACCTCTCCGGTCAGGTCCATGTTTTATTAATAGAGATAAGAGTGATGTTATGTGACCTCCCAGAATCCTCCTCACCTCTCCGGTCAGGTGTGTGCTTTATTAATAGAGATAAGAGTGATGTCATGTGACCTCCCAAAATCCTCCTCACCTCTCCGGTTAGCAGGTGGATAATCTCCAGTGTGAGGTCTATTATCTTGTCGGTCATGTGACTCGGGTCCTCATCCATCCTCCTTGAAGGTGGTTCTGAAACTTATACAAAACGCTCCTCTCTGCAGAGACAATAAACTGAAAATTATCTGGACTGTAGACCCCCTTGATGGGAATATACTTTACGGTGGAGACCAACTCTTCTAGTTCTACTGCCAGCATTACCAACTTGCATACAGTTGCTTCAGACTTCTTCTCATTAATGCTAGATATGGCTTTGTGTTGCAAGACTTGTGAGTCTAGGGGAACGGTACTTTTTATTTTATTTTTTTCATTTTTTTAAGTGTCAAATTAAAAAAAAGACCTTCTAATTGATTTGTAACCCAAGTATCTGAAAACGGGAAAGGGTCGGGTGTTGAAGATTCTCCGATGAGTCTAGCTTTGAAAGAGAACGAAGGTCGGAGTTTTTTATTTTTTGTCCATTTGACAGCCTATAAAAGGGACCTGAACAAGATATTTACTAAAACATTGTACCAAATAAAAGCCTTAAAAAAAAAAAATGTATCAATGATTTAGATTGGCACTTTACCGGAAGTATACTAAATTAGGTTTGGGAATCTAGTCATGAATGGCCTCTGGTCATTAGAACTACAGAACACACTACAAGTCCTCGTAGCTTAATTTTTTTATTTCAAGAACTATATATATAGTGAACGTGCGTTGTCTGTGCAACACTGTGGTATATGTCAGAGCTATAGAGAGGACTATTATTATTTACTATATACGTTTGTAGTGGTGCCTTCTGGGGATAAAAGACATCACAGTGACTATGGAGGAAGAGGACGGACATGACGGGGGGGTTACTGGGTGTAAATATAAAATAATATCTTATTACCTCCTCTGCTGCCAGTTCCAGCAATGTCTCCTCTCTACTTCCTCCCGATTCACCTCTGACCCGGAACTTCCTGTCTGTACCTGACATCACTTCCTGTCTGTATACTCCTAACTTCCTGTCTTCTCCTCACACGACCTTCGTTGTACGCCTGCACTGGAGTCCATGGGAGCTCGAAGATCTGTTGCCTTCCCATAGAACTCCTGGTCAGATGTACTCCTCATTGTGGTTTATGACCCCAGTTTGGTATCTCTCGTACCGGCTCACCAGGTCCTGAACCAGTTCCAGTCCCGGCTAACTCAGACATTTCTTTCATACATGTAAAAATCAGCATTTTTTGCTAGAAAATTACTTGGAACCCCCAAACATTATATATATTTTTTAAGCAGATACCCTAGGGAAGAAAATGGTTGTTGTTGCAAATTTTTATGTCGCACAATAACAAAAATCACCAATTTTCTTGAAAAAATACCGTATATACTCGAGTTTAAGTCGACCCGAATATAAGCCGAGGCACCTAATTGTACCACAAAAAAATGGGAAAACTTATTGACTCGAGTATAAGCCTAGGGTGAAGAAATGCGGAGCTACTGTAAGTGGAAAAGAGGGTCAACAATGCCCATTTGCAGCCTCACTGTGCCCATTTGCAAACATAGGTTCCCTTCAAACTCGATAGTTAAGGGTTCCTAGATGCCCCCTAGCTGCAGCTGAAATATGGGGTTTCTGGACCTAAAGGGTCCCGAAATGACAATGCTGCAGATGGACACAGTTGACCGACTTTGGGGCCCCGTATCTTGGGGCCACTTAGTGCTAGGAACCCCAAATTTGGTGTGCAAAGTTGGTGGAACTAGACATATCCACTACAACATATCCAAAGCTGGGGTTCCACCAAGTGGCACGGAGATACGGGGCCCCAAAGTCGGTTCAGAAAATGTCAAGCACTTTTCTGCAGCAGAGAATGACATTTTCTGAACCGACTTTGGGGCCCCGCATCTCGGTGCCACTTGGTGCTAGGAACCCCAGCTTTGGATATGTTTTAGTGCAAGTTCCACTGCTTTTGCACACCAAATTCGCGGTTCCTAGCACCAAGTGGCCCCGAGATACAGAGCCCAAAATTCGGTTTGGAAAATGTCATTCTCTGTTGCAGAAAAGTGCTTGACTCCAGTATAAGCCGAGGGGGGCATTTTCAGCACTTGGAATAAGGCTGTAATATAACAAAATGTGGAAAAAGGGAAGCACTGTGAATACTTTCGGGATGCACTGTAACTTGCCACGCTTTAAAATTGTGTAAGCCCGTGGAACAGTTCCAAACTACGTTACCTCCATAGGCGACGCTTTGAAATAGGGTGACCAGACGTCTCCGGACTGAGGACACTGTCCGCGGTTTTGTCCCTGGATTGGAATTTTCCCACCCCATCCCTCCATACCTCCCTTTTCAGCCTGACCGCTGCTGCCCCCACTATCACAGGGATCGGAGCCTTGCTTGCAGTGCAGGGTCCTGTTTTGCGGCAGGGAGCAGGCCAGCTGTAACTTTAAGGGAGGACAGATGAATTCTGGTCCTCCTGACCCTGACGCACGCTTTGTTTCCACGTGATGATGCTCAGCAGTAGCTGGAAAGTAGTAAGTAAGAGGGAAGAAGCTGCAGGATGTCCCTGGCACTGGCTCACCATTCTCAAATAGTTTAACCCCAAAGTCTGTGTTCCAGCACCAATCTCCCAGCATCCTGACCCTTCCAGTTTAGAAATCTCTCTATATTGGAAGGCTCCTGCAGGGCCGGCCGGCAGCGCCTCTGATTGGCTTAGAGCGGTTAGCATGACGCTCTACGGCTAAGCCATTCAGTGACTCCCATTCATAAAACTGGCTTGAAAAAGAAACATCCCCTTTTCAAGCCAGTTTTATGAATGGGAGTCACTGGTTGGCTGTGAGCATCAGCCTGACTGCTTTCAGCCAATCAGAGGCGCCACTGGGAGATCGATGCTGGAACACAGACTTTGGGGTTTCGGAAACGGTTTAATCCCACAAGGGACCTCCTGACTCCATAATGAGCTTCTTGAGCCACTCCTTTGTTGCGTTTTGGGTCATTGTTCCATAGTTAGTGAGGTTGAAAAAAGACACAAATCCATCATGTCCAACCTATGTGTGTGCTATTATGTGAATATTACATTGTATATCCCTGTATGTTGTGGTCAATTAGGTGCTTATCTAATATGTACGTTGATATATTTACCATTACGAAGATGGAAAGGTGGGAATGTATCGCACAAACAGGATTGCTAAAAACAGCTGCATTCAATGGTCCCAAAATGTCTGCGTGTGCCCTCCGCACCCTCCAGGTTAGTCCACAATCCACAGTCCACAATATATGTAAAAAATGTGAAAAAGAAAAGAAAGTGAAAAAAAAATGAAAAAAACATGATGAATGATGGGGATGCAAAAAAAAAAAAAAACTATTTTGACTAGAATTCTATAAGCTTAGTGTGTCTTCTGGCTCCAAAGCTGCTGCGTATCCCTAAATACAATGCGTCTTTCGCACTTGCACATTATTAGGGTTCAAACACTCCTTTGGTTAGTAAAATTGGAGACTCTGTTCCATGTTGTCCATAGGCAGTTGTACATACAGTATATTTTGTCTGTGCTGCCGAATATCTCACACACACATCACAGAAACATTTTTTTAATAAATTACTTTGTCAAAAAGCAATTCTTTATTTCCAATAAACACATAAATATTACAGTGAGAATTGGGTCTCGGATGATCGGAATCCGGCACGTGAAAGACTGAACAACTCCATCCAATGTTTTCACATGAAATATGAACTTGACCCTGCTAGGAATTGATACTTACAATAAGCGCGAGCTCCCAGTTCTTCGAACTGAACTTTGCTTGTTTGGGGCGCTTTGTTCCAAGGCCGGAATTTGAGCCCGTCCGTGATAATGTGAATGGGCAGCAGAGGGGAGGGGTAGACACAGCAGCTGCATGCAACTCTGCAGTTGAAGGAGCTGAGAACAGAAGGTCCAGCATTGGAGCTCTGGAATGGTAGTGATAGCTATCTTCCTGGAGCTCCATAAAACTGTCCTATGTAAATTAAAGAGATAAGTTCATGAGGCAGCATGTAAGTCGTTGGACTTAACTCATTGTATGCCTTCACATTTTTCAAAGTGGCCGAATTCCTGGGGTTCAGATAAAAAGGCTTTAAACAAGATAAGTTCATGAGGTAAGCATGCACCTCATTCAACTTTAATTCACATTGTTTCTCCTCTCAGAGTCCCGGAGTGTAGGGATAGCTAAATTCCTGAAGCTCCATAAAACTGTGAGATGTAAATAAAAGAGATCCAAAGTCCAGACGGAGGCATGCAACTCATTTGATTTGACTCACAGTATGCTGGCACATTTTACAAAGTAGCTGTATTCCTGGAGTTCAGCTTTGGGGATACATTCACCTCCAGTAATCAGCAGGCATGTAATCTCATATGTCCAATTAGGTGTTCTTTCCGTGTGTAACATTTTCCGCACTCCGAACAAGAAAAAGGACGCTCACCTATGTGACATCTCTGGTGTCTAATAAGCTTTGCTTTCTCTATAAAACATTTCCCGCACTCAGCACATGAAAACGGCTTCTCGCCAGAGTGGAGTTTCAGGTGCATGGTGAGGTGTCCTTTTTGTGCAAAACATTTTCCGCACTGGGAACACAAAAAGGGCCTCTCCCCGGTGTGACTTCTTTGGTGGATAATGAGTTTCGGGTTGCTAATGAAGGACTTCTCACACTCGGAACATGAGAACGGAAGCTCACCGCCCGTGTGTCTTCTCTGGTGTCTAAGAAGCTGTCCCTTCTCCATGAAACATTTCCCACAGTCTGGACAGGAAAACGGTCTTGTACTAGTGTGGAGCTTTAAATGCTTATTAAGATTTCTTTTATGTGGAAAACATCTGCCGCAATAGCAACATGAAAAGGGCTTTTCCTCGATGTGAACCCTCTGATGTATAATAAGTTCCTCTTCCCGTATGAAGGATCTCCCACACTCTGAGCAAGAAAAGATCTTCTCACCGGTGTGAATTCTCTGGTGTAGGCTCAGCTCAGATTTAGACTTGAATGACTTTTTGCACTCAGAGCACAGAAAAGTAAATTTGAAACCTTTTCCACATTCTAAATGGCCAAATATCATATCACCATTATGCTTCACGGCACGTGATTTCTCACATGAAGATTCTTGGAGACCCGAGAAATCCGTCGATCTGTCCACGTGGTGTAAGCTTTGGATAATAGGGTGTACTTCTGGAGAATATTGTAAAATACCACTATCTTCTGCAATATGATTAGGACAAATAAGATGTGCCTTTGAGGTATTCGGGGCATCAGCTGCATCTATTGGAAAGAAAAATGTCTATCAATATCAAAGGCATATTTGTGTTTTCAGAGGTCATCTATATTGGTCTATTAGAACCTTCATATGGTGTACAGTATCTCCTCCTCATGTGTCGGGAACATGGGGGTTATATTGAGAAATGGAGATGGACCTTTCATATAGTATACAGTATCTCCTCCTCATGTGCCGGGAACATGACATTATATTGAGGAATGGAGATGGACCTTTCATATGGTGTACAGTATCTCCACCTCATTGGTTGGGAACATGACATTATATAGAGGAATGGGGATGGACCTTTCATATGATGTACAGTATCTCCTCCTCATGTGTCGGGAACATGACGTTATATTGAGGAATGGAGATGGACCTTTCATATGGTGTACAGTATCTCCTTCTCATTTGTTGGGAACATGACGTTATATTGAGGAATGGAGATGGACCTTTCATATGGTGTACAGTATCTCCTTCTCATTTGTTGGGAACATGACATTATATTGAGGAATGGAGATGGACCTTTCATATGGTGTATAGTATCTCCTCCTCATTTGTTGGGAACATGATGTTATATTGAGGAATGGAGATGGACCTTTCATATGGTGTATAGTATCTCCTCCTCATTTGTTGGGAACATGACGTTATATTGAGGAATGGAGATGGACCTTTCATACGGTGTACAGTATCTCCTTCTCATTTGTTGGGAACATGAAGTTATATTGAGGAATGGAGATGGGCCTTTCATATGGTGTACAGTATCTCCTTCTCATTTGTTGGGAACATGACATTATATTGAGGAATGGAGATGGACCTTTCATATGGTGTATAGTATCTCCTCCTCATTTGTTGGGAACATGACGTTATATTGAGGAATGGAGATGGACCTTTCATATGGTGTACAGCATCTCCTCCTCATTTGTTGGGAACATGACATTATATTGAGGAATGGAGATGGACCTTTCATATGGTGTACAGTATCTCCACCTCATTTGTTGGGAACATGACATTATATTGAGGAATGGAGATGGACCTTTCATATGGTGTACAGCATCTCCTCCTCATTTGTTGGGAACATTGCATTATATTGAAGAATGGAGATGGACCTTTCATATGGTGTACAGTATCTCCTCCTCATTTGTTGTAAACATGACGTTATATTGGGGAATGGAGATGGACCTTTCATATTATTAAATATAATAAAAATGTGCGCGTGCATTAAATAATATATACCGTCATATCAATATTCGACGGCTAAATCATATGAATTAACTTAAACAGTGAAAAATCAAAAATTATCACTAAATCCCACAGTATGTACAATGTGAAAAAACAGTGCTGAGTGATAATAAAGTTAATGAATACTCAGTATATAACCGTGAAGGGAAGTGCAAAGGTAGTGCTAAAAATTCAAAGTATGAAGGTAAAAATTGAGAATTTGAATTAACATGGAAAAATCCAAATCGCACAAAAAGTTTGCATTCATCAGTTCATAGAAGATCAAAATCGCAGAGAAAAAACGCATTCAACAGTTCTTTTAGTGCATCCCATATGAGTGAAAGAAGAAATAGAAGGACTTGTAGAAGCTTCCAAACACCAGTGGTTCCAGGGGATATTAGAGATGTACCCTTAGACGACAAGTTGGACCTCCTATATAGCAAGGTCATACAGGCCTGCAGACATAGCCCTCTGCAGGGACAGATGGATACCAACGTCCAGGTCAGCTCGTATGCGCCGCACACAACGGGAGATGATTCCAGTGCTTCAGCGTTAGGAGGGAGACTCACTCGTCACAGGAAGCATAGATGCAAAACAGGGAAGGAGAGGGGAAAGAAAACTCCAATGGTGTAGTATTCAGGAGTTTATTGCCTCAATAGACCATAGGTCATGTACAAATAATGAAGGATAAAACTTTTAAAAAGCCAGCATAAATAAAAGAAAACGCCCGTGCAGGTTTACATGGGGCACAATACGTGATGGCAAACACTGCGTAGCCACGCCCTACATGTTTCGTCATACGTGACGTCTTCAAAGGGGCACGGGCGACGCAGCCGCAGTCCCTTTTATGTTTTGCTTTTTAGCGCAGGTTTTGGTTCTGTACTTTCATATTATTGCCTTACTGTTCAGGTGACATCACCATCCCACATGTCTTATACTGGGGTCACAAGGACAGGAAATGAAGGAACATTTCTGCACTTGGATCACAAGACAGAAAAAGCCAGAAACAAATCTTTCAAAACAAAAAACGTCTGGAATTAGTTTTTCATTTGTCAAGTGAAGTTTATATACTTTTACCCATTGATATAAGGGGCAGCTGATTCTCCATCATGGCATCCTTGTAGACTTCCTTGTGTCCTTCTAAACACTGCCACTTTTCTGTCACATCATCCTCATCCATTTCATCATCATCTTCTTCTTTAACAATAACATTAAAATCAGTCAGGCTTCCACTCTGAATGTATAAGAAACAAAAATAATAGTAACAAGGTAGAATTTGTACAGGCTGAAACACAAATTGCATTGATGGTTAAGGTTCTACCTGACAGTGCTGTGGTATATGATGGTCCTCCGTCATGACGTCCTTGTAGAGATCCTTGTGTCCTTCTAAATACTCCCACTCCTCCATGGAGAAATAGACAGTGACATCCTGACACCTTATAGGAACCTGACACACACAATTATACATTCACCATCCAGACACATCCCTTGTCTGTTACTGGATAATGTCCCAGAATTCCCAGCACTGCTCACCTCTCCTGTCAGCAGCTCCATCATCTTCTTGGTAACTTCCAGAATTTTGCTGTAACTTATTTTAGGTGTGAGTGACTGAGGTGGGGATACTGCAATAGAAGACGGCTCATGGGGAAGGCTATTGGGTGCCAGTTGCTCATCAGATTTCTTCTTTACTAGTTCATAATCCTGTATAAGAAAGGGCAGTAAAATTATCACTAAATATATTCCCACAACTCCTCACCTCTCCGGTCAGGTCTGTGTTTTATTAATAGAGATAAGAGTGATGTCATGTGACCTCCCAGAATCCTCCTCACCTCTCCGGTCAGGTCTGTGTTTTATTAATAGAGATAAGAGTGATGTCATGTGACCTCCCAGAATCCTCCTCACCTCTCCGGTCAGGTGTGTGTTTTATTAATAGAGATAAGAGTGATGTCATGTGACCTCCCAGAATCCTCCTCACCTCTCCAGTCAGAAGGTAGATGATCTCCAGGGTGAGCGCTATTATCTTCTCGGTCAAGTTCCTCCGCTCTACGTCCATCATTCTGATGATCATGTGATCTGTACAGGGCACTCCTCTCTGCAGGTGGATAATACATTGAGAATTATCTCCACTGTGGGGCTCTGGATGGGGATATATGACATGATGGAGAGGTCTTTCTATAGTACTACAGTATATACTAGTGTCTACCAGTAGATGCATTTAGTGTTTTGTTCTTATATCCCCAATATGTGTATGTATAAATGTGAGTTAGAGACCTTAGATTGTAAGCTCCTGGAGGGCAGAGACTGATGTGATTGTGCGCTGCGTAAATTGACGGTGCTCTATAAGTACCTGTAATCAATAAATATATGATATTGTCAGCCTTGTTTATTAATGGAAGCAAGTTAAGAAATGTCTGTGTAGCCATCAACAACCAATCATAGCCTTCATTTTCTGATACTGCTTGGAATTTGTCTGTTGGCAAAATGCAGATCTACTGACTGCGGGATTACTGTCATGGCTAATATGACAATGGTACTTTCTGCATTGTGTTATCTACCGGAAAGTTCTGTCTTGTTTGTTGGCCAATCCCCTATGTGTTTGTCATCAGTGGGTTGGACCAGGATCAAACGAAATACTGAGCCCTGTTCTGGACATCCTTGTTAGCCTTCACTCTTTTGGAGAAAGGTCCTTCTACTGGAGAGAGGTCCTTCTACTGGAGAGAGGTCCTTCTACTGAAGAGAGGTCCTTCTACTGGAGAGAGGTCCTCCTACTGGAGAAAGGCCCTTCTACTGGAGAGAGGTCCTTCTACTGGAGAAAGATTCTTCTACTGAAGAGTGGTTCTTCTACTGGAGAAAGGTTGTTCTACCAGAGAAAGGTCCTTCTACTGGAGAAAGGTCCTTCTACTGCAGAGAGAGGTCCTTCTATTGGAGAAAGGTCCTTCTAATTAAGAGAGGTCCTCTGGCCAATCTATGTGCCTGTTGAGTGTCCCCCTTCAGCTCAGATCACCTGGCTCAGTGATCTCTGTACAGCACTGCGGCATATGTCAGAGCTATATAAATGTATAATAATAATAGTGTGTGACTGTGGGGGGACATTAGAGTGTAAGCTCCTCTGATACAGAGACTGATGTGACTGGCTCAGTGATCTCTGTACAGCACTGCGTTATATATGTCAGAGATATATAAGTGTCTAACAAAAATAATAGCTCAACCCCCTCTGTCCCCTTATCACATCCCCTTCCATAAATCCCTCCCGACATCAGCCCAGACCCCCACCAGCTCACCTCCACACACAGACCTCCTAGTATCTAAATTATTTCTTCCACTCCTGCCCTGTGGACCCCCCACCGCTTTCTAATTGCCATGGTGATGCCCAGAGTATTTTCCAGCGTGAAGCCAGAACTGTCACTAGAGGGAGAGTGTTTGCCGTGCAAGAGCAAGAAGTGTCCTTGGTGCGGCCATTTTGTTGTAGCTCGGAAGTAATGTAGCTGAATTTTATTCCCCTCAGCGACTACAGCTCATATTTTTGATCCGTTTTTTTTACCAATCAGGGCCTTAGATCTTTTTTTTTTCTTTGCACACGTTTCCTTCTTTCCCCGTCAGGACTTTGTATTCCGACATTGAGACCCACTGAGGAAAGTTTTCCAACATTCAACCAAATTACTTCTGTCAAATGGGGATGACTACAAACTGATTAAAATGAGTCAGGTCCCACACTAGCCTGGGAGCTAGAAGTCTCTTGGAAACTTCCTGGGAGTTTTACAGTCAGGCTTCAGAAGGTACATAAATGGCCTACACCTATAACAACCGTTTTTTTGTTAGCTAAAAAGGAGACATCTCACTCACCTTGTCCTTCCTCTCCGGCCACGAGTGACGTCACGCAGTGCCGGCTGGACCGTGCGCGTGCCCCACAGCACACACAGCCTAGACGAGACGAGGAAACAGAGTCCGCAGTGACTTCTCATACCATCACCACTCGTTCTTGGGAGCCAACTCAGTTATACAGGCCAGGAAGGGAGACATACATCCTGCTGTACATGCGATCTAAGTCCCATGTTTGTGAGTGCAATCCTCTATTGTTTGATTTTGCATTGGTATCATTAAAATGGAATTACACTAGGGCAGCCGTGCGCTCTATTTTCCTTGTATACTGCAGATACTTTACCATTAGGGACAATTGTCTAAATCTGGGTGAAGTGTGGCCAAAGCTCTTGTGGGTCACAGGAATGCGCTTAGTTCTGCCCTCCTGTGACCCAAAATCAGCTGATGAGAGGCTACACTTGCTGGTGGTTGATGTCACGGAGCCGATCCAGGCTCTGCAGGGATCCCGACAATAATGCCATGCCACCCCTGTTGTCACTCTCACACCAGCACCCCCAAAACCAACATACAAACGAAAAACACCATCCAGTGCTCAATTCCAGGACTTCTCCAAACAGGACTGAGATAGGCAATGGCTTCAGGGATGCAGCCCTCCTTGGACTAGGTGGTTCTTCCAAGCACTGAAAAAATTTTCATTAAAAAAAAAAAAATGTGGTAATGCATTAGGTGTTTGCTCCCTCTTGTGTATATTTTTTCAGTGCCCGAAAGCAACATGCCTGCAGGCCCTTCTCTCCCTAACTGACTGTGATTCTCCAAACTACCGCCACTTTCTGAATAGCACACCTACACCCTCCTGCTCTTGTCACCTTACCTGTACCCCCCCCCCCACCATGACTTCACCTTCTCCGTGCCCTCTCTCCATGCCTGCACAAAGCATAGCACCCAGGGGCGTACGTAGAGGGGTAGCAGGTGGTCGCAATTGTGACCTGGCTCCCTGTACGCCTGGATAGGATGGGTGGTGGGGGCAGCTCATAGAGGAAACTATCCCCTTCATTTTCCTGCAGCTGGTGAAAATGGAGAGGATTGGTTAATCTACATGCTACCCCGTTGCACCTCCTATCCACCTCCTGCTGCCCTGGGGGGGCCTGTGTACTCCCCCACTCCCCCCTTCCCTCTCCCACCAGCTGCTGTGGCGGGATCTGTCAGGATGGGGAAGGGGCCGGGAAATGTATCATGAACAGAGTCAGTGACCCGTACTGATCAACTTGTGGGTACCACTTTTGATTGTGAGAATTGTGAGTACAATTTTGGATAATAAGAATTGTGAGTACTACTTTGGATCGCAAGATCTTTGGATCACAAGATGTGTGAGTACCACTTTGGATTGTGAGAATTGTGAGGACCACTTTGGATCGTGAGAACTGTGAGTACTACTTTGGATCGTGAGAACTGTGAGTACCACTTTGGATCATGACAACTGTGAGTACTCTTTGGATCGTGAGATCTATGTATCAGGAGAACTGTGAGTACTACTTTTGATCTTGAAGTCTTTGGATCGTGAGAATTGTGAGTACTACTTTGGATCATAAGATCTTTGGATCGTGAGAACGGTGAGTACCACTTTGGATTGTGAGAATTGTGAGGACCACTTTGAATCGTGAGAACTGTGAGTACTACTTTAGATCGTGAGAACTGTGAGTACTACTTTGGATCATGAGATCTTTGGATCGTGAGAACTGTGAGTACTACTTTGGATGGTGAGAATTGTGAGTACTATTTTGGATCGTGAGATCTTTGGATCGTGGGAACGGTGAGTACCATTTTGGATTGTGAGAATTGTGAGGACCACTTTGGATAGTGAGAACTGTGATTACTACGTTGGATCATGAGATCTTTGGACCGTGAGAACTGTGATTACTACTTTGGATCGTGAGATCTTTGGATCGTGAGAACTGTGTACTCCCCCCTTCCCTCTCCCGCCAGCTGCTGCGGGGGATCTGTCAGGATGGGGAGGGGGCTGGGAAATGTGTCATGAACAGAGTAAGTGACCTGTACTGATCACCAACTTGTGAGTACCACTTTGAATCGTGAGAATTGTGAGTACAATTTTGGATCATGAGAATTGTGAGTACTACTTTGGATCGTGAGATCTTTGGATCATAAGACGTGTGAGTACCACTTTGGATTGTGAGAATTGTAAGGACCACTTTGGATCGTGAGAACTGTGAGTACTACTTTGGATCATGAGAACTGTGAGTACTCTTTGGATCGTGAGATATATGGATCAGGAGAACTGTGAGTACTACTTTGGATCTTGAAGTCTTTGGATCGTGAGAACTGTGAGTACTACTTTGGGTCGTGAGATCTTTGGATCGTGGGGACTGTGAGTACCACTTTGGATCATGAGAATTGTGAGTACAATTTTGGATCATGAGAATTGTGAGTACAATTTTGGATCATGAGAATTGTGAGTACTACTTTGGATCGTGAGATCTTTGGAGCGTAAGATGTGTGAGTACCACTTTGGATCATGAGAATTGTAAGGACCACTTTGGATTGTGAGAACTGTGAGTACTACTTTATATCGTGAGAACTGTGAGTACTACTTTGGATTGTGAGATCTTTGGATTGTGGGAATAGTGAGTACCACTTTGGATCATGAGAATTGTGAGTACAAATTTGGATCATGAGAATTGTGAGCACTACTTTGGATCGTGAGATCTTTGGATCTTAAGATGTGTGAGTACCACTTTGGATTGTGAGAATTGTGAGGACCACTTTGGATCGTAAGAACTGTTAGTACTGCTTTGGATCGTGAGATCTTTAGATCGTGAGAACTGTGAGTACCACTTTGGATCATGAAAACTGTGAGTACTCTTTGGATCGTGAGATCTTTGGATCAGGAGAACTGTGAATACTACTTTGGATCGTGAGATCTTTGGATCGTGAGAACTGTAAGTACCACTTTGGATTGTGAGAATTGTGAATACCCCTTTGGATTGTGAGAATTGTGAGTACCCCTTTGGATCGTGAGATCTTTGGATCATGAGAATTGTGAGGACCACTTTGGATTGTGAGAACTGTGAGTACTACTTTATATCGTGAGAACTGTAAGTACTACTTTGGATTGTGAGATCTTTGGATTGTGAGAATAGTGAGTAACACTTTGGATCATGAGAATTGTGAGTACAATTTTGGATCATGAGAATTGTGAGCACTACTTTGGATCGTGAGATCTTTGGATCTTAAGATGTGTGAGTACCACTTTGGATTGTGAGAATTGTGAGGACCACTTTGGATCGTGAGAACTGTTAGTACTGCTTTGGATCGTGAGATCTTTAGATCGTGGGAACTGTGAGTACCACTTTGGATCATGAAAACTGTGAGTACTATTTGGATCGTGAGATCTTTGGATCAGGAGAACTGTGAATACTACTTTGGATCGTGAGATCTTTGGATCGTGAGAACTGTAAGTACCACTTTGGATTGTGAGAATTGTGAATGCCCCTTTGGATTGTGAGAATTGTGAGTACCCCTTTGGATCGTGAGATCTTTGGATCATGAGAATTGTGAGTACCACTTTGGACTTTGAACTTGCATTGTGAGGATAGTGAGCTTGGCATGGACCCTGATGCCGGCCCAGAGCAATGATGCAAAAAAAGGATGAAATGTGAGAACAGTATTTAAAGTGAGAATACATGACAATTTTTTATTATACACATTGCACAGAACAGACTAAAATGTCATCCAGTTAGGGTTTACGTCAACTTTGACTTAACAGTTTCCCACCACTCACATGAGTAAGCTAAAAACTCATTCATTCATTCATTTTCATTACACAGCCTCTGACTCGAAAAATCCATGCTTGCCTCCATATATGTGTATCTGTTATCAGTGCCCCTGTGTCTTCTGATGCTTAACTAGAGTGTCTTTGCGACTGTAACTCTTCCCACACTCTGAACATGAAAAAGGACGCTCGCCTGTGTGAGTACTCAGGTGTGTAAGGAGGCGCAGGTGCTTTATGAAACCTTTCCCACACACTTCACAGGTAAATGGCTTCACACTGCTGTGCAGTTTAAGATGATCATCGAGGCTTCGTTTAATTGAGAAACATCTGCCGCATTCATAACAAGAGTACGGCTTCTCACCGGTGTGAACTCTCTGGTGGGTGACAAGGTCTTCCTTCCGTTTGAAGGATTTTTCACACTCCAAGCATGGATACCTCTTCTCTTCGGTGGGTCCTTTTTGTTGTACAATGAACTCAGATTTTGACCTCTCACACTCTGAACTTGAAAACAGGCCCTCACCCGTACAGTTTTTCTGGTGTCTGAGAAGTTGTTGTTGCAATATGAAACCTTTTCCGCACTTTTCACAGGAAAACGGCTTCTCGCCGGTGTGGCATTTCATATGGTAGTCGAGGCTTCCTTTCTGAGAGTAACATTTACCACATTCCGAACATGAAAACGGCTTCTCGCCGGTGTGGCATTTCATATGCTTGTTGAGGCCTCCTTTCTGAGTGAAACGTTTCCCGCACTCTGTACAGGAAAACGGCCTCTCACCGGTGTGGACTTTTATATGGTCCTCCAGGATGGTTTTAGAGGAGAAACGTTTGTCACATAGAGAACAAGGAAAGGGCTTCTCACCGGTGTGAACTCTCCGGTGGTTAACAAGGTCCGCATTCCATAAGAAGGATTTCTCACAGTCCGAGCATTGGAAGATCTTCTTTCCAGTGTGACATCTCGCATGAACACGAAGTTCATATTTGGTTGTAAAAGATTTCCCACACTCTGAGCATGACAATGAATTATCTTGTGCATGAAGTTTCTTGTGTCGGCTAAGGCTGATGCTATATTTAAAGCGTTTTCCACATTGCGCACAGGAATACGGCTGCCCGCTAGCATGCGATTGCCGATGTAGGTTTAGAACGCCTCTGGTTCTAAATGCCTTCCCGCAATCGGAACACTTATAAGGCACTTCACCGGTGTGCACTCGCTCATGTTCGACCAGCCACTTTTTTCCTCTAAAACTCTCCCCGCAGACCGTACAGGAAAATGGTTTCTCACCGGTGTGCAGTCGCTCGTGTTCGATAAGCCGCCTTTTCTCTCCAAAACCTTTCCCGCACACCGTACAGGAAAAGGGTCTTTCACCGGTGTGCAGTCGCTCGTGTTCAATGAGACGCTTTTTTTCTCCAAAACCCTTCCCGCAGACTGTACATAAAAATGGTTTCTCGCCGGTGTGCACTCGCTCGTGTTCGCTAAGTCGTCTTTTCTCTACAAAACCTTTCCCGCACACTGTACACCTAAAAGGCCTCTCGCCGGTGTGAATCTTGGCATGTGTGAGAAGGTCCAATTTCCGTGCATAGGATTTCCCGCAGTCTGAACATATATAGGGCCGCTCTCCGGTGTGCACCATGAGATGTCTTACAAGTCCGTGCTTAAAGCTAAAACATTTGTCACATTGGGGACACGGAAATATCTTCTCACCACTGCTTGTAACAGTAGGTGATATTCCAGGAGAACATAGTTTGCTACTAGAGGGATCCATTGATCTGGATTTATTTTCAGTAACAGGATTTACTCCTGGAGGATCTTGGGCAAAGTCATTATCTTCTGTTTTACAGTCTGGAGATAAAGTACGCTGATGCTCCGAGTTATTCATGATATAACGTCCATCTGTCGGAGATAATGTTTTATTAATAATCAAAATTTTGTTAATTTTTCAGGTTTAACAATCAGAGTTATGCTTGTTGGTATAGAAATCAATGGTTTCTATAGAAATACCTATTACTGGTCTACCATTTATAGTCTAGTCTCCATTTACTGATCTGTCAGTTATAGTCCAGTCTGCTCTTTCTGGTCTACCATTTATGGACCAGTCTCATCTTCCTGGTCTACCATTTATAGTCCAATTTCCTCTTTCTGGTCTACGGTTTATAGTCCAATTTCTCCTTTCTGGTCTACCATTTTAAAAAGTCAGGTTCCTCTTCCTGGTCTAACATTTATAGTTCAGACTTCTCCTTCAGGTCTACCAATTATAGTTCAGTTTCCTTTTACTGGAATGCCATTATAGTCCAGCTTCCTCTTACTGGTGTATCATTTATAAGTTGGGCTGCTCTACCTGATCTACCATTTATAGTCTAGTCTCCTCTTTCTGGTCTAACATTTATAGTATAGTCTCCTCTTTCTGGTCTAACATTTATAATCCAGTCATATCTTCAAGGTCTACCAATTTTAGTCCAGGCTCCTCTTGCTGGTCTACTAATTATAATCCAGTCACTTCTTACGGGTGTACCATTTATGTCAGGCTGCTCTTCCCGGTCTACCATTTGTAGTCTAATCTCCTCTTTCTGGTCTACCATTTATAGTCTAATCTCTTTCTGGTCTACTATTTATAGTCCAGCTTCCTTTTCCTGGTATGCCATTATAGTCCAGTCTCTTCTTAATGGTGTATCAATTATAAGACGGCCTGCTCTTCCCGGTCTTCCATTTATAGTCCAGTCTCCTCTTTCTGGTCTACCATTTAGAGTTCAGTCATATCTTCCAGGTCTACCATTTTTAGTCCAGTCTCCTTCTGCTGGTCTACCAATTATAGTCCAGTCCCTGCTTACTGCTCTACCATTTAAAATCCATTCTCCTTAATGGTCTACCATTTATAATCCAGTCTCCTCTAATCGGTCTACCATTTCTAGTTCAGTTTCCTTTTCCTGGTATTCCATTATATTCCAGTCTCCTCTTACTGATGTATTATTTATAGGTTTGGCTGCTCTACCTGGTCTACCGTTTAGTCCAGTCTCCTCCTCCTGGTCTAACATTTATAGTCCAGTCTCCTCTTTCTGGCCTACCATTTATGGTCCAGTTATTTCTTCCAGGTCTACCATTTAGTCCAGTCTCCTTCTGCTGGTCAACCATTTATAGTCCAATCTACTGTAATGCCTCGTACACACGATCGGACATCCTGAAAACAAATTCCATGGATTTTGGTAATGGACGGATGTTGGCTCAGACTTGTCTTGCATACACACGGTCACACAAATCTTGTCGGAAATTCCGAATGTCAAGAACACGGTGACGTACAACACGTACGATGAGCCGAGAAAAATGAAGTTCAATAGCTAGTGCGGCTCTTCTGCTTGATTCCAAGCATGCGTGGAACTTTGTGCTTCGGAATTGTGTACACACGATCGGAATTTATGACAACGTATTTTGTTTCTCAGAAAATTTGAGATCCAGATCTCAAATTTTGTGTGATGGAAATTCCAATGGAAAATGTCCGATGAAGCCTACACACAGTCGGAATTTCCGACAACAAGCTCCCATCGAACATTTTCCTTTGGAAAATCCGACCGTGTGTATGGGGCAATAGACTGCATTCACATCTGCACGATGTGTCGCTTTTTTTGTGTGTTTTTCGCTCGACAGATTAGGGCAGCCTATTAATTTGAATGGTCTGCCTGATTTGCCAAAGTAGCTTTTTTTTTAGCTTTTTTTTTATTCTAGCCTCCATTTACTGGTCTACCATTTATGTTCCAATCACCTCTTCCTAGTCTACCATTCATAGTGCAGTCTCCTCTTCCTGGTTGACCATTTATACTTCAGGATCCTCTTACTGGTCTACCATTTATAGTTCAGTCTCCTTTTCTTTGTCTACCATTTGTAATCCAGTCTCCCCTTCCTTTGTCCCATTTCTAATACAGTCTCCTCCTCCTGGTCTACCATTTATAGACCAGTCTCCTCTTCCTAGTTTGCCAGTTTTAGTCCAGTTTTCTCTTACATTTCTACCATTTTTAGTCCAATCTCCTCTTCCTGGTCTACCATTTAAGCTTCAAGCTTTTCTTCTTGGTGTTCCATCCACTTCCTGGTCTACTATTCATAGTCCAGTCTCCTCCTACTGGCCTACCATTTATAGTCCAGTTACCTCTCTTACCCGACACTATGATGATCCTGATTCTCCATCACTTTCCATCTGAAAATCTTTATCCAATAGAAGTCAAAAGAAAATACAACCCTTTTCTGCACTCTGTGTTTATTACATACCTGTGCTGATATTTAGAGGAGATTCCTCCTTGTCTACCATATTTTTTTTCACAGTAGGCAGCTGATTACCCACCACATACTTCTCTTCTTTAAACTCAACTTTCATATCCATCTGTTTTTTACCCTAAATATAAAAAAAAGATAACAAAACATAAAATGCTGAAGAGTAAATAATGTGGTATAGTTCTGGATACAAATCACCCACCTGATTATGGTGATGGGAGGTGTGATCTTCCTGTGTGGAATGCCAGGGATACAGAGGACAGGGACATCTCTCTGGTGGGTTTCCATTACTGGATCCATCTGTAGGGAACACACACTGATTGAGTACATTATTTCTATGTGTTTGTCAGATGATGGGGGATCTAGGTGGACCCTCCATACTGCTCTCTCCTTTACAATAAAGTCTCCTCTTACCCGGAGATGTGAGGGGCGGCTGATTGTTCATCATGAGATCCTGGTAGAGATCCTTATGTCCTTCTGAAATCTCCTTCTTCACACCAATCTCATCCTCCTCCTCTTTTATTTCTTCCTTCACAATAAAAATTCTCCTGTTTCCACTCTAAATATCCAAATATTTCATGAAATCATTAATCCATGTAACACACACACATTGATATAGTCATCTTGTTCCATACTTCCCAGCAACGCTTACCTCCTCCATGATATTATCTTCTCTTGATGACTTTTAGAATCTTCTTGTTTGTCTCAGATGTCAGAGGGTGGGGTGAAGGCTCTGTTGGGGGGGGGGGGGGGGGGGCAGATGTGATATAAAGATGGACAGTAAAGTGAGAATTCTAGGGGTGAATAAGAAGGGTGCAACCACCAAGGTCATCAGTGGTAGAGACAGCCATGATTAACTGACTTTCTTTGTCTGGATGATAACACAGATGTCCTGCCAGCTCTAGAAAGTAGTGATGGGCCGAACAACCCCAGGTTCAGTTCAACACCAGAACTCCCCAACAACTCAAACTCGAAAAAATTAAAAGTCCCCATTTTTAAGGCTTATATGCAAGTTATTGGCCATAAAATGGGCATGGGGGCCTGGGTACTGCCCTGGGGGACATATATGCAAAAAAAATATTGATTTTAAATGAGCAGTGATTCTAATGATGCTTAAAGTTAAACAATAAAAATGAAAAATTCCTTTAACTATAGTGCCTGGGGGTACCCTTAGTCTGCCAGTAAAGTGGCCCATCTGTACCATGTATAGAACCTGCTGCAGCAAAACTGACATATATAAAGAAAAATGACATTTAAATTTGATTTTCCCTGCAAGCTTGCTTTATTTAGTAAACAATGGCTTGGGGAGCCAATCTGTATGATGAGGCCACATTTTAATGCACTCGGAACAACATTAGAGATTTTTTGGATAAATCCTGGTGTCTCTTTGGCAGCTTTTGGATGGAAATAAGTTTTGTACCACAGTGACCAAGCCATATGTAAAGAAGCCAAATTATAGTACACTCGAGCCAAGATTAATGATTTTTTTTTTAGATAAAGTCTGATCTATCTTTCGCAGACTTTGGATAGAAAAAGTTGGATGGAAAAGTTGGGCCCTGGGTGTTGGTGGTGTCTTCACACAATAACCCTTCACAGTTATCTTTGGCAAACGCAGGATTGGACTCTGCACTTAATAATTATGTCACACAGGTGTGGAAAATTTGGGCCTTGGGTATTGGTGGTAACTTCACAACCCTTCACAGTTATCCTTGGCAAACGCAGGATTGGACTCTGGTCTTCATAGTTACATAGTTAGTAAGGTTGAATAAAGACACCAGTCCATCCAGTTCAACCTGAGTGAGTGTGGGTCTACAACCCTGACCCTTGTCCCTAACCCTGAACATCGCACACTCACATCAATCCCTACCCTCAATCCAAGGTCCCCATTCATATACTAGGGCCAATTTTGGACAGAAGCCAATCAACCTACCAGCATGTCTTTGGAGTGTGGGAGGAAACCGGAGTACCCGGAGGAAACCCACGCAGGCACAGGGAGAACATGCAAACTCCAGGCAGGTAGTGTCGTGGTTGGGATTTGAACCAGCGACCCTTTTTTACTGCTAGGCGAGAGTGCTAACCACTGCACCACTGTGCCGCCCTGTGCCGTCTTAACCACTTGCCTAACGCCGTACTGTAAAATGACGACCGCAGGAACCCTTCATCCCCCCGGGCGGGCGTCATATGAAGTCTTCGGCTTCCAGGCATTGTGGAGAGGGCGCGCTTGCTGCATTACTGGGGAACCGATGCGCGTGGCCGGCGGCCGCGATGTCCGCCGGGCACCCGCGATTGCTCATCACAGAGCAGGGAAGTGGACCTGTGTGTGTAAACACACAGATCCACGTCCTGTCAGGGGAGAGGAGAACTGATCATATGTTCCTTGTATATAGGAACACCGATCGGTCTCCTCCTCTCATCAGTCCCCTCCCCCCACAGTTAGAATCACTCCCTAGGACACAAATTTAACCCCTTCAGCGCCCCCTATCATTAACCCCTTCCCTGCCAGTGACATTTATACAGTAATCAGTGCTTTTTTTTTGGCACTGATCACTTTATAAATGTCAATTGTCCCAAAATAGTGTCAAAAGTATCCATTATGTCCGTCGCAATGTCACAGTCACGATAAAAATCGCAGACTGCCGCCATTAGTAGTAAAAAAAAAAATAATAATAAAAATCAAATAAATATATCCCCAATTTTGTAGACGCTATAACTTTTGCGCAAACCAATCAATATACGCTTATTGCGTTTATTTTTTATACCAAAAATATGTAGAAGAATACATATCGGCCTAAACTGAGGAAAAAATAGTTTTTAAAAAAAAATTGGGATATTTATTATAGCAAAAAGTAAAAAATATTGTGTTTTTTTCAAAATTGTCGCTCTTTTTTTGTTTATAGCGCAAAAAATAAAAACCACAGAGCTGATCAAATACCACCAAAAGAAAGCTCTATTTGTGGGGAAAAAATGATCAAAATTTAATTTGGGTACAACGTCGCATGACTTCACAATTCTCATTCAAAGTGTGACAGCGCTGAAATCTGAAAATTGGCCTGGGCAGGAAGGGGGTGAAAATGCCCTGTATTGAAGTAGTTAATAATTATGTCACACAGATGCAGACAAATTGGATCTTGGGTGTTGGTGGTGCCTGAATGCTGTAACTTTTCACAGTTACTCTTGGAGGGTGCAGGATTGGACCCTGCTGCTGCAAAAAAAAAATCGAATTATATGCACCTGGCTGTCTCACAGGTGCAGAATAATTGGGCTTTGAATGTTGGTGGTGCCTCCACACCGTAACCCTATAGAAGTACAATTGATGAAAGCAAGAATTGGCCTTGCTGTAAAAAATTTTAATTATATGCACCTGTCAAACAGGTGCAGAAAAATTGGGCCTGAAATGTTGGCGGTGTAACCCCTCACAGGTACTTTTGAGAAGCGCAGGACTGGACCGTGATGTAAAGAAATTTCAATTATTTCAATTGTCACACAGGTGAAAAAATATTTGGCCTTGGGTCTTAATTGTGCCCATGAAACCTACACCAAAAAATGACTTAAAGATAAAATAAACACTCACAAAACTAGGTAACGTAGACAGTCTTGCAGAGATTCCAGATCCCCAGCAAATTTAATTAGTAACATCAGCATCAGGGGCTTGATAGCTGTTGCTAATCCAGGACTGATTCATTTTGAGAAATATCAGCCGGTCAACAGAGTCTGTGGACAAATGCACTCTTTTATTTATCACAAAACCTCCGGCAGCACTGAATGCCCGTTCAGAAAGCCTGCTGGATGCAGGGCAGCCCAAAAGCTCAATTGCATACTGGGCAAGTTCTGGCCAGTGGTCTATTCTCATGACCCAGTAACCCAGTGGATCGTCTACTGTAAAACTCTCCATGTCTGTTTTCGTCCCTAGATAATCTTCCACCATATGATGCAGACGCTGCCGATGGGATCTTGAAGCTAACAGCCCTGGGTGCTGAGGACTAAAAAATGTTTTAAAAGCATCACTTAGGCGGCCTCCTTCTCCACCACTCCTCCTTTGACCAACAGAAGCCTCAAAAATACCTTTTCCATTAGATTGTAACCAACCAGAGTCTGGAAAGGTGTTACATAAACTCCTCTTTAGGGCATCCTCAAGATATTTCATCCTGTGCTCCCTCTGCGAGGGCAAGATGAGTTCCGAGACTTTCCCCTTGTAACGGTGGTCAAGGAGGGTTGCCAACCAATAATGATCCTTCTCCTTAATGCCACAAATTCTCGGGTCCTTTCGCAGGCTTTGAAGAATGAGGGAGCCCATGCACCGCAAGTTTGAGGAGGCATGAGAATCAGAGTCCTCGGGGTCACTGAGGATTACACTATCTGGAACTGCCTCCTCCCAGCCACGTACTACTCCTAAGGTTTCTGGGGACTGAAAACCATCTGGTAATGATTGACATATGTCATCCTCTGCTTCAATGCCTCCACAACTGCTAGAATCCTCCTCTTCCTCCTTTTGTGTGTTCTGTGGCATTGCAAGATTAGTGTCTGCAAAAAGTGGGCCTTGAGAGGAAAGGAAGTCCTCCTCTTCCTCCCGCTGCTCTGCCCTCTCCATAATGCCATGCAGAGTATGCTCCAGCAGGAACACAACAGGGATTGTGTCACTGATGCATGCATTGTCACGACTCACCATCCTTGTCGCCTCTTCAAATGGTGACAGTACAGTGCATGCATCCTTTATTAGCAGCCATTGGCATGGGGAAAAAAGGCCGAGCTGCCCTGAGCCTGTCCTTGTGCCATACTCACACAGGTACTTGTTGATGGCCCTCTGCTGCATGTGCAGCTGCTGCAGCATTGCCAAAGTTGAGTTCCACCTAGTGGGCATGTCACAAATCAGGCGGTTTACAGGCAGGTGGAATTCATGCTGAATTTCAGCCAACCGAGCACTGGCTGTGTATGACCGCTTGAAATGGCTACAGACTCTTCTGGCCTGCCTTAGAAGATCTTGCAACCCTGGGTACCTGTTTAAGAAACGCTGCACCACCAAATTGAGGACATGTGCCAGGCATGGTACATGTGTCAACTCTCCCTGTTGAAGGGCGGATAGGTTAGTGCCATTATCGCACACCACCATTCCTGGCTCAAGCTGCCATGGCGTTAACCATCTCTGTGCCTGCCCTTGTAAAGCTGAAAGAATCTCTGCTCCAGTGTGGCTCCTGTCGCCTAGACAGACTAGCTGAAGAACTGCATGGCATCTTGTAGCCTGACTCGTTGAATAGCCCCTTGAACGCTTAGGGGGTACTGGTGGTTCATAGGACAATTCAGCAGAAGAGAGCATGGAGGAGGAGGAGGAGGGGGTAGAGCTGACAGATCTCCCATCATCACCACTAGCTGTATGGAGACGTGGTGGCAAAAGAAGCTCCAGCACTGAGCCCTGTCCTGCATCCTTCCTAGTTGCAAGCAGAGTTACCCAGTGTGCTGTGAACGAAATATATCGTCCCTGACCAAGCTTGCTGGACCATGTATCAGCAGTAATGTGGACCTTGCTGCTGACTGCCTTGCCCAATGATGCCAAAACATTGCCTTCCACATGATGGTAGAGAGTTGGAATGGCCTTATGTGCAAAGAAATGGCGACTGGGAACCTGCCATTGTGGCACAGCACATTCTGCAAATTCACGGAAGGGGGCAGAATCCACCAGATGAAAAGGCAGGAGTTCTGAAGCCAGCAATTTTGTCAAGCTGGAATTTAGACGCTGAGCATGTGGGTGGCAAGGTGTGTATTTTTTTTTTCGCTGCAGCAGCTGAGGCAGAAAAATTTGCCTGCTATACTCTACAGCTGGTGGTGTGCTGCTGGCAGACGTGTTGCAAGGACCTGTGACACCCTTTGCTATATCATCATCCTTGTCAGTGGAGGCTGCTAAGAGGTCATCATGATATATAGCGGGGGTAGAGATGAAAGACGAGGAGTGAGAAGAATTGTGTCCCTTGTGTGTGGCTTTCAGGTGCTGTTGCCAACGGGCTGAGTGGTGGGAGGTTAAATGCCTTGTCAAGCATGTGGTACCCAAATGGCTGGTGTTTTTGCCACGCTTGATCTGCTTGCGGCAGAGATTGCAAATTGCAACACTGCGATCGGCTGCACATGTGCTAAAAAAGGCCCAGACAGCTGAGATCTGGGAAGTGGGCCAGGAGATAAGAGCTCCTTCTCTTCTCTGATGGCTGCCTCTGGAAGACACCCTACATTGTTGGGGTTGTGCCTCACCCTCACTTTCCTCTTCTGCTCTATCAGGCACCCAAGTAGACTCAGTGACCTCATCATCAACATCAGCATCCCCTCTATCCTCATCACTGGAGCCAACTTGGCAACTTGACGGACCATATCCACCTTTGCCTCTGGACACAGCTGCTGCTGGCCCCCTCGTAGTGGCATGGGAACGTCTGCTTCTCCTTGTTGGTCTCCCAGACATGATGGGGGGCTTAGTACACAAATTTATTAGAAATAGGAAATGAGTGATTGGATGCACTTCTTTTAATGAAATGGATGTAGGGTGGACTATAAACTGCGTACAATTGAGGGTTGCAGATGACACAAATTGAAAAACTAAAAAAGTATATATATAATAATAAAAAAGGGGAACACCAGCATCGCAGTAAGACAAAATGCAGGTGACAATTTAAAAAAAGGGGCAGGTGAACAACAACAATAACAAAAAAAATAACGCAGCGAAAAAAAAAAAGTGCGTATACACCACTAAATGTAATGCTGTTAAACACTGCAATACACTGACACTACACTATACTCACACTACACTATACTCGTCACACTACACTCATACTACACTACACTATACTCACACAACACTCACACAACTCACATTACATTGACACTACACTAACAATACACTATACTCACACTACACTACACTACACTACACTACACTACACTATACTCACACTACACTATACTCACACAACACTACACTCACACTACTTTACACCATAGTTGCCAACATTTTGAAAAAATGTATAGGGCCACTTTTTTGTCTGTAGGCGGAGTCATACTATAATCAGGGAGCAGGGCATTTGTTTGTAGGCGTGGTGTAGCCGGGCAAAAAGGGGGCGTGGCCTAAACTAAATATTGGGCATGGCTTAAAGGGGGTGTGTTTAGAGTCTGAGATGAAAGAGGGATGGGGGGAGAAGGAAGAGAGGGATGGAGAGAGAAAGAAAGAGAGAGAAATGGGGAGGGAGGAAGCAGAGAGAAAGAAAGAATAAAGATAAAGCAGATAAAGATACTCCAAACACCTGGTGTTGGCACTTCAATCATCCTGGCACCATGGTTGGTATGGTGTCACACTACACTCACACTACACTACACTTACACTACACTGACACACTACACTATATTCACACTACACTATACTCACACTACACTAACATTACACTTTACTCACACTACACTCTACTCACACTACACTGACACTCTTCACTCACACCAACTAGCTTGCTACTGAGCCCTGTTCTATCTCCAACTTCACACTGCAAAAGGCTCCATAGGAAAGAACCTTTTATATTGTGGGATAGGACAATGAGCACTGAGCCATGATGGGGCAAAGTCATCATGACTTTGTCCCATCAGGGCTCTCACTGTGCTCTGTGCCCTGACTGGGCAAAGCCTTGCACCTGACCAGCGGTCAAGTGTATTGCTTCAGGCAATCAGGGCTGTTACAATGCACTGTGCAGCGCGCAGTGCATTGTGGGGCACTTGGCGGGCGAATATCCCCCTGAGCGCACGGCAAATTCAGGTGAACACCCGAACAGCCGCTATTCGGGGCCGAACTAATGCTCGGACCAAACAGCTCGCCCATCACTACTAGTAAGACCTCTAACAAGGCATGTTATCCTGACTGTTAGAGTACTCTTCTATATGTCGGCGATGTTAAATGAATGATATCCTGCCTGCATTGTTCCAACACCACGTTACCCATCAGACACCCAGGAGGAAGGAAGACCTCTAAAGCTTTCCTCAAAGCAATGAAACCCTTACTAACCATCAATGTTATGGAGTTACATGGTAATATGTACTGTAACTCCATACCAAAATGTCATCATGTGCACTAATGTAATTATGGCACAAACTAAATACCAAATTATGAGGGGTCATAGACCACTGAGCATCAACATTTAAGGGGTCACCTACTACTTGTCACTACACTCTAAACTGTCCTTTATGTTGCATACTCCCAACCACTGTACTGTAGACACTGAGTTGTATATTATATAGTCATGGCTTACCTCTGCATAGTCTATCCCCCCTTCAATCCATCATGAATGCTGCTGCCAGACTCATCCACCTTACCAATCCCTCTGTCTCTGCTACTCCTCTCTGTCAATCCCTCCACTGGCTTCCGCTCACCCAGCGAATTAAACTCAAAATGCTGACTACTACTTACAAAGCCCTCCACAAGTTAGCCCCCAGCTACATCACTAGCCTAGTCTCAAAATGCCAACCCAATCGTTCTCTTCGTTCCTCTCAAGACCTCCTGCTCTCTAGCTGCCTCGTCACCTCCTCCCATGCACTCCTCCAAGACTTTTTCAGAGCCTCTCCAATACTATGGAACTCCTTACCCCAATCTGTCCGACTATCTCCTACTCTATTAGCTTTTAGACGATCCCTGAAAACCCTCCTCTTCAGAGCAAGATAATATGGGCTCAGAAGCTGAACTTAAAGTATTAAGTGGTGGCTGCAATAAACCACATATACTCTCAAAGAATTGCTGGCAATTTATTGTAAGAAGGATGATAAAAACAGTACAAATATTGCATAGTTGTGTTAATGTTACCACACCGGCTATGGAGCTGACTGGGGCACTGATGGATTAAAGTGTCAGACTGAGAGGATCCAGTGGTGGGATGCTGACCTTGGATGCCGCAATACAAGCCGAATCAGTGTGTGGAGTGCCGGGCCCGCCGGCAGATGAAGATGGTATCACTGACGCTGGCAATGTAGATGTTCCCACAGCTGACTGTATCCAAGGAGGAGACGGCGTGGTGAGCGGCAAGGAGGAAGGCATCACCGAGGTCCGGACATGGCGTGTCCAAAGGAAGCAGACGCGGTCAGCGTGGAACGCAAACGTTCCTGTTGCCGTGACTACCGTTTTTGCGCACATGCGCTTTATCAAGTCACAGGAATATCGGCTAACAGGGGCACCGCGGAACATAGATAACAAACTCCATGGAGCATGTGATAAATTGTTTTATGTAGGATATTTTACCTTTATTGTCACTTATTTCAGCCCGTCCATGGGGGATAAGTTGGCATCATGTAAGACATCCCCTCTTCCTACATTGGAAAATGCCAACTCTGTTACTGAAATAAGATCTAATACTATATTGGTGTTTCATATTTGTCATAGATAACTTACTGGGGGCTAAGATGTTTTTCAATGTACGAGCCCTCCTAAACGTGACTTGGGGGGGCCGAAGGTAGTATGGGAGCCAATCTCTGATTTAACTTTAAAATGCCATAATGTTTGTTTAAAATTTTTGAAATGGCCCTGTATTCGTCATTAAACATACTAATAAATCTTATTACCTTAGTATTGTCTGATGGACTGTTCCTATCCTTTTTGATATGCCGGGGGTTTAGATTTTTATCAAATGCTTTTTTCAACCAATGCAGAAGGATATCCTTTGTCTTCAAATTTTTTGGACATCAAAGCTCCCTGTGTAACATAATCCTCCGTTTTGGTACAATTTCTGCGCAACCTATTGAATTGGCCTCCAGGAATATTCCTTATCCAGGCTGGATGGTGACACACGGTTTTATGTTTATAAGTATGCATCCAATGTTTAAATTGTTTATTTTCTATGTAACTATGAGATTGTATTTGTTTATTTTAGATGCTCTGAGTAATTATTCTCCTGAAGAAGTGACAATCGTTGCGAAACTTGTTGAGGAACCATCTCTACCCACATGATTATATTTCTACCCACTAGTTTGGTATTAGAGCACAGTTTTTACCTACTTGTTATTTCCTACAACAAGTTTTCTTTATGTCTTGTTGTGATTGTACCTTTTATAAAATGTTCTAATCAATGTATTTTTTAATATGATTCTATGCATTACCAATCACTGGGTACCGAGATAAATCCTCCCATCATTTCTGGTGTTACTGGGCATCAACATTTGCAGTGGCTCTAGTTAACCCATCCCTTATTCTCAAATTGTATTAGGATGATGGTACCCACCCCTACTTGATGTTTACATATCAATTGAGGCATTACCCCCAAAAAATTCAACCATGTTTATAATTATGTCTATAGATGTTATATATATGTGTGCATATCGATATTTACCGTATATGAAGTTTGTCATTTTAAATGTAAGTGACACCTAATAGTTTATGTCTTCAATGGACAAGGGCTCTGATGGGTTAATTGGTACAGACCTTCTTTCAATCTCTGTCCGCTCCCGCCCCCCGCATTGGGTTTATAAGCTTTGTTAGCCGATATTCCCGTGACTTGATAAAGCGCACAGGCGCGAAACCGGTAGTCACGGCAACAGGGACGTTTGAGTTCCACGCTGCTTCCTTTTAGACACGTCGCTTCCGTTCCGGACCTCGGTGACGCCTTCCTCCTTGCCGCTCACCACGGCGTCTCCTCCTTGGATACAATCAGCTGTGGGAACCTGTACATTGTCTTCTTCCTTCCTGCTCACCACGGCGTCTCCTCTTCGGATACAGTCAGCTGTGGGAACCTGTACATTGCCAGCGTCAGTGCTACCATCTTCGTCTGCCGGCGGGCCCGGACGGAACTCCACACACTGATTCGGCTTGTATAGCGCCATCCAAGGTTGGCATCCCACCATTGGATCCTCCCAGTCCGACACTTTAATTCATCAATGCCCCAGTCAGCTCAGTAGCCGGTGTGGTAACGTTAACACAACTATGCAATATTTGTAGAGTTTTTATCATCATCCTTACAATAAATTGCCAGAAATTCTTTTAGAGCATATGTGGTTTATTGCAGCCACCACTCAATACTTTCAGTTCAGCTTCTGAGCGCTGTCAGCCCATATTATCTTTTAGCATTTCGGCATTCAATCCCATGCCATCAACTATTTTCTCTATCCTCTTCAGAGAAGCCTATCCTACCCACACCTAACAATTGTATGTCTATTTTCTCCATCAGCTCATCCTCCAACAGTTATTACCTTTTGTTTCACTCGACCCTCCCTTCTAGATTGTAAGCTTTAAGGAGCCGGGCCCTCTGATTCCTCCTGTATTGATTTGTGTTGTAACTGTACTGTCTGCTCTCATGTTGTAAAGCACTGTGCAAACTGTTGGCGCTATAAAAATTCTGTATTATAATAATAATAATGACCAATACACAATGTACACTATGCTATGCGTTTCATATTATTGATAATAATAAACGAAAGGTATGTGAGTAGGGTATCTATTGAGTCACGGGCAGAGTGAAGATATGGAATAAGACATTGGTCTTCAACCACTGAGCTGGGGATAATATTATAATTATTTATAATTATAATAATACTAGAAGGCAACTGAATAGGATGTGTAGTGTGTGGTGGGTATAATAATATTTATTTATAATATTAATAGAAGGTTTTGAGTAGGTGGCAGGGTGGGGGACTGAAGAGATGAAATAAGAGACATACTCACCAACAACTTCTTCCTCGTCTGAGGGCAGACATTAGTTTACCCTAGAAATACCCCACCCACTTCCACCATGTGATTTCAGTGTGGTGCCAGTATCCAACATGGCCACCAGGGGAGCAAGTAGACCAATGCACATGCTCTATAGTGTCATGTGATCTTACCCTGGCAGCGGCCATTTTCTTGTAGCCAGTTTGTGAGTAGCCCCTCCCATTCTCTGTACATTAACCCCTCACTGTGCAAGGGTTTCTCACACAACACGGGTCTTCTCCTCCCGTAAATTCAGCGTTTAGTTGATTTAATACTATATGTCCTGCAGTTGGTGTGCTCATCCTTATGGCAAGGCACTATGACAATGTAATCAGGGATATACAATGTAATACTGACATAAAATCACACTCATAGGTTGGACTTGATGGACTTGTGTCTTTTTTCGACCTCACCTACTATGTAACTATGTAACATGGAAATGTACTTCTGTTTTTAACAAGAAACAGATTAATATTTACATTGTCACACTTATCTGCACCTTGTTCCAGTACCAGGTTTTTCCCTCTGTACGAGCCTCCAGCCAATCTATTTCCAATATACTTGTGTACCTGTTGTTTGGTGTTCAGACAACGCGTAAGTACACTATCTACTGGAGCCCTTGTGCCTCCTGGAGCTTACTCTGTGAGCCAGTGAATGCTGAACCCCAGTGCTCCAAGAGATTTTTATTACTGTTCTGCCACATACACACGGTCGGAATTTTCAACAACAAATGTTGGATGTGAGCTTGTTGTCAGAAAATCAGACCGTGTGTATTCTCCATCGGGCATTTGCTATCGGAATTTCCCACAACAAATGTTTGAGAGCTGGTTCTCAAATTTTCAGAAAAAAAAAACTTGTCGGAAATTCCGAGCGTGTGTACACAATTCCGATGCACAAAATTCCACGCATGCTCGGAGTCAAGCAGAAGAGCCACACTGGCTATTGAACTTCATTTTTCTCGTCTCGTCGGACGTCACTGCGTTCTTGATGTTCGGAATTTCTAACAACATTTGCGTGACCGTGTGTATGCAAGACAAGTTTAAACCAACATCCGTTGGATAAAAATCCATGGTTTTTTGTCAGCAAGTTCAAGTACACCCCAGTTCCCCCTTCACTTTGAGAGACTCCTTGTGTGCCTGACCTACTCTTCACTCCAGGGTGTCCCCTAGCCTACTCTTCACTCCGAGAGACTACTTGTGTGTCTGACCTACCCTTCACTCCGAGAGACTCGTGTGTCTGACCTACCCTTCACTCCGAGAGACTACTTGTGTGTCTAACCTACTCTTTACTCCGAGAGACTCCTTGTGTGCCTGGCCTATGCTTCACTCCGAGAGACTCCTTATGTCTCTGACCTACATTTCACTCCAAGAGACTCCTTGTGTGCCGGACCCACTCTTAACTCCGAGAGACTCCTTGTGTGCCTGACCTACTCTTCACTCCGAGAGACTCCTTGTGTGCCTGACCTCCTCTTCACTCCGAGAGGCTCCTTATATGCCTGATCTACTTTTCACTCTTAACGACTCTGTGTACCCGACTCACTCTTCACTCCGAGAGACTCCTTGTGTGCCTGACCTACTCTTCACTCCGAGAGACTCCTTGTGTGCCTGACCTCCTCTTCACTCCGAGAGGCTCCTTATGTGCCTGATCTACTTTTCACTCTAAGAGACTCTGTGTACTCGACCCACTCTTCACTCCGAGAGACTCCTTGTGTGCCTGACCTACTCTTCACTCCGAGAAGCTCCTTGTGTGCCTGACATCCTCTTCACTCCAAGAGGCTCCTTGTGTGCCTGGCCTACTCTTCCCTCCGAGAGGCTCCTTTTGTGCCTGGCCAACTCTTTACTCCGAGTAGCTCCTTGTGTACACCAATGTGCTAATATGAGCTGCTGTAATTTTCTCCTCTGTGAGTCAGTGAATGCTGAACTCTAGTGCTGCAAGGGATTTTTTAATTATATTTCCTGTTTTTCTAGCACCCCAGCGCTGCAAGCGAGAGTGCTGGAAGATAGGAGCCCGGCCTGAATTAATGGTCTTTTGCTGATGAGCCACCTTTTTTGCATTTGTTCCTGAAAATGGATGTCAGTGAGGATGGTCAGGGAGACAAGGTCACCCAGATTGGTAGGGATTTTACGGCCTGCCAATTCATCTTTGATACATTCTGCCAGACTTTGCCAAAAGGTGGTTGTAGGGGCTTCATTGTTCAAGGGCAGTTCCGCTGCAAGTGTGCAAAATTGAATGGCATACTGCCTTACTATACGAGTGCTTTGACGGTGTTGAAGCACTTGCTATGGAACTAGCTCTAGTGGGCTCATTGAAAAGTGTGATGAATGCAGCAATCCTATTAATCATTCTGGTCATCTGCATGACCTTGTCTCTCTGGTCATTAAGATTAATATCCACTTTTAGGAGCAATCCCAAGAAAGGGGATCTAAGGTCCTTAACTCGCATTCATACATCCACATACTAGGGTGAATTTTGTACAGGAGCCAATCAACCTACCAGCATGTCTTTTAAGTGTGGGAGGAAACAAAAGTACCCAGAGGAAACCCATGCAGACACAGGGAGAACATGCAAACTCCAGGCAGATAGTGCCGTGGTTGGGATTCAAACCAACAACCCTAGTACTGCCAGGCAGAGGAGCTAACCTCTTAGGTACAGATGTCAATTTTGTCTTAGCTTCAACTAATGAGAAACTGGCTTGGATGCTTGAAGTTCTTCCCCAGATTCTGTGAGTTTTGGCAAACGATGGACCCATTCTCTCGTCCGGTCCAGTTCATTCCCATACAAATCATGCTGGGATGTCTGAGTTCTCCACCATGAGACCATTTCCTTTCTGGTAAAACTCCAGCCTCTTCTACATTGATCCTGCATTTTCAGGAATCACTTAAAGGCAGACAGAGTAGGAAATAGCCAAATTGCGGTAGGGAGTTCTAGAGAAAGAGAACCTCTGAAGCAATCATAAAGGGAAGCATAGTAGGAGGAGGGTTTGAGAGGCCCTATAAAGGGTGATATGTGCCTCCCTTAAAAGGAGCTGATCTCTTGGATGAAATTTATCAGTCAGTACACAGAGACTTCTCTTGGTCAAGAGAACCAAGGGAAGTCAAAATATAACCGATAATTGGTGTCGCCTGTCCAAGGGAAGCACGGTCTCATCATCTGCTAGCTGTAAGAGTTTAGCCCAGAAATAACCCTATAAGAGAAGAGCAGGAAGATAAGATACACCTTTCCAGTGGTGGAAGAAACCTTTACTTTCTTCATGAGCTCTGGCTGCCACTGCCAGGGCTGGGACAAAGGGTAGGCAGAAGAGGCGACCTCCTTGTGCACTTAAGGAGGAAATGGTGCACAAAAAATGCTGCTGTCGCTCATGGGAAAAGGGCATAATTTGGCTTGTTTGCCTTGTGTGCTAAAGGACCTTGTCCTGCAACTGGCTGCTGCCATTTGAATCTTCTGGGTGTATAATATAGTGTTTCCCCCACTGTGGTCCCCCCCCCACCCCCACCCCTATGAAATTACTGTATCTGATGGGAGAAACCACACTGACCAGCAGGGGAGACTCTATCCAACGACCACCAACTGAAATCTGAGCACAGGACAGGTTGACAGGTTGTCTGTGTGCATAGATCAGGGGTCTTCAAACATTCTTAACAAAAGGCCACATTACTGTCCTTCAAAATTTAGGGGGGCCGGAATCGGATGTTGGTGTAAGTAGGAGGAATAGTACCCCATCATTGGTATCAGTGGAAAGAATAGTGTCCCATTGTTGGTGTCAATGGGAGGAATAGTACCCCATCATTAGTGTCAGTGGGAAGAATAGTGCCCTGTCTTTGGTGTCAGTAGGAAGAATAGTGCCACGTCGTTGGTGTCAGTGGAAGGAATGGGGTCTCATATCAGTCAGAGGAACAGTGCCCCAAGGGCCGGATAAAGGCAAGCAAAGGGCTGCAGTTTGGAGACCACTGGCATGATGATGATAAATGAATATCCCTAACGATTTCCCATGTCTCAGGCACACTTATGTTTTTTTAATGTCCACTGGAAAACCTCTTTGTGGAGGAAACATTCCAGATGCGTGTAGCTATAAGATATAAAAAAAGAACTCTTCTCCTTAAACTAGTAACATTATCACCTCTGAACCCCATTATGCTGTGTTATGTCCTCCAACATCTCAGGTTGTCCTCTAGGAATACAGGATTTAGACCTCCTCTTTCCTCCATCATGAACACAACCCCCCAGTCCACCTCAATCGTAGAAGTCCACAGCCCCATATTTCTTTTCGCTCACTGACCACCACCAAGACCAGGGTGATCTTCTTCCCAATGTCCACCAATAGTGGGGCATTGTTTCTCATACTGATATCACCGTAACTAAGGTGTCCACCTACACCAGAATGTTATTTCTTCCCACTCACCGCTAATACTGGGGCATTTTTTTCCCCCTGCTGGCCCCTATTATTTGGGCATTTTGTTTTGCCTTATCTTTTAATTTGAGACAATGAACTTTAAGACCTGGACCATGCTCCATATTACCAAATCTGGATTAACTGCAACATATGTGTTTTGTGCCCAACCTGCGGCCCTTTGATGTTTAAAGCATGGCCCTTGGGCCCCAGCAGTCAGTAGAGGGAACATTGATTTGTAAAGGGCCTCATATCAGTTATAGTGGTTCCATCCAACATGTCCCTAGTCCCTGACTGTCTCCTATAGCATGACTTCAGTCTCCAACCACTCCTGAAGAACAATCTCTGACCATTTCCTCCAGCAAGTCTTTGGTCTGCGACAGTTTTCTGTAGCATTATATGTAATACTATATGCGGCCCTTTGGAGACATTGAGGGGGTCATATTTTAGGCCCCCTTTACTTTGCAAGTTGACAGCCACTGGTGTGGTGTATACAACGAGTAGGTACAGGTTCCATTTAACCATGCCACTCCTACTGTCAAGGCAATAAGGCCAACCTCACCATTTGCTAATTGCTCCCCTTGGGTTATTGCAGGTCTTGCAATACCCATGCCTGTCGTAAGCAGTGACTACAAGTGGCCATGCCAACACACATTAAACAAGCATGGTCCACCGTTGCCATTATTAGGCAACCCATTCAGAGCAGCGAGGTGCAGCCAGGGATGGAGATGCAGAAAAAGGGGATGAAATGTGAAAATATTACTTTCTAAGTCAGGATTTCTCAACCGGGGTTCCATGGAACCCTAAAGCTATGTACACACAATAGGATTTTCCAACAACAAAACCGTGTATATTTTTTTACGAAGGATGTTGGCTCAAACTTGCATACACACGAATGTTGTCGGAAATTCTGAACATCAAGAACGTTGTGACGTACAACAGGTACAACGAGCAGAGAAAAATTAAGTTCAATAGCCAGCACGGCTATTCTGCTTGATTCTGAGTATGCGTGGAACTGTGTGTGTCGGAATTGTGTACACACGGTCGAAATTTCCGACAAAAAGTTTTGTCGGAAAATTTGAGAACCTGCTCTCAAACATTTGTTGGCGGAAATTCCGACAACAAATGTTCTACGGAGCATACACACGGTCGGACTTTCCAACAACAAGCTCACATCCAACATTTGTTGTCGGAAAATCCTATTGTGTGTACGGCCCATAAGGATCCTCCAGAGGTTGCTATGGGGTTCCTTGAGCAATCAGAAACTTCTGCCTCTTAGAAAAGTTCCCACTGACACCATTGATCTTTTTTAGCTATCTGTAAGGAGGTAATTCTTCCCAATGATCACGAGTGTAAGGAACATTATTCCCACTGACCATCACACTAATGTATCATGAGTGGATATAGTCATTTTTAGCAGGGGTTCCCTGAGACTGGAAAGCTATTTCAAAAAGGTTCCTCTGTTTTGAAAAGGTTGAGAAAGGCTGTTCCAAGTGATTAAACATGACAAATTGTTTATTACACAAGGTTAGGGTGGGGGAGAACGAAACAGAACAGATTAGATCAAGATTAGAAAAATAGATATAGTAAACTAAAAAAAAAAAAAAATCCCTAATTTTCATGATACAATTTCTGGAACAATCCTCACTCCGTAATGGTGCATTTACTGTCAGTGACCCAGTGTCTTCTGATGCTTGACTAGACGGTCTTTTCGATTGTAAGTCTTCCCGCATTCTGAACATGAAAAGGGTCGCTCGCCTGTGTGGCTCGTCATGTGTGTGAGAAGGTGCCGTTGCTGTATGTACCCTTTCCCGCACACTTCACAGGCAAACGGCTTGACGCTGCTGTGCACTTTTATATGGTCATCCAGGTTTCTTTTAATGGAGAAACACCTGCCGCACTCAGGACAAGAAAAGGGCTTCTCACCGGTGTGAACTCTCTGGTGGGTAACAAGGTGGTTTTTCCATTTGAAGGATTTCTCGCATACTAGGCATGGAAACCTCTTCTCTTCCGTCTGACCTTTTTTCTGTTCCGATTTTAACTCCTCCTGACCTTTTCGCTGTGCAGCAATCTCAGAATTCGACGTCTCGCACTCCGAAGTTGGAATCGGACCCTCGCCCGTACAGTTTTTCTGGTGTCTGAGACGCTGTTGTTGTAATATGAAACCTTTACCGCACCTTTCACAAGAAAACGGCTTCTCGCCGGTGTGGCATTTCATGTGGTAGTCGAGGCTCCCTTTCTGCAGGTAGGACTTGCCACATTCGGAGCACGAAAACGGTTTCTCGCCGGTGTGGCTCTTCAGATGCTGGTTGAGGGCTCCTTTCTGAGTGAAACGTTTACCGCACGCCGTGCAGCAAAACGGCTTCTCGCCGGTGTGGACTTTTATATGGTCCTCCAGGATGCTTTTAGAGGAGAAACGTTTTTCACATAGAGAACAAGCAAAGGGCTTCTCACCGGTGTGAACTCTCTGGTGGTTAACAAGGTCCGCATTCCATAAGAAGGATTTCTCACAGTCCGAGCATTGGAAGACCTTCTTTCCCGTGTGGCATCTCGCATGAACACGAAGTTCATATTTGGTTGTAAAAGATTTCCCGCACTCCGAGCACGACAATGAATTATCTTGTGCATGAAGTTTCTTGTGTCGGCTAAGGCTGATGCTATATTTAAAGCGTTTTCCGCATTGCGCACAGGAATACGGCTGCCCACGCGCATGCGATTGCCGATGCAGGTTTAGAACGCCTCTGGTCCTAAATGCCTTCCCGCAATCGGAACACTTAAAAGGCGTTTCACCGGTGTGCACTCGCTCGTGTTCGACCAGCCACTTTTTTCCTCTAAAACCCTCCCCGCAGACCGTACAGGAAAAAGGTTTCTCACCGGTGTGCAGCCGCTCATGTTCGATAAGCCGCCTTTTCTCTCCAAAGCCTTTCCCGCACACTGTACAGGAAAAGGGTCTTTCACCGGTGTGCAGTCGCTCGTGTTCAATGAGACGCTTTTTTTCTCCAAAACCCTTCCCGCAGACTGTACATAAAAATGGTTTCTCGCCGGTGTGCACTCGCTCGTGTTCGCTAAGTCGTCTTTTCTCTACAAAGCCTTTCCCGCACACCGTACACGTAAAAGGCCTCTCGCCGGTGTGAATCTTGGCGTGTATGAGAAGGTCCAATTTCCGTGCATAAGATTTCCCGCAGTCTGAACATATATAGGGCCGCTCTCCGGTGTGCACCATGAGATGTCTTACAAGTCTGTGCTTAAAGCCAAAACATTTGTCACATTGGGGACACGGAAATATCTTTTCACCGGTGCTTGTAACAGTAGGTGATATTCCAGGAGAACATGGTTTGCTGTTAGAGGGATCCATTGATCTGTTCTCCTGGTTATGTCTTGGATGTATATTTTCAATATTAGGATCTACTCCTGGAGGATGTTGGGCAAAGTCATTATCTTCTGCATTACAGTCTGAAGATAAAGTAAGGTGATTCTCCAAGTTGTTCGGGATACTGTGTTCATCTGTTGAAGATAAAAGGTTTTATTAATATTCAGATTAGCATGCATGACGCAGTTAGTCTAGAAATCAATGGTTTCACAGGGATCTTTAGGGAATTAGGTACATTTATAACACCATTATAAGAAAAGATATCAGAATAATATACAATACAAACAAACCCAACTTTGGGTCATGGTTTACATACACGGGATGACATTGCGGACACTGAGTAATGGAGATGGACCTTTCATATGATGTACAGTATCTCCTCCTCATTTGTTGGGAACATGACATTATATTGAGGAATGGAGATGGACCTTTCATATGGTGTACAGTATCTCCTCCTCATTTGTTGGGAACATGACATTATATTGAGGAATGGAGATGGACCTTTCATATGGTGTACTGTATCTCCTCCTCATTTGTTGGGAACATGACATTATATTGAGGAATGGAGATGGACCTTTCATATGGTGTACAGTATCTCCACCTCATTTGTTAGGAACATGACGTTATATTGAGGAACGGAGGTGGACCTTTCATATGGTGTACAGTATCTCCTCATTTGTTGGGAACATGACATTATATTGAGAAATGGAGATGGACCTTTCATATGGTGTACAGTATCTCCACCTCATTTGTTGGGAACATGACGTTATATTGAGGAATGGAGATGGACCTTTCATATGGTGTACAGTATCTCCTCCTCATTTGTTGGGAACGTGACGTTATATTGAGGAATCGAGGTGGAGTTTTCTAATGGTAAGCTGTCATTCATCCCTATTTCTCAGGGACACTCCCCATGAAACAAGTATCCCTGGCATGTCCCAAGCCACAAGGCACTGCAGCCTAAACTGAGCTTGGCTACCCCAAAATGGTGCTGCTGGCCTTTGTAGCCAATTGTGCATGTGTGGAATGTCAGTTTTCTTTTTCTGGCTTTTAGTCGCGGAGTCCAGCAGTGCCATTTTGGGGTGGCCGAAGGTCTTGCACAGTGTAAAGTTGACCCTATACCGACTCCCAGCCGGGGACGTACCAGGGACTAGGGCCATGAGGGGTGATTCCTACTTTCTCTGCGTTACTTACTTCTGACCTCTGTACATTACATACTGCATTCCCCTTTAGCCTGTGTGTTACTTATTCCTGATCTCTGTATGTCAATTACTGCTGACCTCTGCACCCTGTGGAGTAAAGAAGTGTTGTTAAATGAAACCTGAGGCTACTTTGCTATAGGTCAAGAGTGCATAATGCATAGAGAGCAGGGGTCAGGAGTGTACAATGCACAGATTGCTGATGAAGCAATCAGTGTTCTTCTCTAATTCTGTAGCACCCTCAGTAGAATTGTATGAAGGGCGCAGATCTAGATACATCATCAGTTTACAATAAAAATGTACACGTACAATTATTGTAATTTTTACACTTAGGGTTAACTTTTGCAAATACTGCGGAAATATTGCCATTAAATGAGAATTCATTTAAATCACTGGAATGCAAATTGCCAAAAATATTCAACATTCAAATATACAACTAATCGTGTGTTGAAGGCCTCTTCAGCTTCATCTTACAATAGGTTCAGCATCTCTGCTCTACAACTTGTAGTCCAGACTCCTCTTGTTGGTCTACCTTTTCTAGTCCAGTCTCTCGTCCTGGTCTAGCATCTCTAGTCCAGTCTCTCGTCCTGGTCTAGCATCTCTAGTCCAGTCTCTCGTCCTGGTCTAGCATCTCTAGTCCAGTCTCTCGTCCTGGTCTAGCATCTCTAGTCCAGTCTCTCGTCCTGGTCTAGCATCTCTAGTCCAGTCTCTCGTCCTGGTCTAGCATCTCTAGTCCAGTCTCTCGTCCTGGTCTAGCATCTCTAGTCCAGTCTCTCGTCCTGGTCTAGCATCTCTAGTCCAGTCTCTCGTCCTGGTCTAGCATCTCTAGTCCAGTCTCTCGTCCTGGTCTAGCATCTCTAGTCCAGTCTCTCGTCCTGGTCTAGCATCTCTAGTCCAGTCTCTCGTCCTGGTCTAGCATCTCTAGTCCAGTCTCTCGTCCTGGTCTAGCATCTCTAGTCCAGTCTCTCGTCCTGGTCTAGCATCTCTAGTCCAGTCTCTCGTCCTGGTCTAGCATCTCTAGTCCAGTCTCTCGTCCTGGTCTACCATTTCTAGTCCAGTCTCGTCCTTGTCTACCATCTCTAGTCCAGTCTCTTGTCCTGGTCTACCATCTCTAGTCCAGTCTCTTGTCCTGGTCTACCATTTCTAGTCCAGTCTCTCGTCCTGGTCTACCATTTCTAGTCCAGTCTCTCGTCCTGGTCTACCATTCTTAGTCCAGTCTCCTCCTCCTGGTCTATCATTTTTAGTTAAGTCTCCTATTGCTGGTCCACTATTTCCAGTCCAGTCTCCTCCTCCTGGTCTATCATTTTTAGTTAAGTCTCCTATTGCTGGTCCACGATTTCCAGTCCAGTCTCCTCTTCCTGCTCTACCATTTCTAGTCCAGTCTCCTCTTCCTGGTCTACCATTATTAGTTCAGTCTTCTCTCTTACCAGATGCTTTAATGGTCTCCCGATTCTCCATCACTTTCCATCTGAAAATATGTCCTGTTTCTGTACTCGCAGTACCTGTGCTGACATGCAAAGAAGAAGATTGCTCCTTTTCTACCATCATTTTTGCCTCTGTAGATGGCTGATCACCCATCACATTTGTTTCTTCTTTAAACTCAACTTTCATATCTATCTGTTTTTCACCCTAAATAAAAAAAAAAGTTGACAAAACATAAAATACAAGAGAACAAATAATATTGAATGTTTCTACATTCCAATTACCTACCTGATCATAATGAGGGATGGTGTGATCTTCCTGTGTGGAATCCCGGGAATACAGAGGATGGGGACATCCCTCTAGTGGGTTCCCATTACTGGATCCATCTGTAGGAAACACACACACTGACTGAATACATTGTTTCTATGTGTTTATCAGATGATGGGGGATCTAGGTGGACCCCCGGTACTGCTCTCTCTTTTACAATAAAGTCTCCTCTTACCCGGTGATGTGAGGGGCGGCTGATTGTCCATCATGACGTCCTTGTAGAGATCCTTGTGTCCTTCTGAAAACTCCTCCTTCACGCCAAACTCTTCATCCTCCTTTTTTATCTCTTCTTTAACAATAAAACCACTCCTGTTTCCAATCTGAATATACAATAATGAAATCAGGGAGTTAACCATGAGACCTTCCAACACACACACATTCATACAGTCGTTTTGTTCCATTCTTCTTGGCACTGCTCACCTCTTCCATGATTAGTCCTATTATCTTGTTGATGACCTCTGGAATCTTCTTGTTGCTTCTCTCAGACCTCAGAGAGTGGGGTGAAGGCTCCGTTATGGAGACTGATGGATGTGATCTAAAGATGGACGGTGAGAATTTACTGATCTGTAGAAGTTTGAAGGTGGATAAGAAGTGTGCAGCCACCAGGGTAACCAATATTGGAGATGAATAGCCACGTTGGCCATAATTAGCTGACTGCCTGCCTCTGGGCGATTCCATGGATGTCCTTGCCGGTGCCTACGTTCTAGCAAGACCTCTGACAGAGGATGTCAGAGTAGCATCATCAGTGCGGGGTGGAGTGATATCCCACCTGCATTGCTCCACAACAGATTACTCAGCAGACACCCAGGAGGACCTCTGCAGCATGCATAAAAGGGGCACACACACAACTGGATACTAAGGTATGATGGGGGTCACAAACCACTAAACAAAAACAATATAATATAACAATATAAGAGGGTACCTACTCCTTATCACTGCATTCTGAACTGTACTGTATGTTGCATACTGTTGACCCCTGCTCTGCATACAATATGTTGTACCGTTACATAGTCCTGACTGCCGCTCTGTATATGCACCATGTTGTACGTTACATACTCCTGGCCACTGCTCTGTAGTCACTATGTCGTCCTTAAATAGTCCTGTCCACTGCTCTGTATACAATATGTTGTACATTACGTAGTCCTGACTGCTGCACCACATTTACCCTGTTGTACGTTACATACTTCTGCTGCCCACTGTTCTACATACAATATGTTGTACATTACACAGACCTTACGGCTACTCTGTATTCGCTATGCTGTCCTTACATAGTCCTGACCCCTGCTCTACAAAAAAATATGTTGTACATTACATAGTCCTGACTGCTGTCCTGTATATGCAGTATGGTGTATGTTACATACTCCTGACCAATGCTCTACATAAAATATTTTGTACATTACATAGTTCATATACAGTAGTGCAGCAGTCAGGACTATATAATGTACAACATACTGTATGCAGAGCAGTGGTCAGGAGTATGTAACATACAACATACTGCATATACAGTACAGAAGTCAGGACTATGTAATGTACAACATCTTGTATGCAGAGCAGTGGTCAGGAGTATGTAACATACAACATACTGCATATACAGTGCAGCAGTCAGGACTATGTTATGTACAACATTTTGTATGCAGAGCAGTGGTCAGGAGTATGTAACGTACAACATACTGCATATACGGTGCAGTAGTCAGGACTATGTAATGTACAACATACTATATGCACTGCAGTGGTCAGGAGTATGTAACGTACAACATACTGCATATACAGGGCAGAAGTCAGGACTATGTAATGTACAACATCTTGTATGCAGAGCAGTGGTCAGGAGTATGTAACATACAACATACTGCATATACAGTGCAGCAGTCAGGACTATGTAATGTACAACATCTTGTATGCAAAACATGGGGTCAGGAGTATGTACTGCTACTCTGTATTCACTATGTTGTCCTTACATACGCCTGACCCCAGTACTGTATACACTATGTTTTACATTACTAACTGCTGCACTGTGTTGTACATTACATGTACTCTGTATACATTGTTGTCCCCTACATAATCCTGACTACTGCATTGTATACACTACTACAGTATGTCATATGTTGCATAGTCCTGACCACTGCTCTGTATACATTATGTTGTACATTGTATAGCCCTGAGCGCAGAACCATATGCACAATGTTCTATATTACATAGTACTGACCATGGTATTGTATATTCTATGTTTTACTGCTGCACTGTGTTGCACATTACATAGCACTGACCACTGCAGTATATACACCGTTATGTTTTACATTACCTAGAACTGCAACCAACACACTGTGCTGTACGTTACATAGTGAATGCCAGCAGCTTTTCTTCTGTCTCTGTCCTACTACAAGTCCCAACATTCCCCAATTCCCCACTCGGAATCGCCATACGTGTTTACTACCACATTGCCCAAATTTAGCTCAATCCTAGAACTAGAAGATGAACCTCTAAATGCCGTATTTGACCTTTTTTAGGCATTGAAACCTCCTATACCACCTGCCATACCAAGATCTACCAGGATCCAGGGTCAATCACCGGTGACCCCCTGACCCGCTCTAATAATAATAATAATAATATAATGATATTAATTTATAATGTAGCAAGGTCCCAGGCCTCCTTTCGGTCTAATGAGAACCTCCAGGGCCAGAGATAGCCAACATCCTTCTGTATATGGTGGGTTGTGAGGCATGGTGGTTGCAAGGTGGCTAAAGCCATTGGGTGCCAGACACTTCTTGAATGCAAAAAAAGAGTTTATTTCTCTTAACAGACTTTTTGGGGGAGAGAGGGTTAGGGCCAGGACACCCTTAGGTAGTTGCAAGTTCAATTAGCAGACTCAGAGGCTTTAATAGGATGACAGCCATGCAGGGAAAGGCCTCCAGCAAGACACCACATCTGCACATGCAGGAATGCCGTCTCCTATGGCAACGGTCTTTAACAGTTCCTAACACAAAGTGTAACAGTTCCTTCACTTCCACTACAATCTCTTCTTGTAGGTCTTCAGCCCACTGAGCTCCCAGTCTCTCTCACTAGACTAGATGATTCATTGCCACTGAATCCCTTGAGCTCCTCCAATCTTCACGGTGGTATCTTCCTCAAGCGCCACCCCCACTTCTCTGCTAGGTCCCTAGCTTGGCGCTCCAGATGCTTCTCAAGCTTCACCCCACTGGCCTGCTCAGTCCCTGGCTTGACACACAAGGCTGCTCTGCAAGCGTCACCTCCGCTGGTTGGGTCCCTGACTTGATGCCCACCTGACGTTTCCCGATTCTGGAGGGGAGGACCTGAGAACAGTAATGTGTCGCTGGGGTGAGGGAACCTGAGGACAGTAATGGGGAACTGTAAAGGGGGGAGCTGAGGACAGTAATGGGGTAAGGGAACCTGAGGACAGTAATAGGGCTCTGTGATGGGGGGGATCTGAGGACAGTGGTGGGGACCTGAGAACAATAATAGGGCGCTGGGGTGAGGGAACCTGAGGAAAGTCATGGGGAACTGTGAAGGGGGGAGCTGAGTACAGTAATGGGGTGAGGGAACCTGAGGACAGTAATAGGGCACTGTGAGTGAGGGGGCGGAGGACAGTAATAGGGTCACTGAGGACAGTAACGTTAGGTGAGCCTCACCGATGAGCCTGCACAGTGCCCTATTGGGGGGGTGAAACCATGGTTTACCACACAGGGTGGCACCAACCCTAGTGACGCCACTGGGTTTAGAGTAGGTAGCGGGGAGGACTAAATGGGAGACATACTCACCAACTTCTTCCCTCTCTGCGTACAGCCATTACTCTGCCCCAGAAATACTCCGCCCACTTCCTCCATGTGACTTCAGTGTGGTGCCAGTATCCAACATGGCCACTGGGAGATCAGGTTGCTCATGCTCTATAGTGTCATGTGATCCCACCTGGCAGCGGCCATTTTCTTGTAGCCAGTTTGTGATGAGCTCCTCCTCTTCCCTTTTCATGCTACATAGGGGATCTTTTCCTCCCATTATTACAGGGTTTAATGGATTTAGTGCTATGGGGGGGATTTACTAAAACTGGAAACAAAATTTAATCCAAAAAAACAAATCATCCGAATTCGAATCTAATTTGAAAACACATTCAAAATGTAAACATATTGCTGATTTCCTTCAAAGACTGTGTATTAGAATATAGCCCACTTCCGAAATTTGAAAAAAACAGAGTAAAACAGATTAGTATAAAATAGAAAATAAAGCAATGGAACTGAAAAGAATAGAATAGAATAGAAAAAAAAAATAGAAAGAATATAGCCATCTTCAGAATTTCGAATAGAATAGAATTGAAATAATATATTACCGTCTTAACCAGCTATTCTTCACAATGAATTCAGATCGATTCGATATTTTCTATTCGAATACTTTGAATCCACTGAAAAAATTTGAATCAAAAAAGAAACTAAACTAAAAAAAATTGAAACAAAATACAATTAATAACTTAACAAATCGATCCAAAACTAAACACATTTTTTCATTCTGCACATGTCTAGACGTCCTGCATGGGCGTGCTTGAGGGCCACAAGCCTGGAGCTTGTCCTACAATACCAGGTGCTCCTTAGATTTTTGGGTGTCAAGCACATCCTTGCTAAACCTGCAGACATCCCAATCTCACCTCTTCCCGTCTCCTGAGCCTCTGGTGTCACTCTGTCATCTCTCAGTCCCTATCAGTCCCATAAACCGCAGATGTAGGTACTTCAGCAGAAAGGGGGTGCAAAAAGGGGAGGACCTGCAACCTACAGTATGCTGCTGCTCTACAGCTCATTGAAGCACGGTGCTTTTCACGTTGTTTACTAAAGGACCTTATCTTGATGCTGGTTGCCTCCATTGCCCAACTGGTTCCTTCCAGCAACCCCACTACTGTGTTCTGTACAGTGCCTGATGGGAATGACCACAGCCACCAACTAAAATTTTAAGAATGGACAGGTAGACCTTGAGTCTACAGATCTGTGAACCTCACTCCCTCTCTCATTCCTTCCCTCAATTTCTGGTATGCCCAGCCTATCTGGTGGCATTTGGCTGTGGCTATCTTTCTCCCAAATGGTTAGCATTTACGGGAGATACAGAGGTTGCAAGGATGAGAAAGGTGGGCCACCAGATGAAGTATCGCCATCTGTCGTGCGTCCTCAGAAATCAATCAGCGTGCTGGTAGATTGTTGCAAGAACCCAAGGTTCCCCAGTCTCGACATGGGTAACAGTACCATATGCACTCTCTAATATCCAACAGCTGTCAAGGACTCAAGTCTATAGTGACTAGCTATCTGAGGTGAGGACCTTGTTTGGTGTAGGAGGAAATGAGGACAGAAGTCGCCTAAAGTAGGTAAAACAATGCTGTGATACAGTTGTCACAGCCTGCAATACCTCTGGCCACCACTAGAGGGAGACTTCACCCAATCTAGCCAGTTGGCCACACACAGGCAGATGCAATCTGGTGTAACATTGTCACCTCTGAACCCCATCAAACTGTGTTACGTCTTCCTACATCTTCTTCTAAGGTTGTCTCCCGGGAGGGTCCGTCTATCCTTCTCATGATTTATTGTACATGGTTGTGTAATATGTTGGCAGTTTCTATACAAACTTTTATAGAGGTTAGTGATGTACTGCAAAATTCCCAGAGGTGGCCATCTTATATTCAGAGCCAGAATTGCCCCTAGGCTACATAGGGCACCATTTCTACTGGGCATCCCTCAAAAAGAGTTTCATGTAACCTGGATCTTGTAGGGCTTTTCCGCAGCGGGTTCCATGTGGTGGAACGCTCTGTGTTTTAGCTTCAGCAATTTTTTGAGCTGGTGTCTTGAACCACTGGAATTCAATACCACAGCAGAATAGGATACAGACCTTTTGTTAGAACAGGTGCCCACCAAGGATTAAAGTGCCATTCCTCTTCTTTCCTCTTATCACGCACACATCCCCCCCAGCCCCATAGTTCCCATGCCCCCCATATTTTCTTTCTCCCACTGATGAACAACGCTGGGGTGTTTTTCTTCCCAATGACCACTAATAGTGGGATAGGCTTTCACACACTGACCACCAACACAAAGGTGTTCTTCTTCCAAATGGCTACTGATACTGGGGTATGCTTTCTCATATTGACCACAACACCCAGGTGTTCTTCTTCCCAATGACTACTGATAGAGGGATATGCTTTCTCACAATGACCATCAACACCAGGATGGTACTCTACCCAATGACTACTACTGGTGGGGCATGCTTTCTCACACTGACCACCAACATCAGGGTTTCCTTCTTCACAATGACTACTGATAGTGGAGTGTGGTTTCTCACACTGACCACCAACACCAGGGTTTCCTTCTTCACAATGACTACTGATAGCGGAGTGTGGTTTCTCACACTGACCACCAACACCAGGGTTTTCTTCTTCCCAATGACTACTAAAAGTGAGTGTGGTTTGTCACACTGACCACCAACACCAGGGTTTTCTTCTTCCCAATGACTACTGATAGTGGGGCATGTTTTCTCACACTGACCACCAACACCAGGGTGTTCTTCTTCCCAATGACTACTGATGGTGGGGTAGGCTTTTTCACACCGACCACCAACACCATGACTACTGATAGTGGGGCATGTTTTCTCACACTGACCACCAACACCAGGGTATTCTTCTTCCCAATGGCTACTGATAGTGGGGCATGTTTTCTCACACAGTCCTTCGTCACTGAGGCAATCTTTCGTGCCACTGGCCACTAATGCTGGGGTACTTTTTTCCTTCTCCCTTCAAGTGGTGCTTGGACATTTTGTTTCTCCACTGAAGGGTCTTCTTCTGATCATTGCCCTTTTACCTTAACTCTTGAACTATGAGTCCTGGATTCTGTACACTGTGGTGCATAGTACATAATCTGGAAGGACTGCAGTATATGTATGTAATATATACAGAAAGTAGACCAAAAACCAAATAAAACCAATGCTTCTCAAAGGCCCCAATCTGTTATCCCAGCCAACTGGCCTCAATGTTTGCGGGTGCTGGTCGGGTTGTAACTGGTTTGTCAGACACATCAAGGACTATAATAAAATGGCACCCATCCACACACTTCTTCAGCATATAATGAGCTCCCCTTTAGAAAAAAATGGTTTCAGCTTGGGCTCCTACCCATGGGAGAACCCCTCTAACATGTTTCACCCAGCAAGGGCCTAATTGTAGACATAGTGTGTGGACGGTGCCATTTTGTTGTATACAGTAGGCATAGATTCTATTTAACCACACCACTCCCACTGTCATTACATTGTGGCCACTTCCACCATGCGCCGCTTGCTCCCCACATTGCACAGGCATGGTCCACCACTGTCACCAACAGGAAGCTGCTCCAGAGTAATGACATACAGCTGATGTTAGAGGGGAAAAAAAGGATGAAATGTAAAAATATTTTTTATTCCAAGTAAGAAAACTTGACAATTGTTGATTATACAAAGTGCACAGTGCACTTACATCTACTTTGACCTCATAGTGTTCCATATCTCTCAGATGCCCACTGGTAAGATTTTTTCTTCAATTCCTAGATCTGCTAGTTTTATTTTTTTTAGCTTTAATTTATTTTATTCAATGAATATTAACCAGGAAGAGTAAGAACACCCTAGGGTGGGAGAGAATGGATCTAAGGTGGGTTTATATAGTAGGCCCACCAGTCAATTGAGGTGGGGGGGAATGGATCTAAGGTGGGTTTAGATAGTAGGCCCACCAGTCAATTGAGGTGGGGGAGAATGGATCTGAGGTGGGCTTAGATAGTAGGCCCATCACTCAATTGAGTTGGGGGAGAATGGTTCTAAGGTGGATTTAGATAGTAGGCCCACCACTCAATTGAGGTGGGAGAGAATGGATCTAAGATGGGGTTAGATGATAGGCCCACCACTCATTTGAGGTGGGGGAGAATGGATCTAAGGTTGGCTTAGATAGTAGGCCCACCACTCATTTGAGGTGGGAGAGAATGGATCTAAGGTGGGGTTAGATGATAGGCCCACCACTCATTTGAGGTGAGGGAGAATAGATCTAAGGTGGGCTTAGATAGTAGGCCCACCACTCAATTGAGGTGGGGAGAATGGATCTAAGGTGGGGTTAGATGATAGGCCCACCACTCATTTGAGGTGGGGGAGAATAGATCTAAGGTGGGCTTAGATAGTAGGCCCACCACTCAATTGAGGTGGGGGAGAATGGATCTAAGGTGGGCTTAGATAGTTGGCCCACCACTCATTTGAGTAAACTCGAAACTCCCCTCAGTTTCATGATACTGTTTTCTGGACAGAACAATCTTCGCTTCCATTGTGTATCTGCCATAGGTGACCCTCTGTCTTCTGATGCTTGACTAGACGGTCTTTTCTGTTGTAACTCTTCCCGCACTCTGAACATGAAAAGGGCCGCTCACCTGTGTGGCTTGTCATGTGTGTAAGAAGGTGCCTGTGTTGTATGTACCCTTTCCCACACTCTTCGCAGGTAAATGGCTTTACACTGCTGTGCACTTTTATATGGTCATCCAGGTTTCTTTTAATGGAGAAACATCTGCCGCACTCAGGACAAGAAAAGGGCTTCTCTCCGGTGTGAACTCTCTGGTGGGTAACAAGGTGGTCTCTCCGTTTAAAGGATTTCTCACATAATAAACATGGAAACCTCTTCTCTTTGATGTGACCTTTTTGCTCTCCAAGCAGTCCAGGTTTTGACTTTTCACACTTACCTGCGCAAATTCTCTGGTGTTTGAGAAGTTGCTGTTGCACCATAAAAAGTTTCCCGCACTTTTCGCAGCAAAACGGCTTCTCGCCGGTGTGGCATTTCATGTGGTAGTCGAGGCCTCCTTTCTGTGAGTAACATTTACCACATTCAGAACACGAGAACGGCTTCTCGCCGGTGTGGCTTTTCATATGCTGGTTGAGGGCTCTTTTCTGAATGAAACGTTTCCCGCACTCCGTACAGGAAAACGGCCTCTCACCGGTGTGGACTTTTATATGGTCCTCAAGGATGGCTTTGGATGAGAAACATTTGTCACATAGAGAACAAGGAAAGGGCTTTTCACCGGTGTGAACTCTCTGGTGGTTAACAAGGTCCGCATTCCATAAGAAGGATTTCTCACAGTCCGGACATTGGAAGACCTTCTTTCCCGTGTGGCATCTCGCATGAACATGAAGTTCATATTTAGTTGTAAAAGATTTCCCGCACTCCGAGCACGACAATGAATTATCTTGTGCATGAAGTTTCTTGTGTCGGCTAAGGCTGATGCTATATTTAAAGCGTTTTCCACATTGCGCACAGGAATACGGCTGCCCGCTAGCATGCGATTGCCGGTGAATGTTTAGAACGCCTCTGGTCCTAAATGCCTTCCTACAATCGGAACACTTAAAAGGCGTTTCACCGGTGTGCACTCGCTCGTGTTCAACCAGCCTCTTTTTTCCTCTAAAACTCTCCCCGCAGACCGTACAGGAAAATGGTTTCTCACCGGTGTGCAGTCGCTCGTGTTCCACAAGCCGCCTCTTCTCTCCAAAACCTTTCCCGCACACTGTACAGGAAAAAGGCCTTTGACCGGTGTGCAGTCGCTCGTGTTCAATCAGCCACTTTTTTCCTTTAAAACTCTTCCCGCAGACTGTACACAAAAAAGGCCTCTTGCCAGTGTGCACTCGCTCGTGTTCAATAAGCCGCTTTTTATCTATAAAGCCTTTCCCACAGACCGTACATGAAAAGGGCCTCTCGCCAGTGTGAATCTTGGCATGTGTAAGAAGGTCCAATTTCCGTGCATAGGATTTCCCGCAGTCTGAACATATATAGGGCCGCTCTCCGGTGTGCACCATGAGATGTCTTACAAGTCTGTGCTTAAAGCCAAAACATTTGTCACATTGGGGACACGGAAATATCTTCTCACCGGTGCTTGTAACAGAAGGTGATATTCCAGGAGAACATGGTTTGCAATTAGAAGGATCCATTGAACCACTTTCATGGTGAAGTCTAGGATGTATTTTTTCAGTAACAGGATTTACTCCTGGAGGAAATTGGGCAAAGCCATTAACTTCTGTAATACAGTCTGGAGATAAAGTATGCGGGTGCTCTGAGTCATTCAGGAGATAGTGTCCATCTGTTGGAGATAATGTTTCATCAATATTCAAAGTATGTTCATTTTTCAGGTTTTACAGTCAGAGTCATGCAAGTTAGTCTGAAAAATCAATGGTTTCATAGACATACAAACAAACCCAACTATGGACCAGGTAGTGTACACTGAGGACTCTGTGGTGAGGAATGGCAATGGCCCTACCTTCACCTTGTATAAAACATAATGCTATTTTGAAGATTAAAGAAGGATGTTTCATGTGGTATACAGTATCCTAACCTCATTTGTTGGGTACATGACGTTATATTGAGGAATGGAGATGGACCTTTCATATGCTGTACAGTATCTCCTCCTCATGTGTTGGGAACATGACATTATATGGAGGAATGGAGATGGACCTTTCATATGGTGTACAGTATCTCCTCCTCATTTGTTGGGAACATGACATTATATTGAGGAATGGAGATGGACCTTCCATATGCTGTACAGTATCTCCTCCTCATGTGTTGGGAACATGACATTATATTGAGGAATGGAGATGGACCTTCCATATGCTGTACAGTATCTCCTCCTCATGTGTTGGGAACATGACATTATATTGAGGAATGGAGGTGAACCTTTCATATGGTGTACTGTATCTCCTCCTCATGTGTTGGGAACATGACATTATATTGAGGAATGGAGATGGACCTTTCATATGGTGTACAGTATCTCCTCCTCATTTGTTGGGAACATGACATTATATTGAGGAATGGAGATGGACCTTTCATATGGTGTACAGTATCTCCTCCTCATTTGTTGGGAACATGACGTTATATTGAGGAATGGAGATGGACCTTTCATATGATGTACAGTATCTCCTCCTCATTTGTTGGGAACATGACGTTATATTGAGGAATAGAGATGGACCTTTCATATGGTGCACAGTATCTCCTCCTCATTTGTTGGGAACATGACATTATATTGAGGAATGGAGATGGACCTTTACATGGTACACAGTTTCTCCATCTTGTTTGCTTGGAACATGACATTATACCAAGGACCAGAGATGGACATTTCATGTGCTGTATACTACCTCCACCTCTTCTTGTAGATCTGCCATTTGAAGTTCAGTGTGCTCTTATTGTTCTACCATTTATATATCCAGTCTACAGTTTATAGTCCAGTCTCCTCTTACTGGCCTGCCATTTTTAGTCCAACCTCCTCTTACTAGTCTACCATTTATAGTCCAATTGCCTCTTACTGGTCTACCATTTACAGTCCAGCCTCCTCTTACTGGCCTGCCATTTATAGTCAAAACTCCTCCTACTGGTCTACCATTTACTGTATAGTCCAACCTCCTCTTACTGTTCTACCATTTACAGTCCAGCCTCCTCTTACTGGTCTGCCCCTTATAGTCCAGTCCCCTCTAATTGGTCTGCTTTTTTTACTCCAACCTCCTCTTACTGATGTAGCACCCTGGTGTTTAGGCAGGGTTGCTAGTAAATTTAGTTTGCCAGGCGGTAGTTGCCCTGGTTAATTGTTGGTAGATCCACTGATTCCTCTCTAGTTCTGGACTTGCTGCACCTTCTCTCTTTTGTCGCTAGGTGGCGTTATGCTGGTGACATTAGATAGATAAGGGCTTAGCAAGGGCAGGCTATGAATGGATGGGGTGTCTCAGCCAATTGGCGGTGGTTTCTTTAGTCCCTTGGCCTGCTGGGAGAGCCTATTTATTTGGGTGGAGTCAGGTGATCGGGGTTCTGTGCCACCTGGACGGCTGTCTGGGTGGACGTGTGTTATGCTGCCCCGGCTGCTAGTCCAGAAGCCTGAGGCCTATCCCGGGGACATCTGGCTGCCAGGCTGCCTGAGGGCCTATGTAGAAGCAGGAGAAGCAGCGCAGGGTTGGGACTGCAGGATTGGAGTCCAACCGAGAGTAATGGTTCCACCGGACGGGTAACCAAATGTGGTCGGAGGTAGGGGGGAAGCTGTCTCCACTAAGGGACCATCCACCTTGTTACCGGAGGCCACTGTAAATAAGCTGGAGCCAGTACCAGAGCAGTCTTCTCACCAGGTGGGGACGGTGAAGAAGTGGGAAAATTTCAGCAAGTGCCAAGCCAGGGACCCAGCGGGATAGCAGAGGTGACGCTTGAGGAGCATCAGTGAGTGCCAAGGCGGGGACCCAGCAGGGAAGCGGAAGTGACGCTTGAGGAAGATACCAAGTTATGGAAGTGGAGGAGCTCCGGGGATTCAGTGGCGATTGGGTCTGAGAGTCTAGTGAGAGACTGGGAGCTCGGTGAGTGAAGACCTACAGTGAGAGACTGTAGAGTGCAAGGAGAACTATCTGTGTTACCCATAGTTGAATACAACTACCGTTAGTGACTGTTACAAGATTTGTTGCCATAGGAGACAGTGGTCCTACCTATAAAGAAGTGGTGTCTGGCTGGAGGCCTTCCACTGTATAGCTGTCTGCCTATAGAAGTCTCGGAGTCTGCCAATTATCATTGCATCTACTTAAGGGTGTCCTGGCTCTAACCCTCTTTCCCACAGTTCTTGTTCAAGAGACAATAAATCTCTTTGCATTCAAAAAGTGTCTGGCGCCCATCACTTCAGCTTGTATTACACCCACCATGCCTTGTAACCCACTCTACAAAGAAGGATGTCAGCTCTCCCTGACTCTGGAGGTCACCATTAGGCCTCTAGAGGTACGGGACCTTGCTACACTGGTCTACTATTTATAGTCCAATCTCCTCTTACTGGTCTTCCATTTATAGTCCAGCCTCCTCTTATATGTCTGCCATTTATAGTCCAGTCTCCTCTTACTGGTCTAACATTTACAGTCCAGTCTCCTCTTGCTAGTCTACCATTTACAGTCCAGTTTCCTGTTGCTGGTCTACTTTTTATAGCCAAGTCTCCTCTTACTGGTCTGACATGTATTGTCCAGTCTCCTCTTAATGATCTACCATGTACAGTACAGTCTCCGCTGGCAGGTCTATCATTTATAATCCAGTTTCCTATTACAGATCCACCATTTATAGTTTAGTCTACCGTATAATTCTGTCTCTTCTTCCTGGTCTACCATTTATAGCCCAGTCTCCACGTACAGGTCTACAACTTATTATATAGTTCAGATGGTAGGCTTCTCCTATTGGTCTACCATTTATATTTCGGTCTCCTTTTACTGGTCTGTCACGTACCCACGCTAATATGTGGAGAGGATTCTTCCTTTTTTACCATCACTTCCTCCTCTGTACATCTCTGATATTCCATCACATTCCTCTCTTCTTTAAATCCAACTTTCATATCCATCTGTTTTTTACCCTAAACATAACAGATGACAAAAACATAAAATACCGATCAGCAAATAACAATGTTCAGTTCTATATAACAATCATCTACCTGATGATGGTGGGGGATGGTGTGATCTTCCTGTGTGGAATCCCGGGAATGCAGAGGACGGGGACACCTCTCTGGTGGGTTCCCATTACTGGATCCATCTGTAGGAAACACAAATACATTGTTTCTATGTGTTTATCAGATGATGGGGGATCTAGGTGGACCCTCCGTACTGCTCTCTCCTTTACAATAAAGTCTCCTCTTACCCAGAGATGTGAGGGGCGGCTGATTCTCCATCATGACGTCCTTGTAGAGATCTTTGTGTCCTTCTAAATTCTCCTCCTTCACACCAGCCTCTTCATCCTCCTCTTTTATCTCTTCCTTAACAATGAAGCCATTCCCATTTCCACTCTGAATATACAAAAATTTAATTGAGAGTTAACCATATGACATTCCAACACACACATTGATGCAGTCGTCTTGTCCCATTATTCTTTGCACCTCTCACCTCTTCCATGATTAGTCCTGTTATCTTGTTAATGACTTCTGAATCTTCTGGTTGCCTCTCTCAGGTGTCATAGAATGAGGTGAAGGGCTGGTTTGGAGAATGACGGATGTAATCTAAATATGGACATTAAAATAAGAATTTACTGGTCTGTAGGAAGTCTGCAGCCACCGAGGTTACCAATATTGGCGATGGCCATGAGTTAGGTGACTTCCTGTTTCAGGACGATAACACGGATGTTCTGCCAAGTACCCCAGGGCATGTCATCCTGACTGTAAAGCCTCGTACACACAATCGGATTTTCCGACAACAAAACCTGTGGAATGTTTTGGCTGTTGGCTCAAACTTGTCTTGCATACACACAATCACACAAATGTTGGCCAACAATTACGAATGTGGGAATGTGGTGACGTACGACGAGCCGATAAATAGGAAGCTGAATATTCATGTGATATCTCCATTACGAAAGCTAGCTTTACAAGACCGAGCGCTTCTGGCTCGTACTTGATTCCGAGCATGCGTGGACTTTTGTGCGACAGACTTGTGTACACACGATCGGACTTTCCAACAACAAAGTTTTGTTGGCGGAAAAGTTAAGAACCTGCTAGCCAACATTTGTTGTCGGAAAGTTCTACAGCAAATGTTCGATGGAGCATACACACGGTCGGACTTTCAGCCAACAAGCTCACATCCAACATTTCCCGTCGAAAAATCCGACTGTGTGTACGCGGCATTAGAGTAACATACTGTTCTGTATGCCGGCAGTGCGGGGTGGAGTAATATACCGCCAGACTCTGCCTGCATTGCTCCAACACCACGTTACTCAGCAGACACCCAGGAGGCAGAAGGACCTCTGCAGCTTTTCTCAGAGAAAGTAAAAATGGAAGCACACACAATTGAATACCAATGTAAAAAGGGGGCACAAACCACTGAACACCAACAACATTTAGGGGGGGACGTAATCCCATTCACTACGCTCTAAACTTTACTGCATGTTGCATACTCCTGACCACTGCACTGCATACGCTATGTTTGTACGTTACAAGTTGTGTAAAGGGCTGTATGTAAATAGTCGGTGAGAGTCCACCTCAATTTTTCGGTCCAAGGAAGCAGTGTGAGTACCGAGGCAGCTATAGTGTAATCTTTGGGGACCCAAACTCTGGCTTACCCCCCTTAGGGGGTATGTAAGCAAGGAGAGCTGCAGGTCTATGGGACTACTCACTTCCCTTGGGTATGGTATGTAGGACTCTAGTAATCTTCTGAAGGTATGGCCTGCTCCTGAACTCACCTCAACTTATCTTCACTTATCAAATGTTCCGTTTGGAACTGAGGTATTGTGTGTTCACCTGGGACAAGAATAACTGAGGTGTGTATATATGGAACTGACTGTTTGACTGTGACGGTTTCAGTAGAGCAGAGGTCTCCAAACGTTCTAAACAACGGGCCAGTTTACTGTCCTTCAGACTTAAGGGGGGGGCAGACTGTGGGCATTGGGAGTAGAAAGGGTCCCAACGTCGGTGGGAATAAACAAATCTTCCAATGTCATTGGAAGGAATTGTGCCCCATTGCTGGCATCATTGGGCCCCACGTTGGTGTCACTGGGAGGAATTCTGCCCCTTCATTGGTGTCAGTGGCCCCATTGTTGATAGTGGATAAAAATAGTTCCCACAGGGCTGGATAAACGTAAGCCAAGAGCCACATCTGGCCCTCGGGGGCCACAGTTTGGAGATTACTGCAGTAGAGCATTGAAAATGCCTTCTGCTGTTCCCGTACTGCTGGTGGTTTTTCCGGTATGTCGATCATTTTGTCCCTCCTTTTACCATTAGGGTAATTTTTTCAAATGAATGTTATTAATATGACTACTACTCACCCCCCCCCCCTTTTTATAATAATGATAGTAGGGTTTGAATAGAGTGTGTGGTGGGTGGTGGGGATAATATAATACTAACTATTGTTTATATTAATAATATAAGTTTTTGAATGGGATATCTAGCAGGACTAGGGAAAATGTATATATATTATATATATATATAAAATTATAATAATAATAAAAGGTTTGTGAATAGGGTGTGTAGTGGGTGGTGGGAAGTTCAGAGAGAAAAGATGAAATAAGAGACATACCACCACGCACAACTTCTTCCCTGTCTGCGGGCAGACATTACTCTCTGCTCCAGAAATACCCCGCCCACTTCCACCATGTGACTTCAGTGTGGGTGCCAGTGTCCAACATGGCCACCAGGGGAGCAGGTGTACAAATGCACATGCTCTATAGTGTCATGTGATCCTACATGACAGCTGCCATTTTCTTGTAGCCAGCTTGTGATTGGCTCCTCCCATTCCCTGTACATTAACCCTTCACTGTGCAATCCCTTTTCACGCTACAAAGTTTTTTTTCTCCTCCGGTTATCTCAGGGTTTAGTTGATTTAATGCCATATGTTCCTTGGTTGGTCTGGTCTGGATATTCTTCAGTTTTATTAGAACTTGTATACATCCAGGACATGATGAAGAGTTGGGAAAATATAAATAAAATCATAATATTAATTACAATTAATAATAGAAGGGTTTGAATAGCCCGGATCTTGGTTTGCCATCGCTGACAATGCCAGCCAGGGCTCAGTTCTCCGGTAGTGATGGCCCAACTGGGCGAAGTTGGGTTTGCCGGGCAATTAAAAAAATGTGTGATTCCAAAGGTAGAGGCCAACCCCTTCGAATTCTATTAAAGGTGAATGTTGTAATTTTTTTTCTGGCCGTTTTCAAAGCCAATTTGCACGTTTTTGGGAGAAAATGACATGGGGGGGGGGGGGGGGGCGGGTCTTGGCACTGCCAGGGGGGACATGTACAAAATAAAATAAAAATTATGTAGCAAGGTCCCGAACCTCCAAAGGCCTAATGGTGACCGACCTCCAGAGTCAAGGAGAGATGACATCCTTCTGTGTAAAGTGGGTTACTAGGCATGGTGGATGTAATGCAAGCGGAAGTGATGGGTGCCAGACACTTTTTGAATGCAAAGAGATTTATTGTCACTTGAACAAGAACTGTGGGAGAGAGGGTAAGGGCAAGGACACCCTTAAGTAGATGCAATGGTAATTGGCAGACTCTGAGACTTCTTTAGGTGGACAGCTATACAGTGGAAGGCCTCCAGCAGGAAACCACTTCTGTATAGGTAGGACCGCTGTCTCCTATGGCAACAAATCTTTTAACAGTCACTAACGGTGGTTAGTTCTCTAATGGTTCTCCTCGCACTCTATAGTCTCTCACTATAGGTCTTCACTCACTGAGCTCCCAGTCTCTCATTACACTCTCAGACCCAATCGCCACTGGATCCCCTGAGCTCTTCCACTTCCACAACTCCGTATCTTCCTCAAGCGTCACCCCTGCTTCCCTGCTGGGTCCCTGGCTTGGCACTTACAGATACTCCTCAAGCGTCACCCCTGCTGACCCGCTAGGTCCCTGGCTTGGCACTCACGGATGCTCCTCAAGCATCACCTCTGCTATGCCGCTGGGTCACTGGCTTGGCACTTGTGAAAGTTTTCACACTTCTTCACCGTCCCCGGCTAGTGAGAAGACTGCTCTGGTACTGGCTTCAGCTTACTCACAGTGGTCTCCGGTAACAAGGTGAATGGTCCCTTAGTGGCGACAGCTTCCCCTCTACCTCTGACCACAACCGGTTCCCCATCTAGTGGAACTATTACTCTCGATTGGACTCCAATCCTGCAGTCCCAACCCTGCGTTGCTTCTTCTGCTTCTGGATAGGTCCTCAGACAGCCTAGCAGCCAGATGCCCCCGGGATAGGCCTCAGGCTTCCAGCCTAGCAGCCCGGTGCAGCATAACACACGTCCACCCAGACAGCCATCCAGGTGGTACAGAACTCCGACTCCACCAAAATAAATAGGCTCTCCCAGCAGGTCAAGGGACTAAAGAAACCCCCATCAATTGGCTGAGACACCCCATCCATTCATAACCTAACCTTGCTAAGCCCTTGTCTATCTAATGTCACCAGCATAACGACACCTAGCAACAGAAGAGAGAAGGTGCAGCAAGTCCAGAACTAGAGAGGAATCAGTGGATCTAACAACAATTAACCAGGGCAACTACTGCCTGGCAAACTAAATTTACTTAGTAAACCTTCCTAAACACCAGGGTGCTACATGTAAAAATGACTGTTCAGCAGGGAGCAGCTCTTTTAATCAGACTTAAAGTGAAACATTAAAAAAATGCACAGTTCCTTTAAATAACATGCTTGGTGGGGTGGGGTGCATGGACAATCCATACCGGAACCCTTATCCTAAATGAGGGTCTGGTATGAATTGTAAGGGGAACCCAATAAAAAAATAAAATAGGGGGGTTCCCTCTTAAAATACATACCAGATCCATATGCTTGATGATGTGGGTTTGCTATAGATTTTAAGGGGAACCCCATGCAAAAAAGCAACAAACAAAGCATGGGGTCCTCCCAAAAATTATATCAGACCCTTATCTGCGCATGCAGCCTGGTTGGTCAGATAAAAGGGTAAACGAACACCCTCCGTACTATACCAGGCCACATGCCCTCAGCATGGGGAGGGTACCTTGCCAGGGTGGCCCCCAGCAAAGTACCTTGTACCCATGTTGATGAGGACAAGGGCCTCTTTCCCACAACCCTGGACTGGTGGTTGTAGGGGTCTACAGGCAGAGGGGGCCTAGTAGAATCTGGAAGCCCCTTTTGAACAAAAGGGTAGGGGATATCAGGTTGTGTAATTTACACATTAAATAACATGCTTGGGTGGGATGCCATAAGCCTGTACAATACATAACAGACCTTCATTCTAGATGGGGGTCTGGTATGTATTGTACAGGTTCATAGAATCCCCCCCAAGCATGTTATTTAATGTGTCATATGCCCTCAACATGGTGAAGGTACCTTGCCAGGGGGGCCCCCGGCAAAGCACCTTGTACCCATGTGGATGACAAGGGCCTCTTTTCCACAACCCTGGCCTGGTGTTTGTGGGGGTCTGCAGGCAGGGAGGCTTAACAGAATCTGGAAGCCCCCTTTATGTTTGAAGAACAACAGCAAGTAATGTAAAGTTGTTTTATACTGTGAACAATACTGTATGCATTATACCTTTCTATCCAGCAGGTGGTACTGCAGTGTTATAATGTGTATTCTATGGTAATGTAATAAGAGGAAGTGTTTGCTTTCCTCTCTGTGCACTTGTTTGTTGTTCTCTTCCTGTCCCATGATAAAGACATGCTATAAGATATGTTCTGCCATTCTCCATAAAAGTAAAGCCGTTTTCTGTATCCAAGAAGCTTCAAGCGCATGATTTCAATACTCCGCATAATAGGTTATGGGCCCAGGCACAGCCAGCAAACCCAGCAACACTTTAAACAAAAGGGGGGGGGGGTGTATCAGGTTGTGTCATTGACTAAATATGGCCAATGGTCTTTTTATTTTATTTTTTGGCTATAAAGGAAAAAGTTGTTGTGTGTTTACTATAATACTTTCTTTATGAATGAGTAAGGGTAATTGGGGTAAGGGGACATATCTGGGGGCACCTTATTTTTAAAGGGGGCTTCTGCTAAGTGCAGACCACAAACCCTCACAAACACCGGGCCAGGGATGTAGGGAAGAGGCCCTACTATTATGGACTGTAGATCGTTTTCATGTGTTATATTTGCTATAAATGTAGCCATTTGTGAGCAGAAAAACAGACAATTGATCATTAATTACAATTTATAACATTTGTATCATGTTTTTTTTCTGGTGTTTTTTTTTGGTTGATATTCTGTTTCTATCATATAAAATACACCTATGATAAAAATGATAGACCCTTCATTTCTTTGTAAGTGGGCAATAATACACAATCTGCAGGGGATCAAATCATTATTTTCCCCAATGTAACAATCTATTTGTCCTGAGTTCAGATTTAATGCTGAAAAGGATAACTTTGCAAAATAAAGTGAGGAAGCAACACTTGTACAAACAATATCGTGTATTTATTAGTACAGCATGTATTAAGTTTTATAATATACAGCGTTTCATCAATTTTATATTAATTCTGCAAGTTTACAGGGTCATTACCTTTTTTTTTTTTTTTTTAATCAAACTCCTTATTTCTATTTTGTTTGGGATCAGTGACTCGGCATATAGAATCCATAGCATCTCCATGGTAGCCAGGAAACTAGCATTTCCAGAAGCAGAGGGCATCTACAGTATAACAAATGTCTGGATGACTGGTTACCTTTAATCTAAACAAAAGTTTTTTTCTTTAAGTCAAGAAAAAGTCATGACACATGAATAGTGTTATTCAGGATCCCAAACTGGGAGAAATGGGAATGCAGCTTCTTTATTAGCAGGAAAACGAATAGTGACCATCGGGAGACTGGAGAAACGTGGATTTTTGTTGTCGTAGTAAAACCCTTTTCTCAGGTAGTTCATTTAGGACAGTGATCTCCAAACTGTGACCTGGGGGCTTGATGCGGCCCTTTTCTTGCCTTTATCTGGCCCTTGGGGCAATATTCCTCCCACCAACGATGGGACACTGTTCTTCCCACTGACACCAACAATGGGACTCTATTGCTCCCACTGACACCAACAATGGGACTCTATTGCTCCCACTGACACCAACAATGGGCACTGCTCCTCCCACTGACAACAACAATGGGCACTGCTCCTCCCACTGACACCAACAATGGGCATTGCTCCCTCCACTGACACCAACAATGGGCACTGCTCCTCCCACGGACACCAACAATGGGGCTCTATTCCTCCCACAGACACCAACGATGGGACACTGCTCCTCCCACTGACACCAACAATGGGCACTGTTCCTCCTACTGACACCAACAATGGGGTGCTATTCCTCCCACAGACACAAACAATGGGACACTGTTCCTCCTACTGACACCAATAATGGGGCACTATTACTCCCACTGACACCAATGATGGGGCACTATTTCTCCCACTGACACCAATGATGGGGCACTATTTCTCCCACTGACCCACAGCTTGTGGTGTTGGTACACGTTTTGGTCATCTGCTTCCCCAAGTCCATTCAAATTTTTGCAAATATTATTAGGCCCTGATGAAGGGGAGCGTGCCCCCGAAACGTGTTGGTTGTTAATAATTTTATGAACAAATGAAAACATTTTTTTGGACTCCACCACTGGTTTAGTGCTTGTGGTGTTGGTACACGCTTTGGTCATCTGCTTCCCCAAGTCCATTCAATTTTTTGCAAATATTATTAGGCCCTGATGCAGGTGTGCGTGCCCCCCAAACGTGTTGGTTGTTAATAATTTTATGATCAATTAAAGCCTTTTTTGGGACTCCACCATCGGTTTAGTGATTGTGGTGTTGGTACACGCTTTTGTCATCTGCTTCCCCAAGTCCATTCAAATTTTTGCAAATATTATTAGGCCCCGATGAAGGGGAGCGTGCGCCTGAAACGTGTTGGTGGTTAATAATTTTATGAACAAATTAAAGCATTTTTTTGGTTTAGTGCTTGTGGTGTTGGTACACTCTTTGAGTCCTCCTCATCTCTATCACACAGTGCTTACTTGGTCAGTACAATACATCCCATGAGCCAATGCTATCAGTTTGTCTCCAGCTTCAGTGTCCCTGCGCCCTCTGATGCCTAACTAGAAACTCTTTCCGTTTGAACCGCATCCCGCACTCCGAACACGAAAAAGGGCGCTCGCTCATGTGGCTCTTCTGGTGTCTAACAAGTTCCGAGTTCTGTTTAAAACCTTTCCCGCACTCTGAACATAAAAATGGCTTCTCCCCAACGTGGAGCTTATGATGGGTATCGAGGTTCCCTTTCTGCTTAAAGCCTTTGCCGCACACGGAGCACAAGAAGGGCCTTTCGTCGCTGTGAGCCTTCTTGTGCGTCATGAGATGCGATTTCGTCAAGAAGGATTTCCCGCACTCCGGACAAGCAAACTTCCTCTCTCCGATGTGTATCTTTTTGTGTAAAGTGAGGTGGAACTTGGCCTTGAAGGCCTTGTCGCACTCGGGGCACGAAAAAGGACGCTCGCCCGTGTGGATTCTCTGGTGGATGAGAAGGAATTTCCTCCCGCGCACTTTCTTCCCGCACTCCGGACAGGAAAGTAACGCCTCGCCGGTGTGGATCTTCAAATGGGACCTGAGGGGGGCTTTGTACGCAAAGCCTTTGCCGCACTCGGGACAAACGAACGGCTTCTCGCCGGTGTGGTGTCTCTGGTGTATCACGAGCTGCGATTTACGGAGGAAGGATTTGTCGCACTCGGAGCACGGATAGGTCTTTGCACCAGTGTGGGCTGTCTGATGTAGAGCAAATTCAGATTTTGAATCAAACGACTTCTTGCACTTGGGGCACGGGTAGGGAGGCTCGCCAATGTGAGTGCCCTGGTGGACAAGAAGAGATTTTCGAAACAGGAAACATTTCCCGCACTCCGGACAGGAAAACTGCTTCTCGTGAGTGTGGACCTTCATGTGTTTCCTGAGGCTTGCTTTACAGAAGAAACATCTGCTGCACTCGGGACACGAGAAGGGCTTCTCGCCGGTGTGGACGATCTGGTGTCTGTTGAGTTGTAATTTCGTTATGAAGGTTCTACCACATTCTGAGCAAGACCAGTTCTCCATGTGAACCTTCTGATGTGCGTTGAGTCCGTGTTTGTTTCCAAAACACTTCCCGCACTGAGAACAGGAAAAGTTCTCACCGGTGTGAGTTCTCTGGTGTATCACGAGTTGCCTTTTCGTTATGAAGGATTTCTTGCATTCTGAGCAGGACCACTTTTCCGTGTGAGATTTCCGATGCGTATAAAGGTCGCATTTTCTTGCAAAAGATTTTCCGCATTCGGAACACGAATAGGGCCGCTCGCCGCCGTGAACTAGTGCCTGTTTTCCATCGTGGCATTGTTCGTCGTGTTTAAAAAGTCGATATTTCGACATGAAACCTTTCTCACATTCAGAACATGGAAAGGTCTCCCCACCAGTGTGAACTCTCTGGTGTCTAAAGAGTTGCTTTTTTGTGAAGGTGGTTTTCTCATATTCTGAGCAAGACCTCTTTTTCCTGTGAGCTCTTAGGTGTGAACGAAGCTCGCAATGTCTTCTAAAAGATTTCCTGCACTCTGAACATGAATAGGGAAGCTCACTGCTGTCAACCATCTGTTCTTTGCTGTGCCATCTTTGATGTTCCACTAGCTCCTTTCTTGACTTAAAACGTTTCCTGCACTCAGAACAGGAAAACAAAGACTCCACTGTGTGCTCCCTTTCATAAACATCCAGATTCTGTTCATCATTAAGGGATAATGGGTTGGGATGGAACTCTGAAATGTTCTGGACATCATGTTCATCTGAAGGAAAAAAATATGTTATTACTGTTCATGGCATGTTTAATATAATACGTTGTGCACTCATGAGTAACGTCTGTTGGCTCAAAAAAGGAAGAACATCAACATAAACCATTCATTTGTTGGGAACATGATGTTATAGTGAGGAATGGAGATGGACCTTTCATATGGTGTACAGTATCTCCTCCTCATTTGTTAGGAACATGACGTTACATTGAGGAATGGAGATGGACCTTTCATATGGTGTACAGTATCTCCACCTCTTCTGTTGGGAACATGACGTTATATTGAGGAATGGAGATGGACCTTTCATATGGTGTACAGTATCTCCACCTCATTTGTTAGGAACATGACGTTACATTGAGGAATGGAGATGGACCTTTCATATGGTGTACAGTATCTCTGCTTCATTTGTTGGGAACATGACAATATATTGAGGAATGGAGATGGACCTTTCATATGGTGTACAGTATCTCCTCCTCATTTGTTGGGAACATGACGTTATATTGAGGAATGGAGATGGACCTTTCATATGATGTACAGTATCTCCACCACATTTGTTAGGAACATGACGTTACATTGAGGAATGGAGATGGACCTTTCATATGGTGTACAGTATCTCCTCCTCATTTGTTGGGAACATGACATTATATTGAGGAATGGAGATGGACCTTTCATATAGTGTACAGTATCTCCTCCTCATTTGTTGGGAACATGATATTATATTGAGGAATGGAGATGGACCTTTCATATGGTGTACAGTATCTCCTCTTCATTTGTTGGGAACATGACGTTATATTGAGGAATGGAGATGGACCTTTCATATGGTGTACAGTATCTCCTCTTCTTTTGTTGGGAACATGACGTTACATTGAGGAATGGAGATGGACCTTTCATATGGTGTGCAGTATCTCCTCCTCATTTGTTGGGAACATGACGTTATATTGAGGAATGGAGATGGACCTTTCATATGGTGTACAGTATCTCCTCCTCATTTGTGGGGAACGTGACATTATATTGAGGAATGGAGATGGACCTTTCACATGATGTACAGTATATCCTCCTCATTTTATATACAGAAAAATTTGTGCCAACTCTCAGAAAATAAAGCAGCCAACACAACAACTTGACCCGTGTAAATGTGAAAAAATATATATAAAGTGTGGCGCTAGTGATGATGTCTCGTTAGAGGTAGTATTAACCCTATCAGGTGTGTATAAAAAAGAAAAAAAGAGAAGGGGAGGAGTTGGAGTGAGGGAGATATCACCTTCCCCACCCGCACTTCCCCATGGGTGAGTTCAACATTAGTAGGAAATACGTGCAAAGATATATTTATATCTGTGTGCTAAGTAAGTGAAGGTTTAGGAGGTAGATGTTCCGTATCGTGACAAATAGGGAACACCTATCAGACTGGTACTTGGAGGTTCAACTCCAGGTTCTAATCAGACAGAAAAAGGAAGCTAAAGGAAAAGATATTATTAAGGCTAATACAATGATGTATACCAAGTACTATGCCTCCCAAAGGAGAGGGGGGCTAAAATAAATAAATATATAATCAAAGGTCCATCAAAATGGTAAGTACATAGATGCAAACATATTTAAAGTCCACCATCTTGGATATGGGATTACTAGACATCGATCTTGGTATAAAAAGTTCAATAGGCTGTGGTAAACAGGGACTGTTGAACGTATCCCTGTTCAGAGGTAGGATTCTTCCCTTAGAGTGGTGACTTTGGCCCAAAAAGGAACAGGTATATAATGCCCTTACCAGATCAGGTGGACTCACAGGCCCTTGGCGGTGAGTCAAACGAGCTTTGTACCGTCAAGCGGTATGGGGCTGTAAAGCCGTATGTCGTTCCTGGATAGGATTTCCCTGGTGTCACCGGAAGGCACGCCTCTGGCTCGATAGATTTTCCCAGATGTCATCTAATGGTGCGTCCTTGGCAGGGCGCAGCTGGAAGCCGGGGTCAACCAAAATCTTCAGGTAAAGGAAACCATGGTTACAGCTTTTCAAAGGCACACGACACGAAGAAAGACGTAGGAAGCTATGCAACCGGCGATGGGACGTTAAAGCGCCTTTTCTTCCCCGGCTCCGTTGACCGTAGACGCGCAACGGGTCTCCGCCAACACAGCAACTGGCTGTTCCCGCCCAGAAAGCGTCTAATATACCACCGGACAGGGCGTGATCCGAGCGTGGACGGTCAACGGAGCCGGGGAAGAAAAGGCGCTTTAACGTCCCATCGCCGGTTGCATAGCTTCCTACGTCTTTCTTCGTGTCGTGTGAGTCCACCTGATTTGGTAAGGGCATTATATACCTGTTCCTTTTTGGGCCAAAGTCACCACTCTAAGGGAAGAATCCTACCTCTGAACAGGGATACGTTCAACAGTCCCTGTTTACCACAGCCTATTGAACTTTTTATACCAAGATCGATATCTAGTAATCCCATATCCAAGATGGTGGACTTTAAATATGTTTGCATCTATGTACTTACCATTTTGATGGACCTTTGATTATATATTTATTTATTTTAGCCCCCCTCTCCTTTGGGAGGCATAGTACTTGGTATACATCATTGTATTAGCCTTAATAATATCTTTTCCTTTAGCTTCCTTTTTCTGTCTGATTAGAACCTGGAGTTGAACCTCCAAGTACCAGTCTGATAGGTGTTCCCTATTTGTCACGATACGGAACATCTACCTCCTAAACCTTCACTTACTTAGCACACAGATATAAACATATCTTTGCACGTATTTCCTACTAATGTTGAACTCACCCATGGGGAAGTGCGGGTGGGGAAGGTGATATCTCCCTCACTCCAACTCCTCCCCTTCTCTTTTTTTCTTTTTTATACACACCTGATAGGGTTAATACTACCTCTAACGAGACATCATCACTAGCGCCACACTTTATATATATTTATCCTCCTCATTTGTTGGGAACATAAAATTATTTTGAGAAATGGAGATGGGCCTTTCATACAAAGGAGATTTCTAAGGATATTGTTTGTGCTGATGAAACTGCCAAAAGTACTTTATGACACAAATTCAGAAACCATTACTATAAAATAAAATATGTCAGTTGTAAAATGTATCTATAGGCTTATTATGCCCAATGGAGAATCAGCAGACTTTTAATTTATCTTATTTTGACTATGAACATTCTTTACAGTAGTAGAAAAAAAATGTAAAGTTTCTTCCTGTAGTGTCTATCACTCACCGATGCCAATACCTAGGGATGATTCCTCCTCTTTAATCACAACCATCTCAATCTCCTCAGTAAACTGTTGATCACCCTTTACATATGTCTCTTCTTCCTTTTTAACCTCAACTTTCATGTCACTCTAAAAACCACAAAAAAAATCTGTCAATACAAGAAAAATTGATTTAATAAAAATCAAGATGTGTCAAGTCCTTCATGCCTAATTCTCTCTACCTGATGATGGTGAGGGATGGTGTGACCTTCCTGTGTGGAATCCCGGGAATACAGAGGACGGGGACATCTCTCTGGTGGGTTCCCATTACTGGATCCATCTGTAGGAAACACACACACTGACTGAATACATTGTTTCTATGTGTTTATCAGGTGATGGGGGATCTAGGTGGACCCTCCGAACTGCTCTCTCCTTTACAATAAAGTCTCCTCTTACCCGGTGATGTGAGGGGCGGCTGATTATCCATTATGACAGGAAAAGATCCCTCCTCTTTAACTGGCACCTTCATTTTGTCATCCTCTATGTACTGATCACCCCTCACATACGTCTCTTCTTCTTCTTCTGCTTTAACCTCAACTTTTATATCAATCAGGTCTTCACCCTATTCCCGCAAAATGAGAAAAATACCATCAATCACTACAAAAATAATCACTTTGTTAAGATTACTTTTCTATTTCATCTACCTGATGATGGTGAGGGATGGTGTGACCTTCCTGTGTGGAATCCCGGGAATACAGAGGACGGGGACATCTCTCTGGGGGGTTTCTATTATTGAGTGGCTCCATCTTAGCATGTTTATCTCCCTCTGTAAACACCTCCATCGCACCATCCTCATCATATTCCTCTTTTATCTCTTCTTTAACAAGAATATTCACATTCTGTAGGTCCACAATCTGACAATAATAGCAAAAGAGCAACGTTGTGTCTGACACATAGACCCGAATGTAACAATTGTTTAACAAATGTTAATCATCTACCTGATGATGGTGAGACCTTCCTGTGTGGAATCCCAAGAATATAGGGGATGAGGACATCTCTCTGGTGGGTTCTCATTACTGGATCCATCTGTAGGAAACACACACACTGACTGAATACATTGTTTCTATGTGTTTATCAGATGATGGGGGATCTAGGTGGACCCTCCGTACTGCTCTCTCCTTTACAATAAAGTCTCCTCTTACCCGGTGATGTGAGGGGCGGCTGATTGTCCATCATGATGTCCTTGTAGAGATCCTTGTGTCCTTCTAAATACTCCCACTCCTCCATGGAGAAATAGACAGTGACATCCTGACACCTTATAGGAACCTGACACACACAATGATACAGTCACCATCCAGACACATCCCTTGTCTGTTACTGGATAATGTCCCAGAATTCCCGGCACCGCTCACCTCTCCTGTCAGCAGATCTTTTTTTTTTTGAAAAGCCAGTGGCGTGTGAAACACACCCAAAAACTCCACACGGCGCCAACAAAAGTGCACACACATAAAGAGTGACACAAAGCGTACAACGGGTGTATTATAGTCCTCCCTAGGGAGGACCTTACCCTGATCCCCCGGGACGTTAGGCCCCAGACGGGGACTGAGGTACTCACTATGGCCCATCTAGCCAAAACCAGACTGACCCTGTTCTCTGGAGAGCCTGCCGAAACAGACCCACCCAAGTACTTGGTGGGGCTTCCCCCGAAAGGAGACCCCATGATAGAGGGCGAACCAAGCCAGAATGCAATGTCCACCCCCTCCCAAGACTTTCAGGGTAGGCTCGTGGACCTGCCTAAAACCCCCACACACTATTTAAACCAGACTATGGCTTCCCAGTAGGGTTGCTGGTTGCAGTTGGCTAAGCTGAGAGTGTCTGTTACACTCTCTTTCACACTGCCCAGAGCTACCACTAACAGTCGTTCACACAGACGGGAGAGGAGAGAGGGCTTGATCTGCACATCTCTCTACCGCCCCTACCCCTCTGTCTCTCTCCTGCCTCTGAGTGAGTATACTAAGGTAAATCAGGGTTCTCAGAGAACCCCTTACATCAGAGTTCCCCTTTACACCAGAGGCCACAGTACTCCCCCTTACATCAGAGTCCTCTCCGTACATCACAGTTCTCAGTGTTCCCCCTTAAATCAGGGTTCCCAAAGCATCCCTTATGTTAGTTCCCCCTTACATCAGAGTCTGCAGAGTCCCCCCTTACAGTGAAAGGGAACGCTGTGAGTTCAGATGTAAAAGGGGAACTCTGTGGACTCTGATGTAAAGGGGGACTCTTGTTATTAACGTCATATGATCAGAAATGTTATTTAATAGCAAAATAAATGTATAGTTTACACTATAAAAAAATGCTGCTAAAGTATTTGATTTGAAGAAAAGGTGGCAACCCTATGTGTGTATGATCATCTGCTGGAGATAAAAGACATCACGGTGACTATGGAGGAAGAGGACGGACATGACGGGGGTGGTTACTGGGTGTAAATAGAAAATAATATCTTATTACCTCCTCTGCTGCCAGTTCCAGCAATGTCTCCTCTTTACTTCCTCCCAACTCACCTCTGACCCGGAGCTTCCTGTCTGTAGTTTAAATTGCTTCCTGTCTGTACCTGACATCACTTCCTGTCTGTACCTGACATCACTTCCTGTCTGAGAGCACTCCCTGTGGCAAAATAGAGAAACTGCAGGCTTCACTCATTTGCGATCCAGTGATCTGTCCTTAGAGAACATTACGCTCTCGGCTCAGTTTTAATCGGGGTGCTAATTTTCAGAAATAAACTAACGTCTGGATGCCTTTTTTCATACGTGTAAAGTAAAGCGTTAAGCTGCAACTTTTGACCACATTTGCCATGGTTGTGTAAAGACTGTGAACAAATCATTCATTTTCATTTTTAAGGATTTCGAACAGAAAGTTCAAAAATATAAATTATTTTGAATACATTCAGATTTCTGAGTGGCATGTAACTAAGTCCTTTGTTGTAGCGTCATCCCCACCGGTAGGAACCAACAACTCCTCCGATCATAATGGACGTCATTCAGAAAAATGTAGATAGACTTACTGGTCCTCTCTGTCTTCTGGCTAAGATCATCAAGTTTATTATCTGATGCGTCCTCTATCTGAGGACCAAATATTAAATGGATTTTTAGAACAGGGAGATGGAGGAAGAGCCTTGCTTTGTCCGCTCCACGCATTGACCTGGTATTGCAGTACCTTTAATGCCGCGTACACACGAGTGGAATGTCTGGCAGAAAAAGTCAGACGGAAGCTTTTCATCGTATATACCGATCGTGTGTATGCCTCATCTGACTTTTTTTTTTTTTCGAAAATTCTGACGGACCTAGAAATGGAACATGTTCTAAATCTTTCCGACGGACTCAATTCCTATCGGGAAAACCGATCATCTGTATGCTGGTCCAACGGACCAAAAAAGGACGCATGCTCTGAAGCAAGTACGAGACGGAAGCTATTGGCTACTGACTATTGAACTTCCTTTTTCTAGTCCCGTCGTAAGTGTTGTACGTCAACGCGTTCTGGAGGGTCGGACTTTGGTCGGTTGACCTTGTGTAGGCAAGAACGCTTGAATGGAATTCCGTCGGAGAAACCGTCAGAGTTTATTACGATGGCTAAACCGGTCGTGTGTACGCGGCATAAGAGCACATTGCCAACATGGTGTCATGAGGACATGATTGGGTCCAAAGTTACCTTATACCGTTTAGGAGGTGGGAGGTTCAGTCCTGGATGACGTTCAACCTTTTGATATCGTAGACCTTGATTCTTCATGAATAATTGATATATACATGTATGATTGTAGTGTTTATATAAGGAAACAATAAAGGCTCTTCCAATGATTGTTGAGTCTTCTTAAACATAAACACATATGGTTTGAAAGATATCAGTCAAGCTGCGGTTTCCATATGGTTTGCATACTCCAAACACAAAAATGTCCTATCATTTGTCAGTTTTCTGGATAGGATAGAAAAAGATCTTAATCTTAGAACACAAAAAAATGTCCCCTTTACCATTGTGAGATCTCTGATGGATGGCACATATTGTCTCCCTGTGGAGCATTAATATGGCTTCCCTCCCAGGAATAAACAAACAAGTCGGCTGCACTCCAATCGCAAAAGCCCTCACAAAGCTTTAACATTCGAAGACTAGATCACAGAGGAGTCCAACCAGACCAAACCTAACTCTGACATATTTTACTCGAAAAAGGGATTAATCATAATCTCTAGCTTCGTGAGGGTGGACATTGTTGGAGTGTGGCCGATTTATTTGCTCATTCCATGTGGGGAACACTGAGGAGCTCAAAGCCCTGGATGACGTTCAATCTGTTGATGTAGTCGACCTGGATTCTTCCTCAATTATCAACCTGGTATTGCAGTTCTGCTATGACCAATCCAAACAAAAAAAAAGTTTAAAGAGACTTACTGCACATACTTACTGCCAATATGGTGGTATAAGGACATGTTCAGGTCAAAGTCATCTGATACCATTTATGAGGTGGGAGGTTAGGCCAAGAATGAAGGTATTCTTCAAAAACATTCAAAATAAATGTATAATAATATCAACTTTTATTACTAATACAATTTATACAGGAAAATAATAAAGACCGCCAGTGTTGAATCCTTTATTACATAAACATGTATTTGTATGGTTTTTGGTGATATAAGTCAAGGTGGGGTTTTTATGGGTTTCTCGTACTCCAAACACAAACATACACCACTGCTCAGTTCTCTGGCATACGGCTGGGCGTGATATAAATAGATATCCCCACACTTAAGCAGGCCATACACGGTCGTATTTCAAACAAATTTTCTTTCAAAATCAGAAAGTTCGTTTTTTTTTGTGATCCGATGATGCCACCATTGATTTTCAAAATTCGGCCGACCAAGCCTTCAATTTCACCGCATGTTGCTACAGAAAAGAATTTTCTTGGCCGGGAATCTTCTTTTCTCTCCGTAAATTTTCTTTTCTTATTACATTTCTCGCACGATTCTCCCATCATTGATTAGAAAATCGTCCGTTTTTCTAAAAATTTCCAACATGTCCGATTCCTCAAATTTGATTGCCGCACGAAAATCGGCCGCTGTTGCAGCCCACTAATGGTGCGAAATTCATGCGAAAATTCTTTTATACGATTTTCGAAAGAAAATTCTTACGAAATTCGAACCGTGTATGGCCGGCATAAGAACATACAAAAAAACACCCTGAACTGCCAATAATATTCCACCCTCGCAGAGCATAAAACATGGCTTCCCTACCATATGTTTTCCCATCACATGCAGTACGCAAAAATGCCCGTGTGATTGGCGACACATGATAAGACTTCATTTTTCTGTTAAAATATTTTTAGCACTCTTGACAGACAGATATTCTCCTCCTGTCAGACTCTATTTTGAGGTTCCTCAGGATTAAAGGGATCCGGTGATGATGGTGTGGTGCAAAACCTTCACTCAAACAACCCAAACCCTGTGCAAAGCCCATCCATGCTTTCCCCCCAGAAAAGTTTACTGGTAAAGCCAAACTCCAGGCAGATATAAAAGACACAAATTAGTGCAGCTCTGTCTTCGTTAAAAGTTTAGTAAAAAAAAAAAAAATTTTAGAGAAAAAGCACCACTGATATAACTTACCTCCCATGAAGTGTATCCCACACCCTGAAGGCTGATGGCTACTGTAGAAATCTTCCCTTCGCTGATGTTGATCATCTTCATAGCGGTGAACTTCCAGGAATGCATGGGTTTACTGCTCAGTCGTGTGTTTGTGTGAAAATCTCCATTTCTACTCTCCGACTGTACCCTCCTCTTCCACTAGAGCCCTCCCCGACTGACACTTTCAAAGAATGCAAAACCTTCTGTGAATAAAGGATATGTGGGCGAATGACAGGATCCACTCCTCCACTTACAGAATGTTTTGCAAACAAAAAACTAAAGTGCCATTATCATAGGAAATGGGAGAGAGCACCTCCCATCCCAGGAGAAGCTTAGAGAACCCGTATCCTTGTCCCAGTTGGACATAGCAAACCCCCCCCTTCTTACAGCCTGGTCACCATTGTACGGTACTAATGGCTTCAGTGACTTTCTGAATTTGGCTTCCAGTATAACAGAGAGCTACAAGGTGGCCACAGCAGCGAACATACAGATCTGGGAGTCTCTTGTGGTATCAAGTAAAAGAGAAGCTGCTGGGGTGAACCTCCAGATCTGGTGGTCTGACACCAAGGAATACAGCTGCTGCTGGGTGAACCTCCAGATCTGGTATAACACCAAGGAATACAGAGGATTCTCAGGTGAACATCCAGATCTGGGAGGCCTGGTATGACACCAAGGAATACAGAGGATTCTCAGGTGAACCTCAAGATCTGGGGGTCTGGTATGACACTGAGGAATACAGAGGATTCTCAGGTGAACCTCCAGATCTGGGAGGTCTGGTATGACAATAAGGAATACAGAGGATTCTCAGGTGAACCTCCAGATCTGGGGGTCTGGTATGAAACTGAGGAACACTGCGGGTGAACCTCCAGGCCTCGAGGATCTGGTATGACATCAAGGAACCCAGTGGCTGCTGGGGTGAATTTCTTGGTTTGGGGGCTCTAGTATGGCAACCAAGGTATACAGTGGCTCCTTGGGAGAATCTCTAGATCTGAGGGACCTGGGATCAATCTCCAGGATTAGGGGGTCCCCTGTGAGGCTACCAGCAACGGTTGACAAAGTATAGTAAAGAATCATTCAGCTTAAGTCATTTTGACCCAGCTGAGCTGGAGAGAGTCATCCTTCCTCCTAAAGACACCAAGTTAAACTGGGTTTATTCTGTGAGTACGGAGCGTCTAGCCAACATAGGAAGCTTTGACTTGCCAAATGCCCAATGAAGTTCTACTGTTCTACTGTATCCCCCAATGAATGGTGGGAAAAATACAAAATTGGATTGGTTGCTTTGAATGACGACACTTTATATCAAAAGATCAATCTAAACAATTCTATATAGCATGCCAAAACCCAAGTTTCTAACCTCCGTGGTGATATCTCAAAATCCCCCACACACAGGAGTTTGATCTGTTTAGTGTATTGTACAGAGAGGGTGCACTAACAGTTTAAGGTTTGCTTAATACAAAGAAATAATTTCATGCACAGTTAGATACTTCTGGAGCATTAGTGAAGCGGAAGAGGGAAACGAACGCTATTGGCTGAGGAACCATAACAGCCCTTTTGGCAATATTTCGCAGTACTCTGCAATCCATAAACCTAAGTCTAGAGTCTAAAAATGCTTTAAATGGAAGTCCAGTCAAATACTAACTATAACTAAACCTGCTCCCACCCCCATCCTAAGCCCTATACTGACTACCCTGTAAAGGAATGATGTCTATACTTACCTAGTCTGAGGGCACTCAGGTCCGGTCACAGCTCAGGCTTCACTATGTAGGAGGAACTGTAAACAAGGGATGTCCTATAGTAGGCCTCTGGGTGACGTCACCACATAGGAATTGCAGCCTTTGTTGGAAATCTCTACTTTTCACTGAAGCAGCCCGCTGGGGAGATCATGTGACCAGAGCGCCCTCAGAATAGGTAAGTAAAGACAGCTTTCCTCTAGGACAGGTGTCTCCAAACTTTCTAAACAAAAGGGCCAATTTATTATCCTTCAGACTTTAGAAGGGTCAGACTGTGGCCAATAGGAGTAAAAAATGTCCTGGCGTCATTAACAATGCCCCATCAAGGGTGTCCGTGAGAGGGATAGGGCCCCATCACTGGTGTCTGTGGGAGGAGTAGTGCCCCATCGTTGGTGTCCATGGGAGGAATAGTTCCCCACTGTTGGCGTCAGTGGGAGGAATAGTTCTCCATTGTTGGTGTCAGTGGAAGGAATAGTTCCCCATTGTTGGTGTCAGTGGAAGGAATAGTGCCCCATCATTTATGTCAGTGGAAGGAATAGTGCCCCATCATTGGTGTCGGTGAGAGGAATAGTGTCCCATCGTTGGCGTCACTGGGAGGAATAGTTCCCCATTGTTGGTGTCAGTGGAAGGAATAGTTCTCCATCATTGTTGTCAGTGGAAGGAATAGTGCCCCATCATTGGTGTCAGTGGGAAAAATAGCGCCCCATCACTGGTGTCAGTGAGAGGAATAGTGCCCCATTATTGGTGTCCATGGGAGGAATAGTTCCCCATTGTTGGCGTCGGTGGGAGGAATAGTTCCCCATCATATAGCAGAATGACAGTGGGAAAGTGGTTATATTATTCTGACTGGGCGTCATATGACATAGAACAAACCGCGGGGGGCGCGCAGCGTGGCGGTGTAGTGTATCGGTTTGACACCGCATCTCCGATCCCGGTAAAGAGCCTATGACGTAGGCTCTTTACCATGTGATGAGCTGTGTCCAATCATTATACAAAAAAAATTGGGCTAACTTTACTGTTTTGTTTTTTTTTTTAAATTCGTGAAAGCGTCCCTTTTCCCAAAAAGTTGCGTTTAAAACACCGCTGCACGAATACCGCGTGACATAAAATATTGCAACAATCGCCATTTTATTCTCTAGATTCTCTGCTAAAAAAAAAATATATATATATATATATATATATATATATATATATATATATATATATATACATAATGTTTGGGGGCTCTAAGTAATTTTCTAGCAAAAAATACGTATTTTAACTTGTAAACACCAAATGTCAGAAATAGGCTTATGCCGCGTACACACGAGTGGACTTTTCGACCGGACTGGTCCGACGGACAATTTGACCGTGTGTGGGCTTCATCAAATCTTTACGTCGAAACTCTGCCGGACCCAGTTCCTATCAAGAAATCCGCTCGTCTGTATGCTAGTCCAACAGACGAAAACCGACGCTAGGGCAGCTGTTGGCTACTGGCTATCAACTTCCTTATTTTAGTCCGGTCGTACGTCATCACGTACGAATCCGTCGGACTTTGGTGTGATCGTGTGTAGGCAAGTCCGTTCGTTCAAAAGTCCGTCAGAAGTCCATCAAAAGTCCGTCGGATGGACTGTCGGACCGGTCCGGTCAAAAAGTCCACTCGTGTGTACGCTGCATAAGTCATGAAAGGGTTTATATTGGGGGTTTGCGCATTAGTTACTCTTTTTCAAACATCATTAATTTGTTTCCGGCTTCAGTGTCCTTGCACCCTCTGATGTTCAACTAGAGCATCTTTCCGCGTGAAACATGTCCCACACTCTGTACATGAAAAAGGACGCCGCTCGCCCGCGTGACTTCTCTGGTGCTTAACAAGTTCCAATTTTTGCATAAAACATTTGCCGCACTTCCAACATAAAAATGGCTTCTCCCCAGTGTGGATTTTAGAATGGATAGCGAGGTTCCCTTTTTGGGTAAAACTTTTGCCGCACACGGCACACAAGAACGGCCTTTCACCGGTGTGAGTCCTCTGGTGCGTCGCAAGTTGCGTTTTTCTCAGGAAGGATTTCCCGCACTCCGAACAAGAAAAACTCCTCTCCCCGACGTGTATCTTTTTGTGCGCGGTGAGCTGATATTTGGCCTTGAACGACTTGCCACACTCGGGACACAAAAAGAGGCGCTGGTCCGTGTGGACTTCCCTGTGGACGAGAAGGCAGTTCTTCCCCCGTACTTTTTTCCCGCACTCTGGACAGGAAAGCAGCGGCTCTCCGGTGTGGGTCTTCAAGTGGTATCTGAAAGGCGCGTTGTGCGTGAAGCCTTTGCCGCACTCAGGACAGACAAACGGCTGCTCGCCGGTGTGATCCCTCTGATGTATAACGAGATGAGATTTACGGAGGAACGATTTGTCGCACTCCGAACACGGAAACGTCTTGGCGCCCCTGTGGAAGGCCTGATGCAGAGCAAATTCAGATTTGGAACCCAACGACTTCTCGCACTGGGGACACGGGTAGGGAGGCTCGCCCATGTGAGTGCCCTGGTGGAGTAGAAGAGATTTTCGAAACAGGAAACATTTCCCGCACTCGGGACAGGAAAACTGCTTCTCGTGAGTGTGGATCTTCATGTGCTTCCAGAGGCTCGATTTAGAGAAGAAGCTTTTGCTGCACTCGGAACATGAAAAGGGCTTCTCGCCGGTGTGAGCGATCCGGTGTTTATTGAGTTGCGATTTTCTTATGAAGGTTTTCTCACATTCTGAGCAAGACCAGTTGTTCTTGTGAACCCTCTCGTGTGAGCTAAGCCCTAATTTGCTTCCAAAACACTTCCCGCACTGAGAGCACGAAAAGTTCTCCTCGCCAGTATGAATTTTCCGGTGTATGAGGAGGTCCCTCTTTTTAAAGAAGGCTTTCTCACATTCCGAGCAGGACCAATGGTTCATGTGAACCCTCTCGTGTGAGTTGAGTCCTAATTTGCTTCCAAAACACTTCCCGCACTGAGAGCACGAAAAGATGTCCTCGCTAGTATGAATTTTCCGGTGTATGACGAGATCCTTCTTTTTAAAGAAGGATTTCTCACATTCTGAGCAGGACCACTTTTCTGTGTGAGATCTTTGATGTGTATAAAGGTCGCATTTTCCTGCAAAAGATCTCCTGCCTTTGGGATATAAATAGGCTGGCTCGTTGCTCTGGACGAACGACTGTCTTTCCCCGTGGCATCGTTCCTTGTGTGCAAAAAAACGGGATTCCGACTTAAAATATTTCCTGCACTCAGAACACGAATAGGGCCACTCGCCACTTAGGACTGATGTCTGTTTTCCAGCGTGGTATAGTTCATCGTGTCTGAAAAGTGGATCTTTTGACTTAAAACATTTCTCGCACTCAGAACATGGAAAGGTCTTCTTGCCAGTGTGAACTCTCTGGTGATTAAAGAGTTCCCTTTTTAAAAAGAAGGTTTGCTCACATTTTGAGCAAGGCCACTTTTTGGCGTGAGCTCTTAGATGCGTCCGGAGCTCGCAACATCTTCTAAAAGATTTACTGCACTCTGCACATGAAAAGGTCTTTGGTCTACAGCTTATTGTATGGGATGGTTTTGAGGATAATTGGTTGGGATGTAACTTCAAAATATTCTGGACATCACATTCAACTGAGGAAAAAATATGAAAATATGAAAAATATGCAATTATTTATTAAAATACATTCAATATACCGTGTTTTGCCCTCATGAGCCATGTGTGTTGGTCCAAAAATAAACATTTTTTACTAGATTATAATACAATCATTACACCAAAGAATACAAATCAGAGAAGATCCACAATGCAACCAAACAAACAATGGCAAACTAATGATACAGTTATGGACATCGATCAAACTCATTTGTTGGGACCATGACGTTATATTGAATGAATGAAGATGGACCTTTCATATGGTTTACAGTATCTCCTCCTCATTTGTTGGGAACATGAAAATATATTGAAGAATAGAGATGGACCTTTCATATGGTGTACAGTATCTCCACCTCATTTGTTGGGAACATGACATTATATTGAGGAATGGAGATGGACCTTTCATATGGTGTACAGTATCTCCTCCTCATTTGTTGGGAACATGACATTATATTGAGGAATGGAGATGGACCTTTCATATGGTGTACAGTATCTCCAACTTGTTTGTTGGGAACATGACATTATAATGAGGAATGGAGATGGACCTTACATATGCTGTACATTATCTCAACCTTATTTGTTGGGAACATGACATTGTATTGAGGAACGGAGATGTTATATTGAGGAATGGAGATGGACCTTTCAAACAAACTCTTTTTTATAAGGATGTTCTTTGTGCTAACAAAACAATTTTTCTCTGTCAAAAGTTAGCAAATACTTTATGACACTAATCTACAAACCATTACTGTATAATAAAATATATCAAATTTAATGTGTTTACAACTGGCATATCTACTGTTGTTTTGACTAAGAACATACTTTATACTAGTAGAAATAAAATAAACATTTGCAAAGTTTCTTCCTATAAGAACTTATAACTTACCTGTGTCTAAGCCTAGAAAAGATCCCTCCTCTTTAATAGTCACTTCCTTTTTAACTTCAGATTTCATGTCAATTAGTTCTTCACACTAAAACCACAAAACATCTGTCAATACAGAAAAAAAAACATTGATCTTATAAAGATTAAGGTATCTCAAGTTCTAGATGTCCCAACTACCTGATCATGGCGTGCATAGTTATGATCTTCCTGTGTGGAATCCCGGGAATACAGAGGACGGGGACATCTCTCTGGTGGGTTCCCATTACTGGATCCATCTGTAGGAAACACACACTGACTGAATACATTGTTTCTATGTGTTTATCAGATGATGGGGGATCTAGGTGGACCCTCCGTACTGCTCTCTCCTTTACAATAAAGTCTCCTCTTACCCGGTGATGTGAGGGGCGGCTGATTCTCCAACTTGACATGAAAATATTCCTCATCTTTAATTGGCACCATCAATCCACTCTCCTCCGTGTACTGTATGCCCCTCATATACGTCTCTTCTTCTACTTTAACCTTAACCTTTATATCAATCAGGTCTTCACCCTAATCCCACAATATGACAAAAATACCATCAATTGCTACATTAAAAAAACGAATTTCATAAAATGTTAAGGTTTTTCTTCATCTACCTGATGATGGTGAGGGATGGTGTGATCTTCCTGTGTGGAATCCCAGGAATACAGAGGACGGGGACATCTCTCTGGTGGGTTCCCATTACTGGATCCATCTGTAGGAAACACACACACTGACTGAATACATTGTTTCTATGTGTTTATCAGATGATGGGGGATCTAGGTGGACCCTCCGTACTGCTCTCTCCTTTACAATAAAGTCTCCTCTTACCCGGTGATGTGAGGGGCGGCTGATTGTCCATCATGATGTCCTTGTAGAGATCCTTGTGTCCCTCTAAATACTCCCACTCCTCCATGGAGAAATAGACAGTGACATCCTGACACCTTATAGGAACCTGACACACACAATGATACAGTCACCATCCCAGAATCCTCCTCACCTCTCCGGTCAGGTTTGTGTTTTATTATTAGAGATGAGTGATGTCATGTGACCTCCCAGAATCCTCCTCACTTCTCCGGTCAGGTCTGTTTTTTTTTTAATAGAGATAAGAGTGATGTCATGTGACCTCCCAGAATCCTCCTCACCTCTCCGGTCAGGTCTGTGTTTTATTATTAGAGATAAGAGTGATGTCATGTGACCTCCCAGAATCCTCCTCACCTCTCTGGTCAGGTCTGTGTTTTATTAATAGAGATAAGAGTGATGTCATGTGACCTCCCAGAATCCTCCTCACCTCTCCGGTCAGGTCTGTGTTTTATTAATAGAGATAAGAGTGATGTCATGTGACCTCCCAGAATCCTCCTCACCTCTCCGGTCAGCAGACCGATGATCTCCAGGGAGAGCCTTGTTGTCAGGACGGTGGCACCTGTCTGCTCGGGAGGCTGCCACCTTTAGCAGGAATAGTAATAATTCTGCAGCTGAAGGTTCAGCTCGGTAGACTCTCCATTTAGTTCAGCTGTTCACTGAAAAAAGCTAAATTCTGACTGAACCCGGAGCTCATCCTTAACTGTTATAAACATTCAGATCTATCAACTGCAGAGAGTAATGTCACTACTAAAGATTACTACAGATTTAGACTGTGGGGGGACATTAGAGTGTAAGCTCCTCTGTACAGAGACTGATGTGGCTGGCTCAGTGTTCTCTGTACAGCACTATGGTATATGTTAGATTTAATTTATATATTATCCACTTCAGCCCCGGAAGGATTTACCCCCTTCCTGACCAGAGCACTTTTTACAATTCGGCACTGCGTCGCTTTAACTGCTAATTGCGCGGTCATGCAATGCTGTACCCAAACGAAATTTGCGTCCTTTTCTTCCCACAAATAGAGCTTTCTTTTGATGGTATTTGATCACCTCTGCCGTTTTTATTTTTTGCGCTATACACGGAAAAAGACCGAAAATTTTGAAAAAAAATGATATTTTCTACTTTTTGTTCTAAAAAAAATCCAATAAACTCAATTTTAGTCATACATTTAGGCCAAAATGTATTCGGCCACATGTCTTTGGTAAAAAAAATGTCAATAAGTGTATATTTATTGGTTTGCGCAAAAGTTATAGCGTCTACAAACTAGGGTACATTTTCTGGAATTTACACAGCCTTTAATTTATGACTGCCTATGTCGATTCTTGAGGTGCTAAAATGGCAGGGCAGTACAAAACCCCCACAAATGACCCCATTTTGGAAAGTAGACACCCCAAGGAATTTGCTGAGAGGCATGTTGAGCCCATTGAATATTCATTTTTTTTGTCCCAAGTGATTGAATAATGACAAAAAAAAAAAAAAATTACAAAAAGTTGTCACTAAATGATATATTGCTCACACAGGCCATGGGCATATGTGGAATTGCACCCCAAAATACATTTAGCTGCTTCTCCTGAGTACGGGGATACCACATGTGTGGGACTTTTTGGGAGCCTAGCCGCGTACGGGGCCCCGAAAACCAAGCACCGCCTTCAGGATTTCTAAGGGCGTACATTTTTGATTTTACTCCTCACTACCTATCACGGTTTTGAAGGCCATAAAATGCCCAGATGACATAAACCCCCCCCAAATGACCCCATTTTGGAAAGTAGACACCCCAAGCTATTTGCTTTGAGGCATGTTGAGTCCATGGAATGTTTTATATTTTGACACAAGTTGCGGGAAAGTGACAATTTTTTTTTTTTTTTTTTTTTTTTTTTGCACAAAGTTGTCACTAAATGATATATTGCTCACACAGGCCATGGGCATATGTGGAATTGCACCCCAAAATACATTTAGCTGCTTCTCCTGAGTACGGGGATACCACATGTGTGGGACTTTTTAGGAGCCTAGCCGCGTACGGGACCCCGAAAACCCAGCACCGCCTTCAGGATTTCTAAGGGCGTACATTTTTGATTTTACTCCTCACTGCCTATCACAGTTTCGGAGGCCATGGAATGCCCAGGTGGCACAAACCCCCCCCAAATGACCCCATTTTGGAAAGTAGACACCCCAAGCTATTTGCTGAGAGGCATGGTGAGTATTTTGCAGCTCTCATTTGTTTTTGAAAATAAAGAAAGACGAGAAAAAAAAATTTTTTTTTTCTTTTTTCAATTTTCAAAACTTTGTGACAAAAAGTGAGGTCTGCAAAATACTCACTATACCTCTCATCAAATAGCTTGGGGTGTCTACTTTCCAAAATGGGGTCATTTGGGGGTTTTTTTTGCCACCTGGGCATTCCATGGCCCCCGAAACTGTGATAGGCGGTGAAGAGTGAAATCAAAAATTTACGGCCTTAGAAAGCCTGAAGGCGGTGCTTGGTTTTCGGGGTCCCGTACGCGGCTAGGCTCCCAAAAAGTCTCACACATGTGGTATCCCCGTACTCAGGAGAAGCAGCAGAATGTATTTTGGGGTGTAATTTCACATATTCCCATGGCATGTTTGAGCAATATATCATTTAGTGACAACTTTGCGCAAAAAAAAATAAAAAAAATAAAAAATTGTCTCTTTCCCGCAACTTGTGTCACAATATAAATTATTCCATGGACTCAACATGACTCTCAGCAAATAGCTTGGGGTGTCTACTTTCCAAAATGGGGTCATTTGGGGGGGGTTTGAACTGTCCTGGCATTTTATGCACAACATCTAGAAGCTTATGTCACACATCACCCACTCTTCTAACCACTGGAAGACAAAGCCCTTTCTGACACTTATTGTTTACATGAAAAAATTATTTTTTTTTGCAAGAAAATTACTTTGAACCCCCAAACATTATATATTTTTTTTAAAGCAAATGCCCTACAGATTAAAATGGTGGGTGTTTCATTTTTTTTTTTCACACAGTATTTGCGCAGCGATTTTTCAAACGCATTTTTTGGGGAAAAAACACACTTTTTTACATTTTAATGCACTAAAACACACTATATTGCCCAAATGTTTGATGAGATAAAAAAGATGATCTTAGGCCGAGTACATAGATACCAAACATGACATGCTTTAAAATTGCGCACAAACGTGCAGTGGCGACAAACTAAATACATTTTTAAAAGCCTTTAAAAGCCTTTACAGGTTACCACTTTAGATTTACAGAGGAGGTCTACTGCTAAAATTACTGCCCTCGATCTGACCTTCGCGGCGATACCTCACATGCATGGTGCAATTGCTGTTTACATTTGACGCCAGACCAACGCTTGCGTTCACCTTAGCGCGAGAGCAGGGGGGACAGGGGTGCTTTTTTTTTTTTTTTTTTTTTTCTTTATTATTATTATTTTTTTATCTTATTTTTAAACTGTTCCTTTCATTTTTTTTTTTTTTAAATCATTTTTATTGTTATCTCAGGGAATGTAAATATCCCCTATGATAGCAATAGGTAGTGACAGGTACTCTTTTTTGCAAAAATTGGGGTCTATTAGACCCTAGATTTCTCCTCTGCCCTCAAAGCATCTGATCACACCAAGATCGGTGTGATAAAATGCTTTCCCAATTTCCCAATGGCGCTGTTTACATCCGGCGAAATCTACGTCATAAAATGCTCGTAGCTTCCGGTTTCTTAGGTCATAGAGATGTTTGGAGCCACTCTGGTCTCTGATCAGCTCTATGGTCAGCTGGCTGAATCACCGGCTGCATTTTCAGGTTCCCTGTTGAGACAGGAGAGCCAGAGAAAAACACGGAAGATGTTGGGGGGGGGGGGGCATTCCCTCCCACTGCTTGTAAAAGCAGTCTAGAGGCTAATTAGCCACTAGGATTGCTTTTACATGAAAGCCGACCGCTGGCTGAAAAGAATGATACCAAGATGATACCTAAACCTGCAGGCATCATTCTGGTATAACCACTCAAAGTCGTGAATGGCATACCTGAAGACAAAAAAATGGTTAACAATAAAAGCACAGTAAACGGTAAGGTATAAAAAATTGCATACCTGAAAAGCAAACATGATAAAACATAATAACAATAAAACATTGCAGAATAGAATACAGTAAAAAAGAGCAGAACAATAGAGAGAGAATAGAGAGAGAGAGAACAATAAAACGACAACTATTTTTATTTTATATTTTTGTTTGTGTTTTTTTTTTTTTACACTTTTTTTTGTAACTAACTTTTATAACTGTAACCGGTTCCAGGTTCGGGTCTCTCAAAATGCGATGGCATCTCGGGAGACCCTGTGAAAGTGTGCCTAGTCTGTGCAATGCTGTACCCTACGCTAATACTCAACTAGTGCATGGTAGCAGTCAAAACATTCACCAATGCAAAGACCAGGATTGTCAGGACAGGAGGGACAATAATAGCGGGTGTCACGCCTATATCCGCGCTTGCTGCAGACACGACATCTTTTTTGGGGGGTTCGCTGGGTAGGGGTACTCGGGAGGACATAAAGAAAATGCCTCTCATGCAGCTGACTGAATTTGGTTGGGGATGTGAATGGGGGAAGTACGGGCGCTGCAGAAGCGGTGGGTTCCCAATTAGGATTGGCGAATGCAGCAGGAAGGGCACTATGGGCATGACGGGCCTGTGTTTGTCTTTTTGGTGGCGGCGGGACACTACTTGTGCTTGCCACCTCACCAGCTTGAACTGCACTTATGGGACTCGCCACGTCACCAAGTGTTACTGCAGTGCTGGTTTGACTACGACCGGGGTGTACTAGGCCTCTGGTGCTTGCCAGTTCACCAAGACGCTACAAAAAAAACTGTTAGCGATCGCAGGGATCAGGCCTGACTCTGCGAACGCTGCAGTTATGCGTTTAGTGTTTTGTAAGTGACAGTGATCGATCGATACTGCACTTGGGTGGGCCGGGCCGGGCGGAGGGGCAAAACGCAGGTGCTAGCAGGTATCTGGGCTGATCCCGCTAACACTGCGTTTTTGGGAACCCTAAACTGCTGGTGACGCTAGTATAGATCTGAGCAGATCAGATATTGATCCGATCAGATACTATACCACTAAGGGAGGTGTACGCTGCGTGCGTGGGTGTTAGCGGTACTGGCGCTAACCTGACGCTGCCTGGGGCTGGTGCTTGCCAGTTCACCAAAATGCTACCAAAAAAACTGTTAGCGATCGCAGGGATCAGGCCTGACTCTGCGAACGCTGCAGTTATGCGTTTAGTGTTTTGTAAGTGACAGTGATCGATCGATACTGCACTTGGGTGGGCTGGGCTGGGCCGGGCGGAGGGGCAAAACGCAGGTGCTAGCAGGTATCTGGGCTGATCCCGCTAACACTGCGTTTTTGGGAACCCTAAACTGCTGGGGACGCTAGTATAGATCTGATCGGATCAGATATTGATCCGATCAGATACTATACCACTAAGGGAGGTGTATGGTGCGTGTACGGTGCGTGCGTGGGTGTTCGCGGTACTGGCGCTAATCTGACGCTGCCTGGGGCAACGCATATCACCGCCGGGCGATCAGGGGGCTAAACCTTTATTCGGTAATAAACGGCGGGTGCCCTGACACTATAAAAAATAAACTAACTAACCAGCGTCACCCGTAACAGTTATACGGTGATCAGTGGTGAAAGGGTTAACTAGGGGGCAATCAAGGGGTTAAAACATTTATTAGATAGTATATGGGGGTCCCTGTCGCTATAAAACACTGACGGCGAACCTAAATATTTACATCCCTAACTAGCGTCACCAGCGACACTAATACAGCGATCAGAAAAATGATCGCTTAGCGACACTGGCGACAGGGGGTGATCAAGGGGTTAAAACTTTATTAGGGGGGGTACTGGCGCTAATCTGACGCTGCCTGGGGCGACGCATATCACCGCCGGGCGATCAGGGGGCTAAACCTTTATTCGGTAATAAACGGCGGGTGCCCTGACACTATAAAAAATAAACTAACTAACCAGCGTCAACCGTAACGGTTATACGGTGATCAGTGGTGAAAGGGTTAACTAGGGGGCAATCAAGGGGTTAAAACATTTATTAGATAGTATATGGGGGTCCCTGTCGCTATAAAACACTGACGGCGAACCTAAATATTTACGTCCCTAACTACCGTCACCAGCGACACTAATACAGCGATCAGAAAAATGATCGCTTAGCGACACTGGTGAGGGGGGGTGATCAAGGGGTTAAAACTTTATTAGGGGGGGTAAGGGGGGTACCCTAGACCTACAGGGGGGTTACAGTAACTGTCCTAACACTGCTAACTGTCACAAACTGACACTATGCAGTAATCAGGAAAAAAAAAAAAAAAAAAAAAAAACCTGCTTGGTGTCAGTTTGTGACAGGGGGGGGGGTGATTGGGGGGGGATCGGGGGGCGATCGGGGGGGGATCGGGGGTGTAATGTATGCCTGGCATGTTCTACTGTGTGTGTTTGTGTTGTGCACTTACTTACATGTCATCTCTCCTCGGCGCTGGAACGGAAACTGACAGCCGAGGAGAGATGACATCACATCCTCTGCCTCTGTGTACTATACAGAGGCAGGGGATGTTTGTCAGTGGCTGGGAGCGATCGCGAGGGGGGGGCCACGATCGGATGGTCTCCCCCTCGTCTCTCATCGCTCCCAACCAAATGCCGACCGCAGCTGGCACAGGGGGGGGGTCCGATCGGACCCCCCACCCGCGGGAAGGCAATCACGTACTAGGTACGTGATTTTGCCTGCCCGTGCCGCTCTGCTCACGTATATAGGCGTGAGGCGGTCGGCAAGTGGTTATTATGCAATATATGTGTGTATCGTCAGCTGCTGGAGATAAAAGACATCACAGTGACTATGGAGGAAGAGGACGGACATGACGGGGGATTACTGGGTGTAAATAGAAAATAAGATCTTATTACCTCCTCTGCTGCTTCTTCCAGCAATGTCTCCTCTCTACTTCCTCCTGACTCACCTCTCACCCGGAACTTCCTGTTTATACTTGACGTCACTTCCTGTCTGAGAGCACTCCCTCGGCTCTCGGCTTAGTTTTAATTGGGGGGCCTTAAAGTGATTGCAAAGGATCGTTTTAAATTTTTTTTAAAATAACAAACACGTCATACTTACCTCCACTGTGCAGCTCGTTTTGCACAGAGTGGCCCCAATCGTCCATTTCTGGGGTCCCCCGGCGGCTCTTGCGGCTCCTCCCCACATCATATAACCCCCCCGCTAGTAGAAGCGCTCTCCCGTGGGGGCTACCTTGCAGGCGCGTTCCAGAGCCCAGCATTTGCCGTCTATAGACACGATTGCCGGACTCGGCCCTGCCCCCCCCCCCCGTCATTGGATTTGATTGACAGCAGTGGGAGCCAATGGCTGTGCTGCTATCAATCTATCCAATCAAGAGCCAGGACTCCGTGGAGAGAGGGAGAGTTAGTGCCCGCCGAGGAGATGAAGGGGATGGGGGGACGGTGACTGCCAGGTGTTTTTTCATCTTAATGTATAGGAAAAAAAATTTCACTCACAAATATTTTGCCTATAGACCGGCGCTGAGTCTTTCCAGCGATACTTTTGGGGCTAGCAAGCGCCGTTCCGTCTCCCGGGGTCGGCGTGCGGTCCAAGCCTCGATATGACGTCTTCCAGGAAGACGCATGATTGGATGCAAAACGCGATGAGACGGCTTCTGGGTAACACCGACGTCACTTCCTGCCCCAACCCACACCATATCGAGGCTTGGACCAAAAATGAAAAACGCCTGTAAACGAAATGCAGCTAAACGCGAGTTACCGCGTTTAGAAGTGTTTGGCACTTGAAATGCCTCTGAACTCAGCATCTGAACTCATTTTTTTGCTTTCCAAAAAAGGCCTCTAAACTCAACTGCCTAGAAACGACTATAAAGGACCCTGTGTACATGTACACATAAGATAACATTGGATGAGTTCAGGAGCAGTTGAAAAAAATGTCCAACTGCTCCTAAACGTCCATTTAGCAGCAGCAGTCTACATGAGGCCTTATGTGGTGGGAGGTTCAGCCATGGTTGGTGCTGGTCAAGTCAAAGTCATCTGATAACGTTTATGTGGTGGGAGGTTCAGCCATGGATGGTGGTCAAGTCAAAGTCATCTGATAATGTTTATGTGGTGGGAGGTTCAGCCATGGTTGGTGCTGGTCAAGTCAAAGTCATCTGATAACATTTATGTAGTGGGAGGTTCAGCCATGGATGGTGGTCAAGTCAAAGTCATCTGATAACGTTTATGTGGTGGGAGGTTCAGCCATGGATGGTGGTCAAGTCAAGGTCATCTGATAACATTTATGTGGTGGGAGGTTCAGCCATGGATGGTGGTCAAGTCAAGGTCATCTGATAACATTTATGTGGTGGGAGGTTCAGCTATGGTTGGTGCTGGTCAAGTCAAAGTCATCTGATAACGTTTATGTAGTGGGAGGTTCAGCCATGGATGGTGGTCAAGTCTAAGACATCTGATAACGTTTATGTGGTGGGAGGTTAAGCCATGGATGGTGGTCAAGTCAAGGTCATCTGATAACATTTATGTGGTGGGAGGTTCAGCCATGGATGGTGGTCAAGTCAAGGTCATCTGATAAAATTTATGTGGTGGGAGGTTCAGCCATGGTTGGTGCTGGTCAAGTCAAAGTCATCTGATAACGTTTATGTAGTGGGAGGTTCAGCCATGGATGGTGGTCAAGTCAAAGTCATCTGATAACGTTTATGTGGTGGGAGGTTCAGCCATGGATGGTGGTCAAGTCAAAGTCATCTGATAACGTTTATGTGGTGGGAGGTTCAGCCATGGATGGTGGTCAATCTGCTGATGGGGTAGAGCATGATTCTTCAAAAACAAACACTAGAATGTATAATAATAGCGACTTTATTAATATCTTGTTTATACAGTAAAACAAAGACTCTTCCAATGATTGTGGAATCTTCTATTACATAGCCATGTTTTGTATGGTTTAGGAGATTTGAAGTCAAGGTGTGGTTTTTATAGGTTTCTGGTACTCTGAACACAAAAATATTGCCCATCACCAGGTCAGTTCCTTGGCATATGGCTGGACATGATAGAAATAGATATTCTCGCACTTAGAATGCGAAATTCAACCAATATGAGATCTCTGATGGACAGCCAATATTACCCCCCCCCCTCCTTAAAGAACATAAACATGGCATCCCTCCCATATGGTTTCTCATCTCATGCAGTACACAAAAATGCTTTGTTCCTCCCCCCGGATGTGATTGATGTAGAACTCTTTTGGCACTCGGAGCGTACACATAGATCCTCATCCATGTGACAACTTTGCCTCAAAAAAAAAAAAACCTTGTACAAAACATCTCCAGTGTTTGGACCATGAAGGAGGACACTTCACCATGAGAGACCACCAATGTTTGTGATATCTGTAGAACATGCTAGCTGCATTTAGAAAGCAAACAAAGAATTCAAAAATCACCCTTTACTAATGTGAGATCTCCGAGAGACAGCTAATAATATTCCACCCTCGCAGAGCATAAACATGGCTTCCCTACCATGTGGCTTCTCATTCCATGCAGTACACAAAAATACCTCCTGACACCCCACAATAGGATCAATATATAATATAATCCTTTTGGCACTTGGAAAGGTCTCCAGTGTTTGAACTATGAAGGAGGGCACTTTACCACCATATGCTAGCTACACTCAGAACACAACAAAGAACCCAAAAAAATCACCTTTGACCGACATGAGATTTCTGATCGCCAAAACTCCTGTTTGGTTAGCTGCTTCCATCTGAAACCGGAAGTGACAAAATCGTTGCTTCCAACTTCATTCACTGGACAGTAGATTGAGGAATGAATGTTTAGTGGTCTCCTCCCCCTCGCCATCCTGAAGTCCTTTGAACCACAGAGGGGGTGCCGATGAAGGGGGGGGGGGGGGGCCTGATGACCAGGGCTTTTTTTCAGAGGGAACGTGGGGAATGCACCTCCAGCACTGAATGTATATTGTGCTAGAGGATGTTGGGAAATGTTGAAGGGTTTATGGATGCTGGGGGCTCTATTGTCGCTGGGGGGGATCAATCGTTGCTGGGGAGATCTATTGCTGTTGGTGGGGGAGATAAATTGTTTCTGGGGGGTCAATTGTTGATGGGAGAGATCGACTGTTGAGTGGGGGGGGGGGAGACTATTGTTGCTGGCTGCTAGAGAGTCTATTGATGCTGGATACTGGGAGATCTATTGTTGCTGGGGTGGTGCTATAGTTGCTGGGGGTATTTTGCTGGGGATATATTGTTGCTGGGGGGATTTATTGTTTCTGGGGAGATATATTATTGCTGAGTGGATCTAATATTGCTGTGGGGATATATAGTTGCAAGGATGATCTATTGTTGCTGGGGGTATGTTGCTGTGGGGAAACTATTGTGGATGTGGGATCTATTTTTGCTTGGGAGATATGGTATTGCTAAGTGGATTTAATGTTGCTGTGGGGATCTCTAGTTGCTGGCATTGATCTATTGTTGTGGGGATCTATTATTGCTGGGGGGTCTATTGTTGCAGAGTGGATCTATTGTTGCTTGGGAGATATATTGTTGCTGAGTGGATCTATAGTTTCTGGGATGGATGTATTGTTGCTGAGTGAATCTATTGTTGCTGGGGAAACAAATTGGGGCTGAGTGGGTCTATTGTTGCTGTGGATATCTATAGTTGCTGGGATGGATCTATTGTTGCTGGGGAGATATATATTATTGCTGAGTGAATCTATTGTTCCTGAGAGGGATCTACAGTATTGTTGCTGGGGAGATATGTTGTTGCTGAGTGAATCTATTGTTGCTGGGAGGGATCGACAGTATTGTTGCTGGGGAGATATATTGTTGCTGCGTGGCTCTATAGTTGCTGGGATGGATGTATTGTTGCTGGGGAGATATATTGTTGCTGCGTGGCTCTATAGTTGCTGGGATGGATGTATTGTTGCTGGGGAGATGTATTGTTGCTGAGTGAATCTATTGTTGCTGGGGAAACAAATTGGGGCTGAGTGGATCTATTGTTGCTGTGGATATCGATAGTTGCTGGGATGGATGTATTGTTGCTGGGGAGATATATTGTTGCTGAGTGAATCTATTGTTGCTGGGAGGGATCTACAGTATTGTTTGCTGGGGAGATATATTGTTGCTGAGTGGATCTACTGTTGCTGGGAAGGATCTAATGTTGCTGGGGAGATCTATTGTTGCTGAGGGGGTCTATTGTGGGGATCTATTATTGCTGGGGGTATTTTGCTGTGGAGGATCTATTGTTGATGGAGGATCTATTGTTGTTGAGTGGATCTATTGTTGCTGGGCAGATATATTGTTGCTGAGGTCTGTTGTTGCTGGCTGTAGGTGACCTATTTTACTGCCTTTCATTAGCAAATTCCATAAGAACTGCTTAGCGCCAAAAACGATACTTGGTTCTGTATACTCTAGGTAGGGGGCGGAACCAAGGTATGGTGCTCAGAGGTGGGTAGGGGGCGGAACCAAGGTATGGTGCTCAGAGGTGGGTAGGGGGCGGAACCAAGGTATGGTGCCCAGAGGTGGGTAGGGGGACGAACCAAGGTATGGTGCCCAGAAGCGGGTAGGGGCGGAACCAAGGTATGGTGCCCAGAGGTGGGTAGGGGGCAGAACCAAGGTATGGTGCTCAGAGGTGGGTAGGGGGCGGAACCAAGGTATGGTGCTCAGAGGTGGGTAGGGGGCGGAACCAAGGTATGGTGCCCAGAGGTGGGTAGGGGGACGAACCAAGGTATGGTGCTCAGAAGCGGGTAGGGGCGGAACCAAGGTATGGTGCTCAGAGGTGGGTAGGGGGCAGAACCAAGGTATGGTGCTCAGAGGTGGGTAGGGGGCGGAACCAAGGTATGGTGCTCAGAGGTGGGTAGGGGGCGGAACCAAGGTATGGTGCCCAGAGGTGGGAAGGGGGCGGAACCAAGGTATGGTGCCCAGAGGTGGGTAGGGGGCGGAACCAATGTATGGTGCTCAGAGGTGGGTAGGGAGTGGAGACAAGTAACTCGAAAAGGGGGAGTACCTGCACCTATTCCTCAGTACCTGAGGAAAAAAAGCCCTGCTGATGAAGGGGGTGTGGCCCCCAAAACCCGTTGGAGGTTATATGACCATTTTATGAAAAATAAAAGCATTTTTTGGACTCTTCCACCATTGGTCTGGTGCTTGTAGCATTTGGACATGCTTTGAGTCCTCCTCATCTATGTCACACAAGCCTACAATACATTCTACGAACCAATATCTTCAATTTGTTTCCACCTTCAGTGTCCCCGTGCCCTCTGATCTTTAACTAGAACCTCTTTCTGCAAGAAACATGTCCCGCACTTTGAAAAAGGAGGCTCGCCCATGTGACTTTTCCGGTGCCGAATTTTTGTTTAAATCCTTCCCCGCATTCTGATCATAAAATTGGCTTCTCTCCGGGGTGGAGCTTATAATGGGTTTGGAGGCTCCATTTTAGAGTAAAGCTTTTCCCGCACACGGAACACAAGAACGGCCTCTCGCCGGTGTGCTTCCTCTCGTGCGAGACAAGTTGCGATTTTTTCAAGAAGGACTTCCCGCACTCCGAACAAGAAAACCTCTTCTCTCCAATATGGAGCTTAAAATGGGAATCGAGGGTCCCTTTCTGAGCGAAGCTTTTCCCGCACACGGAACACGGGAACGGCCTCTCACCGGTGTGGGTCCTCTGGTGCGTTATCAGCTGCAGTTTTCTCAAGAAGGATTTCCCGCACTCGGAACAAGTAAACCTCCGCTCTCCGAGGTGTATCTTTTTGTGGGCGGTGAGCGTGAACTTGGCCTTGAAGGACTTGCCGCACTCCAGGCAGGGAAAAGGACGCTCGCCCGTGTGGATCCTCTGGTGGACGACGAGACTTTTTTTCCCCCGTATTTTCTTCCCGCAGTCTGGGCAGGAGAGTAAAGGCTCGCCGGTGTGGGTCTTCAAATGGGATCTGAGGAGGGCTTTGTAGGTGAAGCCTCTGCCGCACTCGGGACAAGCAAACGGCTTCTCGCCGGTGTGGTTCCTTTGGTGTATGACGAGTTGAGGCCTGCGAAGAAACGTTTTGCCGCACTCCGAGCACGGAAACGTCGCGCCGTCGTGGACCGCCTGGTGCAACGCAAACTCGGACTTTGACTCAAACGACTCCTCGCACTTGGGACACGCGTAAGGGGGGTCGCCCATGTGAGTGGCCTGGTGGTCAAGCAGAGACTTTCGGTAAGGGAAACACCTCCCGCACTCTGGACAGGAAAACTGCTTCTCGTGGGTGATCAGCATGTGATTCCTGAGGCTCTGTTTGCAGAAGAAGCTTTTGCTGCACTCGGAACACGAGAAGGGCTTCTCGCCGGTGTGAATGATCTGGTGTTTAATGAGCTGTAGTTGGGTTACGAAGGTCTTCTCACACTCCGAGCAAGACCAGTTGCTCATGTGAGCCTTTCGGTGCGCGGTAAGTCCGTGTTTGCTGCCGAAGCTCTTCCCGCACTGAGAACAGGAGAAGTCCTCCCCGGTGTGAGTTCTCTGGTGACTAACGAGGTCCCTCTTTGTCGTGAAGGGTTTCTTACATTCTGAGCAGGTCCACTTTACGACGTGCGACTTCCGGTGCGTGCAAAGGTCGCTTTTCCTGCCAAAACACCTCCCGCATTCGGAACACGAATAACCCGACGTCTGCTTTTCGCGGTGGCACTGTTTGTCGTGCGTGTAGAGTCGAGATTTTGACTTGAAATATTTCCCGCACTCGGAACACGAGAAGGTCTCCCCGCCAGTGTGGACTCTCTGGTGGTTACTGAGTTCTAGTTTCGTGAAGAAGGTTTTCTCACATTCTGAGCAAGGCCACTTTTTCACGTGGGCTCTTTGGTGTTTACGGAGTTCGCAATGTCTTTTAAAGGATTTCCTGCACTCTGGACATGAGTAGAGAATCTCACTTCTGTCGACGGTCTGTTCTTCGCTGTGACATCTTTGATGTTTCACTAGGTCTTTTCTGGACCTAAAACATTTCCTGCATTCGGAACAGGAAAACAGACACTCTGCTGTGTGTTCTCTGTGAGGTTTATCCAGATCCTGTTCACATTTAATGGATAATTGGTTGGGATGGAGCTCCGAAATGCTCTGGACATCATGTTCATCTGAAGGAAAAAAAATATGATTTTATAGTTTAAGGCATGTTTATTATATCACGTTGTGCAGTTATGGATAATGTCTGTTGCTCAAGAAAGTGAACGTTTTTATTGGGCTATAGTATAATCATAACACCAAAAAAAAAAAAAAAATAAGAGAAATGTACAATGCAACCAAACCAACAGTGGAAAACTAATGAGACAGTGATGGACATAGATGACATTGAAGAAGAGAGATGAATCTTTCATATGGTGTACAGTATCTTCTCCACATTTTTTGGAAACATGACGTTATATTGAGGAATGGAGATGGACCTTTCATATGGTGTACAGTATCTCCTCCTCATTTGTTGGGAACATGACGTTATATTGAGTAATGGAGATGGACCTTTCATATGGTGTACAGTATCTCCTCCTCATTTGTTGGGAACATGACATTATATTGGGGAATGGAGATGGACCTTTCATATGGTGTACAGTATCTCCTCCTCATTTGTTCAAAACATGACGTTATATTGAAGAATGGAGATGGACCTTTCATATGGTGTACAGTATCTCCTCCTCATTTGTTGGGAACATGACGTTATATTGAGGAATGGAGATGGACCTTTCCTATGGTGTACAGTATCTCCTCCTCATTTGTTGGGAACATGACATTATATTGAGGAACAGAGATGGACCTTTCATATGGTGTACAGTATCTCCTCCTCATTTGTTGGGAACATGACGTTATATTGAGGAATGGAGATGGACCTTTCATATGGTGTACAGTATCTCCTCCTCATTTGTTGGGAACATGACGTTATATTGAGGAATGGAGATGGACCTTACATATGGTGTACAGTATCTCCTCCTCATTTGTTGGGAACATGACGTTATATTGAGGAATGGAGATGGACCTTTCATATGGTGTACAGTATCTCCTCCTCATTTGTTGGGAACATGACTTTATATTGAGAAATGGAGATGGACCTTTCATACAGAGGGGATTCCTAATACTGTTTGTTTGTAAGGATGGTCTTTGTGCTGATGAAACGATTAAAACTATTTTCTCTGTCAAGGGTTAGCGAATACTTTATGGCACACATCTAGGAACCATTACTAAATAATAAGATATGCCAGTTGTAATTGTATCTACAGTGCTGGTGTACCATATTATAATCCAGATTTATCGTGACTGATGGAGAATCATCTTTTTTCACTATGGACATACTTCACACTATTAGAAATAAAATTAACATTTGTACAGTTTCTTCCTGTAGTGTCTATCACTCACTTGTACCTATTTCTAGGGAAGATTCCTCCTCTTTAATAGTCACTATTATCCCAACCTCCTCCGCAAGCTGTTGAGCACCTCTCACGTCTGTCTCTTCTTTTTTAACCTCATTTTTTAGTTCCTCGCACTAAAATCACAAAACATCTGTCAATACGGGAAAAACTGATTTAATAAGAATTAAGATGTGTCGGGTTCTGCATGTCCAACTCCACCTACCTGATGATGGTGGGGGATGGTGTGACCTTCCTGTGTGGAATCCCAGGAATACAGAGGACGGGGACATCTCTCTGGTGGGTTCCCATTACTGGATCCATCTGTAGGAAACACACACACTGACTGAATACATTGTTTCTATGTGTTTATCAGATGATGGGGGATCTAGGTGGACCCTCCGTACTGCTCTCTCCTTTACAATAAAGTCTCCTCTTACCCGGTGATGTGAGGGGCGGCTGATTCCCTATTATGGCATTAAAAGATTTCTCCTCCTTATTTGGCACCATCAATCCACCCTCTTCCATGGACTGATCACCCATCTCATATGTCTCTTCTTCTTCTTCTGCTTTAACTTTTATATCAATCAGGTCTTCACCCTAATATCACAAAAATAACAACATCAATGACCGCATTAAAAAAACGAATTGCATGAAATGTTAAGGATTCTCTTCTTCTTTATCTACCTGATGATGGTGGGGGATGGTGTGACCTTCCTGTGTGGAATCCCGGGAATACAGAGGACGGGGACATCTCTCTGGTGGGTTTCTATTATTGTGTGGCTCCATCGGGTCACCTTTGTCTCCCTTTCTAAACTCCTCCATCGCCCCATCGTCATCATCCTCCTCTTTTATCTCTTCTTTGACAAGAATATTTAAATTCTGCAGGTCTCCAGTCTGAAAATAACAGTAAAAGATCAATATTAATGTTTAAAAACCAGCCGACACACAGACCCAAATGTAACATCTGTTTAACATAAGTTAATCATCGACCTGATGATGGTGAGGGACGGTGTGACCTTCCTGTGTGGAATCCCGGGAATACAGAGGACGGGGACATCTCTCTGGTGGGTTCCCATTACTGGATCCATCTGTAGGAAACACACACTGACTGAATACATTGTTTCTATGTGTTTATCAGATGATGGGGGATCTAGGTGGACCCTCCGTACTGCTCTCTCCTTTACAATAAAGTCTCCTCTTACCCGGTGATGTGAGGGGCGGCTGATTGTCCATCATGACGTCCTTGTAGAGATCCTTGTGTCCTTCTAAATACTCCCACTCCTCAGCATTTTATTGATCTTGTCGGTGACTTCTAGAATCTTTTGGTAATTTTTTGTCTCCAGTGTAAGAAAGTAAGGTGGAGGCAATGAGATGTTGGGTAGACTAAAGGATGGCTGCTTACCAGATATTTTCTTCACCACTTAATAATCCTGTGTAAAATAAACAATTATAATCAATTTATAAATTCCCAGAATCCTCCTCACCTCTCCGGTCAGGTCTGTGTTTTATTAATAGGGATAAGAGTGATGTCATGTGACCTCCCGGAATCCTCCACACCTCTCCGGTCAGATCCGTGATTTATTAGAGATAAGAGTGATGTCATGTGACCTCCCAGAATCCTCCTCACCTCTCCGGTCAGGTCTGTGTTTTATTAATAGAGAGAAGAGCGATGTCATGTGACCTCCCAGAATCCTCCTCACCTCTCCGGTCAGGTCTGTGTTTTATTAATAGAGAGAAGAGCGATGTCATGTGACCTCCCAGAATCCTCCTCACCTCTCCGGTCAGGTCTGTGTTTTATTAATAGAGATAAGAGTGATGTCATGTGACCTCCCAGAATCCTCCTCACCTCTCCGGTCAGCAGGTAGATGATCTCCAGGGAGAACCTCTCTTTCCGGTGACTCCATTAATCTGTTCCGCCCTTATAAACTAGTCTTTCAGCTCATTTTCCCCTCACACCATGGTGATTGGTTGTTATTGTTGAAGAGCCAAACATACCTCGGCTCAGTTTGAGGCAGGGTAAGTGAACAATACAGAACGTTCAGATGATAAATCTGAACTCGGTCATCTCTGTACAGCACTGCGGTATATGTCAGAGCTATTTAAATGTATAATAAAAATAGTGTGTGACTGTGGAGGAGGGGACATTAGAGTGTAAGCTCCTCTGGTACAGAGGCTGATATGACTGGATCAGTGTTCTCTGTACAGCACTGTGGTATATGTCAGAGCTCTAGAACATTATAGTGTACATCCATACACTATAAACGTGTGTAGCAGCACTTGCTGGAGATAAAAGACATCACAGTGACTATGGAGGAAGAGGACGGACATGACGGGGGGGGGGATTACTGGGTGTAAATATAAAATAATATCTTATTACCTCCTCTGCTGCCAGTTCCAGCAATGTCTCCTCTCTACTCCCTCCCGACTCACCTCTCACCCAGAACTTCCTTTTTTTATACCTGACATCACTTCCTGTCTGTGCCCTACGTCACTTCCTGTCTGAGAGCACTCCCTGTTGTGAATGTAGGAATTGCAGGCTTTGCTCGTCGGGAATAGTGTGATCTCTCCTCATGTTACGTCCTCACGTCCTCGCTCAGTCTTAATCTGGTCACCAATTACCATAAACAAGTAATCATCTGGATGCGTTTATTTTTATATGGATAAAGCAAATTAGGATGAATTGAAATAAAGCATTCGATTACAACCTTGTGTCCCGATTTCAAGTCTAGGGTTGCCCCACCTTTTCTTCAAGCCAAACTCTAGCACTTTAGTGGCCTGGGACACCTGTGGTTGTCTCAAGGAGAGTAGTAATGCGGTGCGCACAGCGTCCCAGAGCAAACAGTGGGTGAGGTCAAATTGCTCTTGATGTCATCATCGCCCCCCCCCCCCCCCAGTGATGCCGAACCTGCCCCCAGACAGCCGCCTGCAGCTCCCAGACAGGCAACAGATTTGTGTGTGACTATCTTGGTTACATGGGGAGCCATAGCCCAGTCCGAATAATGTGTCCGAGTTTCAGTCCGCCTAAAACCCAGACACATGGTTCAAAACCCGGACTGTCCGGGTGAATCCCAGACACGTGGCAACCCTAAGTGGAGCCGTGTAAAGAGCGCAATCTAATAATTCCTATTCAGTATAAAGAGTTTAGTGAATAAAGGTAACAATATAAATTATTGTTGATAAGCTCAGATTTCTGAGTAGGTCCTTCACTGTGCACCCAATGGCATCCTCACCTGTAGGAGCCAACAACTCCTTCAATCATATGAGACGTTGTTCATAAAGTTTAAATAGATTTTATTGTAGTATCTATTTAGTGTACTATCTTGTTCTGTCCACTCCACGCATTGACCTGGTGGACATTGTCAACATGGTGTTATGAGGTCATGATCAGGTCAAAGTCATCTAATACCATTTATGAGGGGGGAGGTTCGGCCATGGATGAAGGTCAGTCGGCAGATGAGGGTGTAAATAGAAAATAATATCTTATTACCTCCTCTCCTGCCAATTCCAGCAATGTCTCCTCTCTACTTGCCTCCCTCCTCATCTTTTCACCATAGACTTCCCCATTTATGTATGAGATCCCCACCTTGTGTAGTTTATAAGAAGTAACAAAAAAGACAGTTTTTTTTACTTTAATTTTTTTAGCCTTAACGCAGTTTTCCTGTTACAGCACTTGTACTGGGGTGGCAATATGGCTGTACAGCTCAATAAGTACCATAGTTAGATCTAGTGACCTTAGTAATCAGCACTCAGTAACAGATATGGTCTGGTACACCTCCTATCTGGTATCACATGCCCCAATCTCTGGTCTGACATGCCCCAATCTCTGGTCTGACATGCCCTCTCTCTAGTCTGACGTGCCCCCCTCTGGTCTGACATGCTCCAATCTCTGGTCTGACATGCCCCGATCTCTGGTCTGACATGCCCTCTTTCTAGTCTGACGTGCCCCCCTCTGGTCTGACATGCTCCAATCTCTGGTCTGACATGCCCTCTCTTTAGTCTGATGTGCCCCCCTCTGGTCTGACATGCCCCCCTCTCTAGTCTGACGTCTCCCTCTCTGGTCTTACATGCCCCCCTCTCTGGTCTTACATGCCTCCTCTCTAGTCTTACATGCCCCCTCTCTAGTCTTACATGCCCCCTCACTAGTCTGACGTGCCCCCCTCTCTGGTCTGACATGCCCCTCTCTGGTCTGACATGCCCCCTTTCTGGTCTGACATGCTCCAATCTCTGGTCTTACATACCCTCCTCTCTAGTCTTACATGCCCCCTCACTAGTCTGACGTGCCCCCCTCTCTGGTCTGACATGCCCCTCTCTGGTCTGACATGCCCCCTTTCTGGTCTGACATGCTCCAATCTCTGGTCTTACATACCCTCCTCTCTAGTCTTACATGCCCCCTCTCTAGTCTGTCCTGTCCCCCTCTCTGTTCTTACATGCCCCCTCTCTAGTCTGTCCTGTCCCCCTCTCTGGTCTGACATGCCCCTCTCTCTAGTCTGACATCTCCCTCTCTGGTCTGACATGCCCCCCTCTCTAGTCTGATGTCTCCCAGTCTGGTCTGATATTCTACACTCTCTGGTCTTACATGCCTCATCTCTAGCCTGACATGCCCCCTCTCTTGTCTGACATGTCCCCTTCTGGTCTGACATGCCCCCCTCTCTGGTCTTACATGCCTTCTCTCTAGTCTGACATGCCCCCTCCTGCTTTGACATGCCCTCCCCCTCTTGTCTGACATTCCCCACTCTCTGGTCTTACATGCCCCCTCACTAGTCTGACGTGCCCCCCTCTCTGGTCTGACATGCCCCTCTCTGGTCTGACATGCCCCAATCTCTGGTCTTATATATCCTCCTCTTTAGTCTGTGCCCACCCTCTGGTCTGGCATACCCTGATCTCTAGTCTAACATGTCCCCTTTCTAGTCTGACATCCCCCACTCTCTGGTCTGACATGCTCCCCTCTCTGGTCTGACACGCCCCCCTCTCTGGTCTTACATGCCTTCTCTCTAGTCTGACATGCCCCCTCCTGCTTTGACATGCCCTCCCCCTTCTGGTCTAACATGCCCCAATTGCTGCTCTTACATGCTCCCCTCTCTAGTCTGATATGCCCACCCTCTGGTCTGACACGCCCTGATCTCTGGCCTAACATGCCCCCTTTTCTGATCTGACATACCCCAATTTCTGGTATGACATGCCCCCCCTTTCTGGTCTGACATGCCCCCTCTCTGGTCTGACTTGCCCCGATCTCTGGTTTAACATGCCCCCTCTCCGGTCTGACATGCCCCCCTCTCTAGTCTGATGTGCCCACCCTCTGGTCTAACATGACCCCTTTCTGGTAGAACATGCCCTGATCTCTAGTCTAACATGCCCCCCTCTCTGGTCTGACATGCCCCCCTCTCTTCTTCTACAATGCATGTCTTTGTGAGGCTCTAACTCAGCTGTGCCAGCACAAAGCACTGAAGCGTGAGGGGAAAAAAGAGCAGTATTTTATTTTTGGATAGAGTAGGGAAGGGTTTAACCCCATATCAGGTTATATTTTCCTGTCAGGATGGGGAGGGATTTCCCTTCACATTCTGTCCCAAAGACACAACAGGAAATTAGATGAAATCCCCATATTAGACTTTTGTCACCGCCATGTTTGCCTCCATTGGATGAATTCCCCTCGTCTTTTGCTCTCATGACGAATCAAAAATCTAGCATTCTCACTTCCTGTCTGTCTCGGTGATAATGGTCACCAAAGGAATACAGCAGAAAAAGAACTAAAGATTTTCAAGGGCAGCACCCATAGACATAAATCTGACACATGAATATAAAAAAAGAACTCTACATTTATTAATCACATCATATAAAAGTTTAAAAGTGTCACATATGATGCACAATATTCTTTGACACACTACAAAGACTACTTATATATTTTTAATATAATTAGTGTCGCATTTCACCGGTAACAGATTGCGCTCAACGCGTTTCATAGATAACGCCACTTCATCATGATCAGCAGTGAAAGGGCTACAAGACATCCATGCAAGTCCATTCAGCCCCCTCTTTGTTCTCATTTCTATTCTATGGATCAGAAAAGGAGATGGTCTTCTCCAACACTACCATCCTGCGAAAGGACAACCGTATGTCCTGACTACTTGTGACCACTATACTGAAACGAACAAATGGCCCTCCACAAAGTAAGGGCCACCTGCAATAGGAAATCCATGTAAAAGCAGAAAACAGAGCACCAAACATTTGTCTTGAGAGTCCATGATCCTTTTTAGTGCTGATAACAATCTCACAACAGGGAGATAAAGGGTAGCCAATGTGTTTCGGGGATCTCCCTTCACTGCTTCAGCCAATGTCTATGGACCTCTGTTCTTCTCTACGATGAAAGTAGATTCCTACAGGGCAACTCCGGTGACTGTACAGTTTGTCTCATGCCACTAGCCAGGCTATGTCCATAAAACATTTACATATTTACAACAAGCAGTGAAGAAGTGTTGGAAACAATACTGCAATATCCTTCCTCCCAAGAAGCAGGAGGAGGTCAAAAGTTGACTTTCAATGTGCCACCAAGGGAGCATACACTAATATATCAATAAAAAAAATAAATCTTTATTACATAAAAGTGGGCATCAAAATTTCTTTAAATTAAGTTTGGTTGCATATATAAAGGCGTGGATACTGAAGAAGCAAGATTACGAAACGCGTCGATACATACATGCACCAACTAACCACTTCCTGCCGGAAGGCCGTTATATGCTTGAAGTGGTGAGATCTGGATGATGGGTCCTGCTACAGGCATCATCCATATATCTTATTTTTCAGCCAGCGATTTCCTATCTTGTAAAAGCCATCCTAGCAGCTCATGAGCCACTGGATTTCTTTCACAGGCAGCGGGAGGGGACGACCCCCCCCCGTCACCCTCCAGTGCCTCTCCAAGGCTCTTCTGTGCAATCGGGAACATGGAGAACAGATCCGGCGGTGGCCCGCATGGTCCCTGGCCACCTCTATATTCCTGGGAGGCCGGAAGTGATGTCATGAAGTCACTTCTGGCGCTGGAAAATTTAAACACTACCAGTTTGTTACCCTGGAAAGCAGAGATCTGTTTTTTTATTTTTTATCTCAGGCCTTCCAGGGTAGAGGACATAACTGAGGTCTTATAGACCCCAGATGTATCCATAAAGAGGACCTGTCACACCTTATTTCTATTAAAAGGGATAAAAAAATAATTAAAAATAAAGAAACCGTATAAAAAATCATAAAATTATTAATAAAAAAATTAACACATTTTAAAGTGCACACGCAGAAGCAATCGCATACCTAGGCCGCGTATGCATATGTAAACAACGGTCGGACCACACATGTGAGGTATCGCCGCGAACGTTAGATCGAGAGTAAGAATTCTAGCACCAGACCTCCTCTGTAACGCTAAACTGGTAACCTGTAAAAAATAAAAAATTTAAAGCGTCACCTAGGGATATTTTTAAGTATCGTAGTTTTGCACCATTCCACGAATGTGCGCAATTCTAATATGTGAAATGTTAGTTATCTATTTATTCAGTGGAACATCATCTTTATATTTTACCAAAAAAATAGAAAAAATCTCAGAAAAGGCCTGGTCTTCCCCTCCTGCTTCTTGGGAGAAAGGATATTGTAGTATTGGTAGTTAAGGGATGGTGCCCAAAGAAATATTACAGGAAGATTCCACCAATAGTATACTAAGTGTTGAAACTATTCCTCATTGACCTCTGTAGAGGTGGGCACTATGAAACAATTCATCCTCAAATATCACAGTGGAAGTTATGACGTAATTTAAGTCAGGTCTTATCATGCTGCTCTCCCCTCTTCCCATGCACTAGATCTGTCCAAACATTAGAAATTAGAAGGCTGCACAGCTGCCATATCCTTGCTGGCAGTAAATACAAAAGCGAAAATGAAAGTGAAAGTGTTTCTGCTTTGAGGATAAATGGCTCCACAGCGACCGCAGCAGCAGAGATCAGCATGTTTTTTTTTTTAGGAGATTTTTGCTTGATAAGAATATGTAAATACGCTATATTATCAAAAGTATTGGGACACCTGCCTTTACACGCACATGAACTTTAATGGCATCCCAGTCTTAGTCCGTAGGGTTCAATATTGAGTTGGCCCACCCTTTGCAGCTATAACAGCTTCAACTCTTCTGGGAAGGCCGTCCACAAGGTTTAGGAGTGTGTCTATGGGAATGTTTGACCATTCTTCCAGAAGCGCATTTGTTAGGTCAGGCACTGACGTTGGACGAGAAGACCTGGCTCACAGTCTCCGCTCTAATTCATCCCAAAGGTGTTCTATCGGGTTGAGGGCAGCCCAGTCAAGTTCCTCCACCCCAAACTCGCTCATCCATGTCTTTATGGACCTTGCTTTGTGCACTGGTGGGCAGTGATGTTGGAACAGGAAAGGACCGTCCCCAAACTGTTCCCACAAAGTTGGGAGCATGAAATTGTCCAAAATGTCTTGATATGCTGACCCCTTAAAAGTTCCCTTCACTGGAACTAAGGGGCCAAGCCCAACCCCTGAAAAACAACCCCACACCATAATCCCCCCCTCCACCACATGATTTGGACCAGTGCACAAAGCGGATGGATAAGCGAGGTTGGGGTGGAGGAACTTGACTGGCCTGCACAAAGTCCTGACCTCAACCCGACAGAACACTATTGGGATGAATTAGATGGGAGATTGCAAGCCAGGTCTTCTGGTCAAACATTCCCATAGACACACTTCTAAACCTTGTGGACAGCCTTCCCAGAAGAGTTGAAGCTGTTATAGCTGCAAAGGGTGGGCCAACTCCATATTGAACCCTACGGACTAAGACTGGGATGCCATTAAAGTTCATGTCTGTGTAAAGGCAGGCGTCCCAATACTTTTGGTAATATGGTGTGTATATCTCTTTCTCCCTCTCTTTCTATATATATATATAGATATATATATCTATATATATATATATAGATATATATATCTATATATATATAATATAAAAATAAGATGTTTGGGGGTTCTAAGTAATTTTCTACCAACAAATACTGTCAAAAAAGTCCTGGTCTTCTCCTGCTTCTTGGGAGGAAGGATATTTTATTATTGGTAGTAAAGGGATGGTGCCCAAAGAAATATTACAGGAAGATTCCAACAGTATACTAAGTGGAAACACTGGCTCACTGACCTCTGTAGATGTGGGCACTGTGAAACAATTCATCCTCAAAAATCACACTAGACGTGATGACGTCGTTAAGGTCAGGTTTCACAATGCTGATCTCCCCTCTTCCTGTACATTAGAAATTAGGAAGGTGCACAGCTGCCAAATCATTGCTTCCTTGCTGGAAGGGAATAGGAAAATAAAAGTGAAAGTGTTTCTGCTATGGCCTTTGAGGATGAATTGCTCCACAGCACCCGCAGCTGCAGAGGTCAGCAAGTTTTTTTTTTTTTTCTTAAGGTGATTTTCGCTTGATCAGAATATGTAAATATGTGAATGCCTACAGCCTGGCCATGGTTGGCCTTTCAGATATAGTTAGTTTAATTATGTGTATATTGCCACTGATCCAGGTAAGCCAGCACATCAGACTCCTTCTCTGATGCAATGCGGGGGCGCAAGCCCAGTTCACCACTGTGTCACTTCATATAAAATCTAGGTTTTTCGAGAAAGCACTGGAGTGTTAAACGTGTGAACCGTCCATCCCTCCTCCACTATCGCATATGTGGTGCTTTTATGCACTTTTGATTGTACAATAAAGCATTCTTCCCGAATTTCCATGGGTGTGGAGTTTTTTTTTTTTTCTGGAGTTAATTTAGTTGGGTTAGTTTAGCTAATAAAATTGCTGTCTTCCAACCACAAGTTCTGCTATGTCCTTCTACCTCCTAAATTGTAATGTCCTCCTAGAAGGGTCCTCTTTTCTTCTATTTACACCCTGTGTTGGGGGGGTATGAAACCCTAACAGAGGAGATGAATATTAAGAGACTGGGAACACCAAAAACTCTAGGGTGGGTGGGGACAGATCTAGGGTTCCTAAGCCTATAATGATAAAGTCTAGCATAAGCCTAGCTATAGGTATAACGTCAAACCTAACGATGTCCTCATCTTCGTCATGCGATTGTTCTACGGCCAGAATAATTCAACCAACTCAACCGGTCTACCGTCATAAATGGTCACCATACACACCGGTCTACCGTCATGAATGGTCACCATACACACCAGTCTACCGTCATCAATGGTCACCATACACACCAGTCTACCGTCATGAATGGTCACCATACACACCGGTCTACCGTCATGAATGGTCACCATACACTGGTCTACCGTCATGAATGGTCACCATACACCGGTCTACCGTCATGAATGGTCACCATACACACCGGTCTACCGTCATCAATGGTCACCATACACACCGGTCTACCCTCATCAATGGTCACCATACACACCGGTCTACCATCATGAATGGTCACCATACACCGGTCTACCCTCATCAATGGTCACCATACACACCGGTCTACCGTCATGAATGGTCACCATACACACCGGTCTACCGTCATCAATGGTCACCATACACACCGGTCTACCCTCATCAATGGTCACCATACACACCGGTCTACCGTCATGAATGGTCACCATACACACCGGTCTACCATCATGAATGGTCACCATACACCGGTCTATCCTCATCAATGGTCACCATACACACCGGTCTACCGTCATCAATGGTCACCATACACACTGGTCTACCGTCATCAATGGTCACCATACACACCGGTCTACCATCATGAATGGTCACCATACACCGGTCTACCTTCATGAATGGTCACCATACACCGGTCTACCGTCATGAATGGTCACCATACACACCGGTCTACCCTCATCAATGGTCACCATACACACCGGTCTACCGTCATCAATGGTCACCATACACACCGGTCTACCATCATGAATGGTCACCATACACCGGTCTACCTTCATGAATGGTCACCATACACCAGTCTACCGTCATGAATGGTCACCATACACACCGGTCTACCCTCATCAATGGTCACCATACACACCGGTCTACCTTCATGAATGGTCACCATACACCGGTCTACCATCATCAATGGTCACCATACACACCGGTCTACCATCATCAATGGTCACCATACACACCGGTCTACCCTCATCAATGGTCACCATACACACCGGTCTACCATCATCAATGGTCACCATACACACCGGTCTACCCTCATCAATGGTCACCATACACACCGGTCTACCCTCATCAATGGTCACCATACACACCGGTCTACCGTCATGAATGGTCACCATACACCGGTCTCCGGCATCAATGGCCATTTTTTTTCTGATGTATAATTAGATTTTCTTTCCTCGTGTAACACTTTCCACACTCCGGACAGGAAAAGGGGTGCTCGCCCGTGTGACTCCTCTGGTGTCTAAGCAGGTCCGCCTTATGTATAAAGCATTTCCCGCACTGCGGACAGGTAAACGGCTTCTCCCCGGTGTGGATCTTCAGATGCTTGTTGAGGTTTCCCTTTTGCGAAAAACGTTTGCCGCATTCAGGACAGGAGAAGGGCTTCTCGCCGGTGTGACCTCTCTGGTGGAGGATCAGTTCGCATTTCAGCTTGAACGAATATTCGCACTCGGAACACGGATAAGGGTACTTGCCCAGGTGGCACCTCTGGTGCCAAATCAGGTGTTTTTCCTTAACGAAACCTTTCCCGCACTCTGGGCAGAAGAACTGCTTCTCCCCCGTGTGGAGGTGGAGGTGTTTACTGAGGCTGGCTTTCTGCGAGTAGCATCTCCCGCACTCGGGACACGAAAAGGGCTTCTCGCCGGTGTGTGATCTCTTGTGTATAACCAGTTGCGATTTCGCTATGAACGACTTATCGCACTCCGAGCAGGAGAAAACCTTCTCGCCGGTGTGATCTCTCTGGTGCACGCGAAGGTCAGACTTAGTTGTAAAAGCTTTCCCGCACTCGGGACACGACAATGAACCGCTATGTATATAGAACTTCTGATGTCGGGCCAGGCACATTCTTTGTTTGAAGCTTTTGCCGCACTCCAGACAGGTAAATGGACGCTCCGTTGTGTGGGTGCGCTGGTGATTGATGAGCGTGCTTTTCCGTAAGAAACGTTTTCCGCATTGTTGACAGGAAAATGGCATTTCGCCCGTGTGCACTCTATGGTGTACAAGGAGGGCATATTTCTGTGTAAACCCTTTCCCGCACTTCGAACACAAGTAAGGCCTCTCCCCGGTGTGAGCTCTGAAATGTTTGAGAAGCTCGGACTTCATTACAAAGGATTTCCCACACTCTGGACAAAAATATGGCCGCTCTCCGGTGTGACGTCTTTGGTGTCTAAGAAGCTCTGGCTTTAATGTAAAACCCTTCCCACACGGATGCTCCCCGTTATGTCCTCTGTGATGTTTAATAAGATCTGCCTTCTTCCTAAACCATTTATCACATTCAGAACATTTGAATTTCTTGTTGCCTTTGTACACAATCGTATGTGATTTTTTAGAAGACATTTCTATAGGCTTAGAGGGATCTTGCTCTGGAGATGATGTAGGAGTTCCCTCTGAGGTGCCCCAGGCATTAGATTGATCTGTTGAAAGGGAATATCTTAATTATAAATAAAGCATGTTTATTTTTTTTCCTTTTTTGCAGTGGGGTGTCATGTATGTTAGTCTAGAAATCAAAAACTTCACAGAGCTCTGTGATCTAAATAACAGCGGTGGACCTACGACCACCTCATTCACTGGAAACGTGAAATTACTTTCAGGAATCGAGATGCACCTTTTATATGATGTACAGCATTTCCTCCTTATTTGTTGGGGACATGACATTATATTGAGGAATGGAGATGGACCTTTCATATGGTGTACAGTATCTCCTCCTCATGTGTTGGGAACATGACATTATATTGAGGAATGGAGATGGACCTTTCATATGGTGTACAGTATCTCCTCCTCATTTGTTGGGAACATGACCTTATATTGAGGAATGGAGATGGACCTTTCTTATGGTGTACAGTATCTCCTCCTCATTTGTTGAGAACATGACGTTATATTGAGGAATGGAGATGGACCTTTCATATGGTGTACAGTATCTCCTCCTCATTTGTTGAGAACATGACGTTATATTGAGGAATGGAGATGGACCTTTCATATGGTGTACAGTATCTCCTCCTCATTTGTTGGGAACATGACATTTTATTGAGAAAATGGAGATGGACCTTTCATATGGTGTACAGTAGCTCTTCCTCATTTGTTGGGAATGTAACGTTATATTGAGGAATGGAGATGGACCTTTCAGATGATGTACAGGATCTCCACCTCTTTGGATAATCTGAACATATTAAACGTGAATACGTAGAGTGAAAATGTGAGCTGTTTCTGAATATAATGCTTATATCTTACATGTGCTACTATGTAGAAAAGATTCCTCCTCTTCTTCTTTAATTTCAACTTTTATATCAATCTGTTTTTCATCCTAAAATCAGAGAAAGACAAATAACGTATTACTGAACAATACAGAAAAGCATTACATTTTCTTAGTTTGAGGTCTATTTTAACTCTAGATGCTCTGTCCCACCTACCTGATGATGGTGAGGGATGGTGTGATCTCCCTGTGTGGAATCCAGAGGACGAGGACATCTCTCTGGTGGGTTCCCCTTACTGGATCCATCTGTAGGAAACACACACACTGACTGAATACATTGTTTCTATGTGTTTATCAGATGATGGGGGATCTAGGTGGACCCTCCGTACTGCTCTCTCCTTTACAATAAAGTTTCCTCTTACCCGGTGATGTGAGGGGTGGCTGATTCTCCATCATGATGTCCTTGTAGAGATCCTTGTGTCCTTCTAAATACTCCCACTCCTCCATGGAGAAATAGTCAGGGTGTCCTTCTGAATCCACCGACTCCTCTGTGTCATCATTCTCATCTATTTCATCGTTAACTTCTTCTTTAACAATAATATTCAAATCAGTCAGGCTTCCACTCTGAATGTGAAAGAAAAAATATAATAGTAACATAGAAGCAGTTTTACGGCCTGCAACACAGATTGCATTGGTTGTTAAGCTTCTACCTGGGGGTGCTGTGGTACATGGTGGTTCTCCATCATGAGGTCCTTGTAGAGATCCTTGTGTCCTTCTAAATACTCCCACTCCTCCATGGAGAAATAGACAGTGACATCCTGACACCTTATAGGAACCTGACACACACAATGATACAGTCACCATCCAGACACATCCCTCGTCTGTTACTGGATAATGTCCCAGAATTCCCGGCACCGCTCACCTCTTCTGTCAGCAGCTCCATCATCTTCTTGGTGACTTCTAGAATCATTTTGGTGTTTCCCTCTGTTCTCAGGGAGGGAAGAGGAGACATTGTGATGTTGGGTGGCCCATGGGACCGACTGGTAGGTGTGAAAGCCTCGTTAAATGTCTTCTTTACTACTTCATAATCCTATGTTAAAAAAAGAGTCCATAAACATGATCATTGCTTACAGTCTCTTAGTATTGTCACCTCTGTAGTTAGATATGTCTGCAGAGTGTTTAGAGTGTGATGTCCTGTGACCTCCCAGAATCCTCCTCACCTCTCCGGTCAGGTCTGTGTTTTATTAATAGAGATAAGAGTGATGTCATGTGACCTCCCAGAATCCTCCTCACCTCTCAGGTCAGGTCTGTGTTTTATTAATAGAGATAAAAGTGATGTCATGTGACCTCCCAGAATCCTCCTCACTTCTCTGGTCAGGTCTGTGTTTTCTTAATAGAGATAAGAGTGATGTCATGTGACCTCCCAGAATCCTCCTCACCTCTCCAGTCAGCAGGTAGATGATCTCCAGGGTAAGGTCTAATATCCTCTTGGCCAAGTGACTTTTGCCCATCTTGTGGTCACTTAGTCCATATGGATATTTTTCCACAGTTGCCTTACTCTAAGTTTCTGAGTTGTTCTGTTCCTAGAGCCTACCCAATCTAAAGAAAAAAAAATCATATGGGAGTTACACAATACATACGTAAAACAGCCATCCCCGACCGCCATGATGTTCATGATTTACAAATGGTTTCTACAGACTAAAACCTACAGGACGACATGCTAAGTTAAAGAATTATGAACTCTACCCAAAACCATTTAATTTTAGAAAGACTCCAGACCCACCTAGTTCAGCCTTGGACAAGTTAAGTGTGTGACTGTGGGGGGGAGGTCATTAGAGTGTAAGCTCCTCTGGTACAGAGACTGATGTGACTGGCTCATTGTTCTCTGTACAGCACTATGGTATATGTTAGAGCTATAGAAAGGAATAGGATAAATCTACTTATTATACGTGGGATGGTGACCTTTATTGATAAAAGACATCACAGTGACTATGGAGGAAGAGGACGGACATGACGGGGGGATTACTGGGTGTAATCAGAAAATAATATCTTCTTACCTCCTCTGCTGCCAGTTCCAGGAATGTCTCCTCTCAACTTCCTCCCGACTCACCTTTAACCCGGAACTTCCTGTTTTGTATGTGACATCACTTCCTGTTAAATAGCCCCCTAGTGGAGAATACAGGAACTGGCAGACTTTGGTCACTTGGTCATAATACATGCTCCTATTATGTTGAGCCCTTTCAGCTCAGTTTTGATAGTGCTGATACCAATTTGTAAGCTTGATATTTTATTAATGCAGTTGAGTACTCTTCATGATCCTCTTTTTTTTATCCTAACAGTTGTTTTATTTGGCAAGCTTTCAGGGGTCTAGCTCCTTCTTCTAGGTCCAAGCAGTACTGATACCTGGAGGTCTAAATAAGCTTTCTGTCAATGGTCCCCTTCTTTCTACAGTGCCAACATATTCTGCTGCATGCCAGTCTTCAGCCATCTCCATTGACCAGCCTGAGCTTCAGCATATCTCCCAACTATCTCTGATTTCGAGGGACTGTCCCTGATTTGGAGCAATGTCCCTCTATCCCTCTTTCCCCCTCATTTTGGTCTGATCTATATAGTTGTATAGAAAATGCACTTTTTATCTATCAAAAAGTGTTTCCTAGCACTAAATCTTTCATCCAATTTCTAAATTGCTGCATTTGTACTTTTTGAAAGACAATATAAAGGAATAGTAGTGGTAAAAAAAAGTCCTTGTGGATTTAATTAACCTTTTTTTGGGGTTAATTCTCCTTTCAGGGGGCGTGTCCTATGCCTGCATATATTTGTTAGTAGGTGTCCCTCATTCCCATCTCAAAATTTTGGGAGGTATGGCTTCAGGTATATTGATTTGCCAGCCTGGGAGTCAGCCATCTCCATTGGCTAGCCTAGGTGTCAGCCATCTCCATGGGCCAGCCTGGGCGTCAGCCATCTTCATTGACCAGCCTAGGTGTCAGCCATCTCCATGGGCCAGCCTGGGCGTCAGCCATCTTCATTGGCCAGCCTAGGTGTCAGCCATCTCCATTGGCCAGCCTAGGTGTCAGCCATCTCCATTGACCAGCCTGGGAATCAGCCATCTCCATGGGCCGTCCTGGGCGTCAGCCATCTCCATTGGCCAGCCTGGGCGTCAGCAATCTCCGCTGGCCGGCCTAGGTGTCAGCCATCTCCATGGGCCAGCCTGGGAATCAGCCATCTCCATGGGCCGTCCTGGGCGTTAGCCATCTCCATTGGCCAGCCTAGGTGTCAGCCATCTCCATGGGCCAGCCTGGGCGTCAGCCACCTCCATTGTCCAGCCTAGGTGTCAGCCATCTCCATGGGCCATCCCGGGCGTCAGCCATCTCCATGGGCCAGCCTGGGCGTCAGCCATTTCCATGGGCCAGCCTGGGCTTTGGCTATATACATTGGCCAGTCCGAGATGACGTCACTCCTGCATATGGGTCAGTCATCCCAGCACACAAGGACCGTACTGGAGATATAAGCTGAATTGCACATGTGAAGTTCAGTTTATGTACTGGAGAATGCTGAGAGCAGGCAGGTCGGTGTATTTTATTGTAAAAGAGGTACTGCATGTCTCTTCTGCAATAAAGATCCAGTGACGGCGAAACTTTAGTTCCGTTATAGGACAAATGATTTTGCCAAAGATTTGTGTATCATTACTGCTTGGACTTAGAAGACGAAGGAAGGTGGACCCCCGAAAGTTTGTCTTTAAAGGTTAACTTTTAGTGCAAATTAAAAAAAAGCACCAGGGAGAGTACTCTACTGTGTTGGTGCAAGTATACTAATATGAAAAGATATAAGTCCACCAGTCCCCCCCTTCCCTCCACCCCAGCTCCAAAACCTCCCCTGCTTGTTCCTTCTTCTGCAGGAAGGAAGGAGATATTGTGGATTCAGAAAAAAGAAATGGAAACTGAACACAAGGATATAAAATCAGACTTTCATACTGCTCTGTTCCATGGATGTCCATCAAAACCACCACTCCATCAACTCGGACTCTCTATGCATTACAGAAAGTTTAAGACCAAAGTAACGTAATATGCTGAACTGAGGAGAAATGAGTTTCAGAGGAGACCCCTCTACAGGGTAGCCCTGTATGGGGGAGAGACGAGTTTGTTCACCTTACAGGGGACCCCGTGTTGGAGAGATGACTTTGTTCTCCTAACAGGAGACCCCTGTGTAAGGGAGAGAAGAGTCCATTCCCTTTACTGGGGACCTCATTAGTTGGGGTATATGTGTCCGTTCACCTTTACAGGAGACCCCTGTGTGGGGATAGGAGTGAGTTCATCTTACATGAGATTGCTGTGTGGGGGATAGGAGTCTGTTCACCTTACAGGAGACCCCTGTGTAGGTGAGAGAGGACCCTAATCACTTTAAAGGGGACCCATTTATAGAGGCAAAAGGAGTCTGTTCACCTTACAGGAGACCCTTGTATGGGGGATAGGAGCCTACCTTATGGGGGACTCCTCTACAGAGAGCTTAATATGTTCAGCTTATGGTGGACTCTTGTGTTGGGTTGAGAAAAGTCCATTTACCTTACAGGAGACCCCTGTTTAGAGGAACACTAGTCCATTCACCTAACAGGAGATCCCCGTGTAGAGGGAGAGATGAGTCCTTTCACCTTACAGGAGATCCCTGTGTAAAGGAAGAAACGTGTCCTTTCACCTTACAGGAGACCCCTGTGTAGAGGAAGAGATGAGTCCTTTCACCTTACAGGAGACCCCTGTGTAGAGGGAGAGACGAGTCCTTTCACCTTACAGGAGATCCCTGTGTAGAGGGAAAGATGAGTCCTTTGACCTTACAGGGGATCCCTGTGTAGAGGGAGAGATGAGTCCTTTGACCTTACAGGGGATCCCTGTGTAGAGGGAGAGATGAGTTAATTTGTCTTTTTACTATTCCCATTCATGCAGTATTAACCATTTACCATCCACTATCCTTTTACCTCCCATTCATTATACATTAACACTTTACTGTCCACCTTCTGCCATCTGTATATTAACTCTTTATTGTCCACCTCCCATTCATTGCACATTAACCCACCTCCCTGTGGTGTACATTAACCCTTTACTCTCCCCCTCCCATTCATTGTATGTGAATCCTATACTGCCTTGACCCATACACTCTCTTTAGATTGGGGGCAGTGCCAGAATTCAAGATTAGTGTCATCTTCTTGTAGCCATGTCATGCTTGGAGAACCTCCTATTCGGTGTACATTAACTTTACTGTTGCAATTCATCTTCGCCTCATAGGGGGTTCCTCGTTTAGTGATGTTGTTGTTTAGCGAGTTGGATTCGCTGCCCAAAATCCTGTGGCTTCATAACATACATATTTCTCTTAATGATATATATGCAATAAGGACCCTGCATGACTGGTACAGCCAGGGATAATGAGCTTGATGATCTGACCTTAGAGCTTCAACCAATCCAGCAAGTTTTATACCTTGTGTTCTTATCTGGACATCGACCTTCCCAAGAACTCATTCAAATATTATAACCTAAAACTGGACCTCCTTTTTCTGTAACAGTCTGTAACCCACTGGGATGGTTTTTCCATTGTTCCACTGGGATGGTTTTTCCATTGTTGGTGGGATTTCCTATCATTGATGAGGCTGACTGTGGTGTTGGGTTTTCTGGTTTTCTGAGTCAAAGAGTAGGCATAAGAGGTGACAACCTTTAATGCTTCAGGAGGGGGAAACCTATGCTACTGAGATAGTTCCCAGCTCATGGAAGGAGGTGAACTTTGACCTTTTTGTCTTAGGCGGGTGATCCACCTACTACGGCGGGAGGCAAGCTCCAATGATAGTGCCTTCACTGAACTCTGCAGGATGAAACTAATGTACACCTCTGTTCTGTGAGAAATGCTGTCCAGATAGGTATGCCTGTACAGTGGTGTGAAGGTTCTCAGAATAAAATGGGAGGAAAAGGGAGATGCAATTGGCTCTCAGTATGGAATTTATTAGCAGGTTTTTTCCCCAAACAAGCAGTGAAGGTGAGGTCAGCAGAGGCATCCATAATGAAAGAGATGCCATCTCGGTAGGTACCATGACACACTAGCTTTGAAGAGACGACTCTCACAGAACAATTGTTTGAAGAAACAATGCTCAAGCATCTCCTTTCAATGTGGACCTCTTCTGACATCACCTCTAGTCCTTCTTCATTGGGATAAAATCTTGTAGGTCAGATGTGGCCTACGTGCCATAGTTTGGAGACACCATGCTCTCTACTGCAACCCTGGCACTAGTCCCCTTAAGATTGTCTGTGAATGTTTTCATTTATCCAGGCCATGGTAGAGCTGGCAATAGTCAGCTCCAATGAGTGTTCCTCCCTAGCAATCAAAAAGTAGCTTGGGTAAGCTATGAAAGAACTTCAACATCACAAAACAGGTCCAGCTGAATGTGACCATTAGGGTGTGGGAACGCTACAGCAGAAGGTGAGTGGAAAAGAAAGAGGGAGGACTGAGCAGCAGAGGATCAGCAGAGCTGGGAAACTGAAGCAGGAGAAACCAGCAATGTCACAGGTGGCGTGCAGCACAGGAGCAATATAGCGGGAGGTGAGCGGGGAGCGGAGGATCAGCAAACCAGAGGGTCAGCAGCACTGAGAGTTACTACTAAGCGGGGCATCAGCAGAGCTGGGGGTTACCACTGAGCAGAGGATTAGCAGAGCTGGGGGTTACTACTGAGCAGAGGATTAGCAGAGCTGGAGGTTACTACTGAGCGTAGAATCTGCTGAATGAGGGTACTAATCAGCTGGGGATCTGTGAAGCAGGGTACTCATGACTCAATACACGTATGCAAATCAGAAACACTGACAGTCTATCGAAACCCAAAAACCAAAATATTTCAGCCAGTGCTGAGGCAAGGTCCCTCAGTACGCAAAACAAAAAAGTCAAAGTTCCCCCTCCATGAGCTTTGAACTACATCACCAGCATATGTTGCATGTCCTGCACTTTCTGCTTATCCCACCTGTCCAAGGTGGCTGCCTCTTCTGCCTACCCCTTGGTATGGCTTACTAGTCCTTAAATAGGGTTAGTTTTCTTTCATCCCCCTTCCCTATCTCTTTTCACTTGGTGATCCTGCAAGAACCACACTTCCTGTCCTAGGGTGACAACACTCATTCATTGTACTGTATCTGTAATGCAATGTTGTCCTGTGAGGGCACGAAGTCTGTCAGGACTACAGAACAACTTCCCATCTCCCCTTCTTTACATAGGACTAATGAACACCTCCCCCTAACACACTTCCGGATAATGCTAAAATAACAATGACAGCACTGGATTTCTGGCAGGATTGACAGGTACCGAGTGCAAAAAGCCTGGATCTGGAGAGGATTTGAACATGAGGAATTTTGGTGGTATCTAAGGTGAGGAAAGATCAGCTTGAAGATACATGCAAGGGTCATGATTTGGAGATGATCTTAATATGTGGAACCCTGGTGGTATCTAAGGGCAAGGAATGAACATAATATGAATATTTATGCAAGGTTCATGATCTGGAGATGATCAAACTATGATGAACTTTCGTGGTATCTAAAGCGAAGAACAATCAATCTGAATATACATGCAAAGGTCTTGACCTGGAGATGATTTGACTATAAGGAATTTTGGCGTTATCTAGGGTGAAGAATTATCATAACATGAATACACATGCAAGGGTCATGACCTGGACAGGATTTGAATACGAGGAATTTTAGTGGTATTATCAGAATATACATGCAAGGGTCATGATCTTAAGATGGCTTGACTATGAGGAACTTTCGTGGTTACTAAGGTGAGGAATTATAGCATGAATACACATGGAAGAGTCGTGATCTGGAGATCATTTGAACATGAAGAACATTGGTGGTATCCAAAGCAAGGAATGATCATAACCTGAATATGCATGCAAAGGTCATGACCTGAAGATGATTTGAATATGAGGTATTTTGGTAGTATCTAAGGCAAAGATTGATCATCATTTGAATATACTGTATATACAAGGGTCATTGTCTGGAGATGTTTGAATATGTGGAACTTTGGTGGTAACTAAAAGGTGAGGAATGATCATAACCTGAACATACATGCAAAGGTCATGACTTGGAAAGAATCTGAATATGTGGAACATTGGTAGTATTTAAGGCAAGGAACGATCATAATTGAAATATGTATGCAAGGGTCATCATCTGAAGAGGATTTAACTATGAGGAACTTTGGTATCTAAGGCGAGGAATGATCATAAACTGAACACACATGCAAGGGTCATGGCCTGGGGAGGATTTGAATATGAGGAATTTTGGCGGTATATAAAAAGGTGTTAAATTATAACCTGAATACACATGCAAAGGTCACGACTTCGAAAGGATTTGAAAATTAGGCATTTTGGTGGCATCTAGAGTGAGGAACGATCAATCTGAACATACATTCAAGGGTCATGATTTGAATATACAAAACTTTGGTGGTATTTAAGGAAAGGAACGATCATACTTTAAATATACTGTATATGCAAGGGTCATGATCTGAAGATGATTTAACTATGAGGAACTAAAGGTGAGGAATGATCATAAATTTGAACATACTGTACATGCAAGAGTCATGACCTGAAGATGATTTGAATGCAAGGAACTTTATATGGTATCTAAGGCAAGGAATGATGATAATGTAAATATATATGGACGTGTCATGCTCTGGAGATGATTTGAATATGAGGAACTTTGGTGGTATCTAAGGCAAGGAATGATCATAATCTGTATATATTATGCAAGGATAATGGTCTGAAGAGGTCTTGACTATGAGGAACTTTCATGTTATCTAAGGTGAGGAATTTTCATAACCTAAATACATATGCATGGGTCATCATCTGGAAAGGATCTGAATTTGAGGAACTTTGGTATCTAAGCTAAGGAATGATCGTATTCTGAACATACACACAAGGGTCATGACCTGGTGAGGATTTGAGGAACTTTGGTGGCATCTAAGGCAACGGATGATCATAATCTCAACATGCATGCAAAGGTCATGATCTGGAGGCGATTTGGATATGAGGAACTTCTGTAGTATCTAAGAGGAATGATCATAATCTGAATATACATGCAAGGGTCATGATTTGGAGGTGATTTGGGTATGAGGAACAACTTTGGTGGTATTCAAGGTGAAGAATTATCATAATCTGAAATGTACTTTGCAAGTGTTGCAATCTGGAGATGACATGAATATGAGGAACTTAGGAAGCTATAGCAGACGACGAGTGCATGCTTGACTGGCCAGGACACCGAAAGATACCAGGGACACGTCATGATCAGGTAAAAGTTTGTAAGATGATAGAGGGATCATCTGGAGATGATCTAAACTAGGAGGAACTTAGGAAGCAGTTATAACAGATAAGAAGAGCAAGCTTGATTGGCTAACTACTGAAAAAAAACAAACAAACAAAGATACTCTGATCGAAAAGTTCATAAAGAAATCACGGTTTCTTGGTATCTAAGGTGAAGAACGATCATAATCTGAATATACATGTAGGGGGAAAGACCTGGAGATGGTTTTGAATTTGAAATTTTGGTGGTATCTAAGGCAAGGAACAACCAAGCTGAATAGAGATGCAAGGGTCATGACCTGGAGATGATTTGAATATGGGGAACTTTGGTGGTTGTGTTTTAGATGTTGGTTAGGGGGGGCATGAGTAGCAGCAGACAGCATATTTGCTTCTACACAATGTACAGAGATAGGCACTCTGCCTATCTCTGTATGCCTACTTAGAGTTGGCTTTAATTACCACCAGTTTCATTATCTACAAATTGGAGGTAATTCTTTTTGAAATTGGTGTAGCCATAGCACCACTTTGTAAAATTTAGGACTGGATAAAAACAGACTGGGGATCTGGAGATAGATTGGTGGTGTAGATGGAGAACAAGACTGGTCACAGGAATTCAGCTTGGGGCACCTCAACAAAGATTACCTGGGTGGGGGGGGAGGGGTGACTTGCAGAACAAACCCAGATTGGTACAACTGATGCAAGGAAAACAGAAGTTGACGTTGGGTTTTCCGAAACTACTCCTTTACACCCCCACCCCAGAGAAGAAGCTCCATCCATTTTTTTCTATGCTTTTTTTTATTTTTAAATCTGTCAGACAGGAAGGAAGACACATACGATACAATCAGCCAAGTACAATATACATTATATAGGAACTGACCCATCTTTATTAGGAATATAACACATATCGGTGAACATTTATAGGAGCAGGGCAAGCCAAGAATTCATCAATGTCTCCTCTTCACAAAAAAAAAAAAAAAAAAAATATATATATATATTGTGCCTTCATGTTTAACTCATGTGCGTGTTATACTTATATAGCACATCAAATGAAAATGATTAATTTCTTGTGTCCCCATTAGAGAAATTCCCTTCCTGTCCTGGAGGCCACAGAGGAAGTAAATGGAAATCTTATTGGGAACAGATGATAAAACCACGATGGGGGGGTCCATGCCTTCTCCACTCTATTAGAACAAAAAAAGTTGTCTGGAATCTTCTCTATACATATATTTATTAAAAAAAAAAAAAAAAAAGTACTTTGGAACAAGCAGACGAAGCGCAGCATTGGCCATCAGGAGCTCACCCTAATTTATGGAAAGGTATGCCCTTAAAAACACATGATCATTGGTTGACACCTCCAATTTCAGTCTGACTGAGTCGATGTCCATCAGATCCCATCAGTGTGGGCACGATATGCACAGAGAATGCCAAGTGTCAAAGCTTTACAGTAGATACCAAAGAGTAAAAAGTGTTACTGGGTACTAACACCTACATTGCCCATGGTCACACATCTACTGTTTGAACCAAGAAGACTCATCCTGATGGAGAAGGCCATTGTCAAACAATTCTGAGCATGACCCAAAGATGATAAATATGATGCAGATGAAGAGCTATGTAGGGAAGCCTCCTCGGGCATAAAAATGGCTTCTCTTCCATGCGAGTCCTGAGATGGTCAAATTCTTGGAGCCAACCACTGGTGTGAAATCTGGTGAACCGTTTCTGAAGCCAACCACTGGTGTGGATTATGGTGAAACGTTTGAAGCCAACCACTGGTGTGAATCCTAGTGAACCGTTTCTGGAGCCAACCACTAGTGTGAATTCTGGTGAATGGTTTCTGAAGCCAACCACTAGTGTGAAATCTGGTGAACCGTTTCTGAAGCCAACCACTGGTGTGGATTATGGTGAAACGTTTGAAGCCAACCACTGGTGTGAATCCTAGTGAACCGTTTCTGGAGCCAACCACTAGTGTGAATTCTGGTGAATGGTTTCTGAAGCCAACCACTGGTGAGAATTCTGGAAAACCGTTTCCTGTGCTACATCCAATAAATTATGTTCATTCTTCGAACACTAGAGGGAATCCCAAATGTTCCATAAAGCCTTCCCCTTGCTCACGGTGGTGTATTTTTCCAAGTCCCATGTGTCTGCTAGGCTCTTAAACATCTTCCCATACGTGAAAAGGAACTCTACCCTGCACAGTTCTCAGCTGTGTAACAAGATCTGAATTCTCTGGTGCCAGGCCAAATGTTATGTCCAAAACATTTCCCACACTTCGTGCGTAAAAACAGCTTCCTCTGGTGCCCAGATCATTCATGTGTGATGTTACTGGGACTCTGTGGGACCTTCATGGCTAGGACTGCGATGCCGCATGCACTAGCTCATGTTTTATAAGCTGAGACTTATCAAGGTAGCTTTTATCACATTTGGAGCAAGGGTACGGTTTTATCCCGGTGTGGATCACCTCGTGTCTGGCCAGCGCTGACCTGGCTACGAAGCTTTTACCGCACTCGGAACACGAATACTGCATATCTCCCGCGTGCCTCCTTTGGTGGGTGACGAGGCTGCTTTTCAGCGTGAAGCCTTTCCCGCACTCAAAGCACCAAAACGGCTTCAATCCGCTATGAACGCTCCAGTGTCTGTTCAATTCCGATTTACCGGCAAAGCTTTTCCCGCACTCAGAGCATATGTATGGCCTCTCCCCCGAGTGATACCTCTTATGTGCAGTAAGCTGCGATTTATCCATGAAACACTTCCCGCACTCTGTGCATTCATATGGGCGCTCGCCTGTATGTGACCTCCGGTGTCTGATGAGTTCCGACTTTCGTGGAAATCCTTTTCCGCAGTCCCCGCAGGAAAACGGAAACTCCCCAGAATGGCTAAACAGGTGTTTACGAAGATCGGAGTTCTGCGAGAAGCCTTTCCCGCACTCGGTACATTTGAAAGGCCGCTCGCCGACGTGAGTGGTCTGGTGTATGTTGAGATGGGTTCTGCGGATGAAGGTTTTCCCGCAGACGGTGCACGAAAACGGGCGCTCTCCCGTGTGGAGCTTCTGGTGGCCGCGGAGACTGGACTTCGAAGTGAAACTTTTGCCGCATTCGGGACAGGAGAATAACTCGTTGCCTCGCTCTCCAGTCCTCTGGGTCAAAGAGTCTGGTCTTGCAAGAAAATTCACACCCGCTCGACCTGCGGATGGTCCCTGGTGATTGGAGGGACCCGGAAACCTGTACGAATTGTAACGCCTCGGATGGGAAACGGAAGTTCTGGAATTTCCTTCTGCATAGTCATCCAGCTCACCATCAGGAGACAAATCGGGATGTCCTTCCGAAGTATTTTGGCGTCCATATACTAAAAATATAAAAATAAAATTTTCGTTAAAGCTTTAGTGTAATCTGTGTGCATCATGCCTTCCCTTGTTCTCCTCCCCCCGAAAAAAAAAAAAAAAAAAAAAAAAAAAAAAAAAAAAAGTAGCTCAAGCTCCAATTATGTAATTTACGGTACTTTCTGCTGTGTTCTAAAAGTAAGATTGTGTTTGGTGGGAGGGGCCAGCAGGCTTCTGTAAACATCACAATACAGTGCCTAGAGAGTTATATAAAAGAACACAACTCGGAAATCCCTTTAGAAATGCATCTCCGCTGGTCGCTAGATTCTACAGATATTAGCTATGCAATCGATGGATCATTCTGAGTGTGTTAACGCAATTAATCATGATGCTAAAGTCTGCACCAGGGGACTCAAACTGGCGTCCCTCCAGCTGTGGGAGTCATGCTTGTAACTGTCAACCTTGCAATGCCTCCTGGGACTTGTAGTTTCGCAACAGCTGGAGGGCCGCCAGTTTGAAACCTTTGGTCTGCACCATCCGATGACCACCAGGGAGGAGCATGCACATCTAAAAGGGATGCCAGGGATGTGTTCTTTTCTATACAGTGGGGAAACATTATGAGATCCCCTGAGGATTTTGTAAGTTTACCACTTACAAAGAAATGAAGGGTCTATCATAGGTGTATTTTATATGATAGAAACAGAATATCAACCAAAAATATAGAAAAAAAAATACTATACAAATGTTATAAATTGAGTTGCAGTTCAGTGCGTAAAAGAAGTATTTGATCCCCAAGCAAAACATGACTTAGTAGTTGGTGGAGAAACCCTTGTTGGCAATCACAGAGGTCAGACGTTTCTTGTAGTTGGTGACCAGGTTTGCACACATCTCAGGAGGGATTTTGGTCCACTCTTCTTTACAGATCTCTAAATCCTTAAGGTTTCTTGGCTGTCGCTTGGCAACTCCAACTTTCGGCTCCCTCCAAAAAAAATTTCTATAGGATTAGGTCTGGAGACTGGCTAGGCCACTCCATGACCTTAATGTGCTTCTTCTTGAGCCACTCCTTTGTTGCTTTGGCAGTATGTTTTGGGTCTTTGTCATGCTGGAAGACCCATTTTCAGTGTTCTGGCTGAGGGAAGAAGGTTCTCATCCAAGATTTTACAATACATGGCCCCGTCCATTGGCCCCTCAATGTGGCAAAGTCGGTCTGTGCCTTTAGAAGAGAAACAGCTCAAAAGCATCATGTTTCCACCCCCATGCTTGACTGTAGGGATGCTGTTCTTAGAGTCATAGTCAGCATTTTTCTTCCTCCAAACACGGCGAGTCGAGTTAATGCCAAAGAGCTCAATTTTGGTCTCATCTGACCACAGCAATTTCTCCTGATCCTTCTCTGAATCATTTAGATGTTCAGTGGCAAGCTTCAGACGGGCCTGCACATGTGCCTTCTTTAGGAGGGGGACCTTGTGGGCGCTGCACGATTTCAATCCATGGCGGCGTATTGTGTTACCAATGGTTTGTTTGGCTATTGTGGTCCCAACTGCCTTGAGATCATTCACAAGCTCCTCAAGTGTAGTTCTGGGCTGATCCCTCACGTTTCTCATGATCATCCTTACCCCATGAGGTAAAATGTTGCATGGAGCCTCAGACCGAGGGCGATTGATGGCCATTTTGTATTTCTTCCATTTGCAAATAATCGCTCCAACAGTTGTCTCCTTCTCACCAAGTTTCTCGCTGATGGTCTTGTAGCCCATTCCAGGCTTGTGAAGGTCAACAATCCTGTCCCTGACGTCCTTTGACAGCTCTTTGGCCTTGTCCATAATGGTGAGGTTTGAATGGAAGAAGAAGGAGATTCTGTGGACAGCTGTCTTTTATACACATAATGAGTTGTCGTTAGGATCGCCTGACTAATCTGTGTACCATATGGAGCACATACTGTAGCAGAAACTATTGTTGGTTGCTAAGGGATCAAATACTTATTTTACTAACTGAACTGCAACTCAATTTAGAACGGTGGTATCGTGTGTTTTTTCTGGATTTTTGGTTGATATTCTGTCTCTGTCATTTAAAAGACACCTATGATAAAAGTTATAGACACGTCATCTCTTTGTAAGTGGGCAAACTTACACAATCTGCAGGGGATCAAATCATTATATTGCCCACTGTAGGATGAGCAATACAGCAACTGACGCCAGCTCTAAAATTCAGGTCCACACAGGATGAAGAGCAAAAAAGCTTCTAACTTCAGCTTGTTCGATTAATTCTTAAACCTGGAAGCCAATTGGTTTCTACGCAGAACTGAACCAGACTTTGCACTCTCTAGTTTTAGTAAACCAACCCCTGGAGTCCAGCTTTAAACTCAAGAAGACTAAATCTTGTTAGTTCATCTCACGTTCTCTGGGACAACCTATCAGAAAAATAAAACAAATGTGTTTAATACTCACGTTCATAATCTGAAGAAAAGTCCTCCTCTTTAATCGTCACCATCATCACTTCCTCCTCTATAGACTGATCACCCATCATATAACTTTCCTCATCGTCCTCTTCTCCTTCAACTTTCGGATCACTTGGTTCTTCAGCCTCGGATTTCGGATTCATCAGTTCTTCGCCCTCAAATTTTCTATTTATCGGTTCTTCATCCTCAAATTTTCTACTCATCGGTTCTTCGCACTCAAATTTACTATTCATTGGTTCTTCATCCTCAAATTTTGTATTCATCAGTTCTTCCCTCTCAAATTTTGTAGCAATTGGTTCTTTGCCCTCAAACTTCGTATCAATGAGTTCCTCAGGCTCAACTTTTGCATTAATTGGCTCTTCACCCTAAAATCAACCAAACAAGAAAACAACGAATATCTCTACAATACAATATTGCCCCAACAGGGCCAGAAATCATCTCAACAGTTTGGACAGGATGGGGAAACAATTATTTCCACCTACCTGATCCTTCTGTGATGAATCGCAATCTTCCGGTGAGGAATCCCCATAATAAATAGGACTGGAATATCTCTCGAATGAGTTCTCGTTACTGGATCCACCTATAGGAAACACAGACACACACACACACACACACACACACAGACTGAATACATTGTTTCTATGTGTTTATCAGATGATGGGTGATCTAGGCGGACCCTCCGTACTGCTCTCTCCTTTACAATAAAGTCTCCTCTTACCCGGTGATGTGAGGGGCGGCTGATTCTCCATCATGACGTCCTTGTAGAGATCCTTGTGTCCTTCTAAATACTCCCACTCCTCCATGGAGAAATGGACAGTGATATCCTGACACCTTATAGGAACCTGACACACACAATGATACAGTCACCATCCAGACACATCCCTTGTCTGTTACTGGATTATGTCCCAGAATTCCCAGCACCGCTCACCTCTTTCATAAGAAGCTCGGAGATCTTACTGATGACATCTAGAATCTTCTGGTCATCGTTTCCCTTAAGCATCAGAGTGTCAGATGGCGGCATTGTGATGGTCACACGGTCACCGGCCTTCAGAGGGACATAATTCTATAACGAAAGAGCAGCAATGGGGTTACCTCAAGCTCCCAGGATCCTTAAATTCTTCAGAGAAATGTGTGATCAACCAAGATGATAGGAACATGTCATGTGACCTCCCAGAATCCTCCTCACCTTTCCCGCCAGGTCTGTGTTTTATTAATAGAGATAAGAGTGATGTCATGTGACCTCCCAGAATCCTCCTCACCTCTCCAAAGAGCAGGCAGATGATTTCCAGGGTGAGGTCCAATATCTTCTCGGTCATCTTACTCTTCTCCATCTTGAGTGGTGTGTTGTGGAATTATTTCTGGCCAGAATATGGCACAAACGGCCTTGGATTTTGTTTCCGTTTCTTCAATCAGGGGTAACTAATCTGGAAATGGGCCAAAAAAATGGATATGAACTATCTGGCGCAACTAATCAAATAAATGACAAGAGTTCATTGGTTTTAACGTATGGCATTCCTTCTCCACGAAGTCTGTCCTAGGATCTATAAAGGGATTTCATAGCCTACAGACTCATCCATATCTTGCCCTGTTTTCTCTATGGCATGATTTGGGGCAACTCTGCCTAAAGGTTCAACAAACAATGTAAGACATTCTCAGGCCTGAAGATAATACCCAGCGCTCTACCAATATCTGCGTTTAAATTTCACAGTCAATGCAAGACATTCTCAGATGGGAAGAGAATGCATTGTGCTCTACTGATGTCTGCGGTTGTCTGCGGGGGTGGAGCAGTGCTCTACTCCACAACTACAGTAAGACCTTATTGGACCCGAAGCTAAGGCACCTCACACAACCCATATATGCTTCACCATTCCAGAACCAAGGTAAGACCTTCTCAGGCCCAAAGAGAAGGCAATGTGCTTCATCCATATCTGCGTCACCATTCCACAACATATATAAGACGTTCTTGGAAATTAAGAAAATGCATGGCACTCTTACCTTGGTTGTGAAGTGGTAAAACGGACATTGACAGACTTATTAGAACCAAAGCTAAAGCACCGCATGCAACCCAAATGTGCTTAACCATTCCACGACCGGGGTTAGACTTTCTCAGACCTGAAGTTAAGGCACTATGCTTCACCCATTTCTGCTTCACCATTCCACAACCAAGGTAAGACATTCTCGGGTCCGAAGCTAAAGGCGCCGCACACAACCCATATGTGCTTCCTCATTTCACAACCAAGGTAAGACCTTCTCAGACCTGAAGCTAAGGCATCACCCGCAACCCATATGTGCCTCACCAGTCCACAACCAAGGTAAGAACTTCTCAGACACATAGCGAAGGCATCGCACGCAACCCATATGTGCCTCACCAGTCCACAACCAAGGTAAGAACCTCTCAGACACATAGCGAAGGCATCGCACGCAACCCATATGTGCTTCACTATTCCACAACCAAAGGTAAGACCTTCTCAGACCTGAAGCTAATGGCACCGCATGCAACCCATATGTGCTTCACTATTCCACAACCAAAGAAAACCTTCTAAGACATCGCCCGCAACCCATATCTGCCTCACCATTCCACAACCAAAGTAAGACTTTCTCAGACCCGAAGCTAGAGCCCCTCCCTCTATCCATATGTGCTTCACCATTCCACAACCAAGGTAAGACCTTCTCAGACTTGAAGCGAAGGCCCAGCACGCAACCCATATGTGCCTCACCATTCCACAACCAAAGTAAGACCTTCTCGGACCCGAAGCTAAGACACCTCACTAGAGCTGCACGATTCTGGATAAAATGAGAATCACATTACACAAAAAAATTGGGCTAACTTTACTGTTTAGTTTTTTTTAATTCATTGAAGTAAATTTTTTCGTAAAAAATAACTTTTGAAAGACCACCGCACAAACACAATGCGACATAAAATATTGCAACGTTCTCCATTTTATTCTCTAGGGTCTCTGCTAAAAAATATATATATGTTAGGGGGGGGGGGGTTGAAGTAATGTTCTAGCAAAAAAACAGATTTTAACTTGTAAGCAACAAGTGTCAAAAAAAGGTTTAGTCTTTAATTGGTTAAACTGACCTAATTTACAGACCGAAGTTCATTTCTTTGATCTAAAAGAAGCAAGAGATACACTGTTTCTTTATCGCTTTTGATAAACATTTGCCTGCTGAGTTTTTTTTTTTCTTTTGATAGCTCTGAGCAGTTGTATGTTGTAAATGTTGTATTAAGATCGTGTGTGGGGGGGGGGGGTTGAATCACGATCATGGTTTTTTTTAATGATTAGTCGTTCAGCTCTACACCTCACTCTGCCCATATGTGCTTCACAATTCCACAACGAAGGCAAGACCTTCTCACACCTGAAGCTAAGGCACCTCACTCTACCCATATGTGCCTCACCATTCCACAACCAAAGTAAGACCTTTTCAAAAACAAAGATAAGGCACCTCACTCTACCCATATGTGCTTCGAACCATGCCATAATGAAGGCAAGACCTACTCAGACCCAAAGCTAAGGGACCTCACTCTACCCATATATTCCTCACAATTCCACAACCAAGGTAAGACCTTCTCAGACCTGAAGACAAAGCACCTCACTCTACCCATATGTACCTCACCATTCCACAACCAAGGTAAGACCTACTCAGACCTGAAGCTAAGGGACCTCACTCTACCCATATGTTCCTCACCATTCCACAACCAAGGCCAGAACTTCTCAGACCTGAAGACGAGGCACCTCACTCTACCCATATGTACCTCACTCACCATTCCACAACCAAGGTAAGACCTTCTCAGACCCAAAGCTAAGGCACCTCACTCTATCCATATGTGCTTCACCATTCCACAGCCAAGGTAAGTCTTCTCAGACCTGAAGACGAGGCACCTCACTCTACCCATATGTGCCTTACCATTCCACAGCCAAGGTAAGATCTTCTCAGACCTGAAGATAAGGCACCTCACTCTACCCATATGTGCTTCACCATTCACAACCAAGGTAAGACCATCTCAGACCTACAGCTAAAATACCTCACTGTACCCATATGTGCCTCACCATTCCACTACCAAAGTAAGACCTACTCAGACCTGGAGCTAAGGGACCTCACTCTACCCATATGTTCCTCACCAGTCCACAACCAAGGTAAGACCTTCTCACACCCGAAGCAAAGGCACCTCACCATTCCACAACCAAGGTAAGACCTTCTCAGATCTGAAGACAAGGCACAGTACACAACCCATATGTGCCTCAACATTCTACAACCGCGGTAAGAACCTTCTCACACCGGAAGATAAGGCGCCTCACTCTAAGTGTGCTTCACCATTCCACAACCAAGGTAAGACCTTCTCAGACCTGAAGTGCTCCACCCATCTGCTTTATTTTTCCACAAATATGTTCCAGGCACCTCTAGCTAGCGTGGGGAGAAGTGAGGATATCTCAGACCAGATTCCAGGGTATGTATTGGGGGGGGGTGGTATATGGGATCTATATGGGGGAGGGGTGGTATATGGGATCTATATGGGGGGTGGGAGGTATAGGGGATCTATATGGGTGAGGGGGTGGTATATGGGATCTATATGGGGGAGGGGTGGTATATGGGATGTATATGGGGGAGGGGTGGTATATGGGATCTATATGGGGGAGGTAGGTATAGGGGATCTATATGGGGGAGGGGTGGTATATGGGATCTATATGGGGGAGGGGAGGTATATGGGATCTATATGGGGGAGGGGTGATATATGGGAGAGGGGTTGTATATGGTATCTATATGGGGGAGGGAGGTATAGGGGATGTATATGGGGGAGGGAGGTATAGGGGATCTATACGGGGGAGGGGTGGTATATGGGATGTAAATGGGGGAGGGGTAGTATATGGTATCTATATGGGGGATGTATATAGGGGAGGGGGAGGTATAGGGGATCTATATGGGTGAGGGGTGGTATATGGTCTCTTTATGGGGGAGGGATGGTATAGGGGATGTATATGGGGGAGGGGAGGTATAGGGGATCTATATGGGGGAGGGGAGGTATAGGGGATCTATATGGGGGAGGGGAGGTATAGGGGATGTATATAGGGGAGGGGGAGGTATAGGGGATCTATATGGGTGAGGGGTGGTATAGGGGATGTATATGGGGGAGGGGGGGTATAGGGGATCTATATGGGGGAGGGGGGGTATAGGGGATCTATATGGGGGAGGGGGGGTATAGGGGATCTATATGGGGGAGGGGGAGGTATAGGGGATCTATATGGGGGAGGTATAGGGGATCTATATGGGGGAGGGGAGGTATAGGGGATCTATATGGGGGAGGGAGGTATAGGGGATGTATATGGGGGAAGGGTGGTATATGGGATGTATATGGGGGAGGGGTGGTATATGGGATATATATGGGGAGGGAGGTATAGGGGATCTATATGGGTGAGGGGGTGGTATATGGGATCTATATGGGTGAGGGATGGTATATGGGATGTATATGGGGGAGGGGTGGTATATGGGATCTATATGGGGGAGGTAGGTATAGGGGATCTATATGGGGGAGGGGTGGTATATAGGATCTATATGGGGGAGGGGTGGTATATAGGATCTATATGGGGGAGGGGAGGTATATGGGATCTATATGGGGGAGGGGTTGTATATGGTATCTATATGGGGGAGGGAGGTATAGGGGATGTATATGGGGGAGGGAGGTATAGGGGATGTATATAGGGGAGGGGTGGTATATGGGATCTATATGGGGGAGGGGTGGTATATGGGATGTAAATGGGGGAAGGGTGGTATATGGGGATCTATATTGGTGAGGGGTGGTATATGGTATCTATATGGGGGAGGGAGGTATAGGGGATGTATATGAGGGAGGGAGGTATAGGGGATGTATATGGGGGAGGGGTGATACATGGGATGGGGGAGGGGTACACATTTCTAGTCCTCTCTGGTGTGTCTCACACACAGGGTGGGGGAGGTGCAGACCCCCCTGGCAGTCTCAATAGAAGGAGGACAAAGACTGGAGGATCAGACATACCGACCTGGAACTTCTCTACTGTCCATAGGCCGCCATTGACCCGCCCCCGGAAATACCCCCACCTACTTCCGCTGAAAATCGGCATTTGCCAGACTTTAATATGGCCGCCGAAGAGCGCGGAATGCAGCACGCACGATACGTATACCGAACGCATACGGCCTGAGACGGCGGCGGCCATTTTGTTGTAGCCAACAACAGCGACATCCCTTACAGAGAAGAGAACAGAGAGCAGAAACCTAATACATCCCCCTCTGTACACTCCTATATATCTGTATATACTGATGAACTCATCTTTGTTGACAATCACAGAAAGTCATATGATCAGCTAATGGGAAGTCATAATGAGGACATCAGGGATGGTGAGAACCCCTCATAATGAGGACATCAGGGATGGTGAGAACCCCTCATAATGAGGACATCAGGGATGGTGGGAACCCCTCATAATGGGGACATCAGGAATGGTGAGAACCCCTCATAATGGGGACATCAGGGATGGTGAGAACCCCTTATAATGAGGACATCAGGGATGGTGGGAACCCCTCATAATGGGGACATCAGGAATGGTGAGAACCCCTCATAATGGGGAAATCAGGGATGGTGGTAACCCTTCATAATGAGGACAGCAGGGATGGTGAGAACCACTTATAATGAGGACATCAGGGATGGTGGGAACCCCTCATAATGGGAACAGCAGGGATGGTGAGAACCCCTCATAATGGGGACATCAGGGATGGTGAGAACCCCTCATAATGGGGACATCAGGGATGGTGAGAACCCCTCATAATGGGGACATCAGGGATGGTGAGAACCCCTCATAATGGGGACATCAGGGATGGTGAGAACCCCTCATAATGAGGACATCAGGGATGGTGAGAACCCCTCATAATGAGGACATCAGGGATGGTGAGAACCCCTCATAATGGGAACAGCAGTGATAGTGGGAACCCCTCATAATGGGGACAGCAGGGATGGTGAGAACCCCTCATAATGGGGACAGCAGGGATGGTGGGAACCCCTCATAATGGGAACAGCAGTGATGGTGAGAACCCCTCATAATGGGGACAGCAGGGATGGTGAGAACCCCTCATAATGGGGATGGTGGGAACCCCTCATAATGGGGACAGCAGGGATGGTGAGAACCCCTCATAATGGGGATGGTGGGAACCCCTCATAATGGGGACATCAGGGATGGTGAGAACCCCTCATAATGGGGATAGTGGGAACCCCTCATAATGGGGACATCAGGGATGGTGAGAACCCCTCATAATGAGGACATCAGGGATGGTGGGAACCCCTCATAATGACGACATCAGGGATGGTGCGAACCCCTCATAATGAAGAGAGCGGGGATGGTGAGAACCCCTCATTATGAGGACAGCATGGATGGTGGGAACCCCTCATAATGGGGACAGCAGGGATGGTGAGAACCCCTCATTATGAGGACAGCAGGGATGGTGGGAACCCCTCATAATGGGGACAGCAGGGATGGTGGGAACCCCTCATAATGAGGACAGCAGGGATGGTGAGAACCCCTCATTATGAGGACAGCACAGGGATGGTGGGAACCCCTCATAATGGGGACAGCATGGATGGTGAGAACCCCTCATAATGGGGATGGTGAGAACCCCTCATAATAAAAACATCAGGGATGGTGAGAACCCCTCATAATAAAGACATCAGGGATAGTGGGAACCCCTCATAATGGGGACATCAGGGATGGTGAGAACCCCTCATAATGGGGACAGCATGGATGGTGGGAAACCCTCATAATGGGGACATCGGGGATGATGAGAACCCCTCATAATGGGGACATCGGGGATGGTGAGAACCCCTCATAATGAGGAGAGTGGGGATGGTGAGAACCCCTCATAATGAGGACAACAGGGATGGTGAGAACCCCTCATAATGGGGACAGCAGGGATGGTGAGAACTCCTCATAATGGGGACAGCAGGGATGGAGGGGACTCCTCATAATGGGGACATCAGGGATGGTGAGAACCCCTCATAATGAGGGATGGTGGGAACCCCTCATAATGACGACATCAGGGATGGTGAGAACCCCTCATAATGAGGACAGCAGGGACGATGAGAACCCCTCATTAAGAGGACAGCAGGGATGGTGGGAACCCCTCATAATGAGGACAGCAGGGATGGTGAGAACCCCTCATAATGGGGACATCGGGGATGGTGAGAACCCCTCATAATGAGGAGAGTGGGGATGGTGAGAACCCCTCATAATGAGGACAACAGGGATGGTGAGAACCCCTCATAATGGGGACAGCAGGGATGGTGAGAACCCCTCATAATGGGGACAGCAGGGATGGAGGGGACTCCTCATAACAAGGACAGCAGGGATGGTGGGAACCCCTCATAATGGAGACATCAGAGATGTTGGGAACCCCTCATAATGGACAGCAGGGATTGTGAGAACCCCTCTTAATGGGGATTAGCAGGGATGGTGGGAACTCCTCATAATGAGGACAGCAGGGATGGGGGGAACCCCTCATAATGAGGACATCGGGGGATGGTGGGAACCCCTCATAATGAGGACATCTGGGGATGGTGAGAACCCCTCATAATGGGGGCAGCAGGGATGGTGGGAACCCCTCATAATGGGGACAGCAGGGATGGTGGGAACCCCTCATAATGGGGACATCAGAGATAGTGGAAACCCCTCATAATGGGGACATCAGAGATGGTGAGAACCCCTCATAATGGGGACAGCAGGGATGGTGGGAACCCCTCATAATGGGGACATCAGAGATAGTGGGAACCCCTCATAATGGGGACAGCAGGGATGGTGGGAACCCCTCATAATGGACACAGCAGGGATGGTGGGAACCCCTCATAATGGGGACAGCAGAGATAGTGGGAACCCCTCATAATGGGGACAGCAGGGATGGTGGGAACCACTCATAATGGACACATCAGAGATGGTGAGAACCCCTCATAATGGGGACATCAGGAATGGTGAGAACCCCTCATAATGGGGAAAGCAGGGATGGTGGGAACCCCTCATAATGGGGACATCAGAGATAGTGGGAACCCCTCATAATGGGGACAGCAGGGATGGTGGGAACCCCTCATAATGGGGACATCAGAGATAGTGGGAACCCCTCATAATGGGGACAGCAGAGATAGTGGGAACCCCTCATAATGGGGTCAGCAGGGCTGGTGGGAACCACTCATAATGGACACATCAGAGATGGTGAGAACCCCTCATAATGGGGACATCAGGAATGGTGAGAACCCCTCATAATGGGGAAAGCAGGGATGGTGGGAACCCCTCATAATGGGGACATCAGAGATAGTGGGAACCCCTCATAATGGGGACAGCAGGGATGGTGGGAACCACTCATAATGGACACAGCAGGGATGGTGGGAACCCCTCATAATGGGGACAGCAGGGATGGTGGGAACCCATTATAACAGGGACAGCAGGGATGGTGAGAACCCCTCTCATAATAAGGACAGCAGGGATGGTGAGAACCCCTTATAGTGGGGATGGTGAGAACCCCTCATTATGAGGACATCAGGGATGGTGAGAACCCCTCATAATAGGAACAGCAGGGATGGTGAGAACCCCTCATAATGGGGATGGTGAGAACCCCTCTCATCATGAGGACAGCAGGGATGGTGAGAACCCCTCATAGTGGGGATGGTGAGAATCCCTTATTATGAGGACATCAGGGATGGTGAGAACCCCTCATAATGGGGACAGCAGGGATGGTGAGAACCCCTCATAATGGGGAGAGCAGGGATGGTGGGAATCCCTCATAATGGGGACAGCAGGGATGGTGGGAACCCCTCATAATGAGGAAAGCAGGGATGATGGGAACCCCTCATAATGGGGACATCAGAGATGGTGAGAACCCCTCATAATGGGGACAGCAGGGATGGTGAGAACCCCTCATAATGGGTATAGTGGGGATGGTGAAAACACCTCATTATGAGGACATCAGGGATGGTGAGAACCATTGATAATGAGGACAGCAGGGATGGTGGGAACCCCTCATAATGGGGACAGCAGGGATGGTGGGAATCCCTCATAATGGGGACAGCAGGGATGGTGGGAACCCCTCATAATGAGGAGAGCAGGGATGATGGGAACCCCTCATAATGGGGACAGCAGGGATGGTGGGAACCCCTCATAATGGGGACATCAGAGATAGTGGGAACCCCTCATAATGGGGACAGCAGGGATGGTGGGAACCCCTCATAATGGACACAGCAGGGATGGTGGGAACCACTCATAATAGACACAGCAGGGATGGTGGGAACCCCTCATAATGGGGACAGCAGGGATGGTGGGAACCCATCATAACAGGGACAACAGGGATGGTGAGAACCCCTCTCATAATGAGGACAGCAGGGATGGTGAGAACCTCTCATAGTGGGGATGGTGAGAACCCCTCATTATGAGGACATCAGGGATGGTGAGAACCCCTCATAATGGGAACAGCAGGGATGGTGAGAACCCCTCATAATGGGGATGGTGAGAACCCCTCTCATCATGAGGACAGCAGGGATGGTGAGAACCCCTCATAGTGGGGATGGTGAGAATCCCTTATTATGAGGACATCAGGGATGGTGAGAACCCCTCATAATGGGGACAGCAGGGGTGGTGAGAACCCCTCATAATGGGGACAGCAGGGGTGGTGAGAACCCCTCATAATGGGGACAGCAGGGATGGTGGGAACCCCTCATAATGGGTATAGTGGGGATGGTGAAAACACCTCATTATGAGGACATCAGGGATGGTGAGAACCCCTGACAATGAGGACAGCAGGGATGGTGGGAACCCCTGATAATGGGGACAGCAGGGATGGTGGGATCTCCTTGTACTGAACACTTCTGAGGCTCTCATTCCAGTCCCCGGTATTGAGGATTCTTCATTTTCTCATGGATTGGAGATTTTCTGGTTATTGGGAATAATTGGAAAAGGGAAAAAGTAAACTGCGCTAGTGTGCCAACAAAGATAAGGAGAAACGCTGCAAACTCACTCTGAGATATCTCTCATAGTATTAGCACGTGTGTAAATAAAGCGTGGAGCTAAAATAAAAGAAATAATAAAGATAAATACAATAAAATGTATAAATTCATGTGTGGAAATAGAAAGTGTAATACAATAACCCCAGATGTGAATTATCCTAGTGTGAAAACTGTCCACTCGCAGGGGTTATCCAGTCACCGCCCGTGAGTTCCCTCACCGCCACGTCTTGGAAACACCACCGCCTCGGAAGAAGCCCCAGAAGAAGTCAGTTGTGACGAAACGCATAGGGCGAGTACAGTAAGCACAATATTTTGTACTTTTTGCTAAATAAATATAAATAAATATATATATAAATATCTCCCAAAAAAATAAAAAATAATAATTTCGTCATCAGTTTAGGTCGATATGTATTCATATAGATATTTTTGGTAAAAAAAATCACAATAAGTATGTATTCATTGGTTTGAGCAAAAGTTATAGCGTCTACAATATAGGGACTATATTTATGGCATTTTTATTATTTTATTTTTTTTTTACTAGTAATGGCGGCAATCTGCGATTTTTTTATCAGGACTGCGAGATTGCGGCGGACACATCCGGCACTTTTGACACTATTTTTGGACCATTGACGTATATATACAGCGATCAGAGCTAAGAATAGCCACTGATTACTGTATAAATGTCACTGGCAGGGAAGGGGTTAACACTAGGTAGCGATCAAGGGGTTAAATGTGTTCCCTAGTGTGTGTTCTAACTGTAGGGGGGATGGGACTGACTAGGGAAGGAGACCAATCGGTGGTCATACTTAGTATGAACACACAATCTGTCTCCTCTCCCCTGAGAGAATCGGGATGTGGTCTGTAATGAGCAATCGCTGGTGCCCAGCGGACATCGCGCCCGCCGGGCACCAGCATCGGCTTCTGGGACACGCTGCGGACGCTCACGTGCTCCAACTATAGCGTCTTAAAGAGTCCATGTATAGCTACGGCGATTTGCGCAGCCGTGCAGTATAACTGTGGCGGCTGGTCGGCAAGCGGTTAATCATCCTCCAGGCCGCATCACTTCCTATGGTGATATTCATCAGTAAATCCTCCTCACCTCACTTTCCAACCAGTACCAGCTAATATACCACATAAACCCTTTTTAAAACATTTATTAATGCTTAAAGCTCACAAAACATAAAAACAATTCCGCAATAAGGAAAACCTCCCAGCCTGTCTGTACAGTGTTTTTACTTCTGGTTTACGCTATGACGTCAGAATCCCAAAATCATCACAACTGGCTTTTTCCAATGTGGTTCTACAGCATGTCTCTGGTCTCCAACCACTCTGTGTGTCCTACACTTGTCCTACAGCATGTCTGCAGTCTCCAACCACCCCTGTGTGTCCTACAGAGTTTCTCCAGTCTCCAAAATCCTCTGCCTGTCCTACAGCATGTCTCCAGTCCCCAACCACAACCCTCTGTCCTACATAATGTCCCCAGCCCACTCTCCAACAACCCCTGTGTCCTACAGCATTTCTCTGGTCTCCAACCACACCTTTGTGTCCTACAGTATGTCTCCGGTCTTCAACCACCCCCGTGCGGACCTACAGCATGTCTCCAGTCTCCAGCCACTCCTGTGTGTCCTACAGCATGTCCCAGTTCTCCAACCATGCTTGTGTCCTACAGCATTTCTCCACTCTCCAACCACATCTGTTTGTCCTACAGCATGGCTCCAGTCTCCAACCATCCCCATGTTTCCTACAGCAGGTCTTTGGTCTCCAACCACCCCTGTATGTCCTACAGCATGTCTCTAGTCACCAACCACTACCATGTGTCCTACAGCATGTCTCCGGTTTTCAACCACACCTGTGTGTCCTACAGCATGTCTTTAGTCTCCAACCACCCCTGTGTGTCCCACAGCATGTCTCTAGTCTTCAACCACACCTGTGTGTCCTACAGAATTTCTCCAGTCTCCAACCACTTCTGCGTGTCCTACAGCATGTCTCCAGTCTCCAACCACCCCCGTGTGTCCTACAGCATGTCTCTGGTCCCCATCCACATCTGTTTGATCTACAGCATGTCTTCCATCTCCAACCACACCTTTGTGTCCTACAGCACGTCTCCGGTCTTCAACCACACCTGTGTGTCCTACAGCATGTCTCCGGTCTCCAACCACACCTGTGTGTCCTACAGCATGTTTCCAGTCTCCAATTACCCCTGTGTGTCCTACAGCATATCTCCAGTCTCCAACCACAACTGTGTGTCCTACAGCATGTTTCCAGTCTCCAACCACCCCTGTGTGCCCTACAGCATGTCTCCAGTCCCCAACCACACCCCTGTTTCCTACAGCATCTCTCTGGTCTCCAACCACACCTTTGTGTCCTACAGCATGTCTCCAGTCTCCAGCCAGTCCTGTGTGTCCTACAGCATGTCCCTGTTCTCCAACCATGCTTGTGTCCTACAGCATGTCTCCAGTGTCCAACCTCCCCGTGTGTCCTACAGTGTGTCTCCAGTCACTAACCACCCCCAGTGTTTCCTACAGCATGTCTTTGGTCTCCAACCACCCCTGTGTGTCCTACAGCATGTCTCCCGTCTCCAACCACCCTTGTGTGTCTTACAGCATGTCTCCAGTCTCCAACCACCCCCGTGTGTCCTACAGCATGTCTCCGGTCTCCAATCACACCTGTGTGTCCCTACAGCATGTCTCCAACCACCCCTGTGTGTCCTACAGCATGTCTCCAGTCTCCAACCACCCCCGTGTTTCCTACAGCATATCTCTGGTCACCAACCACCCCCGTGTGTCCTACAGCATGTCTCTGGTCCCCATCCACATCTGTTTGTCCTACAGCGGTTAATCATCCTCCAGGCCGCATCACTTCCTATGGTGATATTCATCAGTAAATCCTCCTCACCTCACTTTCCAACCAGTACCAGCTAATATACCACATAAACCCTTTTTAAAACATTTATTAATGCTTAAAGCTCACAAAACATAAAAACAATTCCGCAATAAGGAAAACCTCCCAGCCTGTCTGTACAGTGTTTTTACTTCTGGTTTACGCTATGACGTCAGAATCCCAAAATCATCACAACTGGCTTTTTCCAATGTGGTTCTACAGCATGTCTCTGGTCTCCAACCACTCTGTGTGTCCTACACTTGTCCTACAGCATGTCTGCAGTCTCCAACCACCCCTGTGTGTCCTACAGAGTTTCTCCAGTCTCCAAAATCCTCTGCCTGTCCTACAGCATGTCTCCAGTCCCCAACCACAACCCTCTGTCCTACATAATGTCCCCAGCCCACTCTCCAACAACCCCTGTGTCCTACAGCAATTCTCTGGTCTCCAACCACACCTTTGTGTCCTACAGTATGTCTCCGGTCTTCAACCACCCCCGTGCGGACCTACAGCATGTCTCCAGTCTCCAGCCACTCCTGTGTGTCCTACAGCATGTCCCAGTTCTCCAACCATGCTTGTGTCCTACAGCATTTCTCCACTCTCCAACCACATCTGTTTGTCCTACAGCATGGCTCCAGTCTCCAACCATCCCCGTGTTTCCTACAGCAGGTCTTTGGTCTCCAACCACCCCTGTATGTCCTACAGCATGTCTCTAGTCACCAACCACTACCATGTGTCCTACAGCATGTCTCCGGTTTTCAACCACACCTGTGTGTCCTACAGCATGTCTTCAGTCTCCAACCACCCCTGTGTGTCCCACAGCATGTCTCTAGTCTTCAACCACACCTGTGTGTCCTACAGAATTTCTCCAGTCTCCAACCACTTCTGCGTGTCCTACAGCATGTCTCCAGTCTCCAACCACCCCCGTGTGTCCTACAGCATGTCTCTGGTCCCCATCCACATCTGTTTGATCTACAGCATGTCTTCCATCTCCAACCACACCTTTGTGTCCTACAGCACGTCTCCGGTCTTCAACCACACCTGTGTGTCCTACAGCATGTCTCCGGTCTCCAACCACACCTGTGTGTCCTACAGCATGTTTCCATCCTCCAATTACCCCTGTGTGTCCTACAGCATATCTCCAGTCTCCAACCACAACTGTGTGTCCTACAGCATGTTTCCAGTCTCCAACCACCCCTGTGTGCCCTACAGCATGTCTCCAGTCCCCAACCACACCCCTGTTTCCTACAGCATCTCTCTGGTCTCCAACCACACCTTTGTGTCCTACAGCATGTCTCCAGTCTCCAGCCAGTCCTGTGTGTCCTACAGCATGTCCCTGTTCTCCAACCATGCTTGTGTCCTACAGCATGTCTCCAGTGTCCAACCCCCCCGTGTGTCCTACAGTGTGTCTCCAGTCACTAACCACCCCCAGTGTTTCCTACAGCATGTCTTTGGTCTCCAACCACCCCTGTGTGTCCTACAGCATGTCTCCCGTCTCCAACCACCCTTGTGTGTCTTACAGCATGTCTCCAGTCTCCAACCACCCCCGTGTGTCCTACAGCATGTCTCCGGTCTCCAATCACACCTGTGTGTCCCTACAGCATGTCTCCAACCACCCCTGTGTGTCCTACAGCATGTCTCCAGTCTCCAACCACCCCCGTGTTTCCTACAGCATATCTCTGGTCACCAACCACCCCCGTGTGTCCTACAGCATGTCTCTGGTCCCCATCCACATCTGTTTGTCCTACAGCATGTCTTCCATCTGCAACCACACCTTTGTGTCCTACAGCATGTCTCTGGTTTTCAACCACACCTGTGTGTCCTACAGCATGTCTCTGGTCTCCAACCACAGCTGTGTGTCCTACAGCATGTATCTGGTCTCCAACCACACCTGTGTGTCCTACAGCATGTCTCTCCGACCTCCAACCACATCTGAGCCATATCTCTTGTAGTATGTCCACAGATCATTTTATGTAGCATCCCATGTACTGAACATTATGTGTGGCCCTTTTTTTATGTCAGTGCTTTATTAGGAACCACGGATCTACCGTATGGGCTTCAATGAGGAAAACAAGTGAAATTTTTAATGGAAGCCCTTTCCTCCAAACCCTATTGGTTATAAAGTATGGTATCTGCCATGTGTTCTTATAAATAGATATAGACAACCACCTGTTTTCCATTAACAAAAAACACAATAAAGTGAAGGAAGTAATCGGAACAGCAAACTCACTTTATTTGGATCTGATGTTGTAGATAAAACCAGAAAACAGTATTTATTTCCAGGTGTTGCAGTCTCCCTACTGCGGCGTCACTTATGGTGACCTCTCAGGTGATAATAGAGATTTGAATTCTGGGAGAAGAGCTTTCCACACACGGGGCAGGAGAACGGTTTTTCTCCGGTGTGGAGCCGCTGGTGGCTGACGAGGTGCGCTCTGCGTGCAAAGGCTTTCCCACACTCGGAGCAGGCGAAGGGCTGCTCTCCGGTGTGGACCACCTTGTGATACAGAAGGCCGGACCGGCGGGAGAAGCTCTTCCCGCACTCGGAGCACACGTGCGGCTGCTCACCGGTGTGCGTCCTCTGGTGGATGATGAGCCAGGCCTTCTGGGCGAAGCGTTGGCCGCACTCCGGGCAGGAGAACGGCTGCTCACCCGTATGAGTCCGCAGATGGTTGGCCAGCCATATTTTCCGAGAGAAACTTCTCCCGCACTCGGAACATGGGTATGGCTGCTGGCCGGTGTGGGTCACCCGGTGCTTGATGAGATTGGACTGATGCGTGAAATGTTTCCCGCACTCCGAGCACTGGTATGGCTTCTCCCCAGTGTGGACCACCTGGTGGGCACTGAGGTTGGTGGTGTTCGAAAAGCGCTTCCCACACACAGAACACGGAAAGGGCTTTTCTCCAGTGTGGACTCGAAGATGGCGGGTCAGCTGCTCCTTGTACAGGAACCGCTTCCCGCACTCTGGACAGGGGAAGGGCCGCTCGTCCGTGTGGATCTTCTGGTGTTTGAGGAGGTCCATTTCCCTTGTGAAACCCTTGCCACATTCGGGGCACGGGAAGGGACGGTCAACCGCATGCACCTTCTTGTGCTTGACAAGGTGAGACTTTAGCGTGAAACGCCTCCCGCAGTCCAGGCACTCGTAGGGCTTCTCGCCGCTGTGGATCCTGAGGTGGTTGACGAGCTCGAACTTCCTCTTGAAACGTTTCCCACACACGGAGCAGAGGCATTTCTTACTGCTGTCCTTGTCTGCAGTTTGTGGTTCATCGGAGAGGCTGTCCAGGGAACCTTCCTCGGCATTGGAGGGTAAAGGAGAGGCAGCTGGGTGTGTGTGGGTAACAGGGACTTCATCTGTTGGGTCGCTTTTAGTGACATCGCAGCTCTCTGAGAACGGCCCAGTAGAGGGTCCACCAGCTGGAAGGACAATCAAAGATATTGGGCTCTATTCACACAAGCAGATAGCATGCAATATTGGGGTGTCCAGACACATTTTCCCCAAATAACGCATATGATAAAACTGTCAATTTACAATACAGTTTTTGTTTTTTTTTTACAGTTTTTACAAACACTCGGTATATACCGCATGAACAGGCTTTAAACTCAGTTTACAGAAGGAAATAAATAATCAAATGCATGCAGTAATTAAGGAATGGGCGAGGCATGCGGTATTTAAGGAATGTGTACTGGTTGCTAGGGAGCGGGCGGCTGCTGGTCTCCTTAACAACCAGTAACTGTCACGGTTGTTAAGGAGCGGGTGCCTGCCGCATCCTTAACAACCGATGAGTCATCAGCTGTCAGCTTAATGTAAAGAAAAGAACTACCGACATTAAACAATCAGGGAGAAAATTGGGTCTGGTATGGATTTTGAGGGGAACCACCATGCCAAAATAGAAAAAAAAAACGGCGTGGGGGTCCCCCCCAAAATCCATACCAGCCCCTTATCCAAGCATTTAGCCCAGCAGGCCAGGAAAGAGGGGGGGGGGGTGGGCAAGTGCCCCCTCCCTCCTGAACCATATCAGGCCACATGCCCCAAAACATGGCGGGGGGGTGCTTTGGGGCAGAGGGCTTTGCCCTCATTCCCCCAAAGCACCTTGTACCTATTTTAATGAGGACAAAGGCCTTTTCCCCACAACCCTGGCCAGTAGTTGCGGGGGTCTACGGGCAGGGGACTTATCAGAATCTGGGAGCCTCCTTTAACAAGGGGGCCCCCAGATCCCGCCCCCCCTCCCATGTGAATGAGTATACTTATTCACCAAAAATATGGTGAAAGTGAATAAAAATGCAACAAAGATTTTTGACAAGTCCTTTAATAAAAAATATTGTCCCCCTGGTGTAGATCCCATGTCAATCACAATGAACACCGGTCGCTGAACCGACAAAGGAAAAAAACCACATAGCGAATAACAGCCCTTGTGACATCATTAACCCAGCATGCCCTGGTCAGTGAAGCTGGATCTACAATCAGGGACAATTTTTTTTTAGTTAGATTTTTTAGTAAAGTACTTGTCAAAACTGCCTCCTGTGTTTTTTTTTACACTACACTTTTTTTTGGGTGAATGAGTAGGGGTACTATGTACTCCTACTCATTCACATGGGGGGGGGCTGGGATCTGGGGGCCGCCTTGTTAAAGAGGGCTTTCAGATTCCAATAATCCCCCCGCCAGCAGACCCCAACAAGCACTGTCCAGGGTTGTGGAGAAGAGGCCCTTGTCTCCATCAACATGGGGACAAGGTGCCTTGGGGGGGGGAGCAGAGTGCCTCCTGCCCCAAAGCACCCCCCCATGTTGAGGACATGTGGCCTAGTATGGTTCAGGAGAGGTGGGGGGCGCTTGCTTGTCCCCCCCCCCTATTCTGGCCTATCAGGTTGCATACTCGGATGTGGTAAGATACTGATTTGTGAATGCAGCCCATTAGCCCCAAATCAAGATATCAATATATCATTATAACTCCCCATCTCCTGAAATACTCTGCACTGCTGGAGCACTTTTTACTCACCTGTGTCAATCTCTATTGGAATCTCCTCTTCTTTCACTGTCACTCGAATTACTTCTTCCTCATTCTCATTATCTTCTTCTTTTAACTCTTCTTTAATTGGATTAACACCACTCTGGTCTCCACCATACTAGATTAAAAAAAAAAATTATATGGAACTGCCATTACTGACATCCCTTTAGATGTTCTTCATGACTTGGTGCCACCCACCTGATCATGGTGTGCGTAGATATGATCCTCCGGTATGGAATCCCGGGAATACAGAGGATGGGGACATCTCTCTGGTGGGTTCCCATTACTGGATCCATCTGTAGGAAACACACACACTGACTGAATACATTGTTTATATGTTTTTATCAGATGATGGGGGATCTAGGTGGACCCTCCGTACTGCTCTCTCCTTTACAATAAAGTCTCCAGTGAGCTTCTTGTGCTTCAGACTGTGGGGTACAGACCTGCTGCTCGAACCTGTCTGTTCCTGCATCAAAAAGGTAAGCCACCAAGGATCAGGACCCTAAAGACTGAAGACCACCATGCGCCCAGGACAAGGTTTGTGGTATACCAGGACCAGGAGTGGATTCAGTTGTGTTTTTGTTTAAATGCTAGTGATCCAATGAAACCAGAGACTACCTTTGCCTTACAGCCCTAAAAGTAGTTCATTGCATGCAGTTCTAAAGAGATGGTAACATGTGCACCACCGTACAGTTTGGGCCCCACTGTTAGCTGCCTCATCAGTGCTATGTGTTTCTATGTGTTTCTCAGATGATGGGGGACCCTCCCTACTACTCTCTCCTTTACAATAAAGTCTCCTCTTACCCGGTGATGTGAGGGGCGGCTGATTCTCCATCATGACGTCCCTGGAAAGAAAGGAGAACTTACCAACAGGAAAGGAAGGTGACAAAAGGAAACAATTCATAATATTATCACACCACGGCACTGACTTCATCAGGAGATCTCTTAAAGACTTCATCAGGAGTCTGGGGATGCTGCATCCTGCTTATACTCCTGATGAAGTCATTCAACGAAACGCATCGAGGAAAGTTTAGCAGGTGACATCCTCAGGCTGGTTCATGGTACCTACCCTGAGTGTAAGGACAAGCCTGGGATTTACTTCTAATACAGCTCATGGCGCCCGGAACTTTCTAGTTGCGTTGGGACCTTACTGTAGAGCAGAGTCTTTCCATGCTTGCATGAAGCTTCTCATATTTCTCAGTGTACTTAATGTAAGGACAGTTCTACCACTTCCATACCGTACACTTTCACCCCCTTCCTGCCCAGGCCAGTTTTCAGCTTTCAGCATTGTCACACGTTGAATGACAATTGCGGAGTCATGCAACACTGTACCCTAAATGACATTTATATAATTTTTTGAGATAGAGCTTTCTTTTGCTGGTATTCCTGTTTATTCCTAAACAAACGAAAAATGGCCAAAAATTTTGAAAAAAATAAAAACTTTCTTTGTTTCTGTTATAAAATATCATTTCTCCTTCGCTGATGTGCACTGTTGAGGCGGCACTGATGGCACTAATGAGGTGGCACTGATGAGGCAGCACTGATAAGCTGCACTGATGGGGTGGCACGGATGGGCACTGATGAGGCAGCACTGATGGGCACTAATGAGGTGGCACTAATGGGCACTAATGAGGTGGCACTGATGGGACTGCACTGATGGGCAATGATGAGAAAGAACTGATGAGCACTAACGAGGTGGCACTGATGGGCACTAACGAGGCGGCACTGATCGACACTAATGAGGCAGCACTGATGGGGCTGCACTGATGGGCACTTATAAGCTGCACTGATGGGCAATGATGAGAAGGAACTGATAAGCACTAACGAGGCGGCACTGATGGGCACTAACGAGGCGGCACTGATCGACACTAATTAGGCAGCACTGATGGGCCTGCACTGATGGGCACTTATAAGCTGCACTGATGGGCAATGATGTGAAGGAACTGATTGGCGCTAACGAGGTGGCACTGATCGACACTAATGAGGCAGCACTGATGGGCAATGATGAGAAGGAACTGAATGGCACTGATGAGGCAGCACTTATGGGCACTAACAAGGCGGCACTGATGGGCATTAATGAGGTGGCACTGATGGGCACTAATGAGGCGGCACTGATGGGCACTAACAAGGCGGCACTGATGAGCACTAATGAGGCGGCATTGATTACGCAGCACTGATGGGCACTAACAAGGTGGCACTGATGGGCACTAATAAGGCAGCACTGATGGACACTAACGAGGCAGCACTGATGGGAATTAACGAGGCGTGACTGATTAGGCAGCACTGATGGACACTAATGAGGCGGCACTGATGGGCACTAACAAGGCGGCACTGAGGAGGCAGAACTGATGAGGCGGCACTGATAAGCTACACTGAAGGGAACTGCTGGGGCTGACCTAATTATCAGTGTAAACAAAACTAAACAAAACACTGTCAGGATTAGGTTATCGGCTCGCTTTTCCTCACACAGTGACAGCGCTGAGGAAAGGGAAAGCCAATAACCGAGGGGGGGGGGGGTTATATGCACGGGGCGTGTTCTGGGAGGCCATATAACACGCTAATGAGGAGGATAATAAAGCATTATGAGGGCTCATTTACAGGGGAAGCAGGTGTCTGAGCCTTGGTTTTACCGCCCTTTGACAACCCATCTAAACTAGGACATATCGCCTCCTCGCTGCCTGTCAAACACCATCTGGGTGCAAGGGCTACCATCCAGCTCTTAGACTATTTGGCTGGATTTGCTGTTTCTGTCTTTCCCACATTGAGAGAACCTATGGAGGTGGAATGATGGAAAAACAATCCTTTATGGATCCATTGGGTTTTCCTATTTGAATGTTTTTTGGGTTTTTTTTGTCCAATGAGAGATTTGGAGACGATGGTGAAATGTGCATCTGACCCTTATAAATTGAGGTCCGTGTCATCTGGTGAATGAGCCTATCAGGGTGGGTGGAGCACATAGAGTGGTCTAGTTATAAAGCATTCGTTGGACGAATGTCACAAGCCTTCGCCCAGGCTGCAGGAATATTCTCCAATACTAGGACTTTATTCTCCATCTCCATCTAGTGGGCAAAATGTGTTTTTTTTTTTTTTTCTAATTGAAGTATTTCAGAAAAAAAATACCACATTTTGTCCACTAGATGGCGGTGACCATTTTAAGACGTTTGCTGGTCCTCCAGCGACACCCGTCATGTCGGTTCCCGATTTGCTGCCAACTTAAGCCATAAGCCAAAGGGCTGAGGGCGCTGGATCCATTTCCAAGGATGGCTGCTTTTCACATTATAAAAAATGAAATTTTCCAAAAATTATTTAGGGCCGGTCCACATCATATTGGGGTGTGGGTCAAAGCCGTGTTCCGTGCGCGCTTCCCGCAACGCGTTTACAATGCCGCGCCTTTGCAATCTGCTGCGGGTGCCAGTATAATGCGAACCACGCCCCAAAAGCAGATCCCAAACGCAGTGCATTTACGGGCACCAGATCGCATTGAGCCACAATACCGATGCGACTTGGCGCAGTGCGTTTTTGAAAAAGTAGTGCGTACGCTACTTTTTCTGCGTTCTGTTGCGATGTGCGATGCTGCAAAATCGTATGGCACTGAATGCAAGAATCGCACAGGAATGCAGAAAGCTCTCCTGTGCGATTCAGGTGTGAACTGGCCCTCAAAAAAAAAATGAGGGGGGAGAATTGGAAAAATTTAATGGGCTGCAAAATCGTACCACACTGATTTGCACAGGAGTCGCACAAGAACGTGGACCACGCATTCGGATTTGAACCAGCCCGAAAAAAAAGGGGGGGGTGTGTTTGCAAAAATGTAAAGGGCTGAAAAATCGTAACTGCACTAAATTGCACGGGAGTCGCTCAGGAATGTTGACCTTGCTCCTGTGAGATTCAGATTTTAGCCGACCCTCAAAAAAAAAAAAAAAGGGGGGGGGGGGGTTTGTAAAATTTTAATGAGCTGCAAAATCGTACCACACTGAATTGCACGGGAGTCGCACAAGTACATGGACGACGCTCCTGTGCAATTCAGATGTGAACCGGCCCTCAAAAAAAAAAAAAGAGGGGGGAGAGTTGCAAAAATTTAATGGGCTGCGAAATCGTACCACACTAATTTGCAGGGGAGTCGCACAAGAACGTGGACCACGCATTTGGATTTGAACCAGCCCGAAAAAAAAGGGGGGGGTGTGTTTGCAAAAATGTAAAGGGCTGAAAAATCGTAACTGCACTAAATTGCACGGGAGTCGCTCAGGAATGTTGACCTTGCTCCTGTGAGATTCAGATTTTAGCCGACCCTCAAAAAAAAAAGGGGGGGGGGGGTTTGCAAAATTTTAATGGGCTGCGAAATCGTACCACACTGAATTGCACGGGAGTCGCACAAGTACATGGACGACGCTCCTGTGCAATTCAAATGTGAACCGGCCCTCAAAAAAAAAAGGGGGGGGGGCGCGCTTGCAAACATTTTTAATCAGTTGGATAGCGCAGCTGTAAGAGCTATATTATAAAATTTATAAATTATATTATTAAATAATAAAGACTATAAAAAAAATAGAAATAAAAAATAAAATAAAAATTTTGATTAGTTGTAGGAGATACATTATAATATTTATAAATTATATTATTAAATAATGTATTAAAATATTGAAAAATAATAATAAATATTAATTAATATTTTAAAAAAATAATAATAAAAGGTTATAATATCAATAGAATTGCATATTTGCTTTGATAAGCAGTACATAATTTTAATTATGTATATATATCTTATTATACAAACATATATTTTGTAAATAAATAATAAAAAAAAATTAAAAATAGAATAAAATATTATTGTAAGCATTAAAAAAAATAAAAAATCCTATAAAAAGTGAATGATGTCCTGTTGCAGTTTTCTCTTATTTTTTTATTACATTATTAGATCACATGATAATACTTTCTTTAAAAACAGGAATTCGCAGTGGATCGCCTACGTTTGCGCATATGGAAAGCGCGGCGGAACTTGGTGCGGCGTACGATGTGACGTGTATTCATATTATTGCCATTTAATTGCCAATATTTGGTTACAATGTAACAGTAGTGCTCCATGCATGCACTATGTATCATTGTCTCAGTCTACTCACATGTGACAGGAGAAGACGTAGTTACGCTCCGCCAGCAATGAGTTCTGTACTCACACGGACAGACATAGCCACAGGAAGATGCTAGCGTTGCATCATGGGTAAAGGAAGAAAGGACTACCCCTTTAAGAGTGACCCCGCCCCCTGTGCCAGTTGTCATGGGTTGGGAGTGAGGCTTGGAACGCAGAAGCAGGAAGTGGTGGGATAAACTTGGATTTAGAGACCTCTTTTCCTGCTACACTGATATCCATCCAGAGGAGGTGAGGACACGTTTTGTTGGGTGTTTTGGGTGTTTTCCTTCAATTATCTAAGAGACACAGAAAGGTTTTTGTTCGTTGGCCGCCACCGTAGATGGAAAATAATGGGTGAAAAGTGTTTTTGGCTGCTTCCCCATGCAAGATACCTGGCAGGTGATGACAGTAGTTTCCCACCGGTCGATTACGGTTGGCCGTTTGTTCCTTGCCACACCGCCATCCTAATTTGGTAACTTTTAATATAACAATTGGACATAGTAAAAGGTAAAAGGTTGGTGACCAAAGAGAGTACATCCACAATATACGGACATTTGCGATCACCATAAATCAGCGAGTCGGGGCATCAGAAAATAATGGCAAGAGGTTGACGTGACTCAGCCACAGTGTACTTGTAGATGGTTAGGCCTTATCAGTAATGGTTGCCCATCAACAACACCATTTTTGGCCAAACTTTCTGAGATGGCTGACTCTGCATACACTGTCCAGAGATGTCTACCTGAGCATCAAAAAAAAAATGGTGGGAAGGCATGAGCGAAATGGTTCATGATGATGGCCCAACCAGGGTTGGGCAGCTTCATGGATCATGACTACCTAGGAATATCAACCGGCTCAATACAACTTTGGAGCACCCAGTCAACGCCAAAGAGTGTATGGGCTGATAGGCAAAGGCAGGTAGCTGTCTCTGTTATGGCTAGGGTTGCCACCTCATCCCTTTAAAACCGAACATGTATTAATTACACAGGTTCTGTGGCTGATTAAGGTGGTAATTAAACTCACTTGGTGCCTTATCTGCTTTAAATTAGCCTCAGAACCTGTGTAATTCATATGTGTTCGGGTTTAAAGGGATAAGGTGGCTACCCTAGTTATGGCCCTCTTGTCCTCATGCAGAAAAATCACCAGTTTAGACGTGGCCACCTGCTGTATCCTCATCCTTAGAAATCAGGATGCTGCTCCTTACCTCTGCCTGTCCCTACTACATGCTTGTTTTGCGGGTAGACAGAGTCTAGGATGGAATAGCTCATTGTAAGATGCAAAGCACATCATGGACTATGCCTTCCCATAAGCAAAGTGTAGAGGTGGCCATGGTTGAGGAAACTAGAGCTTGTAAGCAAAACGTACATTATAGGTGGGGTGGTCATGGGTGGGGAGACCAGAGCCCATAAGCAAAGCATACACTAGAGGTGGCTTTGGGTGAGGAGACCAAAGCTTGTAAGCAAAGCGTACACTTGAGGTGGCCACGGGTGAGGAGACCAAAGCTTGTAAGCAAAGGATTCACTAGAGGTGGCCTTGGGTAAGGAGAACAGAGCTTGTAAGCAAAGTATTCACTAGAGGTGGCCTTGGTTGAGGAGTTCAGAGCTTGTAAGTGTACAATAAAGGGGGCCATGGATGAGGAGATCAGAGCTTGTAAGCAAAGCGTACACTGGAAGTGGCCTTGGTTGAGGAGTTCAGAGCTTGTAAGTGTACAATAAAAGGGGGCCATGGATGAGGAGATCAGAGCTTGTAACCAAAGCGTACACTGGAGGTGGCCTTGGGTGAGGAGATCCGAGCTTTTAAGTGTAGCGCTACCCCCGGAGGAGCCGCTTAAGTTTGTTAAGTCCGTTACTCTGCCTCTCAACCCCAGTAACAATCTCAGCCCCCTCTGGCACACTTGGCAATAGTGTACGTACAAGGACCAATGAGAAACACACACGTTATGATAAAACACAGAAATTCTTTACTGCAATATTTCTGTGGAAAAGTAACAAACAGTAACAATATATATGTTCAAGTAATGCAATGGGAGAGCAATAACTGAGGTTAAAAGCAATATAGCTCAATACTATATTCAGGCTGCTTTCAGGGGATTCAAAACCTAAGAATAACCTCAAAAGCAGAGGCACACTTACATGGCAAATAAATCACAATATGGCAATCAGTATCCGATTGGTTACCTTTACTCAGGTTGGCTCTATTAGTCCAGGCAGGAGGAGAGCAGAGGAATGACCCTCTTTGTGTCAGGCCTTGTCAGGTCTCTCACTTACCAGACCGGAGAGTCCACTTGGGCAGAGGGTAGGCTCCCTTACGTATCCGACTCGCGGCCCCTGGTAGAGCAGACAGGAAGCACACGAGTGCGGAGTGGTATGAGAGCCTGTGCAGGAGTCCATATTCCGGAAGCTAGCAGTCTTCAAACAGCAGATGATAGTCAGAGGCACAGGCAACAGATGCTGAGCAGGAGCTAAAGACGGGTCAAAGCACAGGCTGGGTTCGGCAACAGGCGGGCAGGGGGAGGTACAGGAGGAGCAGGCAGAAGTGAGGTCAAACAAGCCGGGGTCAGATGCAGGCGGAGGTCAGAAAAGTCCAAAAGGCAGGCCGGGTCGTCAACAGATCAGGAACTAGGAACAGGAAACAGGAACTAGGCACGGAGCTGTTGATCAGGCAGCACTGATCAGGGGGAGAGGAAAGCCTAAATAGGCTGATTGGCGCCCAACGCCGTGCCCGTGCGTGCACCGTTACGCACAGGCGCCTGCGCACCCGCACGTGCCCAAGTGCACCCCCGGACAGCGGCGCGCACACCAGCACCACCAAACACATAGTAGCGCCCACAGGCGAACGCGTCCGGGCGCCACCGCGTCCGTCACGGCCAGCCGGAATGCCAACACCAGTGCCCATAGAGGCAGGCGCCCGCGCACCCGCAGGAAAGCGCGCACCAACGCGCCCCGGCGCACAACGACGCCCGAACAGGCCTCTTTCTTCTGTCCCGACTCCACAGGCCCAACTTTAAACACTTTATTCATATCAACATGTAATGGCTTAACTACCTAGATAAACTGCTGCGCACACCCACTGCATATACAGAGCCCTGAATATGTGTGTGCGGGTCCGTATGGCACTAGTAGCTTCAGTCCTTTTGAAGAACAGATAAAACGTTGTGTCTTCAGCTAGCCACTTTCGTTGGTGCACTTAAACTCCTGAAGAGCAGGGCCAAACTACACAACTGGCCCGGATTATCAAATGAAGAAGGCAGGATATTTCTCAGCCAGGTGAAAGGACAATGGTGTCTGTATACAGTGTCCCTGGAAATGAATGGCCTTATCCTTTAGCCCTGTGGCACTAAAAGTGTCAGCAAGATGACTAACAGCAATGATGTCTGTATACTGTGTCCATTTACCTTTTTCTGTGGTGCAGTGTCCCTGTTTCCCTCAGGTCTAATCTATTTCTCCACCTTGTGCTGTCTGAATTCTCCTCAGGAAACCAGAGCTTGTAAGCAAAGCGTTCATTATACTGTATGTGGCCATGGTTGAGGAGACCGGAACTTCTAAGCAAAGGGTACACCAGAGGTAGCTATGGTAGATGAGGCTTGTAAGAAAACCATTCACTAGAGGTTGCCAGGGTTGGGGAGACCAGAGCCCATAAGCAAAGTGTACACTAGAGATCCCCTCAGGTAAGGAGACCAGAGCTTGTAAGCAAAGCATTCACTAGAGGTGGCCATGGATGGGGAGACCAGAGCTTGTAAGCAAAGCGTTATACTATAGAGGTAGCCATGGGTGAGAAGACCAGAGTTTGTAAGCAAAGGGTACACTAGAGGTGGCCATGGTTGAGGAGGCCAGAGCTTGTAAGCAAAGGGTACACTAGAGGTGGCCATGGTTGAGGAGGCCAGAGCTTGTAAGCAAAGCGTTTACTAGAGGTGGCCATAGTTGTGGAGATCAGGGCTACTAAGCAAAGCGTTCACTAGAGGTCGCCAAGTGTGAGGAGACCAAAGCCAAATCCAAGTTGCCAAATTGATATTATTTTTCTGCACTCAATAGGCCCCTCCTAGTTATCTGCCAATTTTTGATAAGGGGATATTGCCAAAAAGAGGCTTCATAGTGGTCTTTATCTCGTACATAAACTATAAATGACAAATATTGTGTATTTCTTGGTCAGCTTAGTTGTCCTAATTCTTGGGAATTTGTCTCCTACCCATTTTCTACTTCCAAAGGTGTTACATTGGGCCTCCCAGCCTGAAGATGGAGGAAAAGAGGAGTGAGATGACCGAAAGGATATTAAACCTCACCCTGGAGATCATCTACCTGCTGACCGGAGAGGTGAGGAGGATTCTGAGAGGTCACATGACATCACTCTTATCTCTATTAATAAAACACAGACCTGACTGGAGAGGCGAGGAGAGTTCTGGGAGGTCACATGACATCAATCGCGTTTCTTTTATTTCTCATTTTAGAGCCCATCTGGGAAGTCTGATAACCGTTTGACCATCACATTGCCTCTACCTCATTCCCTGAAACCCCAGAGAAACAATGACAAGAAGATTCTAGAAGTCACCAAGAAGATCATTGAGCTGCTGACAGGAGAGGTGAGCAGTGCGGGGAATTCTGGGACATTATCCAGTAACGGACAAGGGATGTGTCTGGATGGTGACTGTATCATTGTGTGTGTCAGGTTCCTATAAGGTGTCAGGATGTCACTCTCTATTTCTCCAAGGAGGAGTGGAAGTATTTAGAAGGACACAAGGACCTCTACAAGGACGTCATGATGGAGGACCACCAGACCATCACATCTCCAGGTAAGAGGCAAAGCCCGGGGTCTGTTAGTAAAGGGTAGACTTGTATTCTAATGACCTGACCATAATGTTTTGTTAGCAGATTTATCTGAAGGTGCTCCAGTAGAGTTTTCAGCTCATATCGAGGAGGAACCCGAGGAACATCATGTTGAGGAGGAACCTGAGGAACCCGAGGAACCTCTACGCCTGGACATCTCCACCCTGACAGAACAGGAGCAGTACACAGTTACTCATATTAAAGAGGAACCTCTCCTAGAAGAAGATCTATCTCATGCCGAAATGTATACACCTTCGGAATATGACCATCTCCATATTAAAGAGGAGCCCATCTCATGGGAGCAGATAAGTACTTCACACCCAAGCATCTACACACCTCTGGACCTTTCTCAGTACATTGCGCCCCCGAGGATTAAAGAGGAACCGCTCTCCAGAGCGAAGAGCTCCATGAACGCCCTTTCTGCAGAGACCCAGTACACTCAGGGCCGCCAGGCATACGTCAGGGCAAGGCCACACTTCTGCTTCTTCTGCCAGAAAAATTTCAGTAGCGGCCCAGAGCTCCTCCGGCACCAAGTCGTCCACAAGGGCATGCGCTCGTTCCTGTGCTCCCAGTGCGGAGAGACTTTCCCCACCAGCTCCCTTCTCTCCGTCCACCACAGACTACACAAAGGGATGCAGGTCTACCCGTGCAGCGAATGCGGCAAATGCTTCAGCTGTAGCGCCCACTTGACCCTTCACCAGAGGGTCCACACAGGGGAGCGGCCGTTCTCCTGCCCAGACTGCGGTAAACGGTTTAATCGCAATGCCCACCTGACAGTACACCGGCGCATTCACACCGGGGAGAGGCCTTACTCTTGCAACTTCTGCGGCAAGAGCTTCAACTGCAGCGCCAGCCTCATCGTCCACCGCCGGATCCACACGGGAGAGAAGCCCTACCCCTGCTCTGAATGCGGCAAACCCTTCTCTACCAATTCCGACCGCATGAAGCACCAGAGGACGCACGGCGGCTCTCGGCCCTTCTCCTGTCCGGACTGCAGCCAGAGGTTCACTTGTAGGCCGGATCTCCTCAAACACCAGAAGGTCCACGCTGCTGAGAAGCCGTACTGCTGCTCTGTGTGCGGGAAACGCTTCGCTCAGAAGGCTTTGCTGATGCTGCACTATCAGACACACGCGGACTAGGGGGTGGGGAGGAACGTGTAAATAAAAAAAAAACGAAAAATAAAATGGTGTCTTTTGGTTTTTTTTTTTTTCTTCATCCAAGTCATTTTTTGCCTCACTTACACCCCATTCACACTTGTGCGACTTGTCATACGACTTTAGACATCAAAGTCGCATGGCAAGTCGTACCCCATGTTTTCCAATGATAACCATTCTTATACGTGCGACTTAAAGTAGTAGCAACTTTTAAGTAGTTCATGCACTACTTTGGTCCTACTTCCTTGCAACTTGAGGGCCCTAGACTTCAATGTTAACCCTCAAATGTTGCATGAAAGTTCAACCTGAATGTTTTACATGCAATAGTGGGTCTGACTTTGCAGAGGGACAACAAGTCACACCCATCCAAAGCTGCCCTTTAAAGTTGGAAGACTTTGGAGTCGTACAAGTGTAAATGGAGCCTTAGGCTCCACTCACACTAGTGCGACTTCAAAGTCCAACGTTGATGCAACTTTGGATGGGTGCAACTTGGATGCGACCTTGGTTTTGACCAATGATAATGGACAGCTGTTGCACAAATGTCGTATGTATAACATTCAGGTATGACTTTCATGCACTTACATTGCAGTCTCTGGCACACAAGTCGCATAAAAATTTTGACCAAATTAGTGCAGGAACCTTTTTAAAGTCGTTGTGACTATAAGTCGTACATATTTGAGTGGTTGCCGTTAAAAGACATGGGGTGCAACTTGTAATGCGACTTTAGTGTCCAAAGTTACAGTGTGAATGGAGCCTTAAGCCTTGTGCGATTTGTCATGAGACTTTGGACATCAAATAAGCATGACAAATCGCACACCACCCTTCTTTTCAATGGCACCAGTTCAAATTACTGAGACTTAGAAAAGGTGCCTGCACTACTGGTCCATAGAACTTTACTTTTGTAAATAGGGATCCTGGTCCACAGTCTGCACTGGGGGTGACCTGATCCAGTCTTCATTGGGGAATGGAGGGTCCTTGTCCAAAGTCTGCACTAGGGAGCCCTGGTCCATAGTTAGGACTTAGGGTGGCCTGGTCCACGGCCTTACCCGGGGGGGGGGGGGGGGGGATATGGGGTGTCCTGGTACACAATCTGCACTGTACTGGGGTTGACCTGGTCCATAGTCTTCACTAGGGGGAAAGGGGGGTCCTGGTCAACAATTTGCACTGGAGTCTTGGTCTATAGCCTGTATTGAGGTTGACCTGGTCCATAGTCTTCCTTGGGAATAGGGAGGGGTCCTGGTTTACAGTCTGTACTAAAGCCCTTGTCCATAGTTAGGACTGAGGGTGACATTTGGAGTGTTCTGGTCTACAGTCTGCACTAGGGAGCCCTGGTCCATATTCTTTACTGGGGAAATATGGGGTGTCCTGGTCCACAATCTGCATTGCACTTAGTATGGCCTGGCCCATAGTCTTCACTGGAGGAGGGGGGGGGGGGTCCTGGTCCATAATTTGCACTGGAGCCCTGGTCCATAGCATGTACTGGGGTGACCAAGTCCACAGTCCGCCCTGGTCCATAGTATTCAATGGGATTGGGGGGTTCTAGTCCACAGTCTGTACTGAAACCCTTATCCATCATCTGCACTAGGGAGCCCTGGTCCACAGTTAGGACTGAGGGCGTCCTGGTCCACAGTCTGCACTAGGGAGCTCTGGTCCAAAGTTAGGATTTAGGGTGGCCTAGTTTGTAGTCTTTGTTGGGGGACTATGGGATGTCCTGGCCCACAGTCTGCACTGCACTGGGGTTGACTTGGTCCATAGTCTTCACTGGGGGGAATGGGGGGTCTTGGTCCACAATTTGCACTGGAGCACTGGTCTATAGCATGAACTGGGGTGACCAAGTCCAAAGTCAACCCTGGTCTATGGTCTTCACTGGGAATTGGTCCACAGTCTGAACTGGAGCCCTTGTCCATAGTCTGCACTAGGGATTGCTGGTCCATAGTTGGGACTGAGGGTGGCCTGGTCCAAAGTCTTTACGAGGGGGGGGGAGGGATATGGGGTGTCCTGGTCCACAGTCTGCACTGTACTGGGGTTGACTTGGTCCGTAGTCTTCACTGGGGGGAAAGGGGGGTCCTGGTCCACAATTTTCACAAGAGTCTTGGTCTATAGCCTGTATTGAGATTGACCTGGTCCATAGTCTTTACTGGGAATGGGGGGGGGGGGGGGTCCTGGTCCACAGTTTGTACTAAAGCCCTTGTCCATAGTTAGGACTGAGGGTGGCATTTGGAGTGTCCTGGTCCACAGTCTGTACTAGGGACCCCTGGTCCATATTCTTTACTGGGGAAATATGGGGTGTCCTGGTCTACAATCTGCACTGCACTGCACTGTTTGGCCTGGTCCATAGTCTCAACTGGATGAACTGGCAGAGGGGTCCTGGTCCACAATTTGTACTGGAGCCCTGGTCTAGAGCATGTACTGGGTTGACCAAGTCCATAGTCAGCCCTGGTCTATAGTCTTGAATGGGATTGGGGATCCTAGTCCACAGTCTGTACGGAAACCCTTATCTATTGTCTACACTAGGAAGCCCTGGTCCATAGTTAGGACTGAGGGTGTCCTGGTCTACAGTCTGCACTAGGAAGCCCTGGTGCAAAGTTAGGACTTAAGGTGGCCTAGTTTATAGTCTTTTTTGGGGGGGAATATGGGGTGTCCTGGTCCACAGTCTGCACTGCACTGGGGTTGACTTGGTCCATAGTCTTTCCTGGGGAGAATGGGGGGTCCTGGTCTATAGCCTGAACTTGGGTGACCGAGTCCATAGTCAGCCCTGGTCCATAGTCTTCACTGGGAATTTGTCCACAGTCTGTACTTGAGCCCTGGTCCATAGTTAGGACTGAGGGTGGTCTGGTCCAAAGTCTTCACTGGGGGGGGGGGGTCCTGGTCCACAGTCTGTACTGGGTAGGGGGCTTTTAGGATGGCTGCAGCAATGGTGGAAGAATGGTGCAGTGCTAATTGTGGTAACCCAGAGCAACCAATCTTCATTCATACTAATGAATTTACGCAGGTAGAAGATACAATTGTAATTGGTTGCTATGGGTTACTGCTCTTACATTTGTTTGCTGAAGGGGTTACTGCACCCAGTGTCCGTTGCCATAGCTCGTTTCTCTACACCGTGGTTGCTACGGGTTCCTAGAGTTAGCCTTGGTTGCTATGGGTTATTGCTCCTAGCTATGGGTCACTACACGTATCCTTGGTTGCTATGGGTTACTGCACTTAGCAATTGTTGCTACGGGTTCCTAGAGTTAGCCTTGGTTGCTACCGGTTACTACACTTATCCTTGGTTGCTATGGGTTACTGCTCATTTGGGTTTTTTACTGTGGGTTACAGCACCCAGCTCCTTGTATCCCACATAGAAAAGCCAGTATGGTCACACTGGACTCTTTTGGACACAGAACAACTCCCCCAACAAATTCCACCGCGTCAGATTTCTGTGCATTATGGGAAATGTAGTGCAGAAAGAGAGCACCCATTCCCCGGAGAGCCGCACTGAGGCTTGGAACGCAGAATCAGGAAATCACCTGGAACGCAACAACCCGGAAGTGACCCTCGTGGACAGCAGAGCCACGCCCGTGAGCCTCAAAAAACCCGGAAGTCAGACAGCAAGGACGACCTATGGAACGCAAATCATCACTGTAGGCCGGAAGTGACCAAAGCTTATCAGGAAGTGGTGTCTTTTTTTTCCCTTTAAAGGGAGTTTAGTGTGGTATTTCGGGGAGATTCGGAGGCAGCTGTACTCAGGTGACTGTCAGTGCCCCCTCCACCCACCATATATTCCATAATATATACTGCAGGGAACTATTCCTCTAATGATGGCCACATGGCTAAAGGAGGGGGGGAAGGGCTATTGGCTGCAGCCATAATGGGGGAAATAAATTGAAGTTGGGAAAGTGAGGGGACATATTTGAAGGCTCACAGCTCATTTCCTGTTCGATGACGCCAGCTATAGTTTTGGTGCCTTTTCATACCTAACATGGTGGCCAACTATGAAATGTAGACGTTACTCCCATAAAACGCGTCCCTGGGTGCCAACTCACCTCCTCCGCCCATTGACAATAACGAACTTCTCTATTGGTTGCCATGTCATACCACAATAATGTTTCCACATAGTCTATAAGATGGTTCCACCAGTAGATGGTGAAGAACTTGTCATAAAGTTTTCGCTTTGTCTTCGTTCCTCTAAGACGAAGGAGGTTTCTCAGCCGGTTCAGCTCATTATTCTTCCCATCTTCTTCCCCGCAGGCTTCCCAGAACCCACCGACATCAGGATGGAGCTCGACCACAGGCCAGTATCGGAGGACATTATCAGCCTCACCCTGGAGATCATCTTCCTTCTGACCGGCGAGGTGAGCTTCCTGCCCCATCCGTAGATGGGTCTATGTCGTGCTGAGACAGAAAGTGATGGTAAACCCACAATTTTATAGTTGTCACCAAAACAGGAACAAAGAGAAAATCTTCCAATGGGGACACCTGTTCTACTGAGAACCTTCTAAGAAGGGGTTTGCCCTCACTTGCTATGGTGTCTCTGGGGAAGAAAGCCAGTTAGATCCTTCCAATAAAAATTTGACAGGAGGTTACCTATTCCCCACATTAAGGAGTAGGTAGATGGCTTACAAATGGCTGAATTTTTTTTTTCCCGAAGCCATCTTAGATACTAAGGGGTTATTTGTCCCATAGTCACCTGCCCACCTAGATCATTTGGCTTTTAGTCTGCATTTCAATATTGAATGGGTCCAGATGGTAGATCACCATATCTCAACTAGTATTCTGTGGAACCCTTGGGTTCCTTCAGAGTTTGCTGGTGAGAACTAAAATTATGTTTCCCCTCATTATGGAGGTTGCTGGTGAGAACTATGATAGGGCTTCCCCTCATTATGGAGGTTCCTGGTGAGATATATGATGTGGCTTCCCTTGTAGACATTATGGAGAGACTTCCCCCTCCTAGGTAAAGAAAGTGAAGACAGATCTTTCCAATACAAACTTGACAGAGTTGCTACTTGTTACCCAGTTTAAGTAGATGACTCGGAAAATGGTTGCATTTCCTTGTAGTCATCTGTTTACCTGGATGACTTGGATTTTGGTCTGCATTCAGATATTGAATGGGTCCAGAGGGATGTAAGGAGGAACCTCTCCATCTGACCACCAAGGAAAGGAGGCCCCTATTCCACTGGTGGTCAATATAACTGGGACCTTTTGCCACTGACCACCAACGTAAGAAGACACCTCTCCTGCAGATCAAACAAATTGTAATGGGAATTGTAGATATGGGTTCCCCAAGGCCTGAAAATGATTGCAAGGGTTCCTCCCGGGTAAAAAGTTTGAGGAAGGCTGTAGATGGATGTGGGAAGCCATATTGGATGCCAAGTGGCTAATTGTCTTCTAGTCTCCCATTGTGTTGACCTGAATAACTAGGATTTTGGTTGACCTTTATATGTTGAATGGGTCCAGGTGGTAGATCACCATCATCAACCAGGATTCTGTGGATCCTTAGGGTTCCTTCAAAGGTTGCTGGTGACAGTTGTCTAAGACAGGGTTTTCCTGGATAGCTAGGATTTTGGTTGGAATGGGTCCAGATGGTAGATGGGTGTGATAACTGTCTCTCCTTTCCCATGGAGTTCAGTTGGGGCGGAGGACATTGGGGTCTCTCATTTATGACCACAACTTCATCTATAACGCTTTTTTATTTTCACCCTCAACTTCCAGGACTATAAAGTGGTCGGGAAGTCCAGCAAATTTGCTAATAAAGGTATCCTTGGCTCAAAAGGGGCCAACAGCGCCAAGAGGCTGATGGTGCCACCAACGCCCCGATCGGTGACGGCAGACAAGAAGGTTCTGGAGGTCAGCAACAAGATCATCCACCTACTGACCGGAGAGGTGAGAGGGGTTCTGGAAGCTGGGCGTGGTCTGTTATTACAGCGGGCCTTGTTGATGGTCGCTTCATGTCGTCTGTTGGAAACAGGTGTGGAGGTTCTTGGGACACGTGGCTGTGTGTAATGACGTGGTCAAGGAGAATCTGCAGACCATCATCTCGCCTGGTAAGAGGAGGTCCATCTCTTGTGTATGGGAATAGTAGAATTGTGAGGGGTGTTTTTTCATATGATGTGTAGGAGCGTCTCTAGACTAGAGGCTTAATAGCCAGATGATCCAGGGCATACCATAGAACTGTTTTCTATGAGATATCTATCTGTGAGCCTCCAAGCTTAGTGGTTGGTCGGCGAAGGCTCATCAGCTAATGCGGATTGAACAAGGAAAGGTCTGTATATAGGTACCAGAGAACCTGCAGAAGAAAGATGACCTTCCATAGTTTACCAACGTCCAATGGCTGCCCAGTTAAGATGACAAGTGTCTTTAAAAACGAGACCCCTCAGTTACCTATTTTCTGTTTTGTGGATCCCGAGGGAGGGAACATTTTTAGCGTCTTCCTAGGTTGATGGATCAGTCAACTCATCATTTATAGTGGTTCTAGATGAGTTGGGTGTCCATTGTATCTTACCAAGCTTTCTATAGATGACCAGCCGTAGAGCAGATTAAGCCAAATCAGATAAAATGAAAAGATCGATGCACGTGAAAACGACTCCCAACATTTGAAAGGACCACGAAGGACAGTCCACACCTGTGTTGCCATGTAGCTGAACATACGCCATGGGTAATTGTCTTAACTGGTGGATTAAAAAATGCTCGTCCTTTATAGGGCTGAATTAAGGTTGGACGGTATTTAACCGTTAAAAAAAAAAAATCGATGTTTGTCAAGGTGTTGTTCTAGTTCAGGGGTCTCCAAATTTTCCAAACAAAGGGCCAGTTTACCATTCTTTAGGCATTAGGGGGGCTGGACTATGACTATTGTGGGTAGAAAATGTTCCAGCATGAGCGGTAGTAAACAATGCCCCATCTTTGGTGTCAGTGAGACAAATTTTGCCCCATCATTGGTGTCATTGGGAGGAATTGTGCGCCATCATTGGTGTCATTGGGCTCCATTGTTGGTGTCACTGGGAGGAATTGTGCTCCATCATTGATGTCATTGGCCTCATTGTTGGTCTCATTGGGAGAAATTATGCCCCATCATTGGTGTCACTGGGCCCCATTGTTGGTGTCATTGGAAGGAATTGTGCTCCATCATTGGTGTCACTGGGCCCCTTGTTGGTGTCATTGGAAGGAATTGTGCTCCGTCGTTGGTGTCAGTGGGAGGAATTGTGCCCTCTCATTGGTGCCATTGGGTCCCATCGTTGGTGTCATTGGGAGGATTTGTGCCCCATCATTGGGGTCATTGGCCCATTGTTGGTCTCATGGGAGGAATTGTGTTCCAACATTGGCCCCTATTGTTGGGGTCATTGGGAGGAATTGTGCCCCATCTTTGGTGTCATTGGGCCCCATTGTTGGTGTCACTGGGAGGAATTGTGCCCCATCATTGGTGTCACTGGGCCCCATTGTTGGTGTCATTGGGAGGAACTGTGCTCCATCGTTGGTGTCAGTGGGAGGAATTGTGCCCCATCATTGGTGTCATTGGGAGGAATTGTGCTCCATCGATGGTGTCAGTGGGAGGAATTGTGCCCTCTCATTGCTGCCTTTGGGTCCCATCGTTGGTGTCATTGGGAGGATTTGTGCCCCATCATTGGGGTCATTGTCCCCATTGTTGGTCTCATGGGAGGAATTGTGTTCCAACATTGGTGTCATTGGCCCCTATTGTTGGTGTCATTGGGAGGAATTGTGCCCCATCTTTGGTACCATTGGGCCCCACTGTTGGTGTCACTGGGAGGAATTGTGCCCCATCATTGGTGTCACTGGGCCCCATCGTTAGTGTCAATGGGAGGAATTGTGCCCCATCATTGGTGTCATTGGGAGGAATTGTGCCCCATCTTTGGTACCATTGGGCCCCATTGTTGGTGTCACTGGGAGGAATTGTGCCCCATCATTGGTGTCACTGGGCCCCATCGTTAGTGTCAATGGGAGGAATTGTGCCCCATCATTGGTGTCATTGGGAGGAATTGTGCCCCATCTTTGGTGCCATTGGGCCCCATTGTTGGTGTCACTGGGAGGAATTGTGCCCCATCATTGTTGTCATTGGCCCCACTGTTGGTCTCATTGGGGGGAATTGTGCCCATCATTGGTGTCACTGGGCCCCATTGTTGGTGTCAATGGGAGGAATTGTGCCCCATAATTGGGGTCATTGGGCCCCATTGTTGGTGTTATTTGGAGGAATTGTGCCCTATCGTTGGTGTCAGTGGGATGAATTGTGCTCCCTTATTGTTGTTCTAGTTCAGCGGTCTCTAGATTTTCCAAACAAAGGGCCAGTTTACCATTCTTCAGGCATTAGGGGGGCTGGACTATGACCATTGGGGTAAAAAATGTCCCAGCATCAGTTGGAGTAAAAAATGCCCCATCTTTGGTGTCAGTGAGACAAATTTTGCCCCATCATTGGTGTCATTGGGAGGAATTGTGCGCCATCATTGGTCTCATTGGGCTTCATTGTTGGTGTCATTGGGAGGATTTGTGCCCCATCATTGGGGTCATTGGCCCCATTGTTGGTCTCATGGGAGGAATTGTGTTCCAACATTGGTGTCATTGGCCCCATTGTTGGTGTCACTAGAAGGAATTGTGCCCCATCATTTGTGTCATTGGGCCCTATTGTTGGTATCATTGGGAGGAAGTGTGCCCCATCATTGGTGCCATTGGGCCCCATTGTTGGTCTCATTGGGAGGAGCTGTGTCCTATCATTGGGGGTCATTGAGGGGAATTGTGCACCATTATTGGAGTCTTTGGGATGAATTGTGCCCCATCATTGGGAGAAATTGTGCCCCAAGGGCCACATCCGGCCCCTGGGATGCAGTTTGGAGACCCCTGTTCTAGATGTTCCATGGCTGACCAGATCTGGGGTAAAATGGTAGCTGGGATGTGATTATGGGCTTGTCCTTCATAGAAATGGAACATTTTTTGAAGGCCCACCTGGCAATAAACAAATTATGATACCTGTGCTCGAAAGCGAATGTTAAATAGATTCCTGTATATTTCCCGTAAACACATCTAATGTTTTTTACTGACATTATAGAGAATGTAACAGTAGGGCCAGGAACACCCCAAAAACCTCCCAGCTGAACAGGAGCAGGGCCAGGAACAACGATAAGGAGACCCCACTGTGAGATCTAAGCAGCCACTACATGGCTTGACCAACAGACATCTCATACAACTGAAATTTAGGGTACTGGCCCTTTAATTCTATGCTTGACACCGACCTATTTCTCCCCCCCAGGTTCCTCAGAAGTCTCCTACAATAAAACAACTCCGAGCAAAATCAAGCAGGAGCCTCCCTTGTTTGAGGACGATAACCTTCCATGTGCCAAAATTTCCAAACCACTGCACCACGCAGAGGCAAACAATCGGTTGATGGAGCAGAGGATCATGTCGTCATGTCTAGGGAGGGTGCCAAACAGCAGTGACGGATACTCACAGGCGCTAAGTGCATCTGAGCTTAAAGCGGAATCCGAAGTCGGTGAAGAAGAAGAAGACGACGCATCTGAAGGGGGCGTCTACATGATGCCGGAAACGTCGCGTCTGTATAAAAATGTCTTGCCTGATTTCGGTGAGGAGGAACCTCATCCATCCTCCGATGGCTGTAGACCTGAAGGTCCCTCAGAGTTTTCTTCTTATGCCGAAGAGGAATCCATCCCGTACAAGGAAGAAAACTTTGTGGATGGTGATGGGTATAACATACCAGACACGGAAGAGGACAGCGGAGAGGAAAGCGGGTCACCTCAGCTGGAGGAAAACGCTTCCATCACCGTTATCGAGTACAATGGGTTGTACGGCTCCAGGTATTCTCCAGCGTCCCTGGGCCAGAGGCGGCCGAGCTCAGAAATCCAGGAGTGTTTCGCCGTCCACGCCGATCTGACGAAGCACCATCAGCACTCCCTCCTGAACTTTGACTGCGGGAGCTGCTCGGCCCAAAACTCCATGCTGATCAAAAACGAGAAGCAGCTCTCCTGCCCCGACTGCGGCAAGACCTTCTCCGCCATCTCCCACCTCGTCCGCCACCAGAGGATCCACACGGGGGAGAAGCCCTTCGCCTGCGCCGACTGCGGGAGGAGCTTCAACCAGAAGGCCACGCTGATCAAACACCAGAGGACGCACACGGGGGAGAAACCCTTCGTCTGCCCCGACTGTGGAAAGTGCTTCACCAGCAGCGCCAACCTCACCCAGCACCAGCGGGTCCACACCGGGGAGAAGCCCTACGCCTGCGACGTGTGCGGGAAGACCTTCCGCAGCAGCCCCAACCTTATCACGCACCAGAGGATCCACACGGGGGAGAAGCCGTACTTCTGCGCCATCTGCGGCAAGTTCTTCACCAACAGCTCCGTCCTGGTCCGGCACCAGAAGACGCACACAGGGGAGAAGCCGTACTCCTGCAACGTGTGCGGGAAGGGCTTCATCCAGGGCTGTCAGCTCAACAAACACAGGAGGGTACACACCCTCCATTGACCCCGGCCTCCACCAGAGGTCTAGTTAGTATCTAAATTGGGTAATATCAAATGGCCTTGGGATTCTGGGGCTTTCCTATACAAAACAGGAGCCTGAAGTGGTTATTAAAGGGTAACGCATATGAAGGGGGGAACAAACATGGGACTTTGTATGAGGTGTATATCCACTAATAGCAAAGGTACGGTATCTCACAAAAGTTAGTACACCCCTCACATTTTTGTAAATATTTTCTTTTCATGTGACAACACTGAAGAAATGACACTTGGCTACAATGTAAAGTAGTGAGTGTACAGCTTGTATAACAGTGTAAATTTGCTGTCCCCTCAAAATAACTCAACACACAGCCATTAATGTCTAAACCTCTGGTGCATGCAGATCTGGGGCTGCATGAGTGCTGCCGGCACTGGGGAGCTACAGTTCATTGAGGGAACCATGAATGCCAACATGTACTGTGACATACTGAAGCAGAGCATGATCCCCTCCCTTCAGAGACTGGGCCGCAGGGCAGTATTCCAACATGATAACGACCCCAAACACACCTCCAAGACGACCACTGCCTTGCTAAAGAAGCTGAGGGTAAAGGTGATGGACTGGCCAAGCATGTCTCCAGACCTAAACCCTATTGATCATCTGTGGGACATCCTCAAACGGAAGGTGGAGGAGCTCAAGGTCTCCAACATCCACCAGCTCTGTGATGTCATCATGGAGGAGTGGAAGAGGACTCCAGTGGTAACCTGTGAAGCTCTGGTGAACTCCATGCCCAAGAGGGTTAAGGCAGTGCTGGAAAATAATGGTGGCCACACAAAATATTGACACTTTGGGCCCAATTTGGACATTTTCACTTAGGGGTGTACTCACTTTTGTTGCCAGCGGTTTAGACATTAATGGCTGTGTGTTGAGTTATTTTGAGGGGACAGCAAATTTACACTGTTATACAAGCTGTACACTCACTACTTTACATTGTAGCAAAGTGTCATTTCTTCAGTGTTGTCACATGAAAAGATAGAAGAAAAGATTTACAAAAATGTGAGGGGTGTACTTACTTTTGTGTGATACTGTGTGTGTGTATATATATACATATCCATAGTAAAACCATAAGTAACAGAAAATACATAAAACCAAGTGTTTGGAGGCATACTACCATATTGCCTCATATAAAGTCCCAATCCTTTCCCCAACTTTATTAAAGGGTAACACCACCCCAAAATTGATGTTTGAGTGGAGGCAACGGCTGGCTTCTTAATGTCTGCGAGAGTCCATTGGTGAGATTTCCCCGCACTTGTTTGTGTCTCTGCCCCTCCCACATTGAAGAGATGTCCTTGCAGTGGTTTGTGTCTCTGCCAATCCCACCATGGGGAGATTTCCTCACAGTAGTTTCTGTCTCCACCCCTCCCACAAGAGGGAGATTATTCAACAGTAGTTTGTGTCTCCGCCCCTCCCACAATGGGGAGATTTCACTACAGTAGTTTCTGCCTCCGCCCCTCCTACAATGGGGAGATTTCTTAACAGTAGTTTGTGTCTCCGCCCCTCCCACAATGGGGAGATTTCCTCACAGTAGTTTCTGTCTCCACCCCTCCCACAAGAGGGAGATTATTCAACAGTAGTTTGTGTCTCCGCCCCTCCCACAATGGGGAGATTTCACTACAGTAGTTTCTGCCTCCGCCCCTCCCACAATGGGGAGATTTCCTCACAGTAGTTTGTTTCTCTGCCCCTCCCACAATTGGGAGATTTCCCTACAGTAGCTTGTGTCTCAGCCCCTCCCACAATGGGGAGATTTCCCTACAGTAGTCTGTGTCTCCGCCCCTCCTACATTTGGGAGATTTCCCTACAGTAGTTTGTGTCTCTGCCCCTCCCACAATGGGGAGATTTCCCTACAGTAGTTTGTGTCTCCACCCCTCCCACAATGGGGAGATTTCTCTACAGTAGTTTGTGTCTCCGCCCCTCCCACAATGGGGAGATTTCCCTACAGTATGTGTGTGTCTCTGCCCCTCCCACAATGGGGAGATTTCCTCACAGTAGTTTGTGTCTCTGCCCCTCCCACAGTGGCGAGATTTCCCTACAGTAGTTTGTGTCTCTGCCCCTCCCACAATGGGGAGATTTCCCTACAGTAGTTTGTGTCTCTGCCCCTCCCACAACGTAGAGATTTCCCTACAGTAGTTTGTGTCTCCGCCCCTCCCACAATGGGGAAATTTCCCTACAGTAGTTTGTGTCTCTGCCCCTCCCACAATGTAGAGATTTCCCTACAGTAGTTTGTGTCTCTGCCCCTCCCACAATGGGGAGATTTCGCTACAGTAGTCTGTGTCTCCGCCCCTCCTACAATGGGGAGATTTCCTCACAGTAGTTTGTGTCTCCGCCCCTCCCACAATGGGGAGATTTCCCTACAGTAGTCTGTGTCTCCGCCCCTCCCACAATGGGGAGATTTCCCTACAGTAGTTTCTGTCTCTGCCCCTCCCACAATGGGGAGATTTCCTTACAGTAGTTTGTGTCTCTGCCCCTCCCACAAAACAATGGGGACATTTCCAGTCAATAATTGTTGCTCCTCCTCTCACATTTTGGAAGATCTGTCCAAGGATGGGGCCACCATCATCATTTGGCCCTAAGATATGGGGGGGGGGGGATTCCAAGGCACATTTCACCAATGGAGCCTCAGAAAGTTATAAAAAGTCAGTGGTGGGGGGGACTTCCCAAGACCCGAGACCCACTCAAAACGGAAACATTAATTTTGGGTAGGCTGCCTGTAATCTGACACTTCTGGGAGTGTCAATTTCAAGAGTCCTCCCCCTTAGTGTAGAGTGGATTCTCCCTCTGTCCCCTGTGTCGCTATGGAGTGAGGGAGGAACCACTGAACACTACGGGGGGGGAGGACCCTGGAGATGAACAGTTCTAGGGAGGAGTGGCTTGTCCTATCCTGGATCCACTTGCTCCTCCTACATCCACCCGTATTTGTAACACCTCCCAGATGACTGTGGCTGGGTGGGGCTTTAGGTGGGTCAGCTCCAGTTGGAATCACTGACGGCGAACACCACAAGCTCTGCGTCTGGGCGGATCCCTGCTGAAGGGGCCAATGAGGACAATGCTCGGTCAGTCAATCGCTGCCTGATCTGCCTTATGAACCTTTATATACCCCGCCCCGCACGCGGTTCGTTGAACGTTCATAGCCAAGTTTTTAAATCACTGAGTGTTTTTATGATTGGGGCAGAGTTTTTTTTTTTTTTTCTTTTTCGTTTTTTTTTCTTTTTCTTTTTTTTTTTTAATTCTATGAAACCCCTCCCCCCCAAATCCCTCCACTCTGAATCAACTTTGTTTTTAGATGTTTGTTACCGCATGCCGAATAAATAAATGCATTAAAAAAGAAAAAAAAAAAGGAAAATCGTGTGGGTGTGGTTTAGTAGATAACATGACCTGATGGAGATATAAAAAGTTTAAAGGAAAGGATCGGTCCACCCAAAGGTGATGTTTCAGTTATGGGGGGGGGCTGTTACCTTCTATGTTGTGGATATTCACAAATAAATATGTCCCCCTTTATTCTGATAACTAAAATCTAGTGGAACCAATTGCCTTCAAAAGTCACCTAATTTAGTAAATAGAGTCCACCTGTGTGTAATTTAATCTCAGTATAAATACAGCTGTTCTGTGAAGTCCTCAGAGGTTTGTTAGAGAACCGTAGTGAGCAAACAGCATCATGAAGGCCAAGGAACACACCAGACAGGTCAGGGATAAAGTTGTAGAGAAGTATAAAGCAGGGTTAGGTTATAAAATAAAATCTCCCAAGCTTTGAACATCTCACGGAGCTCTGTTCAATCCATCATCGGATAATGGAAAGAGTATGGCCCAACTGCAAACCTACCAAGACATGGCCGTCCACCTAAACTAACCGGCCGGGCAAGGAGAGCATTCATCAGAGAAGAGCCAAGAGGTCCATGGTAACTCTGGAGGAGCTGCAGAGATCCACAGCTCAGGTGGGAGAATCTGTCCACAGGACAACTATTAGTCGTGCTCTCCACAAATCTGACCTTTATGGAAGAGTGACAAGAAGAAAGACATTGGTGATAGAAAGTCATAAGAAGTCCTGTTTGCAGTTTGTGAGAAGCCATGTGGAGGACACAGCAAACATGTGGAAGAAGGTGATCTGGTCACATGAGACCAAAAGTGAACTTTTTGGCCTAAAAGCAAAACGCTATGTGTGGCGGGAAAACTAACACTTCACATCACCCTGAACACACCATCCCCACCGTGAAACATGGTGGTGGCAGCATCACGTTGTGGGGATGCTTTTCTTCAGCAGGGAAGCTGGTCAGAGTTGATGGGAAGATGGATGGAGCCAAATGCAGGGCAATCTTAGAAGAAAACCTGTTAGAGTCTACAAAAGACTTGAGACTGGGGCGGAGGTTCACCTTCCAGCAGGACAACGACCCGAAACATACAGCCAGAGCTACAATGGAATGGTTTAGATCAAAGCATATTCATGTGTTAGAATGGCCCAGTCACAGTCCAGACCTAAATCACATGGAGAATCTGTGGCAAGACTTAAAAATTGCTGTTCACAGACGCTCTCCATCCAATCTGACAGACCTTAAGGGGAGATCCACAAGAGTCAGCAATAAGGCAGCACAACCAGCCCCCCCCCCCCCTTGAAGTGATAGGGCCCGGGCCGGGTACAGGAGGGGCCGGCTATACTGCCTTATCAGCAGCCTGATACCTGCCGCCATCAGAGGGCCTAGGAGGGCTCGTGGCAGTTCAGTCATCTTATTGTCATATATCACCACCCCGCCCACTTTGTGACTGCTGAAAGGGGTAATGATGTCATGACTATAAGCCCCACCCACTCACTGGTAATGATGTCATATCCCACCAGCTTTGTGACTGATCAAATGTGACCATTTTAAGTCCCCGCCCACTTTGTGATTGCTCAGGGGGTCATGATGTCATCGCTATTAGCCCCACCCACTCATAGGTAATACATTCATAATAAATAAATTCATCACCTTAATCCCCACCCACTTTGTACCAGCTCGAAGGTCATGATGTCATCGCTATAAGCCCCACCCACTTTGTGATTGTTCAGCTGTCGTGATGTCAGCGCTATAGGCCCCACCCACTGACTGTTAATGATGTCATACCCCACCTGATCTGTGACCAATCAAAGGGGTAACAATGTGATCACTTTAGGTCCCCGCCCACTTTGTGATTGCTCAGGGGGTCATGATGTCTTTGCTATAAACCCCGCCCACTGTGTACCAGCTCGAAGGTCACGATGTGATCCTTATAAGTCCCGCCCACTCGCAGGTAATGATGTCACCATAAGCCCCACCCACTTAAAAGATGTCATCACTATAAGCCCCGCCCACGTTACAACGACTCAGAGGGGTAGCGATGCGTTCACTCCAAATCTGACCATCCCCCGTACATTCTGATTGGACAATCTCCCTCACATCCATTGTTGAGGTGTGTTGGTAAATCTATAGGAGATTGGACAGCTGAAGCTCCGCCCACTTTTGGTATATGATCACTTTCGGCCCCGCCCAGTTTTTAGGCCCCACCCACAGTGTATCATTTCAGAGGAGAGAGGGCGGGGTTTATGGCGACATTATAGGAAACGATTACAAATCACCAGGGGAGGGTGGTCCGCTATGAGGCGTGGAACGCGGAAATCACCACAGTCCAGGCCGCTGGAACGCACAATCCAGAAGTAAGCTTCGACAGGTCTCCCCCCCCCGTGGGACGCACAACCCGGAACTTTGAGGCCGTGGAGCGCAAATACCGGAAGTGTATGCCCTGCAAGCCGGAAATGACCTCTCAATGGGATTTTTTTTGTGTGCTTTCCATGTGATAGAGAGAGAAGAGCAGGGGGATCCCCAGTGCAGGCGAGTGTCTGTGTCATCTTCATCCTCATCCTCACCCTCACCACCATCACACTGCACATCAATGAGTACACACCACCATCCTTCATCACCTCCTCCACACCAGCTGCAATTCCCAATCAGGCTGACACCCACTTTACACCACTTACTGTGTGTCACCATGCAGTGAGAGGTTCATAAACCCTCCATTGTGCTCTCTGTGCGTACAACAGCTCTGACAGTGACATATTGCAGGCACTGGGTGCTCATCAGACCTGATTAGGGGGTGGAGCTGAGCGGTGGCACCTAATTGGCAGACTCCACCCTGAAGGGAGGAAAGACGGGCCAATCAGAGTCCCGTATTGGGGATTCTGCTCCTCCCGCAGACGCGCCCCCCGGCTGTCACAGGAATGGGAAGGTGTCAGTAGGTGGAGCAGTTATGGAGATCAGTATTCGTGACTTCACTTGCTACATGCTTGTTCCCACCCCAGGCAGCCAGGGGAGGCGGCATTTCCAGAAGTAGGTCAGCGATGGTCGTCTTCTTGTCTTATCTGTTGTGTGTTTTACACAGGTCACTGCCGGAGCCCCACCCCCCCCCCTCACGCCGAGGATGGCCGCTGAGCGGAGTCCGGTGACGGAGGACATTATCAGCCTCACCCTGGAGATCGTCCACCTGCTGACTGGAGAGGTGAGGGTCCCCCTTCATCTGTGGGTGATGTGATTGGTGGGGGGGATTGTGGGTGGAGAATTGTAGGTTTGTGGTTTAGTATGGGGGTCTTCTCCCGTTGGTCACCAGGAGGATGTCTCTAGGTGGAGAGTTGTAGGTAGGTGGTTCGGTATAGGGGTCTTCTCCAGTTGGTCACCAGGAGGATTTCTCTGGGCGGAGAGTTGTAGATAGGTGGTTCGGTATTGGGTCTTCTCCAGCTGGTCACCAGGAGGCTGTCTCTGGACGGAGAGTTGTAGGTAGGTGGTTCAGTATGGGGGGGTCTTCTCCAGTTGGTCACCAGAAGGATGTCTCTGGGTGGAGAGTTGTAGATAGGTGGTTCGGTATAGGGGTCTTCTCCAGTTGCTCACCAGGAGGATGTCTCTGGGCGGAGAGTTGTAGGTAGGTGATTCGGTATCGGGGTCTTCTCCAGCTGGTCACCAGGAGGCTGTCTCTGGACGGAGAGTTGTAGGTAGGTGGTTCGGTATGGGGTCTTCTCCAGCTGGTCACCAGGAGGCTGTCTCTGGATGGAGAGTTGTAGGTAGGTGGTTTGGTATGGGGGTCGTCTCCAGCTGGTCACCTGGAGGATGTCTCTTGTCAGAGAGTTGTAGGTAGGTGGTTCAGTATGAGGGTCGTCTCCAGCTGGTCACCTGGAGGATGTCTCTGGGTGGAAAGTTGTAGGTAGGTGGTTCAGTATGGGAGGTCTTCTCCAGCTGGTCACCAGGGGGATGTCTCTGGGTGGAAAGTTGTAGGTAGGTGGTTCGGTATGGGGGTCCTCTCCAGCAGGTCACCAGGAGGATGTCTTTGGGTGGAAAGTTGTAGGTAGGTGGTTCAGTATGGGGGGTCTTCTCCAGCTGGTCACCAGGGGGATGTCTCTGGGTGGAGAGTTGTAGGTAGGTGGTTCGGTATGGGGGTCCTCTCCAGCTGGTCACTAGGAGGATGTCTCTTGGCAGAGAGTTGTAGGTAGGTGGTTCGGTATAGGGGTCGTCTCCAGCTGGTCACCTGGAGGATGTTTCTGGGTGGAGAGGCCCCAACATTTGATAACATGGTGGATTTCACACCCATTCCCCAGAAACATCTTTATTTTCTGCGGAATATTTTCTTCTCCGTCTTGTAATGTTGGTGGGTCTCACCTCCGCCTATTTGTCTATGAGGCTTCCGGTGTCACAGACTGGGCTCTGGATGCAGAGAGAAATACTGTGCCTGAGGCAGTGAGGACACCAGGGTGACTTTGGTGGTCAGGGCACCCTGGGGCACCAGATGACACATGGTGCCCAGGGGTCTCTGCCTGACTCAGGATGCTGAGGAGTCACTGGATGTCACAGAGTGCTCTGGGGTCACTGGAGACGCAGTGGCCCCAGAATCTCTGGATGCACAAGAGTTTTAGAGGTACCAGAGTGCTGGAGGCACAGGGGCCACTAGAGACATAAAAGTTCACAGAGGCACTAAAGTGCTGGAGACACAGAGGCTATTTGGGTCACTGGAGACATAAGAGCACAAAAAGGTCTTGAGGCATAGGAGCCACTGGCATCACTAGAGACACAGGAGTGCATGGGAGTCTCAGAGGCACAGGAGCACTGGGGACAAAGGGGCTACTGGGGTCACTGGAGACACAGGAGGTCATAGGGGTCTCAGAGGCACTGGAGGCAAAGAGGCTACTGGGGTCACTGGAGACATAAGAGTCTTGCAGGCACAGGGTCACAGGAGACATAAGAGTGCTCAGGGGGTCTTGGCGGCACAGGTGCGCTAAAGACACAGTAGCTACTGAAGTCACTGGAAACATAGGAGTACATAGGGGTCTTGGAGGCCCAGGAGCACTGGAGACATGGGAGTGCTAGAGACACTGGGGTCACTGGAGACATACGAGGAGACAGAAGCACTGGGGTCACTGGAAACATAAGAATACACAGGGATCTTGAAGGCACTGGAGACACAGGAGTGCACAGGTATCTTGGATGTCCAGGAGTGCTGGAGATACAGGAGTGCACGGGGGTCACTGGAGTCATAGGAGTGCTCAGGGGGTCTTAGCGGCACAGGTGCGCTGAAGACACAAGGGTCACTGGAGACATAGGAGTACACAGGGGTCTTGGAGGCACAGGAGCCACTTTAAACCCAGGAGATCATAAGGGTCTCGGAGGGCCAGGAGCACTGGAGACACAGGGGTCACTGGAGACACGGAAGTGCTAGGGTCACTGAAGAGATAGGAGTATTAGAGGCACAGGAGCACCAGAGACACTGGAGTGCACAGGGGTCCCAAATTACTGGAGACACAGGGGGGGGGGGTCACAGGAGCTTGGAGATGCTGGGGTTCCTGGAGACACAGGAGTTCACAGGGGTCACTGGAGGGACAGGAGCATGGGGGTCACTGGAGACAAAGGTGTGCATAGGCACACGCTTTCTGGAGTCACTGAAGTGCAGGGGTCAAACGCCAAGGGTAGCATCGCCAGTTGAAGCATGTGCCGATCTTTAGAGCAGCCTCCTGATAGGCCATGGTGCCTGTGCTCCGGGGGAAACTTGGAAGTGCCAGTGACCATGACAGAATTCCGTAACCTGGTGCTTTTTTTTTTTTTTTTTAAATCAACATTTGTGTTGCTCATTTAAGGCGTACCTCCAGCCACAACTCGTGTTGGATAAAGCAAAGAACACTCCTGTCCCTATTCCAGAGATTGACCCTCACTTCCTTCAGCCATGAGCTTGTATCTGATTTATTCAGCTTCTCCAAGCCTCTTCAGTTCCAATGAGAGTTTCGGGAAATACCCCAGCATTTATAGCACCAGCACTTTGCGCACTGCTGAGTCTTGACCTGTTGACTTGGCCCTTCTATGTTGTCATTCTTCTTGAACAGTCAGCATCTGCCTTAACACATTCCTTGGAGATTTAAGAAGACTGCTGTGTTTTGAGCTGTAGATTTTGTCCTGAGGCATTCTTCTTGGAAGTCAACATCTGCCTTGACACATTTAATGGAGATTGTAGGAAGACTTCTCAGTCTTGACCTATAGACTTGGCCATTCCATGTTGAGTCATTCTTTCTGGACAGTCAACATCTGCCTTGACACATTCCATGGTGATTGTAGGAAGACTTCTCAGTCTTGACCTATAGACTTGGCCCTTCCATGTTGGGTCATTCTTGGTGGGCAGTCAACATCTGCCTTGACACATTCCATGGTGATTGTAGGAAGACTGCTGAGTTTTGGCCTGTTTACTTGGCCCTTCTATGTTGAGTCGTTCTTCTTGAACAGTCAACAGCTGCCTTGACACAAACCATGCAGATTGTAAGAAGACCACTGAGTTTTGGCCTGTAGCTTTGAGCTATACGTCTTGGACAGTCAACATCTGCCTTGACACATTCCATGGTGATTGTAGGAATACTGCTGAGTCTTGGCCTGTGGACTTGGCCCTCTTATCTTGGGACATTCTTCTTCGACAGTCAACATCTGCCTTGACACATTCCCTGGAGTTTGTAGGAAGACTGCTCAGTCTTGGTCTATAGACTTGGCTCTTCTTTGTTGAACCATCCTTGAATAGTCAACATCTGCCTTGACACATTCCATGTTAAATGTAAAAAGACTACTGAGTCTTGAACTGTAGACTTGGTCCTTCTAGGTTGGGTCATTCTTCTTGAACAGTCAATATTTGCCTTGAAACGTTCCATGGTGATTGGATGAAGACTTCTGTGTCTTGGCCTGTAGACTGGGCCCTTTTATGTTTGGGCATTCTTCGTGGACAGTCAACAGATTCCATGGAGATTTAAGAAGACTGCCGAGTCTTGATCTGTAGATTTGGCCCTTTTGCTTTGAGGCATTCTTCTTGGAAAACAACATCTGCCTTGAAACATTCTCAGTCTTGACCTATAGACTTGGCCCTTCAATGTTGGGTCATTCTTGGTCGACAGTCAACATCTGCCTTGACACATTTCATGGCGTTGGAAGGGAGACTGCTGAGTTTTGGCCTGTAGATTTGGCCCTTCGTTGTTGAACCATCCTTCTTGAACAGTCAACACCTGCCTTGACACATTACATGGTGATTGTAAAAAGACTATGGAGTCTTGAACTGTAAATTTGGCCCTTTTGCCTTGAGGCATTCTTCTTGGAAGTCAACATCTGCCTTGAAACATTTAATGGTGATTGAATGAAGTCTTCTGTGTCTTGACCTGTAGACTTGGCCATTCTATTTTGGGTCATTCTTCATGGACAGTCAACATTTGCCTTGACACATTCCATGGTGATTGTAGGAAGACCTCTCAGTTTTGACCTGTAGACTTGGCCCTTCTATGTTATGTCATTCTTCATGGACAGTCAACATCTGTCTATGAAGTTTATAGGAAGACTGAAGAGTCTTGGCCTGTAGATTTGGCCCTTCGTTGTTGTACCATCCTTTTTGAACAGTCAGCATCTGCCTTGACACATTCCATGGTGATTGTAAAAAGACTACTGAGTCTTGACCTGTAGACTTGGCCTTCCTCTGTTGGATCGTTCTGGAACAGTCAACGCCTGCCTTGACACATTACATGATGATTGTAAAAGACTATGGAGCCTTGAACTGTAAATTTGACCCTTTTTGCCTTGAGGCATTCTTCTTGGAACTCGACATCTGCCTTGAAACATTCCATGCTGATTGTAGCAGGACTGCTGAGTCTTGACCTGTCTTGACCTTGACTTGGCCCTTCTTTGTTGGGTCATTCTTCTCGAACAGTCAACATCTGCCTTGACACATTCCATAGGGATTGTAGGAAGACTGCTGAGTCTTGACCTGTAGACTAGGCTCTTCTATGTTGAGTCATTCTTGGAAAGTCAGCTTCTGTCTTGACACATTCCATGGTGATTGGATGAAGGATTATGTGCTACCTGTGTGGATATAAATGCTGGTTTATTTTCCTGACATCCTTTTGAAGTGTGGCTTGGACAAGCTACGAAACGTCACCATTACTGAACAAGTCCGGTTGAACGAGACTAACTCCTATTGGCATGTATATTATGTTCCTAATGTCCTAAGAATAGGAATGGTCAGAGTTCTGGACAAAATAATAGTTTTAACGTCTCGATAGATGTGAATGGTTTTGGTTTTTGATCTTTGTACTCCAGCCGTATGTGATGTACCGGTATCGCCTTTACCATTTAGGATTTTGGAGTGGTGAGGAAGTCTGGCGAGAGTCCTGTAACCACCGGAAGCCCCCGGAGCATCCAACCGACGCTCTGCTCACTGACACGGGACTTGGAGAATGACAAAAAGATCCTGGAGGTCTCCAACAAGATCATCCACCTGCTGACAGGAGAGGTGAGCGGTGCCGGGAATTCTGGGACGTTATCCAGTAACAGACAAGGGGTGTGTCTGGATGGTGAACGTAGAGGTGACGGGCTGTTTTCTCCACACAGGTTTGGAAGTTTCTGGGTCACGCGGCTCTGTACAATGACCCGACGACGGAGGGGCACCAGACCATCACTACTCTAGGTAAGAGGGGATTGGTCAGTGTTGTGTTTGTGGATGGAGAGCCAATAATCATAGAATACTTACTTTATCTCAAGGGTTCGATGGCAGTCCTAGAGATTCTATTGGGTCAGCAGAAATAATTAGAATGAAACTGCTGTAAAGATTGTGTTTTAGGGTGCATAGTGTCCTCGGAGTTTGTATTTGTAACCGTTTTTCGTTATGTTTACGAGATTAACCAGTTTCCACCCAGTCCAATTCTGACGTTTCTCTCCTACATGTAAAAATCTGTATTTTCTTGCTTACTCAGAACTCCTAAATAGAGGTCGACCGATATGGGTTTTTCTCTGGCCGATGCCGATGCCGATATTTAGAAATCGCGGTGGCCGATCGCCGATATATGATGCCGATTTTTTTGGGCCGATATATTAGGCCGATTTTTTTTTTTTTCTTTTTTTCCCCCCCTTTATCTCATAAAATCTAACAGTTAGACCCCTTTCACACTGGGGCATTTTTTTAGGCGCTTTTGGGCTAAAAATAGCGCCTGTAAAGTGCCAGTAAAACGGCTCCCCTGCAGTCTCAGTGTGATAGCCCGAGTGCTTTCACACTGAGGCAATGCGCTGGCAGGATGTAAAAAAAAGTCCTGCAAGCAGCATCTTTGCAGCGGTGTATACCACCACTTCTGCCCATTGAAATGAATGCGCACCACTGCCGAAGCCCCTGCATAGCGTTTTGGCAGCAGCACTTCAGGGGCGCATTTAACCCCTTCCTCGGCCGATAGCTGGGTTATAAGCGCCCTGCTAGCAGCCGAATAGCGCCGCTAAAATGACGGTAAAGCGCCGCTAAAACTAACAGCGTTTTACCGTCAACGCATGCCTGCTCCAGTGTGAAAGCAATCTTAAGTAATAAGTGATACAGAAATTTTTTTACATTTAAACATTAATTGAACAAAAAAAAAACCTCCAATCAGTTCACTTGTATGTATAATTTAGATTAAAAAAAATAACTATATCTTAAATATTAAATACACAAAAACAGGTAATCAAAACTTTTGGACGAAAAAAAAAAATGGGCTAAGGCTCGGTTCACACTGGGGCGACTTGTCAGGTGACCTAGTCGCCTGACAAGTCGCCTCCCGTTCTGTGCTATGGAACCGTTCTAATTGGAACGACGCAAGTCGCTCCGACTTAGAAAAAGGTTCCTGTATTACTTTGGGGGCGACTTGGGGCGACTTGCATAGACTTCTATACAGAAGTCGTTTTGCAAGTCGCCCGGGCAGTCGTTTGCAGGTCGCCTCGCTGAGGCGACCTGCAAGTCGTGCCGCCCCTGTGTGAACCGGGCTTTACTTTACTGTTTATTTATTTATTTTTTTTTAATTAGTGTATTTTTTTTAAAAAAATTGCGTTTGAAAGACCGCTGCGCAAATACCGTGTGACATAAAATATTGCAACAACCGCTATTTTATTCCCTAGGGTCTCTGCTAAAAAAAATATATATAATGTTTGGGGGTTCCAATTGATTTTCTAGCAGAAAATACTGGATTTTTACTTGTAAGCAACAAATGTCAAAAAAGATTTAGTCTTTAAATGGTTAAACTGAGAAATTCTCCACGGAGTTCAGTCTATTGACCCATTGACAAATGTATCTTCTTATCAGATTTGGCAGACTGCCCAGAGGGGGAGAGAAGACAAACTTTAAACAGCTTGCAATTGACTTCTATTACAGAAGTCATTTGCAAGTCCCGCTGAAGTTATAATCGGCTTTTTTTATCAGCACAATCGGCTGATGCCGATTAAGTAAAAAAAGCCAAATTATCGGCCGATATATCGGTCGACCTCTACTCCTAAACATTATACAGTGCCTTGAAAAAGTATTCATACCCCATGACATTTTCCACATTTTGTCATGTTACAACCAAAAACGTAAATGTATTTTATTGGGATTTTATGTGATAGACCAACACAAAGTGGCACATAATTGTGAAGTGGAAGGAAAATGATAAATGGTTTTCAAAATGTTTTACAAATAAATATGTGAAAAGTGTGGGGTACATTTGTATGGCGCCCCCCTGAGTCAGTACTTTGTAGAACCCCCTTTCACTGCAATTACAGCTACAAGTCTACATATACATATACATATACAAGCTACACATACAGGGATATGTAATGTAATGTAATACTGACACATAATCACACACATAGGTTGGACTTGTCTTTTTTCAACCTCACCTACTATGTAACTATGTAAGTCTTTTTGGGGATGTCTCTACCAGCTTTGCACATCTAGAGAGGGACATTTTTGCCTATTCTTCTTTGCAAAATATCTCAAGCTCTGTCAGATTGGATAGAAAGCGTCTGTAAAAAAAAACAATTTTCAAGTCTTGCCACAGATTCTCAATTGGATTTAGGTCTGGATTTTGACTGGGTCATTCTAACACATGAATATGCTTTGATCTAAACCATTCCATTGTAGCTCTGGCTGTATGTTTCGGGTCGTTGTCCTGCTGGAAGGTGAACCTCCGCCCCAGTCTCAAGTCTTTTGCAGACTCTAACAGGTTTTCTTCTAAGATTGCCCTGTATTTGTCTCCATCCATCTTCCCATCAACTCTGACCAGCTTCCCTGCTGAAGAAAAGCATCCCCACCACATGATGCTGCCACCACCATGTTTCACGGTGGGGATGGTGTGTTCAGGGTGATGTGCAGTGTTAGTTTTCCACCACACATAGTATTTTGCTTTTAGGCCAAAAAGTTGAATTTTGGTCTCCTCTGACCAGAGCACCTTCTTCCACATGTTTGTTGTGCCCTCCACATGGCTTCTCACAAACTACAAACAGGACTTCTTATAACTTTCTTTCACCAATGTCTTTCTTGTCACTCTTCCATAAAGGGCAGATTTGTGGAGAACACGACTAATAGTTGTCCTGTGGACAGATTCTCCCACCTGAGCTGTGGATCTCTGCAGCTCCTCCAGAGTTACCATGGACCTCTTGGCTCTTCTCTGATGAATGCTCTCCTTGCCCGGCCGGTCAGTTTAGGTGGACGGCCATGTCTTGGTAGGTTTGCAGTTGTGCCATACTCTTTCCATTTTCAGATGATGGATTGAACAGAGCTCCGTGAGATGTTCAAAGCTTGGGAGATTTTTTTTAATAACCTAACCCTGCTTTATACTTCTCCACAACTTTATCCCTGACCTGTCTGGTGTGTTCCTTGGCTTTCATGATGCTGTTTGTTCACTAAGGTTCTTTAGCAAACCTCTGAGGGCTTCACAGAACAGCTGTGTTTATACTGAGATTAAATGACACACAGGTGGACTCTATTTACTAATTAGGTGACTTCTGAAGGCAATTGGTTCCTCTAGATTTTCGTTAGGGGTATCAGAGTAAAGGGGGCTGAATACAAATGCCCCCCCCCCCCCCCCCCCACTTTTCACATATTTATTTGTAAAAACTTGAAAACCATGTATCATTTTCCTTCCACTTCACAATTATGTGCCACTTTGTGTTGGTCCATCACAATAAGAAAAACAATAAAATACATTGACGTTTTTGGTTGTAACATGACAAAATGTGGAAAATTCCAAGGGATATGAATACTTTTGGAAGGAACTGTATATTTTAGCAGACGTGCAAGAGAATGAAAAGGTGGTCGATTCAATATATTATGTCGCACAGTATTCGCACAGCGATTTTTTTTTTTTTTTTTTTTTTATTATTATTATAATTTTAAATGTATTTATTATTTATTTTTATAAATATATATTTTTTTTAAATTTTTAATGCAAAAAAAGATAATATATAACCCAATTTTTTTTGTAACATATAAAAAATGATGTTACGCTGAGTAAATAGATACCTAACATGTTGCGCTTTAAAATTGCGTACACTCATGGAATGGCGGCAAACTACGATATTTAAAAATCTCCATGGGTGGTGCTTGAAATTTTTTTTTTTTTTTTACAGGTTGCTAGTTTGTAGTTACAGAGGAGATCTAGGGGTAGAATGATTACTCTCGCTATAACGCTTGCAGCTATACCTCACATGTGTGGTGTGAACACCGCTTACATATGTGGGTGCAACCTACGTATGCTTGCACCCACGATGGGACGAGGGTGCTGTAATTTTTTTTTTTTTTTTTTTTATATCAATTTTTTTTTTATTTTTACACTATTTATTTTTATTTTTTTAATATAATTTTTATTTTTTTATTTTTTCACTGTCCTTTTTTAATTAATTTTATTTTTTTTATTATCACTTTTATTCCTATCACAAGAAATGTAAACATCCCGTGTGATTAAAAAAAAAAAGGCATGACAGGTCCTCTTTATGGAGACATCTGGGGTCTATAAGATTTTTTTTTTTAATTGCGTTTGAAAAATCACCACGCAAATATTGTGTGACATAAAAAAATTGCAACGATTGCCATTTTATTCTCTAGGGTCTCTGCTAAATAAAAACAAAAAAATAATAATAATAATGTATGGGGGTTATAAGTCATTTTCTAGCAAAAATTACTTTAAAGGTGCAAATCATTAAAGACAGCAAAATATAAAAGAAAAAAAAAAAAAAAAAAAAAATATATATATATATATATATATATATATATATATATATATATATATATATATATATATATATATATATATATATATATATATATAATATTTTTTTTTTTTTTTTATTATTATTATTATTATTATTTTTTTTTATGAATAACATCAGTAAAAACAGTACAGTTTCTACATGTTTCGCCATATGGCTTCTTCAGCAAAGAACGTTCTTTCCTGAAGAAGCCATATGGCGAAACATGTAGAAACTGTACTGTTTTTATTGATGTTATTCATTTAAAAAAAAATGTATATATATTTCTATGTTGTTCATTTAATAAAATTTGTGTGTATATATATATATATATATATATATATATATATATATACACACACACACAAATTTTATTAAATGAACAACATCAATAAAAACAGTTCATATAGTAAAGTCAAAATATAAAAGAAAATATATATACATTTTTTTTTTTAAATGAATAACATCAATAAAAACAGTACAGTTTCTACATGTTTCGCCATATGGCTTCTTCAGGAAAGAACGTTCTTTGCTGAAGAAGCCATATGGCGAAGCATGTAGAAAGTGTACTGTTTTTACTGATGTTATTCATAAAAAAATATATATATTATTATTATTATATAATAATAATTATAATAATAATAATAATATATATATATATATATATATATATATATATATATATATATATATATATATATATATATATATATAATTTTTTTTCTTTTTTTTTTTTTCCTTTTATATTTTGTTGTCTTTAATGATTTGCACCTTTAAAGTAATCTTATATATAAAATACTGTTTTGAATTTGTAAAAAAAGTGCCAGAAACGGCCTGGTCTTCAAGTGGTTAAACCAATGTTCTCATCTCTTACAAACAGAATCCTCCAAATTTTGCCAATCTGAAACAACGAAGGACGAAATCAAGGAAGAAGTTGCGTCGGGTCACAGGAGGGGCCTCCCACAAAACGGCATTCTGATACTGGAAGGAAATAAAGATGACGTTATCGGGGAGGAGGCCATGTCTTGCGAAGGAGGGCCGTTAACCATCGACGACGTTCCTGCAAGCTTGGAATACGCTGAAGACACTTCTGATGATAAGGAGATGGTGATATCCCATGATGAGCAGAATACTGTCCCTAGTGATAGTGATACACCACCAGATCACGAGCAACATGCCTTTAACCACGTTAAGGACGAACTAATTGGTGGAGGAGAAGCTCTTCTTCCACGTGCCGAGAGTACACCAGGTTCAGCTTCACATGTGAAGGAGGAACGGTCCACCGAGGAGCTACATCTCCCAGACGTAGACATCTATAGACACACAGGCATGCAATACGCAGCCCACATCAAGGCAGAAACCCCCGTCTATGAAGAAGGCGGGGCCACCGATGGAGACCTTTACGCACAGACGGATTATACGGTTCCCGAAACGGATGTGGACAGCGGCCCTGAGATTGATACAGGGCAAAGGCTGGAAGCTCCTCTTGGAGCGATCCCTCAGTACACCGGAATGATTTACCATCCGCCGTTCCCCCCCCAGATAACGGTCACCGTAGACGGGACGCACCAGTGCTCCCAGTGCCAGAAGCTGTTCACCAGGAACTCCGACCTGTTGAAGCATCAGAGGGTCCACCAACGATCGCAGCCCATTATATGCACCGAGTGCGGTAAGACCTTCACCAAGAAGTCGATGTACGAGCGGCACCAAAGAGTTCACACGGGCGAAAAACCGTTCTCGTGCGGCGACTGTGGGAAGTGTTTCGCCGTCAGCGCCCACCTCACCACCCATCAGAGGATCCACACCGGAGAGAAGCCCTTCGTGTGCGCTGACTGCGGGAAAAGCTTCAACCAGAAGGCCTCGCTTATAAAACACCGGCGGACGCACACCGGGGAGAAGCCTTTCGTCTGTTCTGTGTGCGGCAAGTGTTTTACGAGTAGCGCCAACCTCACCCTGCACCAGCGGATTCACACCGGGGAGAAGCCCTACTCCTGCTCGGTGTGCGGGAAGAGTTTTCGGAGCAGCCCAAACCTCATATCCCACCAGAGGATTCACACGGGCGAAAAGCCGTACTCGTGCTCCGTCTGCAACAAATTCTTCACCAACAGCTCCGTCCTGGTCCGGCACCAGAGGACGCACACGGGGGAGAAGCCATATTTGTGTTCAGAGTGCGGGAAGGGCTTCACCCGCAACTCGCTGCTCATAAAACACCAGCTGATCCACCGAGGGCAGAGGCCGTATGCTTGTACTTAGTAACCCAAGGGCCTTATTTTCCAACTTGGATTCATCTAAATTCTCAACGTGTAGCACAGGGCTAAAAAGTATCTCAGGAGCCAAGGCGCCAAACTTTTTAGGAGCCTTTTCCATTCGTTTCCGCAAAGTGCAATTTCTTCTTCACCTAAATAAGACCTTCCCCCATACAGGACAAGAGTTTCTTGATGCCGGGAGCTCAATAAGATCCTATCCTAACAGCTGTCGTCGGTTTGGATGTGCATCGGGATTTACCACCTCTGTGTTGAAGGCCATCGACTACAAGTGGCTTTGAAAATTCAAAGTTAATTTGCCAAGACCGGCGGCAGTAGCATGCCAAGAAACAAAATAATTTAGCATGTCGGAAGGGACGGTGTAGAGTTCCCTGATTCAGTATTTCAGTATAATAAAGTATATTCGAAGAATGTGGATTTTGTACAGTGGCCCTTTTTGGGTGCATTTCTTTTTTTTCAGTTACTTTTTCAGTGTTCTTTGCCATTACAGTGACCCTGGTGGGTTTTTAAAAGTTCCGGATGCCAGCTTCTTATAATAGAAGAAACATTATACTCCCCTCCATTCCCTGAAATAGAAGAGGTATGATACTCCCCTCTCCGGTGTTCCGTGTCTTCTACCTCCCCTCCATTCTCTGTAATAGAAGAGGTATTATACCCCCCTCTCCAGTGTCCTGTGTCTTCTACCTCCCGTCCATTACCTGTAATAGAAGAGGTATTATACTCCCCTCTCCGGTGTCCCGCGTCTCCTACCTCCCCTCCATTCTCTGTAATAGAAGAGGTAATATACCCCCCTCTCCGGTGTCCCGCGTCTCCTACCTCCCCTCCATTCTCTGTAATAGAAGAGGTAATATACCCCCCTCTCCGGTGTCCTATGTCTTCTACCTCCCCTCCATTCCCTGTAATAGAAGAGGTATTCTACTCCTCTCTCCCGTCTCCCATGTCTTCTACCTCCTCTCCATCCCCTGAAATAGAAGAGGTATTTTACTCCCCTCTCCGGTGTCCCGTGTCTCCTACCTCCCCTCCATTCCCTGTAATAAAGATATTATACTTCTCTCTCTGGTGTCCTGTGTCTCCTACCTCCCCTTCATTCCCTGTAATAGAAGAGGTATTATACCCCCCTCTCCGGTGTCCCGTGTCTCCTACCTCCCCTCCATTCTCTGTAATAGAAGAGGTATTATACTCCCCTCTCTGGTGTCCCGTGTCTCCTACCTCCCCTCCATTCCCTGTAATAGAAGAGGTATTATACTCCCCGCTCCGGTGTCCCGTGTCTCCTACCTCCCCTCCATTCCCTGTAATAGAAGAGGTATTATACTCCCCTCTCCAGTGTCCCGTTTCTCCTACCTCCCCTCCATTCCCTGTAATAAAGATATTATACTTCTCTCTCTGGTGTCCAGTGTCTCCTACCTCCTCTCCATTCCCTGTAATAGAAGAGGTATTATACTCCCCTCTCCGGTGTCACGTGTCTCCTACCTCCCCTCCATTCCCTGTAATAGAAGAGGTATTATACTCCCCTCTCCGGTGTCACGTGTCTCCTACCTCCCCTCCATTCCCTGTAATAAAGATATTATACTTCTCTCTCTGGTTTCCCGTGTCTCCTACCTCCCCTTCATTCCCTGTAATAGAAGAGGTATTTTACTCTCCTCTCCAGTGTCTCCTACCTCCCCTCCATTCTCTGTAATACCAGAGAGGGGAGTACAATACCTCTCCTATTAAAGGGAATGCAGAGGAGGTAGGAGACACGGGACACCATATAGGGGAGTCTAGTATTCCTCTTATTACAGAGAATGAAGGGGTGGTATGAAACATAGGATGCTTATTATAGATAACAGAGGAGAGGTAGGAGACACAGCACACCATAGAGGGGAGCTTAGTACCTTTTCTATTATAGACAACGGAGTGGAGGTAGGAGACATGGGACACCAGAGAGGGGAGCTTAGTACCTTTTCTATTATAGATAACAGAGCTTTACCCCCCCCCCCCCCCCCCACATAAGGGTACAGGTATCAAACTGTGATGTATAATTTGATCACAGCATTCAGAAGACGATCAGTCACTGTATGACTAGATGGTTAGCGTTCTACAGTTGTTCCTCTAGCATGTTTCCTGGGAATCCTAGCTGTGGGTGAAAAACACTTTGGAGGTCAATTACGAGTTTGAATCTCTCGTAAGGGCGACTTACTAGTACCTATCACTGAACAGTCCTGGAGGCTGTTCGCTCAATCCTTGGTACAGCCTAGGCATTGTTTTGGGGAATTCGTTCTTCCTTCTTTCTCCAGATTATTAGGTCCATCACCATTCCAGTGCATCCATGGGCAGCTCCATGTGTGTTGATCTACACTATGACATTCGGACTAACTCTGCCTCAAAGTCTCTTCTAGAACTCAGTCAACGTTGCACTTAGTGTTTTCATTCTATTGGTTGAATGTATTTTATTGATTTGTATTATTTCACAAATTTTTTTTCTAATAAAAAAAAAAAGAAAAGCAAAAACGGAGTCGTTGGCTTCACTTAGTATTTGATCAAACATATACGGAGCATCCAGAAGAAGACCGCACCGACATAAGACATCTAAGGGCCTCTGTCGATGAGTTTTTGTATGCTTCAAGCGGTATTTGAATCTCTATACAAGCAAAAATTGAGATTTTAAGGGGTGGGGTGTTGTCAGTCATTAACTGGGTGTGGTTTAGCAGGGTAGCGTCCCAATATGTAGATACAACCAACCAAACTAAGTGGGACTTTAAATATACCACTGATGACCACTATACACAGTAACCTCCAGCATATGTAAAAAAAATCAAATTTATTTAAATATACATTAAAAATCAGAATATAGCATACAGTATGTGTTAAAAAAAAAAAACGTACAAAGGGTCTACATGTTTCACGGGTTCGCCACTTCTTCAGGACCAACAAGGATTTCTGCACACAAAGTAACACATAAGTAATCATCAAAACCTATTTTTTTTTTTTTTATGATTACTTATGTATATACTTATGTAATATTACTTATTGTATGTACTCATAGCTGTCAGTTTTGGGGAATAGTGCCCCATAATTGGTGTCAGTTTGAGAAATAGTGCCCCATTGTTGATATCAATGGGAGAAATAGTGCCCCATTGCTGTCAGTAGGAAGAATTATGCCCTACTGTTGGTGTCCGTGGGAGGAAAAGTGCCCCATGGGCCCGATTAAAGGGGCGCATCCGGCCCCCGGGCCATAGTTTGGAGACCACAGCTCAAGACAATACAGGCCCAACTTTTCCTTCTCTCATTACTACCGCTCTCCTCAGGACCACAGGCTGCCCTGCCATTGCCACACTCTTCCGTGTCAACTATGAAAAGAAGAAAAGAAAATTATCACCTGAAAAAATATTTGGTGCAAGCAGTCCCGTATTGGTCGCCAACTCTGCCCTCTGAGGAGCATGGCAATAGATGGCGGTGAAGGTGGTGTTGGTGGTGGGAGATGGGTTAAGTAGTCAATTCTCTAGCTTTGCCAGGATATGGATAATCTATAGACTGGACTGGTGGTGGTGGTGGTGGGGGAATGAGTTAAGAAAACTATTCTCTAGCATTGCCAGGATATGGATAATCTATAGACTGGACTGGTGGTAGGAGGGAAGGGTAAAGAAGCCCATTTTCTAGTGTTCGCAGGATATGGATAATCTATGGACTGGACTGGTGGTGAAGGTGGTGGTGGGGTATGAGTTAAGAAGCTTATTCTCTAGTGTTGCCAGGATATGGGATAATCTATAGACTGGACTGGTGGTAAGAGGGAAGAGTAAAGAAGCCAATTTTCTAGTATTCGCAGGATATGGATAATCTATAGACTGGACTGGTGATGGGGGAAGAGTAAAGAAGCCAATTCTCTGGCGTTGGTAGAATATGGATAATCTATGGACTGGACTAGTGGCGGTTGAGGGATGAGTTAAGAACCTATTCTTTAGCATTGCCAGGATTTGGATAATCTATGAACTGGACTGGTGGTGAAGGTGGTGGTGGGGTATGAGTTAAGAAGCTTATTCTCTAGTGTTGCCAGGATATAGATAATCTATAGACTGGACTGGTGGTGGGGGAAGGATAAAGAAGCCAATTCTCTAGCATTGGCACAATATGGATAATCTATAGACTGGATGAGTGGTTTAGGGAAGAGTAAAGAAGACAAATCTCTAGCGTTGGTAGAATATGGATAATCTATGGACTGGACTGGTGGTGGAGGGATGAGGTAAGAAAGCCTATTCTTTAGCATTGCCAGGATATGGATAATCTATAGACTGGACTGGTGGGGGGGGGGGAGGGATTAAGAAGTCGATTCTATAGCGATGGCAGGATACGGATAATCTATGGACTGGATTGGGGTTGAAGGTGGTGGGGAGATGAATTAAGAAGACGATTCTCTAGCATTGGCAGGATATTGATAATCTATAGACTGGACTGGTGATGGTGGTGGGGGGATGAATTAAGAAGTCAATTTACTAGTGTTGGCAGGATATGAATAATCTTTGGACTGGACTTTTGGTGATTGTGGTGGAGGGGGGGAGATGAATTAAGAAGTCAATTCTCTAGCGTTGCCATGATATGGATAATATATGGACTGGACCAGTGATGGTGGTGGGGGGATGAGTAATGAAAGCCAATTCTCTGTGTTAAAAGATTATGGTTAATCTACGGACCGGACTAGTGGCGAAGGTGGTGGGGGGGATGAGTTTAGAAGCCAATTCTCTAGCGTTGCCAGGATGTGAATAATCTATGGACTGAGCTGGTGGTGAAGGGGGGGGGGGGGGGATGAGTTAAGTATTCAATTATCTAGCGTTGCCCAGATATGGATAATCTATGGACTGGACTTGTGGTGGAGGGATGGATTGAGAAGTCAATTTTTTAGTGTTGGCAGAATATGGATAATGTATGGCCTGGACTGGTGGTGAGGGAATGTATTAAGAAGTCGATACTCTAGCATTGCCAGGATATAGTTAACCTATGGACTGGACTGTTGGGGGGAGGGTGGATTAAGAAGTCAATTTTCTAGCGTTGACATAATATGGATAATGTATGGACTGGACTGGTGATGAAGGCGTTGGGGGATGAATTAAGAAGTCAATTCTCTAGTGTTGGCAGGATATGGATAATCTATGGATTTGACTGGTGGTAAAGGTGGAGGAGGGATGAATTAAGAAGTCGATTTACTAGTGTTGGCAGGATATGGATAATCTATGGACTGGAGTGGTGGTGGAGAAATTAATAAAGAAGTCAATTCTCTAGCGTTGGCAGGATATGGATAATGTATGGACTGGGCTGGAGATGAAGGTGGTGGTGGTGGAGGGATGAATTAGGAAGTCACTTCTCTAGTGTTTGCAGGATATGGATAATCCATGTGTTAAGGGCAATGAGTTTATTATTGTGTATCCGATCCACTAGTTACACCAACGGGGGTGGTAAAATAGACATCTATTGTAAAAACAGCAGGCCTCATTGTCCAAAGTCAAGTTTATTACTCTAAGGCTGGCCATACATGGTCTAATTTCGAAAAATTGTTCTTTTGAAAATCAGAGAATTTGTGCGTTTTGTGATCCGATGACGCCACCATTGATTTTGAAATTCGGCCAACCAAGCCTTCAATTTCACCTCCATGTTGCTACAGAAATGAATTTTGGTGGCTGGGAATCTTCTTTTCTTTCGGGGAATTTTCTTTTCTTGCACGTGCGCATTTCTTTTTCAATTATGTTTCTCGCACGATTCTCCCATCATTGATTAGAAAATCGTTCGTTTTTCAAAAAATTTCCAACATGACCGATTACTCAAACTTGATGGCCGCACGAAAATCGGCTGTTGCTGCAGACCACTAATGGTGCAAAATACGAACGAAAAATTCTTAGGTAAGATTTTCGAAAGAAAATTCTTTCGAAAATCGACCCGTGTATGGCCTGCATAAGTCTATCTGGGTCACAGCTGCACTAGATGTTGGACATTTTCTGTATTGAATGGGAAGCCATTTAGCCCCTATATTCATATTAGAAGAATCATGCAGAGAAGATGTGAAGGCGGAGGTGGGAAAACACTTTACCTTTTATTAAATGCATCTTGGTCTACAGATCAGGAACTTCCCCAGGACACCATCCTCTATCTGTTTTCCATTATTCTATTCTTTCATGCCCAAGTCAGTTGGCCAATGCATTCACATATTCATCCTCCAGGATACCCACACAGTGGGAAGAACAGGAACTCTTTTTCCATTGGAAGGTTTCGTAAAGTGCACCGTGGGGGTAGCTTACCTACTCTTGTAATCGGTCTGGCCCCTTGTCCCAGAAGAAGGTTGTCAACACTTTTCAAGCCCTACTCTTCTGTAGGTTTGTGCTGCTCGCCCCCCTTCCTCCCCCCACACTGCCAGATTTGTGTAATACTGTTGAATATTAGCAAACTATTGACACCCTGCCACCTTTAAGCCTACCTAGGTACCCCCTCCTCCCACCCATCACTTTCAATATGAGCCCATTATCGATGTTCACTTTGCATTTATTACCAAAAATGTATTTCAGGTGGCAAGAAGCAGTCTACTGGCTTTTTCATGAAATGTAGTGTATATGTGTTTTTATCTACTTTTATGGAGTAGCTCTTTCGTTATAAAAAAAAAAAAAAAGGGTTTTGAAATCGACAAAATCAACGCGTGTGGATCTTCTGATGTTTGACAAAGTTCGCTTTCTGAGAGAAACACTTTCCGCACTTCAGGCAGGTGTAGGGGCGTTCCCCGGTGTGAAACCGGTGATGGACCACAAGGCTGGAACTCCGCGTGAAAGACTTCCCGCACACGGAGCACGTGAATGGCTTCTCGCCCCTGTGGCCTCTCTGGTGGCTAATCAGAGACGATTTTTGGTTGAAGCTTTTCCCGCACTCCGAGCAGACGTAGGGCTTGACTCCTGTGTGGATTCTCTCGTGCTGCAGAAGGCAAGACTTCCGCGTGAAGCACTTCCCGCAATCTGAACACAAGAACGGTTTTTCTCCTCGGTGCATCCGCTGGTGGCAGACCAAAGTCGTCCTGTGTGAAAAACGTTTGCCGCACTCGAAGCAGGGGTAGGGTTCCTCGCCGGTGTGAACTCTCTGATGCACGGTGAGGTCCGACTTGAAGAAGAACCGTTTGCCGCACTCGAGGCATTGGTACCGCTTCTCCTCAGCGTGTTGAGAGGAATTCTCTGTAAAACATTTGCCGCACTCGGAACACGGATCGTTCTTGCCAGCCTCGTGAGGTGTGCTATGCCGACCTTGATCAGATGTATCTTTAGACAGTTTTTTGGCATTAGGAGAGTGTAGCAACCCGTTCGTACTCTGAAGTCTCGGATAGATAGTTGGGGCAAATGTCTGTAACTGATCAGGAAAAGATCCCTCTGGCTTGAAGGGTTTAGATGGCCGGGTCAAAAATCCCGGATGTGTATTTAAAGCAAAAGTATTTTCTCCTGAAGAATGTTGCGTAGTGCTGTTCTCTTCAGGATCGCAATCTGGATGAAACCTGACTCTTCCCTCCGAGGTTCTCTTGATCTTTTGACCATCTAATTAAAAAAAACAAAACCAAAGTTATTGAAAACAGACCACTAAAGACCAAAATATGACCATGCTTTTTGAGTAGATCAACTACCTGGTTAACAATTTGGATCCTTAACCTTCCAATTCCTGCCCAACACTTTGATGGGTGTTCTCGCTGGCTAATAGCACAACACAGTAGGAGAGCCAGGTCCTGGACCAAGTCTCCTTGATGTTTGTATACTAGAGCATTCCCAGAGATTCAAGGTCACTGGAGCTTAGTGAATTTGGTAGCCGAGTCAGTTTGGAAGGTTTGGTGTCACATCAGGTTAAATTTAAACCCGTTTTTCAAAACTTGTCAAAGAGCTTGGCATGGCCAAATCTATTGCCAGGTGCCTTCATCTTCCCATGAATGAGCAGTTTTATTTGAAAGCAGAGACCCCTGCCCTTTGCCAAAGCCTCGAGTCAACTGGGCAGGTCACCTCTGTTTTCAGAACTAAAGCATTCCTAGTTCTGAAAACAGAGGTGACTTGCCCAGTTGACTTGAGGCTTTGGCAAAGAGGTCTCAACTCTTTAAGACAAAATCCTAAATTGTGCCAACTATCTACCTTATTACCAGACACATTTTATCTCCTGAGATTCTTGCAAACAGGCTGAAGAGACTGAACAAGGACCCTCTGTGAAAAGTTTTATGACTCACCTTTAACTGTAGCTGGAGAACTTTCCTCCTCCAAAAACAGTTCCTCCATCACATATGTTTCTTCTTCAGCGTCAGCGTCCATGTCCTCCACTTTAACCACAACCAGATCATCAATCTAAATAATCCCCAAAAAGAAAATAAAACTGTAGAATATGAAGGTAATTTCACATTTGTTTATGACCCTCAAGCCCATGTACCTGGCCATGCAGTGGGATGCTGGGACCTTCCTGTGTAGAATTGCCGGTATCCAGAGGATGGAGACATCTCTCTGGTGGGTTCTCATTACTGGATCCATCTGTAGGAAACACACACACTGACTGAATACATTGTTTCTATGTGTTTATCAGATGATGGGGGATCTAGGTGGACCCTCCGTACTGCTCTCTCCTTCACAATAAAGTCTCCTCTTACCGGGTGATGTGAGGGGCGGCTGATTCTCCATCATGACGTCCTTGTAGAGATCCTTGTGTCCTTCTAAATACTCCCACTCCTCCATGGAGAAATAGACAGTGACATCCTGACACCTTATAGGAACCTGACACACACAATGATACAGTCACCATCCAGACACATCCCTTGTCTGTTACTGGATAATGTCCCAGAATTCCCGGCACCGCTCACCTCTCCTGTCAGCAGATCAGTGATCCTGTTGGTGACTTCTAGAATCTTCTTGTCACTGTTTCTAACATGTATCAGGGAGGAAGGTGGAAAAAATGAGATGAGGCTCTTGCTCTTGGGCAATGATTTTGAGGTCGGGTCATCACCAGACTTCTTCACAATGATGTAATCCTAGAAAATGAAAAAACAAGCTTCAGCTTTCGAAGCTTAGCAATGTCAATACACTCAACAGAGATGTCATGTGACTTCCCAGAATCCTCCTCACCTCTCCGGTCAGATCTGTGTTTTATTAATAGAGATAAGAGTGATGTCATGTGACCTCCCAGAATCCTCCTCACCTCTCCGGTCAGATCTGTGTTTTATTAATAGAGATAAGAGTAATGTCATGTGACCTCCCAGAATCCTCCTCACCTCTCCGGTCAGGTCTGTGTTTTATTAATAGAGATAAGAGTGATGTCATGTGACCTCCCAGAATCCTCCTCACCTCTCCGGTCAGGTCTGTGTTTTATTAATAGGGATAAGAGTGATGTCATGTGACCTCCCAGAATCCTCCTCACCTCTCCGGTCAGGTCTGTGTTTTATTAATAGAGATAAGAGTGAGTTCATGTGACCTCCCAGAATCCTCCTCACCTCTCCGGTCAGCAGGTAGATGATCTCCAGGGTGAGGTCCAGTATCCGCTCTGCCATGTCTGGCATGGTGCTCTTCATGGTGGAGTTGGGCTCACCCAGTCCTCCATACAAGCTGCACTCTACCCTCTCCAGCAGCAGTCAGGTACTGCACAGCCTCATGGGTAACGGAGGCCAGTTGCAGGACAACAAACGCATATCGTCATGGAGGCCATTTTGTTGTGGACCTATACAGATGTTGGTAGGACGCGATACTCATATTCAACAAAAAGTAATAAAAAGATATAAAATTGTTTGGAATTTAATAGACGTAGCAAATGCATGAGATATTATTGCTTTTCGATGAATTATGATGTATTTCCAACAAATAAAAAAAAATGTCCTCAGATAAGGACCACGAGAAAATGGATACCAGAAGGAAATTGTTCTTAAGGAAGAAGACTACATTTCCCAGCATCCTGTGCAGCAGGGGACATTATCAAGCAGCTGCCTACCAGGTTTGTACAGAGAGGTCAGTTTATGGAACAATATGGGCTCATCTGTGTTATTAATAGTGTTGGGGTGAAGTGTGAGCTGCACTGTGCAGCCTCCTAGGTAACAGAGCGCTCAGCACGTGCCTTGTGGGCTGGCAGGGGGGTCAACCTCTAAATGTGCACCCCCACTCTGGGACCTGTACAGGTCACATCCCTAGTATATACCTGACTGTGTATCCATATACTATATATGTTTTGTATTTTATATGTCTTTATATGTGTGTCTTTATAAATAACGCGTAGCAGGCCATTTATCTGATGCAAACCATTAGCAAAGACTCTGTGACAGGTTTACCGTGTATGTGCGAATTTCTGGGACAGCCAACTGCGGCAGATTTATTACAGAAGCACAATGAAGGAGTGGGGGGAGGGGAGGGGGGTGTCATTTCCTCACAGTGTGACTTTAGAGCCACCACAGGGGGAAATTATGACCGGAGTTGTCACCTTGTAATAAATCTGTCACACCGCTCCTGATTAGTATTGCCTGGCCGGTGACAGAATTGATAAATGTCTACCCTAATATTTGTATGCGGACAGATATGGGGTAAAATTCACCTCCTATGATCGTCTTGTCTTCCGCTCTTCTGCTGCATTCGTATAAGAGGTTCCGAAAATACAGATACTGCTGCACGTCAACACGGCATTCCCCCTCTCTTCTCCTTTCCTCTTCTCTACTTTCCCTCTCCACCCTCCTCCTTTTCCTTTCCTCTCCTTCCTCTCCTCCATTCCCAATCCTCTCCTCTTCTTCATCTCTACTTTCCCCTTCCCTCTTCCCCTCTCCACCCTCCTCTTCCTTTCCTCCATTCCCAATCCTCACCTCTTCCTCATCTCTACTTTCCCCTTCCCTCTTCCCCTCTCCACCCTCCTCTTCCTTTCCTCCATTCCCAATCCTCACCTCTTCCTCATCTCTACTTTCCCCTTCCCTCTTCCCCTCTCCACCCTCCTCCTTTTACTTTCCTCTCTTTCCTCTCCTCTTCCTCATTTCTACTTTCCCCTCTCCACCCTCCTCCTTTTCCTTCCCTCTTCTCCATTCCCAATCCTCTCCTCTTCCTCATCTCTACTTTCCCCTTCCCTCTTCCCCTCTCCACCCTCCTCCTTTTCCTTTCGTCTCCTTCCTTTCCTCCATTCCCAATCCTCACCTCTTCCTCATCTCTATTTTCCCCTTCCCTCTTCCCCTCTCCACCCTCCTCCTTTTACTTTCCTCTCCTTCGTTCCCAATCCTCTCCTCTTCTTCATCTCTACTTTCCCCTTCCCTCTTCCCCTCTCCACCCTCCTCCTTTTCCTTTCCTCTCCTTTCTCTCTTCCATTCTTAATCCTATCCTTCCCCATCTCTACTTTCCCCTCTCCACCCTCCTCCTTTTCCTTCCCTCTCCTCCATTCCCAATCCTCTCCTCTTCCTCATCTCTACTTTCCCCTTCCCTCTTCCCCTCTCCACCCTCCTCCTTTTCCTTTCCTCTCCTTTCTCTCTTCCATTCTCAATCCTATCCTTTCCCCATCTCTACTTTCTCCTCTCCACCCTCCTCCTGTTCCTTTGCTCTCCTTCCACTCTTACGTTCTCAATCCTCTCCTCTTCCTCATCTCTACTTTCCCCTCTCTACCGTCCTTCTTTTCCTTTCCTTTCCTCTCCTTTTCCTCATTTTACTTTCCCCTTCCCTCTTCCCCTCTCCTTCTGTTCCTTTGAACTTCTTCCTCTCTTCTGTTCTTCATCTTGTCCTCTCCTCTTCCTCAGCTTACTTTCTCCTCTCCACCCTCCTCCTGTCTTTACTCTTCTTCCAATCTTACGTTCTCAATCCTCTCCTCTTCCTCATCTTACTTTCCCCTTCCCTCTCCCCCACTCCTCCCTTCTCCTACTCTTTTGCTCCTCTTCCATGCTCAGTCTTCTTCTCTCCTCATCTCTACTTTCCCCTTTCCACCCTCCTCCTGTTCCTTCCCTCTCCTTCATCTCTTCCATTCCCAATCCTCTTCTCTTCCTCGTCCTACTTTTCCCTTACCTCTTCCCCTCCCCTCCCTCCTCCTGCTTCTTTGCTCCTCTTCCTCTCTTCCATTCTCAATCCTCTCGTTTCCTCATCATTAACTTCCCCTCTCCGCCCTCCTCCTGTTCCTTTCCTCTCTTATGTTATCAATCCACTCCCTCATCCTACTTTCCCCGTCCCCTCTCCTCTCCCCCCCTGTTCCTTTGCCCTTCTTCCTCTCTTCTGTTCTCAGTCCTCTCCTCTTCCTCATCTTACTTTTCCCCTCCCTCTTCCCCTCTCCTTCCTCCTCCTGCTCCTTTACTCTTCTTTCTCTCTTCCATTCTCAATCCTCTCCTTTCCTCATCTCTACTCCCCTCTCCACCCTCCTCCTGTTCCTTTGCTCTTCTTTCTCTCTTCCATTCCCAATCCTTTCCTCATCTCTACTTTCCCCTTCCCTCTTCCCCTCTCCACCCTCCTCCTGTTCCTTTGCTCTTCTTTCTCTCTTCCATTCCCAATCCTTTCCTCATCTCTACTTTCCCCTTCCCTCTTCCCCTCCCCACCCTCCTCCTGTTCCTTTGCTCTTCTTCCTTTCTTCCATTCCCATTCCTCTCTTCTTCTGTTCCTCACCTATGGTTTTACTCTCCTCCTGCCTTCCCTTGCTCCCTTCATCTTTACTCTCCTCTTCTTCCTACTACCTTCTTTTCCCATCTCCCTTTCCTATCCGCCTCCTCCATTTGTCATCTCTCACCCCTTCAGTGGTCTCCTCTCCCCCACCTTTCTTCTCACTCCCTCCTCTAGTCTCCTTTTTTCCACATGTCCCCTCACTGTTTTCACAATCTCCTCCATTCCTTGTCTTTCATTCCCTCCTCTGGTTGCATTTTTCTACCTTTCCTCTCATCTCTCCTCCGATCTCTTCTTTTGCAACTTTCCTCTCATACCTTCTCTGTTCTCCTCTTTTCTACTTTTCCTCCCATCTCCTCTCTTCCAACTTTCCTCTCACCTTCTCTCTGGTTTCCTCTCCTTTCCTTTCACCCCCTCTCCAGTCTCCTCTTTTCTACTTTTTCTCTCGCCCCCGCTTCAGTGTCCTCTTTTCTACTTTTTCTCTCACCCCCTTCCCCAGTCTCCTCTTTTCTCTTTTTTCTTTCCACCCCTTCTCCACTCTTGCTTCTTCCACCTTTCTTCTCAACCATATTCTGGTCTCCTTTCTTCTACCTTTCCTTTCACCTTTCCTCTAATGGCCTCTCTCCCACTTTCCCCCCCCCCCCCCCCATTGAGTCTCCTTTTATCCACCTTTGGTCTCATCCCTCCTCTAATCTGATCTCCTCTCTTCCACCTTTCCTCTCCCCCTTTCTCTGATCTCCTCTCTTCCACCTTTCCTCTCCCCCTTTCTCTGGTCTCCTCTCTTCCACCTTTCCTCTCCCCCTTTCTCTGGTCTCCTCTCTTCCACCTTTCCTCTCCCCCTTTCTCTGGTCTCCTCTCTTCCACCTTTCCTCTCCCCCTTTCTCTGGTCTCCTCTCTTCCACCTTTCCTCTCCCCCTTCCTCTGGTTTTCTCTCTTTCACCTTCCCTCTCATCCCTCCTCTGTCTGGTCTCCTCTCTTTCTCTCCTTCCTCCCACCTTTCCTCTCACCCCCTCTCTGGTCCTCATTTTTCCACCTTTTCTTTCACTCCCTCTCCAGTCTCCTCTTTTCTATTTTTCCTCTCACCCCTTCTCCAGTCTCCCTTCTTCCACCTTTCCCCCCACTCCTTTTCAGGTCTTCTTTCTTCCACGTATCTTTTCACCTTTCATCCGGTGTCCTCTCCTCCACCCCCCCACCACCCTACAGTCTCCCCTCTTCCACCTTTGGTCTCATCCCTTCTCTGGTCTCCTCTCTTCCATCTTTCCTCTCCCCCCTCCTCTGGTCTCCTCTCTTCCACCTCTCCTCTCACCCTTCCATTGGTTTTCTGTCATCCACCTTCCCTCTCATCACTCTTCCAGTTTCCTCTCTTCCTCTTTACCTCTCAATATTCCACTGGTCTCCTCTTTTTCTCTCCTCCCCCCCACCTTTCCTCTCACACTACCTCCAGTCTTCTCTCTCCCATCATTCCTCTAACCCCTAATCTGGTCTCCTCTCTTCCTTTCTCCTCCTCTGGTCCCCTCTTCCACCTTTTCTCTAACCTTTCCTCCTGTCTCCTCTCTTCCACCTTTCTTTTAACTCCTCCTCCAGACCCCTCTCTCCCTTTCTTCTTTTTCTCTCCTCCAGACCCCTCTTTTCCTTTCTTCTTTTTCTCTCCTCCAGTCCCCTTTCTTTTGCTCTTTTCCTCCCCTCCTCTGGCCTCCTCTCTTCCATTTCACTCTTTCCCTCTTCCAGGCTCATCTCTCTCTCCTCTGTTGTCCTCACTTTCTCTCCTCCAGTCTGCTCTCTTCCCCTTCGCCTCTTACAGTCCCACAGTCCCCTCTCTTACTCTCCTCTCTTCCTTTTCACCTTTCCTCTCTCTGGTCTCCTCACTTTTTCTCCTCTGTTCTTTCTTCTCTTTAAATCCTTCAGTCTCTTCTCTCATCTCATCTTTTGTCTCTTCCTCTTCTCTTCCTTTCCTCTCCTTCCCCTCCTCCAGTCGCCTCTCTTACTCTTGTCTCTACTTTTCCTCTCTTCCCCTCCTCCGCTCTCCTTTTAACTTTTCTTTCTTCCCCTCATCCGGTCTCCTCTCTTCTCTTCCTTTCTTGCCTGATGAACGTTCATTTTTCTGTTATGTTTTCACAGTTCAGGCTGAGATTAGCAATCACAATGGACAAGGACAATATGGATGTGACACAGAAAATATTAAACCTCACACTGAACATCATCTATCTGCTGACCGGAGAGGTGAGGGGGATTCTGGGAGGTCACATGACATCACTCTTATCTCTATTAATAAAACACAGACCTGACCGGAGAGGTGAGGAGGATTCTGGGAGGTCACATGACATCACTCTTATCTCTATTAATAAAACACAGACCTGACCGGAGAGGTGAGGGGGATTCTGGGAGGTCACATGACATCACTCTTATCTCTATTAATAAAACACAGACCTGACCGGAGAGGTGAGGAGGATTCTGGGAGGTCACATGACATTATTCTTCTCTCTATTAATAAAACACAGACCTGACCGGAGAGGTGAGGAGGATTCTGGGAGGTCACATGACATCACTCTTATCTCTATTAATAAAACACAGACCTGACCGGAGAGGTGAGGAGGATTCTGGGAGGTCACATGACATCACTCTCATCTCTATTAATAAAACACAGACCTGACCGGAGAGGTGAGGAGGATTCTGGGAGGTCACATGACATCACTCTTATCTCTATTAATAAAACACAGACCTGACCGGAGAGGTGAGGAGGATTCTGGGAGGTCACATGACATCGCTCTTATCTCTATTAATAAAACACAGACCTGACCGGAGAGGTGAGGAGGATTCTGGGAGGTCACATGACATCACTTTTATCTCTGTTAATAAAACACAGACCTGACCGGAGAGGTGAGGAGGATTCTGGGAGGTCACATGACATCACTCTTATCTCTATTAATAAAACACAGACCTGACCAGAGAGGTGAGGAGGATTCTGGGAATGTATGTAGTGGGATCTGCATGCCTTTTTGTAACAGGATTACGTGGTGGTAAAGAAGAGGACTGGCGAGTGTTTGACTCCCAGCAGTCATCCTCGTTTGTCAGGAGGTTGGAGGAGATTCTCAAAATCCAGTACGCCACCTCAATCACTGATACCTGAAAGCAAAAATGCACAGAAGATTCTAGAAGTCACCAACAAGATCATTGAGCTGCTGACAGGAGAGGTGAGCGGTGCCGGGAATTCTGGGACATTATCCAGTAACAGACAAGGGTTGTGTCTGGATGGTGACTGTATCATTGTGTGTGTCAGGTTCCTATAAGGTGTCAGGATGTCACTGTCTATTTCTCCATGGAGGAGTGGGAGTATTTAGAAGGACACAAGGATCTCTACAAGGACGTCATGATGGACAATCAGCCACCCCTCACATCACCGGGTAAGAGGAGACTTTATTGTAAAGGAGAGAGCAGTACGGAGGGTCCACCTAGATCCCCCATCATCTGATAAACACATAGAAACAATGTATTCAGTCAGTGTGTGTGTTTCCTACAGATGGATCCAGTAATGAGAACCCACCAGAGAGATGTCCCCGTCCTCTGTATTCCCGGGATTCCACACAAGAGGATCACACCATCCCTCACCATCATCAGGTAGGTGGAAACCATATTTTGGTAATGAGCCTTAAGCCAAGCAAGATCACACTCTCTGATCTATATATAATCATGTGTTCAGGGAACATTAGAGAACAAATACATGAATTGTTATCCTGTTGGTGGTGGAGAAAACCCGGAGTGTTCAAGGGATGATTATCAGATTCTAAAGGATTTTGAAGCAGTGCCAGTGAGGATTAAGGAGGAAGAAGTTCCTGTGGAGGTCAGCAAAGGTGAGGTGCCATTTAGAGGGAAAAATATGTTTTCTGCTTCTTCTTACCTTTTGTGAATGTTCTGTGCACTCAATAGGTTTTTTAATTTTTATAACTTCTATTGACTTTACAGCATATGTACAAGGTTTAAATGCCTTCTTAGATCAGTAAGGTCTTCTTGGATTAGATGAATGAGGAAAATACTCATAGACATGAGAGTTTAAGGATACAACCACTGCATGATGGTTCCTTAGTCCACAGGTGTTATGAACATGGGTTGTCACAATGGCCTGTCATGCATGTTTACCCCATGCAGGCACCTTGAACCCAGAACATCTCTTATGGTAACTGTTGTTATCCTACAGGAAAATTTTCCAGCTAAGGGAATGCTGAAAAGGGCGATTACCTTCCAATTTTTTAGGCCTCGGCCATAGTCCAGCTAAGGACTCTTTAGGCCTCTGTCGAAGTCCACCTCAGGACATTTTAGACCTCTGCCACAGTCCAGCACAGGACTCTTTAGACCCAGATGGGCATCTAGAAAGCCAAAATCCTACTTCTTCTAGCTTCCTCCCCATGGCCAAAGCCTAGGAGGCAACAACCTTTCACAGCTATATGCTTTCTCTCTCAGGAAAAGCCTGAGAGGTAAGGACTGGACCTCTACACTCATATCATTAACAGGCAGAAGCCTAGAATTCTAGATGGCAAAAGGCTTCTGCTCTCTCTGAGATCCTGGCTCAACACACCCACCACAGCTACTACAAGGGGTTTCCACTCTCCCTGAGTTCCTGGGTCAACACACCCACTGGACCTGCTACAAGGTGATTCTGCTCTGCTCTTGTTCCTCAGTCAACACACCCATAAAAGCTTCTACAAGGGGCTTCCACTCTCCCCAAGTTTCTAGGTCAACACAGCCACCACAGCTGCTACAAGGGGCTTCTATGCTCCCTGAGTTCCTGGGCAAACACACCCACTACAGATACTATAAGGGGGTTCCACTCGCTTCAATTTTCATGGTCAACACATCCACCGCAGCTACTATGAGGAGCTTCTACTCTCTCCAAGTTCCTGGGCCAACACACCCACCACACATACTACAAGGAGTTTCCACTCTCTCTGAGTTTTTGGGTCAGAACACCCACCACAGCTACTACAAGGGGTTTCCACTCTCTCTGAGTTCCTGGGTCAACACACCCACTGGACCTGCTACAAGAAACTTCCACTCTGCTCTTGTTCCTGGGTCAACACACCCACAGAAGCTTCTACAAGGGGCTTCCACTCTCTCCAAGTTCCTGAGTCAACACACCCACTACAGCTTCTACAAGGGACTTCCAGTCTCTCTGAATTCCTGGGCCAACACACCCAGGACAGCTACTATAAGGGGCTCCCACTCTTCCTGAGTTCCTGGGTCAACACACCCACTGGACCTGCTACAAGGGGCTTCTAATCTCCCCAAGTTCCTGGGTCAACACACCCACCACAGATACTACAAAGGGTTTCCACTCTTCCCAAGTTCCTGGGTCAACACACCCACCACAGCTACTACAAGGGTCTTGGCGTCTCAGCCCACCAGATTCCATGAGAAAAAGAAAGAATATTATATTATACTCATGGGCTATAGGAGTGGTGGTCAACTTTTTTGATATAGGGGGACCCCAAGTGTGGCCCTTGACATCCCCAAAGAACCGCTTGGACTATGAATTGAATGTAATGCTACAAAAAGCTGTCATGGCAGATATGCTGCAAGAGATGGTTAAAGCCTATGGGCCTGTTACAAGAGATGGTTTGAGACTGCGAACATGCTGTAAGAGTTGCTGGAGACTGGGGACATGCTTCAGGAGTCATAGGCTGGAGACACATTATATGACAGTGCTAGAGACCATGCTGCAATAGGGCAATATGAAAACACAAACTACTGTCTGTGGGGGGGGGCCCAAGGGCCACATGTTGGGCATTAAGGGTGGCTGTAGAGAAGTGTTTACTGTTTTTCAGCTTGATACGTTACTTTTCCTGACAAATGTTTATTGTATATACAGCAACAAGACCAACCCTGAGGAGTAAGAGGCCAATCAATGTCCATACCGCACACAGACGGAGAGAGGAAGACCGTTTTGGTAAGCTCAACCCTATAATTCAAAAGCAAAATATAATCAGATTGGATTTTTTTTTCTTTTTTATTATTATTTTTTTATTAATTTTTTCTTGTTTTTCCCCTTTTATTGGTTGAACTAGATGGTCTTTTTTCAACTACACTATGTAATTATGGACGTCAGCTTTAAATTATTCAGATTTAAAAATAATATATACGGTATGTCTGCAGAAGAGTTGGCCTGATTATTTAATTTTAATTTCACAGACCATGAAATCCAGCCCCATACCGACTTAATAAAACGTGAATTAGCTTTCTCTGCAAGCAAAGGTAATTATTTTTTTCAATGTTCCAAAATATTCCTTTTTTTTTTTAAATCTTATTTCATTTCCTTATACAGAGGTGAGTGTGTTCCTGCAGGACATTCTTAGGTCTATATATAAAAACAATCCATATGTCTCAAGAATTCTCACAGGCATCACAAATAATCCTAATATGTTTATTTCTTATGATCATCATCTAGTGGCCATAATGTGGTATTTACCTGAAATACCTCCATCATGAAAACACAGCATTATGGCCACTAAATGGAGCTGATGATTATAGGAGGTGAACATGTTTTACCTATCGCAGCTGAGTAAACGTTTGAGACATGGAGACTTTTTTTTATAAACAGACCACTTAGTGTATTGTCAGGTTTTGTGTTCTGTTGCAGAGCTCTTTCGTTCTGTAGGAATGCTCTGCCAGTGCACGGCAATGAATGAAAAACCATGGGACTTATGGCACCCACTACACTACACAGTTGAGGGGGGCGGATTTAGGCGTGGAGCAAGGGGAGAAGCTACTAGAGGCATGCAGAGTTCTCCACACTGAAATGGCAAGAATGGGCTTTATAGCAGCGTACATGGCGAGCTACAGCCAAATACGGGGATAAAAGTGCTGTGGTCCAAGTTAGTAGGAAGACTTCTGCTGGCAGACTCTCATAGTCCTCTCCACCGGCAAGGGCAGAGACCATGTCCCTCGCCTTTATTGCATGTCTGGTGCTTCGTAGCTCCATTGAGAAGCTGGTAGTTGCAGCACACCCTGCCTTCTTCATTGTAGTCAACAGGCCATACTCTGCCTGATACAAGAAGCCACACCTTCCAATGGATTTTGGTATGATGGCAGGACCCTCTGCACAACATGGTGGCAACCATGGGGCCCATTCTACCCTGGAGACAGTCAGCAGTAACTGGCTAAGCGCAGAATAAATAATGGGGCTATCCCCGTTATAGGCTTAGTTCTCAGCACACGGTCTCAGGCTTGTGGCAGGTTGAAGTGCACACAAGAGCAGTGATCTGCAGACCTCGGCCTCCTTGCAGCAAAGAGAAAGTCTATCGGTATTTAGTCTGTGAAAAATACAGCTCTCTCATTTCATACACGGCTCACACTGGGAATTGTAGTTCCATCATTCATTAACTGCCATAGTAAAGTTTCTTTCCCAAATTTCAATCTTTCATGATTCAATGCTGCAAACCATCATGTCTCTTGAGTGCCTTCTGCTTGTCTGCACCATCTGGTGGATGAAGGTGAAGTAGTGTTAGCCAATTCAGCTGAAGTCCATTGGGAGCACAGAGAGCACTGCAACACAGTGTCCTAAATTGCTATCTGTCTCTAGATAAGCACCTGACTACACATCCCCCCCACCAAAAATCTTTGGTCCCCAAAGAAGGAGCAGAGCCTGACAACATATAATGTTCATAACTTTAGATAACCAAATAAAGGCAAATTTTAAGTCAACATTTAAACAAAACCAGATGATTCACATCAGCATACACCAGCTAGCCAGAGACTCCGGACAAAATCTGTAAAGTTTCCAGGTATGGCTATGTGTTACCAACCTTTACCGCAGCACAAACGTAGTTCTGAAGGGGCCTTCAACCATCCTTATCAGTGGTTGTATCTGAGGTGCCCACCATGGTCACATATTCAAGACATATCCAGCAATGGTATTTCATAAGGTAGTCAGATTATCTAGCCATATGTTTTTTAAGGCTATGGAAGGAGAGTGGATCACCCAAAGAAGCTGCAGAGAATTATAAGGAGAAGGTCTAGATTTGCACTGCTCAAACTAACAGCTCAGAAGTCTTGTGAAATATTAGTGGTAGACAGGCCAATATAGTAGCGTCCAAAACCATGGACCCCTATTCAAATGGTAGTATACAAGACCTTGTTAATGACACCAAAATGAATAGACACCTCAGAGTTTCGCAAGAGCTGGAGGGCCACAGGTTGAGCACCTATATAATAATACTACTTTTGTTATAACAGCGAGGAAAAGAGCAATGGCCTTCCACTTCAATGAGCTATACGAGATTACCAAGTACCTGCTCTATCACGGCTACGAGGAGAGCGGACTCCCGGGCCGGGTCCACGAGCATAAAAGCCGACTCTTGACCCAGCTGTCCTCCCACCTCTACGAGAAGTTCGGAACCACAAGAACAAAGCGTCAGATCCAGAAACGCTACTCCGATCTGAAATCTCGCGAGCCGAAAACATTCATGAAAATAAAGAATAAAATTCTAAAGGGTGGGTGAGGCCCCTCGTACTGAACTTGTTTAAGGTCTTTTAGACATTCCTCATCCAGCTCCACATTTGACCTTTGAATTTTATGTTGGCTTTGTAGACGTATCTCTGAGGAAAGTCTCTGACTCGGAAAGCGAGGTTTCGGAAGACGAGATGCAGAGTGAAGTAAACATAAGCATGACCTCGGCGGAGATACAGGACGCTCTGGTGTCCAGCTATATCCAAGCAGATGACATGCAGGTGAAGTAATGAGAGGATACATGACTCCTGAGAATCATAGTTTCAGGCCCAACCATAACCCATCCCAATCATAGTTCCAGGCCCATCCATAACCTATCCCAATTATAGTCTAAGGCCCAACCATAACCCATCACAATAATAATTCCAGCCCTTGCCATAACCTATCCCAATAATAGTTCCAGACTCAACCATAACCCATCCCAATCATAATTCCAGCCCTTGCCATAACATACCCCAATCATAGTTCCAGACTCAACCATAACCCATCCCAATCATAGTTCCAGGCTCAACCATAACCCATCCCAATCATAGTTCCAAGCCCAACCATAACCCATCCCAATCATAGTTCCAGGTCCAACCATAACCCATCCCAATCATAATTCCAGCCCTTGCCATAACCTATCCCAATCATAGTTCCAGGCTCAACCATAACCCATCCCAATCATAGTTTCAGGCTCAACCATAACCCATCCCAATCAAAGTTCCAGTCCCAACCGCCCCAATCGTAACCTATCCCAATCATAGTTCCAGCCCCAACAATAACCCATCCCAATCATAGTTACAGCCCCAATCGTAATCCATCCCAGTCATAGTTCCAGGCCTAGCTATTACCCATCCTGATCATAGTTACAGCCCCAATCGTAATCCATCCCAATCATAGTTCCAGGCCTAACCATAACCTATCCCGATCATAGTTCCAGCCCCAAGCCCAACCCATCCCAATCATTGCTCCAACCCCAGCCATAACCCATCCCAATCATGGTTCCAGCCCCAACCATAACCCATCCCAATCATAGTTCCAGCCCCAACCATAACCCACCCCAATCATAGTTCCAGTCCAAACCATAACCCATCCCAATCATAGTTCCAGCTACAACCATAACCCATCCCAATCATAGTTCCAGTCCAAAACATAACCCATCCCAGTCATAGTTACAGCCCCAACCGTAACCCATCCCAATCATAGTTCCAGTCCAAACCATAACCCATCCCAATCATAATTCCAGCTCTTGCCATAACCTATCCCAATCATAGTTCCAGGCTTGACCATAACCCCTCCCAATCATAGTTCCAGGCTTGACCATAACCCATCCCAATCATAGTTTCAGCCTCAACCATAACCTATCCCAATCAAAGTTCCAGTCCCAACCATAACCTATCCCAATCATAGTTCCAGCCCCAACCATAACCCATCCCAACCATAGTTACAGCCCCAATCGTAATCCATCCCAGTCATAGTTCCAGGCCTAGCTATTACCCATCCCGATCATAGTTACAGCCCCAATCGTAATCCATCCCAATCATAGTTCCAGGCCTAACCATAACCCATCTCGATCATAGTTCCAGCCCCAAGAGCAACCCATCCCAATCATTGCTCCAACCCCAGCCATAACCAATCCCAATCATGGTTCCAGCCCTAACCATAACCCATCCCAATCATAATTCCAGCCCCAACCGTAACCCATCCCAATCATAGTTGCAGTCCAAACCGTAACCCATACCAATCATAGTTCCAGCTACAACCATAACCCATCCCAATCATAGTTCCAGTCCAAACCATAACCCATCCCAATCATAGTTCCAGTCCAAACCATAACCCATCCCAATCATAGTTCCAGCTCCAACCCACCCCTGCCCCCCAAATAAAGCACCAGATGAATTGTCTGTGGAAGGGCAAAGCCACAGCTTTATTGGATTTAAACAACATATTTAATAAACAACTCTTTATAAAAGAAGGGGTGAGACAACCAACCTCTTGGAGCCCAACCACCAATTTGGAATATATCCACTCCGCCTCCCGAAGAGTTGGTTACAGCTTTATTGGCAGAGATAGTGTTATAATGTTATAACGATATTGGGTGTTCAGGGATTTATGTTGGTTTAAAAGTCTCCACACCTGTCCTTTCCATACGTTCCAGACAGGCGTCCAACAGAACAAGGCTCTCACCATCCTTGGTGTTTTGAACATACCCAACATTGATATACACAGATGTAGCACCAACATCTTAATCCAGTCACCATAGAATGTGCCAAGGCAGATGTTGGTTGTCCAGGTATCAAAGAATTAACACCTAGGCAGCCTTTCCAACACCAAGGATGGGATTATGTAAACAAAACACGGTTGGTACCACAACTTTCACACCCACCCTGTTCTTGGACAACCAACATCTACACATTCCATGGATGGGTTAGAAGGTTTTGGAACTACTCCGTTCTAGTTACATAATACCATCCTTGGTGTCTTGAGGTCTACCTAGGTATTAATCCTTTGATTCTTGGACAATCAGCTTCTGCCTCGACTAATTTCTTGGTGATTGGACTGGTTATTGTGCTACCTATGTGGATATCAATGCCTGGGTCAGTTCCTGACACTCAACAAAACTGATGAAGTGCCTTGGATAAGCTACGAGACATCTTTAACTTTACAGAACAAGTTCAGTTGGAGGTGACCAACCACTATTAGCTATACCGTGACCTGGATAAATGAGAATTTTTACAGATGTATTATTGATCCATCCAGGTGACACAGTCTTGCCAGAACCATATTATACGGGAAGACGTCTTAAATCTCCTACCGCTGAGTTATACGTCTAATGAGGTGTATTCGCCTGTGGGTGAAGTCCATACAGAGGAGGAGGGCGGTTCCCGTATAGAGAAGATCGAACAGTCTCTGCACTCTCTGCAAGTCAAGATGGATCAGTTACTGAGCAGCCTGTCTGGGGGAAGAGACTCTTCCTGAGACGTCTTGTGCGGATTTGGTATTTTTTGACATTATATTAAAGTGGAACTCCAAGTATTTAAATTGCCTCCCCCCAAAGTCATTTTTTTATTTTAAAAACAACTACGCATAACGATTTCCTGCAGTCTCCTAACCAATGCAGTGACTTCACCAAGTCTTACTCTTCTTATTCCAGTGGCATTGGGGGGAGGGTATTCTTCCAGGACTGAGTAAGGCTCATGTAATAACCTGTAAGCCCAACTCAATCAAGGAGTGATGTGAGCCCATTACTGGTGTAAAGTGAGTCCCATTCTACAGTACTGTTAGCCTCGTCCTGGTGTGATAGGACCCCCGTCCTAAAAGTACTGTGAGCCCAGTCCTGGAGTGATGTGAGCCACGTCCTGGAGTATTCCCATCCTAGTCCTCAAATGATGGGAGCCCCGTCCTGGAGTACTGTGAGCCCAGTCCAGGAGTGATGTGGGCCCCATCCTGAAGTACTATCAGCCCAGTCATTGAGTGATGTGGGCCCTGTCCTGGAGTTATACGAGCTCTGTTCTGGAGTACTATGAGCCCAGCCCTGGAGTGATGTAAGCCCCATCTTGGAGTACTGTCAGCCCAGTCATGAAGTGATGCAAGCCCCGTCCTGGAGTACTGTGAGCCAAGTCCTGGAGTGATGCAAGCCCTGTCCTGGAGTACTGTGAGCCCAGCCCTGGAGTGATGTAAGCCCCATCCTGGAGTAATGTCAGCCCCATCCTGGAGTATTGTCAGCCCAGTCATCCAGTCATTGGGTGATGTTAGCCTGGTCCTGTAGTGCTGTCAGCTTTGGCCTGGAGTGATGCTTTCCCATCCCGGAGTACTGTCAGCTCAGTCCTGGAGTGATGTGAGCCCCATCCTGGAGTATTGTGCGCCCACTCCTGGGGTGATGCAAGCCCCTATCCTAGAGTACTGTGAGGCCCGTCCTGGAGTGATGTGAGCCCCGTCCTGGAGTAATGTCAGCCCCATCCTGGAGTGATGTGAGCCCCGTCCTGGAGTGATGTGAGCCCCGTCCTGGAGTAATGTCAGCCCAGTCCTAGAGTGATGTGAGCCCCGTCCTGGTGTAATGTCAGCTCAGTCCTAGAGTGATGTGAGCTTCATCCTGGAGTACTGTGAGCCCACTCCTGGGGTGATGCAAGCACCTATCCTAGAGTACTGTGAGCCCCGTCCTGGAGTAATGTCAGCCCCATCCTGGAGTGATGTGAGCCCCGTCCTGGAGTGATGTGAGCCCCGTCCTGGAGTAATGTCAGCCCAGTCCTAGAGTGATGTGAGCCCCGTCCTGGAGTACTGTCAGCCCGGTCCTGGAGTGATGTGAGCCCTGTCCTGGAGTACTGACAGCCTAGTCCTGGATTGATGTGAGTCCCGTCCTGGAGTACTGTCAGCCCAGCTTGCATTATGATACTCCCCCTAAGGAGGGGACGTGTAAATGATAGGTTGGGCTCACAAGAAATAGGCAAAATGCCGGGGACAGCGATGGAGTGCGCAGAGGATAAGTAGAACTTTTTTTTTAACACAGGACAAGGGGACTAAAAAAAAACCATGAAAACAAAACAAAAAAAAGTATAAATAGTAACTGGAGTTTCCCTTTAATATATATTTTACAATTTGTTTTCTTGAATTTTTTTCTTTTTTTGAAACAGATTCTGTTATATAGGAATTCAACTAAATTGAAAAAAAAAAAGCAAAGACCTTGCTCCTTTAGGGTGTTCCCAACTGCCGCAAGGGTACCTCCCCCGAAGAGAGTGACTGTTTCCTGAGCCACAAATTACTGTATGTGTTCTGACTCCGCCTTCTGAAGTATGCATAACTAAACAGCGACCCCACCTCAGTGCATGAAACATGAGACTGTCGTAGCTGTGGTTTGTGAACAGATAGGGGAGAGTTTAAAGCCTTTGTTGTTTTATTGCTGTGACCCTGTTGGGGCTGGAGTTGTACATGAAAGACTTTTTTTTCCAAGGGGAATTACATTATAACTGTATCAAAGTATGAATTACATTAATTTACAGAAGTCTAACAGTCTCTTCTATTTTTTTTATTGGTGGGATCCTAGAGCTTGATCCCCGGGTCTGTACACCTGCTGTGCCCATTATGAGGGGTTCCCACCATTCTTGTGCTGAGTTCCCGGGTCTGTACACCTGATGTGCCCATTATAAAGGGGGTTCCACCATCCCTGCTGTGCCCATTTATGAGGGGTTCCCACCATCCCTGCTGTCCCCATTATGAGGGGTTCCCACCAAACCCCCGCTGTCCCCATTATGAGGGGTTCTCATCATCCCTGCTGTCCCCATTATGAGGGGTTCCCATGATTCCTGCTGTCCCCATTATGAGGGGTTCCCACCATCCCTGCTGTCCCCATTGGGAGGGGTTCCCACCATCCCTGTGCTGAGTTCCCAGGTCTGTACACCTGCTGTGCCCATTATGAGGGGTTCTCACGATTCCTGCTGTCCCCATTATGAGGGGTTCTCACGATTCCTGTTGTCCCAATGATAAGGGGTTCTCATCATCTCTGCTGTCCTCATTATGAGGGGTTCTCACCATCCCTGCTTTCCCCATTATGAGGGGTTCTCACTATCCCTACAACGAGTTCCCATTTTTGCACACCTGCTCTTCCCATTTATGAACGAATAAAAACAAAATTTATGAGTGACCCCCTCCATCCCTGTGCTAAGTTCTCAGGCCTGGACACCTGCTGTACCAATTATGAGGGGTTCCCGCCATCTCTGTGCTACGTTGCCAAAGCATGTGTGCAAAGTGCGGGGTTATACAATTCCAAGCAGCAAAAATTGGGGATAAGAGTCACCACAAGTGGACACCTGGCAGCAGGAGGAGGTGGCTTATTGAGACTACATTTTGGGGGGGACCCCTTTATCAAGTTAAAGTCCATCTCTCAACAGAGGGTACCTAAATTCAGATTATTGTTTGCTTCTAGTGAAAAACAATATAGATATTACCTATAAGCTGCGCACCCTGGACCAACAATATACTGAAGATATAAATCTGTGTGGAGCAGCTCGTAGTGAGAGACCGAAGTCTAAATGTGTAAAGGAAACGAAATATTAAATAATTGTTTCATACCGCGCTCTAACAAACAATAAATACATAAATATATAAATAAAGGTATAATTAATTGGTTGAATACTAGTGTCCATATGTAAATATATTACATCAGGTAAGTGTATATAATGTCCATAAAAACCACCACCAGAAATCTTCAATTCAAGTGAAAATATTGAAGAATTCCTTAGTTGCTGGGTGAGGTAAATGCCATCTTCCACCAGTATCCAGCAAACATCCTACTCACCAGACCATCGTGACACCCATTATTATTATACAGGATTTATATAGCGCCAACAGTTTACGCAGCGCTTTACAATATAAAAAGGAGACAGTACAGTTATAATACAATAAAATACAAGAGGATTAAGAGGGCCCTGCTCAGAAGAGCTTCTAATAGGGTGGGGCAGGTGGTACAAAAGGTTGTAACTGTGGGGAATGAGCTGGTGGAAGTGGTAGAAGATTAGTTAGAGACGCTATAGGCTTTTCCGAAGAGATGAGATTTCAGGGATCGCCTGAAGGTAGCAAGAGTAAGGGGATAGCCGGACCGGTGGAGGTAGCGAGTTCCAGAGGATGGGAGAGGCTCTGGACAAATCCAGGAGAGGAGCATGGTAGGAGGAGACGAGAGAGCATGAGAGTAGGAGGTCTTGAGAAGAGCGGAGAGGACGATTTGGGTGATATTTGGAGACAAGATTGGTGATGTAGCTCGGGGCAGAGTTGTGAATGGTTTTGTACATTGTGGTTAGTATTTTGAATTTAATTCGCTGGGTGATTGGGAACCAGTGTAGGGATTGGAGGTGAGGGTTGGTGGTCATTGTAGGGAATGGATGAGAGGGTTGGCAGACACTGAATGGAGGTCAGTGTAGGGATTGGAGGAGAGGGGTGGTGGTCAGTGTAGGGATTGTAGGAGAGGGTTGGTGGTCATTGTAGGGATTGGTGGAGAGGGTTGGCAGACACTGAGCGGTTGGTAAGGTGGATAAGTCTGGCAGCAGCATTCATGATAGACTGAAGAGGGGAGGAGCCTGTGGAGAGGCAGGCCAATGAGAAGGGAGTTGCAATAGTCAAGGCGAGAGATAACAAGGGAGTGAATGAGGAGCTTGGTGGTTTCATTTGTTAAAAAGGGGCAAATTTTAGAGATGTTACGGAGGTGAATTCTACAAACTTTTGACAACGATTGGACTCAGGGCTGAAATGACAAGTCAGAGTCTAGGATTACACCGAGTACCCTGGCGTGAGGGGAGGGACTGATGGTTGCATTGTTGATTTTGATGGAAAAGTCATGGAGAGGGGCACGGATGGGGGGAATATTATCAGCTCAGTTTTAGAGAGATTTCGTTTAAGGAAGTGGTGTGACATCTATGCCGATATGTCAGTTAGTAAGTTAGTAATGCGAGAGGAGACTGAAGGAATGAGGTGAGGAGAAGACAGATAGATTTGGGTGTCATCGGCGTATAAATGGTATTGGAAGCCACGGGCGGTTATCAAGTGACCAAGGGAGGAGGTGTAGATAGGGAAGAGAAGGGGTCCAAGAACAGAGCCTTGGGGGACCCCCACAGAAAGGGAGAGGAGGAGACAGAGTTGTAGGTGTCACCATTACAGGTAGTCAAACAGGCATAGATGTCAATGAGAGTATATCCTCCGGTGAGAAATGGCCCCCAGCACGATAAACACAAACGATCAGCAACGTAGATCAAAAAAGAGAAGAAGGGGCTCCTCATGGTGTAGTAAGTAAAGGTTTCATTCCATAAAGTAGCATAAGACAATTAAAAACTCGATTTGCCCAGTAAAAGACACGCAGGTCCGCCGTTTGCATTCCACCTGCACTCCAACAAGCAGAAGTGACGTGTCACCACGAGGAGCTCCTTCTTCTCTTTTTGATCTACGTTGCTGATCGTTGGTGTCTATCGTGCTGGGGACCTTTTCTCACCGGAGGATATACTCTCATTGACATCTATGCCTGTTTGACTACCTGTAATGGATGTCACGATGGTCTGGTGAGTAGGATGTTTGCTTGATACTGGTGGAAGATGGCATTTACCTCACCCAGCAATTAAGGATTCTTCACTATTCTCACTTGGATTGAAGATTTCTGGTGGTGGTTTTTATGGACAATATATACACTTACCTGATGTAATATATTTACATATGGACACTAGTATTCAACAAATTAATTATACGTTTGTTTATATATTTACTTATTTATTGTTTGTTAGAGCGTGGTATGAAATAATTATATTGTTTGCTTCTGCCTGCTTCTGGGGAATGTCCCTGGAATGAAGATCAAATAGCCTGTGCTATGAATATTTAGATCTTCTTGGCCAGCATCCAGAAAGTTTATTGCCAGTAGTGCAAGCTGGGGAGGAGTGTAAGTATCTGGGGAAACCTTCTGGAAACTGGTTGGGTATGGCACCTATCAGCCCTCTCCCTCTTTCAACTTCCTTCCTCCAGCCTCCCTGAAGCAGACCCCCCCCCCTTCCCCGGACTCCCCTTCTCTGGGGCCGCCTCCCAGGCTGCACAGAGCAGCACTCCATCTTACACCCGACTCCCCTGCTGGCAAGGCACCGCCATATTCAAGGGCTGATCCAGCCACCTTGCCAGACCTCCTACCTAGGGATTGGTCAGATTTCCATAAATATTCAGATCAACGCCTCCTGACCTCCATCCACTAGCTTCCAGAAACTCCTCCAAACTTCTAGAACCAGAGGGAGGTACTAGAGACCTGACCTGTGAAGCTCTCCAGCCTGACCTAAAGGAAACTCTCTAACTCACAACCAGGCTTCTAGCAAGCTTCTCTCTACACTACACAACTATGTACATAAGAGGGTGCTACATCAGCTTGCATTGCATGGCTGAAGAGTCTACCAGGGACAATAGACTGGAGCACTAGGGAGGAATTTCATCTGCTGGGGATTGTTCCACAGAGCAAAGTGAAGGCTTGAGCACTGCAAGAAGTCTGGTGGCTCATCCAGAGGGTATGCGTGCTGCAACTGCTTACCACTTGGAGAATTCAGAGCTTTAGACTCCTCCTACTGACACCAATGATGGGGCACTATTCCTCCTGCTGACACCAAATGGGGCACTATTCCTTCCACTGACACCAATGATGGAGCACTATTCCTCCCGCTGACACCAATGATGGGACACTATTCCTCCCACTGACACCAATGACGGGGCACCATTCCTCCCACTGACACCAATGATGGGGCACTATTCCTTCCACTGACACCAATGATGGAGCACTATTCCTCCCGCTGACACCAATGATGGGACACTATTCCTCCCACTAACACCAATGATGGGGCACTATTCCTCCCACTGATACCAACGATGGGGCACTATTCCTCCCACTGAAGCCAGGCCGTTTTCTACTCCTGCTGCCCACAGTCTGGCCCCCCTAAGGTCTGAAGGACAGTAAACTGGCCCTTTGTTTAAAAAGTTTGGAGACCCCTGCTCTAGAAGTTGGGAAGGGACTCTCCTGGTTTGTGCCATACGTGTGTTTGTTTTTTCACATGTGTTAAGATCTGCATTTTTTTTTCCAAGAAAAGTACTCCCAAACAATTAGGTATGTTCTGATTTGCAAATAATGTGTGAACAAATTGCAGCTGCCATCATTTTATTCTCCAGGGTCTCTGCTTTCAGAAAATAAATGTTTTGGGGGTTTTAAGTAATAACCAGGCCAGAAATGTGCACTTTGACATGTGTGCATGTGTAAGGGTTAAAACACGAGGAAACTCGTTGACATACGTGTTAATACGTTTTTGATCGATGCACCACAAGACTAGGGCTACTGAACAGCGGCTGTTGTTTTTTCCTCCACAAGGCGGTGATCGTGCGTCTCACAGACAGGAAGTGATGTCACAAACAGCCAGGAAGTGACCTTAGATATAAATAAGATGATTCAGGAGGAAGTAGAGAGGAGACATTGCTGAAACTGGCAGCAGTGGAGGTAATAAGATATTTTTTTCTTTTATTTACACCCAGTAATCCCCCTGTTGTTGTGTTCTATGTTACCCTCTTCACATCATAATGCTTACTCTACTGTATTATATGACGTTGAAAATCTAGGGAAAAGTACATCTGAGAAGGATCTCATTCATCCACGTCAAGTTATGTCTAGTAGTAGTTGGTCACAATCAATTGGACTTATTATGTACTGTTGAAGACATTTCATAGCTTACGAAGCCTCAGTTCTAATGTGTGTCAAGAAGATACCTTTAAGATGCCTTCATCCAATTTTCATGAAAGGTGTTAATGTTGATTGTCCAAGAACCACATCTTGGTCTTGGAAATCAACATCTACACGTTCCATTTAATGTGTTGATTGTCCGAGAACCCTATCCTGTTCTTGATCAATCGCCGTCTACATGTTCCATGGAATGTATTGATGTTGGTTGTCCATGAACCCTGTCCTGTTTTTGGAAAATCACCCTCTACATGTTCCATGGAATGTGTTCATGTTGATTGTCTACAAACCCTGTCCCGTTCTTGGACAATCATCGTCTACATGTTCCATGGAATGTGTTGATGTTGATTGTCTAAGAACCCTGTCCCGTACTTGGACACTCATCTTCTACACGTGCCATGGAATGTGTTGATGTTAATTGCTCATAAATCCTGTCCCGTTCTTGGACAGTCACTGTCTACATGTTCCATGGAATGTGTTGATGTTGGTTGTCCACGAACCCTGTCCTGTTTTTGGAAAATCACCCTCTACATGTTCCATGGAATGTGTTGATGTTGATTGTCTACAAACCCTGTCCCGTTCTTGGACAATCACCGTCTACATGTTCCATGGAATGTGTTGATTTTGATTGTCCACGAACCCTGTCCCGTTCTTGGACACTCATCTTCTTCTACATGTGCCATGGAATGTGTTGATGTTAATTGCTCATAAATCCTGTCCCGTTCTTGGACAGTCACTGTCTACATGTTCCATGGAATGTGTTGATGTTGGTTGTCCACGAACCCTGTCCTGTTTTTATAAAATCACCCTCTACATGTTCCATGGAATGTGTTGATGTTGATTGTCTACAAACCCTGTCCCGTTCTTGGACAATCACCGTCTACATGTTCCATGGAATGTGTTGATTTTGATTGTCCACGAACCCTGTCCCGTTCTTGGACACTCATCTTCTTCTACATGTGCCATGGAATGTGTTGATGTTAATTGCTCATAAATCCTGTCCCGTTCTTGGACAGTCACTGTCTACATGTTCCATGGAATGTGTTGATGTTGATTGTCTACGAACCCTGTCCCGTTCTTGGACAATCACCATCTACATGTTCCATGGAATGTGTTCATTTTGATTGTCCATGAACCCTGTCCCGTTCTTGGACACTCATCTTCTTCTACATGTGCCATGGAATGTGTTGATGTTAATTGCTCATAAATCCTGTCCCGTTCTTGGACAATCACTGTCTACATGTCCCATGGAATATGTTGATGTTGATTGTCCACAGATACTGTCCTGTTCTTGGACAATTACCATCTACATGTTCCATGGAATGTGTTGATGTTAATTGTCCTTAAATCTTGTCCTGTTCTTGGACAATCACCTTCTACATGTTCCATGGGATGTGTTGATGTTGATTGCCCACGAACCTTGTCCCATTCTTGGACAATCACCTTCTACATGTGCCATGGAATGTGCTGATGTTAATTGCCCATAAATCCTGTCCCGTTCTTGGACAGTCACCGTCTACATGTTCCATGGAATGTGTTGATATTGACTGTCTATGAATCCTGTCCCGTTCCTGAACAATCACTGTCTACATGTACCATGGAATGTTTTGGTGTTAATTGTCCATAAATCTTGTCCTGTTCTTGGACAATCACCTTCTACATGTTCCATGGGTCGTGTTGATGTTGATTGCCCATAAATCCTGTCCTGTTCGTGGACTATCAACATTATGCTTAGGACCTCTAGAAGGTGTACTGTAGACTGTACAACCTCAGGGTTGCTGGTTAGGCCAGACTGGGTGCAGTGTCTGGTAACCCCCAAATGTCAACAAATGTCGGGAACCCAGCAAATCCCATGCTAGAATATTCCAGCTGGCTAAGTGATTGCAGGAAGATCAGCAAGTAAAGGGTTAAAGACCGTGTGTACTCTAGGAAGGCATGCAGCCAAGCACCCGATACAATTACTGCAGTAACCTACAATATTGCATCACCAGACAGTAATCTCCACCATGCTGATTGTTCCAGATTCTCAGTTTATTACCCGCCAACAAGGAGAAGCCTCCCAATAAGGATGGATGAGGACTGGAGTCATGTAACCAAATGCATCCTAAACCTTACCCTGGAGATCATCTACCTGCTGACCGGAGAGGTGAGGAGGATTCTAGGAGATCACATGACATCACTCTTATGTCTAGCAATAAAACACAGACCTGAGGTTAGGAGGATTCTGAGAGGTCACATGACATCACGCTTATCTCTATTAATAAAACACAGACCTGACTGGAAAGGTGAGGAGGATTATGGGAGGGTAACTTGACATCATTTTGTTTCTTTCAATACAGATTAATCCACTTCTTAAGTCTAGTGACCAGGTGACCATCATGGTGCCTCCATCTCAAACCCTGACATCTAAGAGAAATAATACGAAGATGATTCTTGAGGTCATTAACAAGATGGTGGAGCTGCTGACAGGAGAGGTGAGCGGTGCTGGGAATTCTGGGACATTATCCAGTAACAGACAAGGGATGTGTCTGGATGGTGACTGTATCATTGTGTGTGTCAGGTTCCTATAAGGTGTCAGGATGTCACTGTCTATTTCTCCATGGAGGAGTGGGAGTATTTAGAAGAACACAAGGATCTCTACAAGGACATCATGATGGAGAATCAGCCGCCCCTCACATCACCGGGTAAGAGGAGACTTTATTGTAAAGGAGAGAGCAGTACGGAGGCTCCACCTAGATCCCCCATCATCTGATAAACACATAGAAACAATGTATTCAGTCAGTGTGTGTGTTTCCTACAGATGGATCCAGTAATGGGAACCCACCAGAGAGATGTCCCCGTCCTCTGTATTCCCGGGATTCCACACAGGAAGATCACACCATCCCTCACCATCATCAGGTAGGTGGATTTGAGGGTCTAAAAGTGGCTCCAAACTACATCTGATTATATTCTCTACTCTAATGATAACAATGCTGGCATTTAAAGGCAATATTTTTTACAATTGTGTTGGTATAGGTTGAAGAACTGATGGATATAAAAGTTGAGGTAAAGGAGGAAGAGGAAGAGATGTATGTGAGGGGTGATCAGCAGTCTAAGGAGGAGGTTGGAATGATGGGAACGATTAAAGAGGAGGGATCTTCTCCAGATATCAGCATAGGTGAGTAATGGACACTAAATGCTGAAACTGTTCACATATTCATTTTTTTTTCCATAAGATTAAAGTATGAGAAATGATGATTGATGATCTGTAGACCTTCCCATCATCAGGTGAGATAAGACTGGATTAATAATAGCAGACCAGTAAAATAAGGAGGCCAATTTCAACACAGAACTGAACACTCATTGATCTGTTCTCTGCTGAAAGGGTCTTCATGTCTTGGTTAGTTTTCATTTAGAACCCATTCTCTTGGTTGCAGTCCCCTGCATTGCAATAAAGCAGCCCATTCATGCCAAAGCATTAGACTGCACCAAAAACTGGACACACAGGATATTTTTTTGTGGTGCAGCACATCACAATGCACATAATGCTGTGGTTGGTTTAGTTGTCACGGAGAGTGGTCTGTATCCACAAAGAGAGACACAGTTCAGGTGGGTACCTGAGGCTATGTAGAGACGTGGGTGTCACAGAGACGCACAAGGTGCACTAGAAGTACACGGTGATACAGGAAGCTCAGGAGTCACTGGAGACACGGGAGAACTGGGGTCACTGGAGAAACCAGAATTCTAGGGTCACTGGAGACATTTATGGTCAATAGAATCATCGGAGCACTGGGGTCACTGGAGACATCAGAGCGTTGGGGGTCATTGGAGACATTGATGGTCAATAGAATCACCAGAACAGTGGGGTCACTGAAGATACTGGAGCGCTGGGTTCACTGAAGACACCGGAATCCTTGGGTAGCCGGAGACATTGACGGTCACTAGAGACACCAGAGTACTGGTGTCATTGGAGACACCGGAGCTCTGGGGTCACTGGAGACATTGACTGTAAATGGAATTACCAGAGCACTGGGGTCATTGAAGATATTGGAGTCCTTGGGTAGCTGGAGACATTGACCGTCACTGGAGACACCAGAGTGCTGGTGTCATTGGAGACACTGGAGCTCTGGGGTCACTGGAGACATTGACTGTAAATGGAATTACCAGAGCACTGGGGTCATTGAAGATACTGGAGCGCTGGGTTCTCTGTAGACACCAGAGTACTGGGATCACTGGAGACATTGACGGTCATAGGAATTACCAGAGCACTGGTGTCACTGAAGATACTGGAGCGATGGGTTGACCGGAGAGACCAGAGTACTGGGGTCACTGGAAATATCGGAATCCTTCAGTAGCTGGAGACATTGACGGTCACTGGAGACACCAGAGTGTTGGGGTCACTGGAGATATCGGAGTCCTTGGGTAGCTGGAGACATTGACGGTCACTGGAGACACCAGAGTGTCGGGGTCGCTGGAGATATCAGAGTCCTTGGGTAGCTGGAGACATTGACGGTCACTGGAGACACCAGAGTGTTGGGGTCACTGGAGAAATCAGAGTCCTTGGGTAGCTGGAGACATTGACGGTCACTGGAGACACCAGAGTGTTGGGGTCACTGGAGATATCGGAGTCCTTGGGTAGCTGGAGACATTGACGGTCACTGGAGACACCAGAGTGTTGGGGTCACTGGAGATATCAGAGTCCTTGGGTATCTGGAGACATTGACAGTCACTGGAGACACCAAAGTGCTGGGGTCACTGGAAATACCGGAATCCTTCGGTAGCTGTAGACATTGACAGTCACTGGAGACACCAGAGTGTTGGGGTCACTGGAGATATCGGAGTCCTTGGGTAGCTGGAGACATTGACGGTCACTGGAGACACCAGAGTGTTGGGGTCACTGGAGATATCAGAGTCCTTGGGTAGCTGGAGACATTGACGGTCCCTGGAGACACCAGAGTGTTGGGGTCACTGGAGATATCCGAGTCCTTGGGTAGCTGGAGACATTGACGGTCACTGGAGACACCAGAGTGTTGGGGTCACTGGAGATATCGGAGTCCTTGGGTAGCTGGAGACATTGATGGTCACTGGAGACACCAGAGTGTTGGGGTCACTGGAGATATCAGAGTCCTTGGGTAGCTGGAGACATTGACGGTCACTGGAGACACCAAAGTGCTGGGGTCACTGGAGACTGACAGTAAATGGAATTACCAAAGCACTGGGGTCATTGAAGATACTGGAGCGCTGGGTTGACTGGAGACACCAGAGCACTGGGATAACTGGAGACACCAGAGTCCTTGGGCAACTTGAGATATCGTTGGTCAATGGAGACATTGGAGTGCATGGGTCGCTGGAGTCTAGGGTCACTGGAGACATTGACAGTTACTGGAGACACCAGAGCACTGGGGTCACTGGAGACTCAGGAGCACTGGGTTCACTGGAGACACTTAGGGTGACTGAAGTCATTGCAGCACTAGGGTCACAGGAGACATGGCAGACAGGTAGTAGGGGGTCTCGGCTTAGGCTTTTGCAAAGTGTTGCAGCACCTGCGTTCTGGTTGTCATGCCGGAGAGGAGGCAAATGTAACAGTTTTATTGTATATTTCACAAGAATTTTATACTTCTTTTGGTTTCACAAACGTTTCCAGTCCCATGGTAGAGCTGTATGTATTGGTTAACTAGAAGACCAACATATTTTAATTTCTGAGAGCAAAACGTAAAAATTTATTGTACGCCTTTTTTTTTTAATTATTATTATTCTTTACCAACAGGTGGAGGTGATGCCCAGATTACCTCAGAGGGACGTTTTATCCTATCTCCAGACTATAAAACAGAAGGCAATGGCGTTCCACAATGTTCTCCAGAAGAGAACCTCGGTCATCCATATATACTTTGCACACTTCCCTGTGTGGATAGATCAGTGGATTCCACTGATCCTGGAAATTCTTCTGAGACCTCACACGCAATTTTTTACAGTGCTGATAAAACGCCTGATCCCTATAATCCCGAGGAATCATTTGTAGATAAATCCCCTACTGTTGATACATTTTTGTCTTCTGAATGTGAAAAAAGCTTTATGAACAAGACCAGTCCTGTTGGACATCCAAGATCCCACATAGAGAAGAATGCTCTTCCATGTACGGAGGGTGGGAAACCTTCTGAGGTCAAAGAACACCTCATACACCAGAGAAGTCAGACCAGCGAGGACTCTTTTTCGAGTCCTGAGTGCGGGAAATGTTTCATCCAGAAGGGTCATCTTCTCTCACACCAGAAAACCCACATCATCGAGCCTCATTTTTCAAGTTTAGAGGTCGGCAGATGTTCTTCACAGCAAAAAAGACCGGATGACTACTTAAAAGTCCACTCTGCCGAAAAATGTTCTGAAAAAAATAATCTAGCTGGGCAACAGGGGACTGGAGAAAATCCATTTTACTGTTTAGAGTGTGGGAAATGTTTCACTCAGAAGAAACATCTTCTCTCACACCAGGAAACCCACATCATCGAGCCTCATTTTTCAAGTTTAGAGGTCGGCAGATGTTCTTCACACCTAAAAAGCCTTGATGGCTACTTAAAACTCCACTCTGCCGAAAAATGTTCTGAAAAAAATAATCTAGTTGATCAAGAGGGGACTGGAGAAAATCCATTTTGCTGTTTAGAGTGCGGGAAATGTTTCACACAGAAAACCGACCTCCTTACAAACCAGAGGATCCATACAAGGGAGCTATCTTTTTCAGAGTGTGGGAAATGTGTCACGTGGAAAGGAGACATTCTCACACACCAGACAGTTCACAAGGGAAAGGGTTCTTTTTCATGTTCGGAGTGCGGGAAAAGCTTCACCCGAAAAAGAGAGCTCCTTAGGCATCAGAGGCGTCTCACAGTCAAGCGTCCGTTTTCATGCTCTGAGTGCGGAAAATGCTTTACCAATAAAGGCTTACTTGCTGATCATCAGAGAAGCCACACGGGCGAGCGGCCTTTTTCATGTTCAGAGTGCGGGAAATGTTTCTTGCGAAAATGGGACCTCCGCACACACCAGAGAATTCACGCTGGCGAGACTCCTTTTTCATGCTCAGAGTGCGGAAAATGTTTCTTTCGCAAACATAATCTTCTTAGGCACCAGAGAAGACACACTGGCGAGCTGCCTTATTCATGTTCAGAGTGCGGGAAACGTTTCAATCAGAAGACAGATCTTGATAAACACCAGAGAATTCACACGGGCGAGCGTCCTTACTCTTGTTTAGAGTGCGGGAGATGTTTCATTCAGAAATGGGACCTTCTTGCACACCAGAGAAGTCACACAGGGGAGCGTCCTTTCTCTTGTTCAGAGTGCGGGAGATGTTTCTCTCGCAAGGGAAACCTTCTCACACACCAGAGACGTCACGCACAGAAGGGCCCTTTTTCATGCTCGGGGTGCGAGAAAAGTTTCAAACATAAAGGAAATCTGATTAGACATCAGAGAGTACACACACCAGCTGATTTTGTTGACGTTCCAGTTATGAGTGGAGTCTGTTGAGCTGGCCTTGGTCTCCAGCTGGTGTCTTCTTTTTCTTGGAGACCTCAGTGGTGAGATCCACCACCTCTCTTCTTGCCCACATTGGAATGTCTCCATTCCTCCTTTTGCATTCCTAATGATATAACATAAAAATCCAGCAGTAAGAACGGGAGCCTCTCATAATAGGCGTGGCACGTATGCAAGATCTACAAGGTTACCAGGGAATTTTTGTGACCCCCCCACCCCCCCATGAGCCTATAATTCTCAAGGGGAGAGGGCGGATAGGCCAAAAAAGGTGTATAATGCAGTTTCCTGGCACCAACATGGTAGCCCATTCCATGTGGTGGTATGCTGCCATGTTGGCGCCAGGAAAATGGAAAATTGTATCCAATACTTACCATAATTTTCCTTTCCTGGAGCCACCCATGGCAGTATACATGTGGTAGTCCATTCCCTGTGGTGGTATGCTCCCATGTTGGCACCAGGAAAATGGAAAATTGGATCCAATATTTACCATCATTTTCCTTTCCTGGAGCCAATCTATGGCAGCATACTTGTGGCAGCCCATTCCCTGTGGTGGTATGCTGCCATGGATTGGCGCCAGGAAAGAAAAATTATGGTAAGTATTGGATACAATTTTCCATTTTCCTGGCGCCAACATTACGGTAAGGCAGAAAAATTGGCTTGGTGCCAGGAAAGGAAAATTACAGTAAGTATTGGATACACTTTTACATTTTCCTGGCGCCAACATTACGGGAGGGAAGGAAAATTGGCTTGGCGTCAGGAAAGGAAAATTACAGTAAGTATTGGATACAATTTTCCTGGCGCCAAGCCAATTTTGGCTTGGCGTCAGGAAAGGAAAATTACAGTAAGTATTGGATACAATTTTCCTGGCGCCAAGCCAATTTTTCTGCCTTACCGTAATGTTGGCGCCAGGAAAATGGAAAATTGTATCCAATACTTACCATAATTTTCCTTTCCTGGAGCCACCCATGGCAGTATACATGTGGTAGTCCATTCCCTGTGGTGGTATGCTCCCATGTTGGCACCAGGAAAATGGAAAATTGGATCCAATACTTACCATAATTTTTCTTTCCTGGAGCCAATCCATGGCAGCATACTTGTGGCAGCCCATTCCCTGTGGTGGTATGCTGCCATGGATTGGCGCCAGGAAAGAAAAATTATGGTAAGTATTGGATACAATTTTCCTGGCGCCAACATTATGGTAAGGAAGGAAAATTGGCTTGGCGTCAGGAAAGGAAAATTACAGTAAGTATTGGATACAATTTTCCTGGCGCCAAGCCAATTTTCCTGCCCTCCCGTAATGTTGGCGCCAGGAAAATGTAAAAGTGTATCCAATACTTACTGTGATTTTCCTTTCCCGGCGCCAAGCCAATTTTTCTGCCTTACCGTAATGTTGGCGTCAGGAAAATGGAAAATTGTATCCAATACTTACCATATTTGTCCTTTCATGGAGCAAATCCATAGCAGCATACATGTGGTAGTCCATTCCCTGTGGTGGTATGCTCCCATGTTGGTGCCAGGAAAATGAAAAATTGTATCCAATACCTACCATAATTTTCCTTTCCTGGAGCCAATCCATGGCAGCATACTTGTGGCAGCCCATTGCCTGTGGTGGTATGCTGCCATGGATTGGCGCCAGGAAAGAAAAATTATGGTAAGTATTGGATACAATTTTCCACTTTCCTGGCACCAACATTATGGTAAGGAAGAAAAATTGGCTTGGCGCCAGGAAGGGAAAATTACAGTAAGTGTTGGATACAGTTTTCTATTTTCCTGAAGCCAACATTACGGTAAGGCAGGAAAATTGGCTTGGCGCCAGTAAAGGAAAATTACAGTAAGTATTGGATACAATTTTCCAGTTTCCTGGCGTCAACATTACGGTAAGGCAGGAAAATTGGCTTGGCACTGGAAAATTACAGTAAGTATTGGATACACTATTCCATTTTCCTGACGCCAACATTACGGTAAGGAAGGAAAATTGGCTTGGCGCCAGGAAAGGAAAACTACAGTAAGTATTGGATACAATTTTCCATTTTCCTTGCGCCAAAATTACGGTAAGGCAGGAAAATTGGCGCCAGGAAAGTAAAATTACAGTAAGTATTGGATATAATATTCCTGGAGCCAACATTACGGTAAGGCAGGAAAATTGGCTTGGCGCCAGGAAAGGAAGATTACAGTAAGTATTGGATCCAATTTTCCATTTTCCTGGAGCCAACATCACAGTAAGGCAGGAAAATTGGCTTGGCGCCAGAAAATTACAGTAAGTATTGGATACACTTTTCCATTTTTCTAACGCCAACATTACGGTAAGGAAGGAAAATTGAGTTGGCGCCAGAAAAGGAAAACTACAGTAAGTATTGGATACAATTTTCCATTTTCCTGACGCCAACATTACGGTAAGACAGGAAAATGATGGTAAGGCAGGCCATAGATGAGTAGAAATTTGAAAGTTCTGTTGAGAGAAAAAGACAATAGCTCATACGATTCTGCTATCAATTGTTTTGTTCTTCTAATAAAAATCCATCAATCACTTTCATTTGCAGCACGAAAATTGCGCATGGAAAAACATGGCAGCATACATGTGTTAGCCCATTCATTCCCTGTGTTAGAATGCTGCCATGGCTTGGCGGGATGTGACAAGAAAAATACGGTAAGTATTGAATAGGATTTTCCATTTTCCTGGCGCCAACATGGCAGCGTACCACAACAGGGAATGGGCTACCACGTGTATGCTGCCATGGATTGGTGCCAGGAAAGGAAAATTACAGTAAGTATTGGATACAATATTCCATTTTCCTGGTGCCAACGTGGCAGCTCACATGTGGTAGCCCATTCCCTGTGGTAATAAGCTGCCATGGATTGGCGCCAGTAAAGGGAAATAACAATAAGTATTGGATACGATTTTCCATTTTCCTGGCACCAACATGGCAGCATACTACTGCAGGGGATGGGCTACCACATGTATGCTGCCATTGATCGGGACCAGGAAATAAGAATTACAGTAAGCATTGGATAAAATTTTCCTGGTGCCAACATGGCAGCATACTACCAGAGGAAATGGGCTACCACATGTATGCTGCCGTGGATTGGCACCAGGAAAGGAAAACTACTGTAAGTAATGGATACAATTTTCCATTTTCCTGGCGGCAACATGGAAGCATACTATTACAGGGAATAGGCTACCACATGTATGATGCCGTGGATTGGCGCAAGGAAAGGAAAAATATGATAAGCATTTGATATGATTTTCCTGGTGCCAACATGGCAGCATACTACCACAGGGAATGTGGTGGCCCACTCCTTGTGGTAGTACTATGCTGCCATGTCCTTGCGCCAGGAAAGGAAAATTACGGTAAGGCAAGCCATAGATGGGTCAAAATCCAAAAGTTCTGTCGAGCGAAAACTAAAATAGCTCATACGCTTGTGCCATCAATTGTTGTAGGCTTCTAATAAGAATCCAACATGTTGGAGCTTGCGCTTTAGACGAAAACATGGCATCAAAATGGCAGCATACATGTGGTAACCCATTCCCTGTGGTAGTATGCTGCCATGGATTGGCTCCAGGAAAGGAAAATTACGGTAAGTATTGTATACAATTTTCCATATTCCTGGCACCAACATGGCAGCATACTACCAGAGGGAGTGGTCTACCACATGTATGCTGCCATGGATTGGCTCCTAGGAAAGGAAAATTATGGTAAGTATTGGTAAAATTTTCCATATTCCTGGCGCCAATATGGCAGCATACTACTGCATGTAATAGGCTACCACGTGTATGCTGGCATGGATCGGTGCCAGGAAAGAAGAATTACGGTAAGTATTGGATATGATTTTCCTGGCACCAACATGGCAGCATACTACCACAGGGAATAGGCTACCACATGTATGCTGCCATGGATTGGCGCCAGGAAAATGGTGTGCAGAGCTTAAACTAAATAGAGTCTGTAATAATATAGGGTCCATGAGTACTGAAGGAGGTGTTCTCAGCAATGACATGCATCAATAGTGCGAGGAGACCATCACCAACACCTGAACACACTGACTCCTACCCTTAGGCAGAGAATAATAAGCAATGGATGTCATTCAATAACAATCTCAGCAGAAAACCATTTTAGGGGTGTCACCTGGCGCCTCCACCATAACAAAACTTCATAACCAGAAATCAGTAGGCAATGGATGTCGAGGGGGTTCACTGCCCTTGCAGTCCACCTCAAGGATATCCTCTGGTGTTCCCACCACAGCAATGTTCCAACGTTACAACTCCTCCATATGCGTTTCGTCATAAAGTGACGTCGTCAGGGGATCATATTGTTACAGCAGCAGCATCGCCTGCGAGCATCGCAGGACCCCTTCAACAGGCATGTGATGTCACAGTGGAGAAAGATCGGAAGCCACTCCTATTGGTCTCCAACATCAAAGTCCATTTAAAGCACCAACTACAACATAAAGGGGTTAAAAGTAACGTGGGCCTCCAAACAAGCAGCACAGACTTGATCCTGCACTCACACAGATGACACCATAGAACTCACTTCGGGCAATACACAGGCAGCACTTTTTTTAGATGTATTTTTTTAACACATGTATAAAAGTCTATAAATGTTCATAATCACAAGAGTATGAAAAGACATCTGGATACAAAAATGCAGCATAAAATATATATATAAAAAAAAAAAAAACAGTGGCAGTCTCCTGTGTGGCTTTGTTACATACACACATTATATAACACGGTAGAGAAAGGGAAACATACAGTACATCTGGAAAGTATTCACAGCGCTTCACTTTTTCCACATTTTGTTATGTTACAGCCTTATTCCAAAATGGATTAAATTCATTCTTTTCCTCAAAATTCTACAAACAATCCCCCATAATGACAACGTGAAAGAAGTTTGTTTGAAATCTTTGCAAATTTATTACCCACTTTAATTCCCCCTTCCTGCCCAGGTCAATTTAAGCTTTCAGTGCTGTGGCACTTTGAATGACAATTACGCAGTCATGAAACACTGTACCCATATAATAGAGCTTTTTTTTGGTGGTATTTAATCAGCACTGGGTGTTTTATTTTTTGTTAAAAAAATGAAAAATAGACCAAAAATGTTGAAAAAAAAAAAGTTTTTCTTAGTTTCTGTCGGAAAATGTTGTAAATAAGTAATTTTTCTCCTTCACTGAGTGAAGTGTGTGCTGATGAGACTGAACTGATCGTCACTGATCGGCCGCACTGATGGGGTGGCACTTGTGAGGAGGCACTGATGGGCACTGATATGCAACACTTTTGGGCAATGATAGGTGGTTTGTATGGGCGGCACTGGTAGGCACTGAAAGGCCATATTGATTGGCCTCACTGATAGGCACAGACTGGTGTCCCTGATGGGCACTGTTAGGGCTGCCATGTACTCAGTGCCCTGATTACCTATACATGTCTCCCCTGTGAGGAGATGCCACTGATCAGCTCTCCTCTCCTCTCCTCACACTCTGTCAATGTGAGGTCAGGAAAGCCGATAAATGGCATTTCCTTGTTTACATGTGACCGGCTGTGCCCAAACACAGCCGGTCACATGTAAACAAGGACATGGGTAAAGAGCCATGGCCGTGTCCCCCACTAACTGTGCGCCCGCTAACACTCGGCGCCGTCATATGACATCGTCCCAGAACAAGAGCCGCCCCACTCCGCCATTTGTCTATACGACGGGCGGGATTCGGTTAAAAATAAAAAAGGAAAAAAATCCCATCTACATAAGTATCACAGCCTTTGCCATGACACTCATATTTGAGCTCTGGTGCCTCCTGTTTCCACTGATCATCCTTGAGATGTTTCTACAACTTAATTGGAGTCCACCTGTGGTAAATTCAGTTGATTAGACTTGTTTTGGAAGGGCACACAGCTGTCTATATAAGGTGCCACAGTTAACAGTGCATGTCAGAGCACAAACCAAGCCATGAAGTCCAAGAAATTGTCTATAGGCCTCCAAGACAGGATTGTATGGAGGCACAGACCAGGGGAAGGGTACAGAAACATTTCTGCAGCAGGTCCCAATGAGCATAGTGATCTACATTATCTGTAAAGAAGAAGTTTGGAACCACCAGGACTCTTCCTAGAGTGGGCTGCCCGGCCAAACTGATCAATTGGGGGAGAAGAGCCTTAGTCAGGGAGGTGACCAAGAACCTGATGGTCACTCTGACAGAGCTCCAGTATTTCTCGGTGAAGAGAGGAGAACCTTCCAGAAGAACAACCATCTCTGCAGCACTCCACCAATCGGGTCTTGTATGGCAGAGTGGCCGTATGGAAGCCAATCCTCAGTAAAAGGCACATGGCAGCCCACCTGGAGTTTTCCAAAAGGCACCTGAAGGATTCCCAGACCATGCGAAACAAAATTCTCTGGTCTGATGAAACAAAGATTGAACTCTTTGGCCTGAATGCTAAGTGTCATGTCTGGAGCTAACCAGGCACTGCTCATTACTTGGCCAATACCATCCCTACAAGGAAGCATGTTGGTGGCAGCATCATGCTGTGGGGTTGTTTTTCAGCGGCAGGAACTGGGAGACTAGTCAGGATTGAGGGGAAGATGAATGCAGCAATGCACAGAGACGTCCTTGATGAAAACCTGCCCCAGAGCGCTCTGGACCTCAGACTGGGGCAAAGGTTCATCTTCCAACATGACAACGACCCTAAGCACACAGCCAAGGTTACAAAGGAGTGGCTATGGAACAACTCTGTGAATGTCCTTGAGTGGCCCAGCCAGAGCCCAGACTTGAACCCAACTGAACATCTCTGGAGAGATCAGAAAATGGCTGTGCACCGACATTCCTCATCCAAACTGATGGAGCTTGAGAGGTCCCGCAAAGAAGACTGGGAGAAACTGCCCAAAAATAGGTGTGCCGAGCTTGTAGCATCATACTCAAGAAGACTTGAGGCTGTAATTGGTGCCAAAGGAGCTTCACCAAAGTATTGAGCAAAAGCTGTGATACTTATGTACATGGGATTTTTTTCATTTTTTTTTTTTTTCTTTAATGAAATTGGCAAAGATTTCAAGCAACCTTCCTTCACGTTTTCATTAAGGGGGATTGTTTGTAGAATTTTGAGGAAAATAATTAATTTAATCCATTTTGGAATAAGGCTGTAACATAAAAAAATGTGGAAAAAGTGAAGTGCTGTGAATACTTTCCAGATGCACTGTATAACATATGTTAACCAAAAGTCTTGGGGCCCCATAGCATCATTTTGAAGGGCCTCCCCCCGTGACCTCTCTCTGCAGCTGTGCCAATACATGTCATTGATCCTAACACATAGTATGCTTAAACCAAAGACAGACAGCAGGTGAGTTGTCAACATAGTTGTAGTAGTATAGCTTAGAGACATAGGAGTGCCTGGTGTAGTTCCCCAGTTTTGCCACTAGGTGCCACAGCTTGGAATGTAGGGACTCTTTATGGTGAGGAGTCCATTTAGTATCTCAAGTAGCTGCCAGATGCCCTCACGGTGATAGTGGGGTGAGATGATAGGTAGTTCCACTCCTGCCTATGCCAGTGTGGGACTAGGGCTGTGAAAAAGTTGTAGTTGTAGTAGTGTAGGGTAGGGGTACAGGAACACCCGGTGCAGTTTCCCCAGTTTTAGCACTAGGTGTTACCATAGCTTGGAGTGCACGCTTAGGGACCCGTTATGATTAGGAGTCATTTTTGTATCCCAAGTAGCTGATAGATGCCCTCAAGGTAGTAGTGGGGTAAGATGATAGGTTGATAGTGCCAGACCTGCCTCTGCCAATGTGGGACTAGGGCTGTAAAAAAGTTGTAGTAGTGTAGGGTAGGGACACAGAAGCGCCCATTTAAGTTCCCCCAATTTTGGCACTAGGTGCCACCAAAGCTAAGAGTGTAGGCTTAGGGACCCTTTATGGCGAGGAGCCAGTTTGGTATCCCAAGTAGCCGCTGGATGCCCTCACAATAGTAGTGGGGTGAGATGATAGATAGGTAACGCCACCCCTGCCTATGCCAGTGTGGGACTAGAGCTGTGTGAAAAGGTTGTAGTTGTAATATTGTAGGGTAGGGGCACAGGAGAGTTTGGTGTAGTCACCCAGTTTTACCACTAGGTGTTACCATAGCTCAACCTCTGTTGGTCTCTCACCCCTCCAGCTGTTGCAGAAATAAAAGTCCCATGGGGAATTGCAAGGCAGACATCGATGGGACTTGTAGTTTCGCAACAGCTGGAGAGCCAGAGGTAGAGTGTAGGTTTAGCTGCCCTCAAGTAGTAGAGTGAGATTATAGATAGGTAGTGCCACCTCTGCTATGCCAGTGTGGGACGAGAGCTGTGAAAAAGTTGTAGTTGTAATAGTGCAGGGTAGGGGCACAGGAGCACCCGGTGCAGTCACCCAGGTTGGCCACTAGATGCTACCATAGCTTAAAGCAGTGATGGCGAACCTTGGCACCCCAGATGTTTTGCAACTACATTTCCCATGATGCTCAACTCCACTGCCGAGTGCATGAGCATCATGAGAAATGTAGTTCCAAAACATCTGGGATGCCAAGGTTTGCCATCACTGGCTTAGAGTGTAGGCTTAGGGACCTTTTATGGTGGGCAGTCAGTTTAATATCCTAAGTAGCCACTAGATGCCCTCCAGAGTAGTAGTGGGGTGAGATGATAGATAGGTAATGCCACCCCTGCCTATGCCAGTGTGGGGCTAGGGCTGTGAAAAAGTTGTAGTTGTAATAGTGTAGGGTAGGGGCACAGGAGAGCGCAGTGTAGTCACCCAGTTTTTCCACTAGGTGTTACTATAGCTCAACCTCTGGCCCTCGAGCTGTTGCGGAAATACAAGTCCCATGAGGCATTGCAAGGCTGATAGTTAAAAGCATGACTCCCAAAGGGAGTGGGACATGCTGGAGGGCCAGAGGGTGAGCATTAATGGTAAAGTGTAGGCTTAGGGACCCCTATGGTGAGGAGTTAGTGTAATATCCAAAGTTGCTGCTAGATGGAGTGGTACCATAGGAGGTGGTACCAGCCCTGCCAATGCTGGTGTGGGCCACCTTCCTAAGTAGGGCTGGTGAGGTTATCATGGGAAGCGTCTGGAGGACCAGGCTACAGCAAGGAGGTAGTCTGTAAGGCTTGGAGCTTCCCCTTAGTAGGAAGCAGGGGAGGAAAGATGGCTCAGACTAACTTCCCAGGTACAGAAGATCTCCTTAGTGCCAAAGTGATTACCCCACCAAATGATCATTGTAGGTTGTTTTTAAAGTCCAGGTAGCTGTGACCAATGTCCGAGCAGAGTACATGACCTGCTCAGAGGTAGACATCAGTGTGTTGTAGTTCTGGGAGAGACTTCTCCATGCTGATCAATGATAGTTATTTATGCTTGTCGTAGCGTTCTAGCTAGTCACCATTGTTTTTCTTCCTTGGCTCCTTGTGATGGTGGAATTCCCACCCTAGTGTTCCTTTACGAGTCCACACTGCGGAGGGGCTGAATTGAAAAAAATAGGGCAGACTAGTTATTTGACCATCCTGTGGGGTCAAGGGCAGAACTGACCTGTAATAAACTGACATAAGGAGGAGCCGAGAAAGGGAAATTTATTGTGAGTATCTAAAATACCATTTTTGAGTGTTGAAATTAACGATAAAAATGAAGAACGCACTAAAGAAGCAGCAAAGTATTGGAAAAAGAAAGGCTGCAGTAATCATATTCCCCACAAGGAGGTGATACTATGAATTGTCAAAGGACTGCAGAAACAGGAAGTGATGTGAGGCAAAGACAGGAAGTGTTGTAAGCTACAAACAGGAAGTGATGTCAGGTAGAAGCAGGAAGTTCTGGGTGAGAGGTGAGTTGGGATGAAGTAGAGAGGAGACATTGCTGGAACTGGCAGTAGAGGAGGTAATAAGATCTTATTTTCTATTTATATCCAGTAACTCCCCCGTCATATCTGTCCTCTTCCTCCATAGTCACTGTGATGTCTTTTATCTTCAGCAAAGGATGATACACATAAAATATGTGTATATAATTGAAGTTTATATATTGTTTATATTTTTAAAGTTCAGATACATCCTAAAAATAGAACTATTCATTCAACTGTCCATCCAGAGCCTCTGGTTTATAGACCAGATACATCCTAAATATAGAACCATTTATCCTACTGTCCATCCAGAACCTCTGGTTTATAGACCGGATATATCCTAAATATAGAACCATTTATCCAACTGTCCATCCAGAGCCTCTGGTTTATAGACCGGATACATCCTAAATATAGTACCATTTATCCAACTGTCCATCCAGAAACTCTGGTTTATAGACCGGATACATCCTAAATATAGAACCATTTATCCAACTGTCCATCCAGAGCCTCTGGTTTATAGACCGGATACATCCTAAATATAGAACCATTTATCCAACTGTCCATCCAGAGCCTCTGGTTTATAGACTGGATACATCCTAAATATAGAACCATTTATCCAACTGTCCATCCAGAGCCTCTGGTTTATAGACCGGATACATCCTAAATATAGAACTATTTATCCAACTGTCCATCCAGAGCCTCTGGTTTATAGACCAGATACATCATAAATATAGAACCATTTATCCAACTGTCCATCCAGAGCCTCTGGTTTACAGACCAGATACATCCTAAATATAGAGACATTCATCCAACTGTCCGTCCAGAGCCTCTGGTTTATAGACCAGATACATTCTAAATCTAGAACCACAAAGCGAATAAACACAAAAAAATACTTTGGAAAACACCACACAGACTACGGGTGACCTGTTTACCCTCTCGGCTCTTTCTCCATGATCTCTTTATCGCTAACTCATTTAATCCACTCGCCATCACCGAAACCTGGCTTCATGAATCCGACACTGCATCTTCTGCTGCCCTATCCCATGGTGGTCTTCTATGGACTCGCTCCCCCTGACCCAGTGGACGCAAGGGAGGGGGGTGTTGGAATCCTTCTGGCCCCACATAGCACCTTTCAGGTACTTCAGCCACCTCCCTCTCTGTCACTCTCCTCATTAGAGGCACATTGTATTCGTCTTTTCTCCCCAGTTTTTTTTCAAGGATAGCCGTGATCTACCGGCCCCCTGGACCAGTATCAACCTTTCTTGATGACTTCTCTGCCTGGCTACCCTACGTTTTGTTATGGAAATGATTAAGAGCTCCAATCGAGCCCAAGGTTATCTGCTGCTGTCTCTAATTGAAAAGTGTGGATATGCATGCATATAAAAGTAAACACTCTGAGACACGCTCAGCACCGTTACTTCTTACACTTCTAATTTATTCAAGGCGGTGCTAATGTTTTATACACAAAAATACGTCATTGCTATGTTAGTCTAATAGGTACATCTCATTGGTTAAGATAAAAAAAGAAGATGGAGAATCTTCATAACGAGGTTTGGCTGTCCTTGGTTTTATCTTCAGTTCCGCGTTCTTCTGATGTGTGGGATGTAGGGGGTACCCGCCATTTTGAGAAAATATAGGAACAGAGCAAACCTGTATACTTATATAATGAGTAAGGAGAAAAATATGTATGCACATAAGAAAATAGACATTTTCAGATTAATATTATTATTATTTACATCACATTCCTTCACAGTTTTCCCTTCTGAAATCCCCACAATCATTCTTGGGGACTTCAACATCCCTATTAATACTACCACTCCTCTGCTACTTCCAAACTTCTCAGTCTAATTTCCTCCTTTGACCTGAAGCAATGGATACACGCTTCTACTCACTCTGAAGGCAATAGTCTTGACCTTGTTTTCTCCCACCTATGCACTCTGTGCAACCTCTCTAACTATCCATTCCCTCTCTCTGATCACTACCTTATTAGTTTCACTCTCTCCCTCTCCTCCACCTCCTCTCCCTCCAACCGCCTAACAGTTACCCGTAGAGACCTACATAATCTCAACCCTTCTCTTCTCTGCTACTGACCACCTCTATGATAAAATCTCACCCCTGTCCTGCACCGACCTAGCCACTTCTGTCCAGGGAGGCTTCACTTTTAGCCTCCCTGGACACACTGGCCCCTCTCACTACACACAGGAATCAGGCCCCATTGGCACTATATAAATCCTGTATAATAATAATAATTTATCCAACTGTCCATCCAGAGCCTCTGGTTTATAGACCAGATACATCCTAAATATAGAGCCATTTATCCAACTGTCCATCCAGAGCCTCTGGTTTATAGACCGGATACATCCTAAATATAGAGCCATTTATCCAACTGCCTATCCAGAACCTCTGGTTTATAGACCAGATACATCCTAAATATAGAACCATTTATCCAACTGTCCATCCTGAGCCTCTGGTTTATAGACCAGATACAGTCTAAATATAGAGCCATTTATCCAACTGTCCATCCAAAGCCTCTGGTTTATAGACCGGATACATCCTAAATATAGAACCATTTATCCAACTGTCCATCCAGAGCCTCTGGTTTATAGACCAGATACATCCTAAATATAGAACCATTTATCCAACTGTCCATCCAGAACCTCTGGTTTATAGACCAGATACATCCTAAATATAGAACCATTTATCCAACTGTCCATCCAGAGCCTCTGGTTTATAAATCGGGTACATCCTAAATATAGAACCATTTATCCAACTGTCCATCCAGAGCCTCTGGTTTATAGACCAGTTGCATCCTAAATATAGAACCATTTATCCAACTGTCCATCCAGAGCCTCTGGTTTATAGACCAGATGCATCCTAAATATAGAACCATTTATCCAACTGTCCATCCAGAGCCTCTGGTTTATAGACCGTATACATCCTAAATATAGAGCCATTTATCCAACTGTCCATCCAGAGCCTCTGGTTTATAGACCCGATACATCCTAAATATAGAATCATTTATCCAACTGTCCATCCAGAGCCTCTGGTTTATAGACTATATACAACCTAAATATAGAACCATTTATCCAACTGTTGATGCAGAGTTTAGAATAGCCTGTAATATTATAAGCTTTCTAAGATGTCTGTATAGAGGAATTCTGTGCACATATCGTACCAGCACAGTGCAAGTAATTCTCAGTTTTTGTTATCTGTCTACAGAGAGAAGTGTCCTGTATGGATCTCATGAGGATGGAGGAGGACCAGGATCTCTGTATCAAAAAGATATTAGACCTCACAATGGAGATCATCTATCTACTGACCGGAGAGGTGAGGAGGATTCTGGGAGGGTCACATGACATCACTTTTATCTCTATTTATCTCTATCTATTTATCTCTATTTAAATCTGTGACTAAATATTTGATGGATTCTGAAGGTGTACATAGAAGTAGTTGTTACTGTCTGCTTTTTAAAGGGTTACAAAATAGCAAAGAAGGCTTCTGGTGAGCAACTGCCATACAACTATCAACATGGGACATCCCTGACCAGTGTACCTCATCCTTATGTCTGGAAACCAGAGATAAAATACAAGCAGAAGATTCTAGAAGTCACCAGGAAGATCGCTGAGCTGCTGACAGGAGAGGTGAGCGGTGCCGGGAATTCTGGGACATTATCCAGTAACAGACAAGGGATGTGTCTGGATGGTGACTGTATTATTGTGTGTGTCAGGTTCCTATAAGGTATCAGGATGTCACTGTCTATTTCTCCATGGAGGAGTGGGAGTATTTAGAAGGACACAAGGATCTCTACAAGGACCTCATGATGGACAATCAGCCGCCCCTCACATCACCGGGTAAGAGGAGACTTTATTGTAAAGGAGAGAGCAGTACGGAGGGTCCACCTAGATCCCCCATCATCTGATAAACACATAGAAACAATGTATTCAGTCAGTGTGTGTGTTTCCTACAGATGGATCCAGTAATGGGAACCCACCAGAGAGATGTCCCCGTCCTCTGTATTCCCGGGATTCCACACAGAAAGGTCACACAATCCCTCACCATCATCAGGTAGGTGGGGCTGAGCAACTAGAACAGAATTCTAAGCTATGAGAGGACACTCTTCTATGTAATCTCCTGTTCCGTTTTACACATATATTCTTTCATCTTTGGGGTTTAGGATGAGAAACTGAAAGAAATCAAAGCTGAGATTAAAGAGGAAGAAGAAGAGATGTCTATAAACGGAGCTCAGCAGTCTACAGGAGGGGGAGGTCCTCTGTATTTCCAGGATTCCACACAGGAAGATCACATCATCCATCACCATCATCAGGTTGGTGGGATGGAGCATCTAGAATATCAAAGCGACTCAACAATATAAGACCATATGTAGGCGGTATTGATTTTAGCATCATGAAATCATATTTTCCCAACCATTTTCATGAATTAGGGTAAAGATCTGATGAATATAAAAGTTGAGGTTAAAGCTGAAGAAAAAGAGACGTATGTGATGGGTGATGAGTCCATGGAAAAGTTTGAAATGATGGTGCCAAATAAAGAGAAGGGGTCTTTTAATGTCATGATGGAGAATCAGCCGCCCCTCACCTCACTGGGTAAGAGGAGACTTTATTGTAAAGGAGAGAGCAGTACGGAGGGTCCAACTAGATCCCCCATCATCTGATAAACACATAGAAACAATGTATTCAGTCAGTGTGTGTGTTTCCTACAGATGGATCCAGTAATGGGAACCCACCAGAGAGATGTCCCCGTCCTCTGTATTCCTTGGATTCCCCACAAGAAGATCACAACTATGCACGCTTTTATCAGGTTGGTTGAAGCATCTAGAACATCAACGTGACACAACGATACAAGACAGTGTTGCGAAACCCTATGATTAAACCTCATATCCGCCAACCTTTTTTTTGGTTTAGGGTGGCAATCCGATAGATATAAAAGTTGAGGTTAAAGCAGAAGAAGGAGAGACGTATGTGAGGGGCGATCAGTCCGTGGAAAAGGGCACCACGATGATGCCAATTAAAGAGGACGAATCTTTTCATGCCATGAAGGAGAATCAGCCACCCCTCACATCACCGGGTAAGAGGAGACTTTATTGTAAAGGAGAGAGCAGTACGGAGGGTCCACCGAGATCCCCCATCATCTGATAAACACATAGAAACAATGTATTCAGTCAGTGTGTGTGTTTCCTACAGATGGATCCAGTAATGGGAACCCACCAGAGAGATGTCCTCCTCCTCTGTATTCCTGGGAATTCACACAAGAAGGTCACACCATCCCTCACCATCATCAGGTAGGTGGAGAGAATATAAAGTGACTTCCAGCTGCTTTAAACTATGATCTTTTATTTCATTTTTTGTTATTGGTGCTGATATTTAAGGTGGTTATTTTTCAATTATTCTCTTAATTTAGCATGAAGAACTAGTAGATGTGAAAGTTGAGATTAAAGAGGAAGAAGAAGAGACGTTGGTGAGTTCTGATCATTGGCCTGCTGAAAAGGTTAGGATGATGGAGTCACCTAAAGAGGAGGAGTCTTCTTTAGATATCAGCACAGGTAAATAGTCATTGTAAAGCCCCCTTCATTATCCTCTTTCAGTGTCATAATAGTCTGACTGACAAACACTCAGTTATGGAACACTGTACCCAATGGCATTTTTATTTCATTTTTTGAGACAGATAAAGCTTTGTTTGGTGGTATTTAATGCCAATTGTGTTCTTTATTGTTATCCTTTAAAAAGAAGACCAAAAATGTGAAACAACATTACATTTCAGTATAACATTTGTGAAATAATGACAGGAAAGTACGAAAAAAAAAATAATAATTAACACCTTTTTGGATAGTAGACCCCCTAAGGTGATCTGATTCTGCTACATTTTTTTAAAATGAAGAAACTTGCTGGTATTGAGGGAGTAAATATACTGAGGAAATATTTTTTTCTAGTTTAAGAGATACTAATTGTTTAAAAGTGATGAAGAATCTGCAGCATCATGTAAATGATTTCCAAATGTCATACCAGAAAAACAGATTCTAAGAAGTACTGTACACCATATGAAAGGTCCATCTCCATTCCTCAATATAACGTCATGTTCCCAACAAATGAGGAGGAGATACTGTACACCATATGAAAGGTCCATCTCCATTCCTCAATATAACGTCCTGTTCCCAACAAATGAGGAGGAGATACTGTACACCATATGAAGGGTCCATCTCCATTCCTCAATATAACGTCATGTTCCCTACAAATGAGGAGGAGATACTGTACACCATATGAAAGGTCCATCTCCATTCCTCAATATAACGTCATGTTCCCAACAAATGTGGTGGAGATACTGTACACCATATGAAAGGTCCATCTCCATTCCTCAATATAATGTCATGTTCTCAACAAATGAGGAGGAGATACTGTACACCATATGAAAGGTCCATCTCCATTCCTCAATATAACGTCATGTTCCCAACAAATGAGAAGGAGATACTGTACACCATATGAAAGGTCCATCTCCATTCCTCAATATAACGTCATGTTCCCGACAAATGAGAAGGAGATACTGTACACCATATGAAAGGTCCATCTCCATTCCTCAATATAACGTCATGTTCCCGACAAATGAGGAGGAGATACTGTACACCATATGAAAGGTCCATCTCCATTCCTCAATATAACGTCATGTTCTCAACAAATGAGGAGGAGATACTGTACACCATATGAAAGGTCCATCTCTATTCCTCAATATAATGTCATGTTCCCAACAAATGAGGAGGAGATACTGTACACCATATGAAAGGTCCATCTCCATTCCTCAATATAACGTCATGTTCCCAACAAATGAGGAGGAGATACTGTACACCATAAGAAAGGTCTATCTCCATTCCTCAATATAACGTCATGTTCCCAACAAATGAGGTGAAGATACCGTACACCATATGAAAGGTCCATCTCCATTCTTCAATATAACGTCATGTTCCCACCAAATGGGGAGAAGATATTGTACACCATATGAAAGGTCCATCTCCATTCCTCAATATAATGTCATGTTCCCAACAAATGAGGAGGAGATACTGTACACCATATGAAAGGTCCATCTCCATTCCTCAATATAATGTCATGTTCCCAACAAATGAGAAGGAGATACTGTACACCATAAGAAAGGTCCATCTCCATTCCTCAATATAACGTCATGTTCCCAACAAATGAGGAGGAGATACTGTACACCATATGAAAGGTCCATCTCCATTCCTCAATATAACGTCATGTTCCCAACAAATGAGAAGGAGATGTATGTTTGCATGTATTGTATCCTTTATATGGTTTATATTTATAATTTTTGTTATGTTTGCACCCAATCTAATGCCAGAACTCAGTACCAACCTATAACTGTTGAATACATGATGTAAAGAATACTTATAACCTTTATTTAAAATTGCTTTCAACAGATGGACACCATGTTCGGAACTCTTCTGAGGGACTTTTTATTTCATCTCCATATCGTAATGCAGAAGACTTTGTTGTCCAATATTCTCCAGTAGTACACTCTATTACTTACAATATACATCACAGACCCGACCATCTGAAGCAATCAATGGACCCCTCTAATCCGAAGGAATCTTCGGATAAATCACATTCTGTGACCCCAGAAATCCATCTAAAATCTCAGAGTACGGACGGATCTACAAATCTCTCCGATCCCCAGGAATCTTCTTTAAGCCACACCGGGGAGAGTCTATTTTCATGTACAGTGTGCGGGAATTCTTTCGCTGAACTTGGAGAACTTCTTCTACACCAGAAGACTCATATTGATAAACGTTCTTTCTCATGCTCGGAGTGCGGGAAAATTTTCAGTCAGGAAAGATCTCTCCTTAGACACCACAGGGTTCACACAGGTGAGCGTCCCTTTTCATGCTTAGAGTGCGGCAAAAGTTTTAGTCAAAAACAGCACCTTCTTAGACACCAGACAATTCACACGGGAGAGCGTCCGTATGTATGCTCAGAGTGCGGGAGATGTTTTAACGTAAAAAATAACCTTCGTAGGCACAAGAGAATTCACAGAGGTGAGCGTCCTTTCCCATGTTCCGAGTGCAGGTATTCTTGCATTTCAAAAGGAGACCTTCTCAAACACCGAAGAATTCACATGGGTGTCTGAATATTACGTTTGCTAGACCCCAGAGGACCGCACGCCCCTATTTCTGTTCATGGTGCGGGAAACCTTTTAATGAAAAACAGCCATTTTTTAATCCTCACACAAGTCACAACCCTGAACATTTATGTTAAGAGTGTGGGAAACGTTTTATTCATAAAAAAGATGTTGTTAAACACCAATAATTCACATGGTTGAGCATCCTTTCTCAAGATCAGAGTGTGACATAAATGAGCAACCCTTGTCTATCTTCAGAGTGCGGGAAATGTTTCACTCAGAAAGAGAGCCTCCTTTTACACCAGAGAAAGCTGTAGGTCTACTTAGATGTTCAGATTGCGGGAAATGTTTCACCCAAAAATAGAGGACCTTCATAAACACCAGAGAATTCACCAACGGGAGGAGAGCTTTTCGTCTTCCGAGTGTGGGAAATGTTTAAGTTTTAAGTTCGTAATTTTAAAAGAAATCATATTATATTTTTTTAGATATAAATGATTAAAGATCCGTTCTATTGTGCGCTGGTCACTGATTCTGGTTTTGTTTGTGTCCTGAAGGTGCTGTGGCCCAACGCCCAAACCCAGAGGCAGCTAGCCGTCTGCACGAGAGGCATTTTCCAGATATCCTCCAGCCCACCCCAACACAAAGGGCACCCCAGAGAAGATGTCGTGTTTGTAGTAAACGCGGAATGAGGCGCGACACCCGGTATTATTGTCCCTCTTGTCCTAACCACCCTGGTCTCTGCATCAAGAACTGCTTCCGGCGCTACCATACCTTAGTGAACTATTAGTCTTGGGTACAACACAGCACATTAAAGGGATCCATGCAATTCTGTGCCTCCAAATATTTTAGGTAGTCAGGAAACTATCAGAGACTTTAAAACCAAAGGCTGAAAAAGTTGTTACCAAAAAGCTACAAAAAAAAGTAAAAAAAAAAAAGTTGTTTTATTGAGTTACTGTTATATTGTTACTGTGTGTTATTGTTAACTGTTGTTTGCTTTGCAGGAACGCCAATCAGCTGCAGAACTGATTTGTGTATTATGAGAGCAACAGGGTGTTGCTCTCAGAATACATACATCAGTGGCTGCAGCGCTGTAGGGGGAGATTTCTCATCCACAATTAAAAAAAAGAACATGTATGCCCAGCATTAGGAGCGTGGGGTGGTCAGGTGGCGGTACTTGCTCTGCATTTACTTTTCTTCACATTACGGCAGAGATTTCTTCATGCACAGCAATCGATGTGACTGGAGGAATTTTTGGGGTTCTTTCTTTCAGCCCACAGACAGATGACTTATGCCCAACATTAGAAACGTGGGGTGGATGTATGGCGAAGGATTCTAATGTTGGGCATACACTTATTCTGGCAGAGATTTCTTCATCCACATCGATTGAATGAAGGAATCTTTTAGGCTTTTTTTCGGTCAGCTCTAATGCTGATCGAAAAAAAAAGAACATTACAAGTATGCCCAACATTAGGAGTGTGGCAGAAACTCCTATTGATGGCCATACACATAATGTTTTTAGTTCACAACCCCCCCCCCAATTTCCCCTTTTTGGAAAGTAGACATCCCAAGGTATTTGAGAGGCATGTTGAATACATGGAAGATTTTTTTTTTTTTGCCACAAGTTTTTGGAAAATGCATTTTAATGAGATATTTGTTACACATGCCATGGGTATATGTGGAATTACACTTCAAAACACACTCTGCTACTTCTTCGGCGGATGGGGATACCACGTGTGTGACACTTTTGTGCAGCCTAGCCCCGTACCGGGGCCTAAAATCCAGTGAATACCTGCAGGCTTTTTAAGGGGCATTATTGAACATTGGATTTCCTGACTGCCTATCACATTTTTGGAGGCCCTAAAATGCCAGGACAGTATAAACCCCCCCCCCAAATGACCCCTTTTTGTAAAGCAGACACCCCAAGGTATTTCATGAAAGGCATGTTGAATTTATAGAAGGTCTTAATTTTTTGGCACACGTTTTTTGGAAACTTTTTTTTTTTTTTTTTTTTTTTTTTACACAAATTTGTCACTTTTTAATGAGATATTTCTCAGGCATGCCATGGGTATACATGGAATTACACCTCAAACCCACATTCTGCTACTTCTTTTGAGTATGGTGATACCACATGCGTGAGACTTTTTTTTGCAGCCTAGCTACGTACAGGGTCCAAAAATCCAATGAGCACTTTCAGGCTCTCAAGGGGCATTAATTACACATTGGATTTCTTGACTACCCATCACATTTTTGGAGGCCCTAAATGCCAGGACATTATAAACGCCCCCCAAATGACCCCTTTTTGGAAAGGAGACACTCCAAGGTATTTGCTGAGAGGCATGTTGAGTCGTTGGAAGATCCTATTTTCCTGACAGACTCCATAGCAGCCTACGTGTGGGTTTAGCCCTGCCTCTACTACTACCCTATATGACTCCACTCCCATAAATCTTTGCTCCGAGCCAGTGGTCGTGTTCTTTTTTTGTCCTCCCCTGAAGGACCGAGTTGATGGTCCTCCTACCAGAAGATTCTCCTCCTACGATCAGAACCGGCTGAGCTGCGACCCCAGGGAAGAAGAGTCGCAAAACTCTGATAAGCCCTAGCTATTAGCAGGGTATGGAGTGGGCAAATGGAAGAGGCGCTGAAAGAAGCTAGAGGCCTAGTCACTGGCAGGCAAGCGGTGCATTGGCCAGATAGCCTAGCTCCTAGCAGGTGGCCCTATCGTCCACAAGTGCAGCTTGTACACCTTACCTCGGCCTGGAGATGATCAAAAAAAGGGGGAAGGAAGAAGGGGGGGTTAAGGGGAAGGGAGGGGGCGAGGTCCCAGCTAGGGGGTGAGGGGTGCCCACAGCTCATCGAGCAGTGCGAAGGCTAGGTTTAAAGTTAAAGCTTCTGACAATCAATAAGGCCAGACTATGTATAGCGGAGGTATTCCCCTGAGAAGCGAAAAAGGTTCCAATACAGCCACCTTGTCTTATGTTCCTCAGATTTATCACAAATCGTAGCAGTCAAATCTTCTATCCGTTCAATATCAATAATCCTTGCGAACCATTGGGCCACTGTGGGGGCAGATTGCTGCTTCAATTGGCTCGGTATGCAAGCTCTAGCAGCATTGAGAAGGTGTGTATAAGAGATTTGTGGTAGCGCTTTCTTGACATGGGAGTGAGGTTTAGTAGCACCGCAGCAAGGTCGTTGGTTAGGGATATGCCTGTGAATTTGTGAATGAGTCGAAGGACTGGTTGCCAGAAAGTTTGTAGTTTGGAACATTCCCAAAAAATGTGGAAAATAGTGCCCAATTTCCCGTTTCTTACTGAGCTGGGTGAAGTCATTTTGGATGAGTGGGGCATAGTAAAGAAAAAGAACTCTATGCTGTCAAAAGTGCTGAAGCTTTATCCCTTCAAAGAGGAAGAGGTCAAGCATTTGGAATCAGCTCCTCTGGTGGATGCAGCCATGAGGAGGCTGGTCAAACATGTGACCCTTCCCAAGGAAAACACGGTCTGTTTCTGGGATGCCATGGATAGGCGGATCGATTCTGACCTTAAACGGGTCTACCTAACAGCAGGTATGGCCTGCAAGCCAGCCTTAGCTCTGGCTGCAATGTCAAAAGCCATGGAAATTTGCACAGAGAACGTGAATGAGACGCTTAGGAACGTCTCAGAAGCATTGCTCAGGAGTTTGCCCATCCAGGATCCTAAATTGGCATCTGCCTTTTGTGGGGGAGCCTTCCATCTATATTCACCTGGTGGCTCGGGTTATGCTTTCAGCAGTCACTGCCAAGCGCGCCCTGTGGCTCTGTCCGTGGCTGGCCGACCCGGCTTCTAAACAGGTGTGGTGTCGAATTCCCTTTGGGGGGTCCTCCCTTTCCAGCAATAAGTCAGATAATGCCATAACCCAGGCCACTGGGGGTAAGTCGGGGTTCTTTTCTCAGGACCGCGTATGCAAGGCCAGAGAAGAACCTTTCCAAGGAAGCAGAACCAGGAGCGTGCCAGGGAGGCACATAGCTACAAGCCTGGCCGCAAATTCTCAAGATTTTGAAAGTCTAAACCAGGGGTTTCAAACTGGTGGCCCTCCAGCTGTTGCGAAACTACAAGTCCCATCATGCCTCTGCCTGTGGGAGTCATGCTTGTAACTGCCAGCCTTGCAATGCCTCATGGGACTTGTAGTTTTGCAACATCTGGAGGGCCTCCAGTTTGAGATCCCTGGTCTAAACAGTCTTCCTTCAAGAAATCCGCCAAGAGCAGTTCGACAAGAGAGCGGGAACCGTCCAAGTCTTTTTGAGATTGGGCCCGCTCAGACAGGCCAGGTGCGGGTTCACCTCCTGCGCAATCGGCATGTCTGTGCCGCCTCAATCCAAGACTTCTGGACAATCAGAATGGTCTCTTCAGGCCATGCTTGAACCTTCAGCAGTACTCCCAAGCTCAGGTGTGTTCCCACCTCTCTTCTGGCCTTAGAAGAAAAAAGGCAGATCCTATTAGCTTTGTTGGAACAAGGCGCTGCTATTCCTGTCCCAGACAACCAGCGAGGCATGGGGATTTACTTCCTTCTCTTTATGTTACAAAAGAAGAACAATGAATGGAGGCTTAGATCTCACTTATCTGAACCGCTTCATCAGAAAAGAAAGGTTCAAAATGGAGACACTGTCCACAATCCAGCAGTCGGTCCAACCAGGAGACTGGCTAGTTTCTATAGATCTAAAGGACGCTTATTTCCACATTGCGGTGGCAGCGGATTTCCAACAGTTTCTCCGGTTTTCCATAGGCCAGCTTCATTTACAATTCACCTGTCTCCCCTTTTGGCTGTGGACATCTCCACCTGTCTTCTCAAAGGTCATATTGGCTGTTGTGGCTCTGTTGAGAACCAGAAGGATCTGTCTCCATCATTACCTCGAGGATTCCCTCCTGCTGGCTAAAGATAGAAATCAACTCCTAGAAGACAGGGGTCAGCTCATGTTCAATCTCCGGGGATTTGGGTGGTTCCTGAACCTAAAGAAGAATCAGTTGGAACCTTCACAGTCCCATGTGTTCCACGGAGCTCGCTTCGACACAGTGAGAGGCACCATCCCCCTACCCGAGGAGAAGGTTGCGATAGTTCGAGACAGGATATGCATGGCTCGTTCTCCTCATGCTCTCCAGTGTCTGAGGATCATCGGTACCGTGGTGGCCATGATACCTATGGTGAAGTGGACACAGTGGAGAATGCGGCCCTTACAGAAAGGCTTTCTTCAGCGGTGGTGGTCAGGCAGTAAAGGCCAGCGCATTTACATTACATCGGCCATGAGGAGTTCCCTCCCCTGATGGCTCCAGCAAAATAACCTATGCAACTGTCACTCCATTCGGACGGTAGAAGCGGAGGTGATAGCCATAATTCCTTACTGGCCTTGGTTCTCCCTCCTGACACTTCTCAGATTTCAGGAAACGGTTCCCCTGCCGCTCAGACCAGACCTGCTATCTCAGGGCACGACACTACATCCCTGCCAGGCTCATCTGCACCTAAAGGCCTGGTTCTTGAAAGGAGAAGGCTGGAGGCACTAGGGTGCCAAACTCCTGAGTGCAAGGAGAAGAAGCACTAACCAGGTTTATGAACAAATATGGGCCAAAGCCATATGTCTTCTGGGGCCAACCTGTGTGGTGCCCCAGCAGTCCAGGACATCCTAAGCTTCCGGCATTCAAGCCTGGATATGGCCCTATCTGTCAGTTCACTCCGGGTACAAGTGTCAGGGATCTCAGCTTTCACTGGGGTGTCGTGGGCCAGGCACACCCTTGTTCATCAATTCTTTAAGGGGGCAGTTAGGCTCAGGCCACAAAGAAAACTGAGTTTCCCCAAGTGGGATCTCCCACTGGTCCTCGATTTTTTTTCTCACAGCTAGACAAACCACTTTCGATAAAAGAACTTGTCCTCAAAACTGCCTTTTTGGAAGCCATCACTTCAGCAAAGAGGATATCCGAGATCAAAGCCTTAGGGTCAAAAGAGCCCTTTCTAACCTTCTTTCCGGACAGAGTGGTTCTAATCCTGATGCTGGTGGCAAAGCCCAAGGTCACCTCAATTTTGCACGAGAATCAGATTATGCTTCCCACCTTTAGATCAGCCGGAAGCCTGGAGTTGCATCCCCTCGATGTGGGTGTCACCTTGGGACAATAACTGGAGGCCACGGCTCCCTTTCCACAGTCCAAGTATCTCTTTGTCCTGCTCCCTGGGAGGAACAAGGGGCTGCGGTGCTTCCGTCAGATCCATTACTGCATGGATCGTTCAAGCTACTCAATGGGCCTATAAAGCGAAGGGCTTGGCACCTCCGGAGACTGTGCATTCAACCAGAAGTGTCTCAACTTCATGGGCAGCATCACGTCACGTCGCTCCCCAAGTGATCTGCAGGGCGGCTTCCTGGTCGTCAATCCAGTCTCATTACTGTGTTGAATCGGCTGCTCTGTTTTCTGTTAATTTTGGTTTACAAGTACTGTCAGTGGACGATGTTAATTAAATCATTTGTTCAGCATTTTGCCCACCCGGGTATGTGCGGCAAGTTATTTCCCACACGTAGGCTGCCATGGAGTCTGTCAGGAAAACGGAATCCCTATCCCTATCAAATGCTTACCGTAATTTTCCTTTCCTGATGGACTCCATGGCAGCAGAAGTTCCCTCCCATTGGCTGGAGTAGGCTAGTTACCGAACACGGCTGGTGGCTCGGAGCAAAGATTTATGTGAGTGGAGACCTATAAAGTAGTAGTAGAGGCGGGGCTAAACTCACACGTAGGCTTCCATGGAGTCCATCGGGAAAAAAAATTACAATAAGTATTTGATAGGGAATTTTCAGTTTTTTGCCACAAGTTTTTTTTGAAAGTGAAAAAAAAAAAAGAGATCCAGGTGGCTGTATAGCCTCTTGATAACTTTTACAGTACTTTCATTAAGCATTCGTTCCTTGATCTCCTCTGCTGTGCATGAAGCCAGTATTGCTCAGCTCTGAGCATTTCCGACTTCAGAGCTGTCATTCCATGACTGCTGTGGCCGGGGAGTCAGCTAATCAAGCACAATCTGTGCTTAATTGGCTGCAGTGGATGGCAGTAAAGACATTGGGGGTGGGGGGGGGTTGTTAAAGAGGACCTGTCACCTTCCCAGTTCTATCACATAGGGGACTTGTAAGCCCCAAAATGACAGCAAGAAATTTAAACGTGAAAAAGACATGCTGGTGGGTTAATTGGCCTAAATTGGCCCTAGTATATGTGTGTATGAATGGGAATTAGGGACCTTAGACTGTAAGCTCCATGAGGGCAGGGACCGATGTAAATGCACAATATACTCTATGTGAAAATCTCTGCGTAAATTGTTAACTCTATATAACTACCTGTAATAATAAAAACATGTCAATTATAATAAAATAAATGGAAAAAAAAACCTAAAACGCTGCAGTGAGAGTAATAACTCTAGGTTTTTCATTTGTGATTTCCTCTAAATGATCGCTGTGAAGGCATTTAAAATGCCACCTATTGATAATTTTGAATACTGTCATTTTTCTCAATAGAGAAATTCACATAATTTTAAGTCTTCATGTATATGGTATCTATTTAGATATATTATTAGATTTATTATAGTATGCTGACATGGGGAGAAGCCAAGACCCCAAGAAAGAGAATATACAGTAAGCATCAGAAATAATATATGCATTATTAGTCTGTGTATTTTTTTTTTATTTCAGAAAAAAAAAAATATGAAAAATCAAATTATTTTCCTTATTTATTTTTGTAGTTTGGTTTTTAACCAGGGTATTATATAAACAATAAATACATTTAAAAAAAAAGACCAAGGGGCAGTGTCAAAGAACTAAAAAACAATGTAGGCTGCAGATTATATATTCTCCACAAGGAGGAGATTCTACGCATTGTCAGTGGAACGCAGAGACAGGAAGTGACGTAAGGTACAAACAGGAAGTGATGTAAGGTACAAATGGGAAGTGATGTAAGGTACAAACAGGAAGTGATGTTGCATAAACATTCTGGGTGAAAGGTTAGTAGGGAGTAGGACAGGAGACATTGCTAGAACTGGCATGAGAGGTAATAAGATATTATTTTATATTTACACCCAGTAACCCCCCCCGTCATGTCCGTGCTCTTCCTCCATAGTCACTGTGACCATCCAGAGCCTCTGGTTTGTAGACCAGATACATCCTAAATATAGAGCCATTTATCCAACTGTCCATCCAGAGCCTCTGGTTTATAGACCAGATACATCCTAAATATAGAACCATTTATCCAACTGTCCATCCAGAGCCTCTGGTTTATAGACCAGATACATCCTAAATATAGAGCCATTTATCCAACTGTCCATCCAGAGCCTCTGGTTTATAGACCAGATACATCCTAAATATAGAACCATTTATCCAACTGTCCATCCAGAGCCTCTGGTTTATAGACCGGATACATCCTAAATATAGAGTCATTTATCCAACTGTCCATCCAGAGCCTCTGGTTTGTAGACCGGATACATCCTAAATATAGAACCATTTATCCAACTGTCCATCCAGAGCCTCTGGTTTATAGACCGGATACATCCTATATATAGAACCATTTATCCAACTGTCCACCCAGAGCCTCTGGTTTATAGACCAGATACATCCTAAATATAGAACCATTTATCCAACTGTCCACCCAGAGCCTCTGGTTTATAGACCAGATACATCCTAGATATAGAACCATTTATCCAACTGTCCATCCAGAGCCTCTGGTTTATAGACCGGATACATCCTAAATATAGAACCATTTATCCAACTGTCCATCCAGAGCCTCTGGTTTAAAATAAATACACTGCTTACCACCTACACAGAGAAGTGTCCTGTATGGATCACAAGAGGATGGAGGAGGACCAGGATCTCTGTATCAAAAAGATATTAGACCTCACCATGGAGATCATCTACCTACTGACCGGAGAGGTGAGGAGAATTCTGGGAGAGTCATCACTCTTATCTCTATGATTAAAACACAAAAGTAACAAAGATTTTATGAATTCTGAGGGTGTACATAGTAGTTATTACTGTCAATATTTTAAAGGGTTGTGATATAGCAAAGAAGACTTGTGTAGAGCGATTGGCATACAACTATCAACATGGGTTGTCCCCAAGCAATATACCTCCACCTTATTTCTGGAAACCAGATGTAAAATACAAGCAGAAAATTCTAAAAGTCACCAGGAAGATCATTGAGCTGTTGACAGGAGAGGTGAGCGGTGCCGGGAATTCTGGGACATTATCCAGTAACAGACAAGGGATGTGTCTGGATGGTGACTGTATCATTGTGTGTGTCAGGTTCCTATAAGGTGTCAGGATGTCTCTGTCTATTTCTCCATGGAGGAGTGGGAGTATTTAGAAGGACACAAGGATCTCTACAAGGACGTCATGATGGACAATCAGCCGCCCCTCACATCACCGGGTAAGAGGAGACTTTATTGTAAAGGAGAGAGCAGTACGGAGGGTCCACTCAGATCCCCCATCATCTGATAAACACATAGAAACAATGTATTCAGTCAGTGTGTGTGTTTCCTACAGATGGAACCAGTAATGGGAACCCACCAGAGAGATGTCCCCGTCCTCTGTATTCCCGGGATTCTACACAGGAACATCATTATTATGGACACAATTATGAGGTTGGTGGGATGGAGCTTCTAGAATATAAAAGCGACTCAACAATCAAAAGACCATATGTAGATGATATTGATATTGCATTATGAAATCACTTGTTCTCAACCATTTTTAATAATTAGGGTCAAGATGTGATGGATTTAAAGGTTGAGGTCAAAGCTGAAGAAAGGAGTGATCAATCCATGGAAAATGGTGAAATGATGGTGCCAATCAAGGAGCATAGATCTTTTCATGCCAGGATGGAGAATCAGCCGCCCCTCACATCACCGGGTAAGAGGAGACTTTATTGTAAAGGAGAGAGCAGTACGGAGGGTCCACCTAGATCCCCCATCATCTGATAAACACATAGAAACAATGTATTCAGTCAGTGTGTGTGTTTCCTACAGATGGATCCAGTAATGGGAACCCACCAGAGAGATGTCCCCGTCCTCTGTATTCCACACAGGATGATCACAACTACGCACGCTGTTATCAGGTTGGTTGGAGCATCTAATACATGAACGTGTCTCAACAATGCAAGACAGTGTGTGAACCCTACAAAATATTTTTATTTTGTAGTCTTGTATCATTAAAACTTATATTTGCCAACCAATCCCTTGGTTTAGGGTGACGATCCGATAGATATAAAAGCTGAGGTTAAAGCAGAAGAGGAAGAGACATATGTGAGGGGCGACCAGTCTATGGAAGAGGGTGTCACGATGATGCCAATTAAAGATGAGGAATCTTTTCATGTCATGAAGGAGAATCAGCTGCCCCTCACATCACCGGGTAAGAGGAGACTTTATTGTAAAGGAGAGAGCAGTACGGAGGGTCCACCTAGATCCCCCATCATCTGATAAACACATAGAAACAATGTATTCAGTCAGTGTGTGTGTTTCCTACAGATGGATCCAGTAATGGGAACCCACCAGAGAGATGTCCCCGTCCTCTGTATTCCCGGGATTCCACACAGGAAGATCACACCATCCCTCACCATCATCAGGTAAATGGGATAGAGCGTCTAGAATAATAAAGTGACTCAACAATAAAAGACCATATATAGATGATATTGATTTTGAATAATGAAATCACTTGTCCCAACCATTTTAACAATTAGGGTAAAGATCTGATGGATATAAAGGTTGAGGTTAAAGCTGAAGAAAAAGAGATGTATGTGATGGGCGATCAGTCCATTGAGGAAGGTGGAATGATGATGCCAATTAAGGAGAAGGAATCTTTTCATTCCATGGACAATCAGCCGCCCCTCACATCACCGGGTAAGAGGAGACTTTATTGTAAAGGAGAGAGCAGTACAAAGGGTCCACCTAGATCCCCCATCATCTGATAAACACATAGAAACAATGTATTCAGTCAGTGTGTGTGTGTTTCCTACAGATGGATCCACTAATGGGAACCCACCAGAGAGATGTCCTCCTCCTCTGTATTCCCAGGATTCCACACAGGAGGATCATATCTATGCACACCATCATCAGGTAGGTGGAGAGAATGGAAAGTGACCTAAAACTGCTTTAAATGATGATCTTTTATTTATTTATTTCGTTTTTGTTATTAATGCTGATATTTAAGGATATTATTTTTAAACATTTTCTTTATTCAGCATGAAGAACTGGCAAATGTGAAAGTTGAGGTTAAAGAGGAAGAAGCAAAGACATATGTGAGGGATTATCATCAGTGTGCAGAGGAGGTTGGGGTGAAGGAGACCGTTAAAGAGAAAGAATCTTCTTTAGATGTCAGCCCAGGTAAATACTCATCGTAATTATCATAATACCGCCTTCATTATCAAACCATATTTCGATTTTTAAGGTTCATCTCCATTCCTCAATATAATGTCATGTTCCCAACAAATGAGGAGGAGATACTGTACACCATATGAAAGGTCCATCTCCATTCCTCAATATAATGTCATGTTCCCAACAAATGAGGAGGAGATACTGTACACCATATGAAAGGTCCATCTCCATTCCTCAATATAACGTCATGTTCCCAACATATGAGGAGGAGATACTGTACACCATATGAAAGGTCCATCTCCATTCCTCAATATAACGTCATGTTCCCAACAAATGAGGAGGAGATACTGTACACCATATGAAAGGTCCATCTCCATTCCTCAATATAACGTCATGTTCCCAACAAATGAGGTGGAGATACTGTACATCAGTGTTTCTCAATTCCAGTCCTCAAGGCGCCCCAACAAGTCATGTTTTCAGGCTGTCCATTATTTTGCACAGGTGATTTGATCAGTTTCACTGCCTTAGTAATTACCACAGCTGTTTCATCTGAGGGAAATCCTGAAAACATGACCTGTTGGGGCGCCTTGAGGGCTGGAGTTAAGAAACAATGCTGTACACCACATGGAAGGTCCATCTCCATTCCTCAATATAACATCATGTTCCCAACAAACGAGAAGGAGATACTTTACACCATATGAAAGGTCCATCTCCATTCCTCAATATAACGTCATGTTCCCAACAAATGAGAAGGAGATACTGTACACCATATGAAAGGTCCATGTGAACGACCGCAACATACAGGGATATACAATGTAATACTGACATATAATCACACACATAGGTTGGACTTGTGTCTTTTTTCAACCTCATCTACTATGTAACTATTCCTCAATATAACGTCATGTTCCCAACAAATGAGGAGATACTGTACACCATATGAAAGGTCCATCTCCATTCCTCAATAGAACTTCATGTTCCAAACAAATGAGGAGATACTGTACACCATATGAAAGGTCCATCTCCATTCCTCAATATAACGTCATGTTCCCAACAAATGAGGTGGAGATACTGTACACCATATGAAAGGTCCAACTCCATTCCTCAATAAAATGTCATGTTCCCAACAAATGAGGAGGAGATACTGTACACCATATGAAATGTCCATCTCCATTCCTCAATAGAACTTCATGTTCCAAACAAATGAGGAGATACTTTACACCATATGAAAGGTCCATCTCCATTCCTCAATATAACGTCATGTTCCCAACAAATGAGGAGGAGATACTGTACACCATATGAAAGGTCCATCTCCATTCCTCAATATAATGTCATGTTCCCAACAAATGAGGAGGAGATACTGTACACCATATGAAAGGTCCATCTCCATTCCTCAATATAACGTCATGTTCCCAACAAATGAGGAGGAGATACTGTACACCATATGAAAGGTCCATGTCTGTTCTTCAGTATGTTGTCATGTGTCCTGGAAGTGTGGTGGAGGAAGGTTCTTCCCCATTCCCACAGAAACAATGTCAGTACTCCACAGACACTGTTACCCAACAAGGTTTGGATGTATTGTATCCTCAGTATGGTTTATATTTGTAATTTTCGTTATGTTTGCACCCAATCTAATGCCAGAACTCAGTACCAACCTATAACTGTTGAATACATGATATGAAGAATACTTATAATATTTTTTAAAAATTTCTTTCAACAGATGGACATGATGTTCGGAACTCTAAAACCACTGAGGGACTTTTTATTTTACCTCCATGTTATAATGTAGAAGATATTGTCCTCACACAATATTCTCCAGTAGTCCATTCCGTTATTTACAATATAAATCACAGACCCGACCATCTGAAGCAATCAATGGACCCCTCTAATCCGAAGGAATCTTCACATTCTGTGACCCCAGAAATACATCTAAAATCTCAGAGTACGGACGGATCTACAAATCTCTCCAATCCCCAGGAATCTTCTGTAGGCCACACCGGGGAGAGTTTATTTTCATGTACAGTGTGCGGGAATTCTTTCACTGAACTTGGAGAACTTTTTGTGCACCAGAAAACTCACAGGGCCAGACGTAGTAAACAGTCTTTCTCATGCTCAGAGTGCGGGAAAGTCTTCAATCAGGAAAGATTTCTCCTTAGACACCACAGGGTTCACACAGGCGAGCGTCCTTTCTCATGCTTAGAGTGCGGGAAATCTTTTAGTCAAAAAGAAAACCTTCTTAAACACCAGAGAATTCACACGGGTGAGCGTCCGTTTGTGTGCTCAGAGTGCGGGAGAAGTTTCGGCGATAAACATAACTTTCTTAGGCACCAGACAATCCACACCGGGAAGCGCGCTTTTACGTGTCTAGAGTGCGGGTACAATTGCCTTTTCAAAGGACAGCTTATTACTCACCAAAGGATTCACACGGGGGAGCGCCCTTATATTTGTTCAGAGTGCGGGAAATCCTTCATTGAGGAAAAATCATTTCTCACACACCAGAGAAGACACACGGGCGAGCGTCCTTTTTCGTGTCCAGAGTGCGGGAAAAGGTTTTTCGACAAGTCAGACCTTCGAAAGCATAAGAGAATTCACACGGCGGTGCATCCTCATTAGTGTTCAGAGTGCGGGAAAGATTTTGTGCATAAAGGAGACCTTGTTAAACGCCAGAAAATTCACACGGGCGAGCGCCCTTATTCGTGTCCAGAGTGCGGGAAATCTTTCACATATAAAGCAGACCTTGTTAAACACCAGAGAATTCACACGGGTTAGAGCCCCTATTCTTGTTCAGTGTGCGGGAAGTCTTTTAGTGAGAAACAGTCACTTCTTAATCACCACACAAGTCGCGATCATGAACACCCCCATTCTTGTTAAGAGTGTGGGAAGATGGGGTTTTTTTTCGTAAAGAAGACCTTGTTAAACACCAAAAAAAATCACACGGATGAGCGTCCTTGTTCAAGATTAGAGTGTGGGAAATGTTTCATTCAGAAAGTAAGCTTTCTTTTACACCAGAAAAAAATCACACAGGTGAACGTCTACACTATATTGTCTTAGTATTGGGACACCGGCCTTTACACGCACAGGAACTTTAATGGCATCCCAGTCTTAGTCCGTAGGGTTCAATATTGAGTTGGCCCACCCTTTGCAGCTATAACAGCTTCAACTCTTCTGGGAAGGCCGTCCACAAGGTTTAGGAGGGTGTCTATGGGAATGTTTGACCATTCTTCCAGAAGAGCATTTGTGAGGTCAGGCACTGATGTTGGACGAGAAGGCATAGATAGCAGTCGCCGTTCTAATTCATCCCAAAGGTGTTGCAGGCCAGTCAAGTTCCTCCACCCCAAACTCGGTCATCCATGTCTTTATGGACCTTGCTTTGTGCACTGGTGCGCAGTCATGTTGGAACAGGAAGGAGCCGTCCCCAAACTGTTCCCACAAAGTTGTCTCAGAAACCATGAAATCAGACAGAAGTACAGTTAAATCACACTTGTTTAATAATAAAAGTAAATAAAACAAAGGTAGTCAAAACATAGCCAGAGTTTAGGAACGGGAACGGATAGTCAGCCAAGCCAGAAGTCAGGGATCAATGTAGTGGAACAGCAAGCAGGATCTGGAGCCAGAAGGGATGTCAGCAAAAGCAAGTCTTGAACAGGATCGCAGGAGATCGTTTCTGTGATGTTGACCAAGGCGAAGGCAGAGATCCTCTGCACTGGACGGCTTAAGTAGGTAGGTCTGACGAGCAGGATATCATCAACAGCTTAGTCACTGTGGAGAGATAGGAGCTGGCAATTAGCCAACAGCTGAGCGGCATAAACCCAGCTCTGACAAGTTGGGAGCATTAAATTGTCCAGAATGTCTTGGTTTGCTGGCGCCTTAAGAGTTCCCTTCACTGGAACTAAGGGGCCAAGCCCAACCCCTGAAAAACAACCCCCCACCATAATCCCCCCTCAAGCAAATGATTTGGACCAGTGCACAAAGCAAGACATGGATGAGCGAGTTTGAGGTGGAGGAACCTGACTGGCCTGCACGGAGTCCTGACCTCAACCTGATAGAACACCTTTGGGATGAATTTGAGCCAGGCCTTCTTTCCAACATCAGTGCCCGACCTCACCAAAGAATGGTCAAACATTCCCATAGACACACTCCTAAACCTTGTGTACAGCCTTCCCCGAAGAGATGAGTTGAAGCTGTTATAGCTGCAAGGGGCGGGCCAACTCAATATTGAACCCTACGGACTAAAACTGGGATGCCATTAAAGTTCATGTGCCTGTGAAGGCAGGTGTCCCAATACTTTTGACAATATAGTGTATATAATATTTGGGGCTTCTAACTAATTTTCTAGAAACAAAATACTGATATTTACCTGTAAACAAAAGTGTCAGAAAAAGGCCTAGCGCTCAAAAAGTTAATGAGACCATACGTATGTCAACTCATATCGAAGGATACATGGAGCCACTACAAATACCACACAGAATATTCCCATCACCGCCATCCTGGTTCTCCTTCCCATGGTCACAGTGGTGGGCTTCATATTTTCGTTAGTTATTATCTTCATCAGAGATACAGAGGTCCTCCCTATCATTGGCTTACTGAGTATGTCATGTGATCAGTCCCTTATCATGTATCTCTGTAAGTTTCCCAATTGATGGAAGGATTAAAAATAACAGACAAACACATATGCTTGGGCTCAAGAGTTAAAAATATAAAATATGAAGAATGTAAAACAGCAGCTGTAGGCAAAACACTTCATAAAGATTATAGTACCAAGTGCAGCGCTATCAGTTAAGAGATTACATAATTAATAGGCATGTAATCCCCCCTCAAAGGTGTTGAGAGGTGCAAACACATAAAAATAATAACATAAGTCAATCCAAATGCTCATAGATGTCGTAGGAACTGGTGCTTGAAAGGTGAGACACAGATTAAGATCAAAAGTTCATGTAAATGCTCATCGATCCGTAGATGACAAAACGCGTAGGCTGGAGTCACGGCATGTGACATCCTCGCACACCTGCAATGGATCACGGTCACCCTGATGGTTTAAAACTTCTATTTGACATGCTGGCTTTTTTAATGATGTTTTTAAGTGAAATACTTTCAATAAATTTTCTCTTTGCAGTTTTTACTACACTATGAGATGGCCTTGTTTCTTTTTATCACATGTTGTTTTGAAGGAGATCTGGCTTTTCTGTTATTGGATCTGGAAGCAGCAGTGCAGATACAGGCATTTGATGACTCTTATCTAGAGGCCTAAAACTGCACTATTTGACCATTCTTTGGGGGTGGTCAAATCCTTATGGTAAGAGGCTGCATTGATGGAGGAATTACTTGCGGTTAGGGTCAGCTGATTGTCTATGGACAAAAGCTACTTACATCCAGAGCTGATCATCTGTCCCTAACCTCAGGTAATTGTTCCATATATGATCACATGAAAAATCCAGTGGACAGTTTTGGTTGCTCTGAGTCTGTCCATGCTTTGTGCAGGTTTCCCGGACGTGACTTTCCATGCACAACTGGCATCCCAGTCACTGTTTTCTACAAGGTTCTTGCCGCACCACAGCTAATGTGAATGAGGCCTTATTTTAATTATTATTAATGAAATGAATAATGGTCAAAATAAATGCAGACGGTGAAAACTGTAGTGTCATCTTACATTGCTGGTCAGTAGAGAAAGCCCCCTTACTTTGGTGGTCAGTAGAGAAGGGACTCCTTAGATTGGTGGTCAGTAGAGAATTAACTCCTTAGATTGGTGGTCATTTGGGAATGAACTCCTTAGATTGGTGGTCAGTAGAAAAGGGACTCCTTAGATTGGTGGTCAGTAGAGAATTAACTCCTTAGATTGGTGGTCAGTAGAGAAGGGACTCCTTAGATTGGTGGTCAGTAGAGAAGGGACTCCTTATATTGGTGGTCAGTTGGGAATGAACTCCTTAGATTGGTGGTCAGTAGAAAAGGGACTCCTTAGATTGGTGGTCAGTAGAGAATTAACTCCTTAGATTGGTGGTCAGTAGAGAAGGAACTCCTTAGATTGGTGCTCAGTAGAGAAGGAACTCCTTAGATTGGTGGTCAGTAGAGAAGGGACTCCTTAGATTGGTGGTCAGTAGAGAAGGGACTCCTTACATTGGTGGTCAGTAGAGAAGGGACTCCTTAGATTGGTGGTCAGTAGAGAAGGGACTCCTTATATTGGTGGTCAGTTGGGAATGAACTCCTTAGATTGGTGGTCAGTAGAAAAGGGACTCCTTAGATTGGTGGTCAGTAGAGAATTAACTCCTTAGATTGGTGGTCAGTAGAGAAGGAACTCCTTAGATTGGTGCTCAGTAGAGAAGGAACTCCTTAGATTGGTGGTCAGTAGAGAAGGGACTCCTTAGATTGGTGGTCAGTAGAGAAGGGACTCCTTACATTGGTGGTCAGTAGAGAAGGGACTCCTTAGATTGGTGGTCAGTAGAGAAGGGACTCCTTAGATTGGTAGTCAGTAGAGGAAGGCTCCCTTAGACTGGTGGTCAGTATGGATGAGCAAACCAAGCAAAGTTAACTTCACTGGATGTTTACCCAACCCAATGGGAAGTCCACAACGCTTGATTTATTTGGTATCTATTTACTTGACACTACTTCAATTGCACAAATAAAATTTGCTTTTGTATTTAACAAAATTATTATTTTTTTTATATTTTGTCTGTAAATAAGGCCTTAAGAAACAGTTGTACAAATATGTGCAGCGCAAAAAAAGGTTGAAACCACCATCTTTTTATTCTACATGACCTCTGAGATCATCGTGTTCTGGGGGTGTTATGTGTAGACATGTGCGATTAGTTTCATACAAATCGGAAATTCGTACATTCGTGAGGATCCGAAATACTAATTTTTATGCATACGAATTTTGTAGGAAATACGAAATTTTGTTTACGAACTTCGGATCCCAATTCCGTTACAACAGAATCGGACAAATTAGGAATGTTCGTTAATTACGATTATCCGTTATTATGAAGTTAAAAGCCCCCCGGAAGTCAGCACAGCACAGGGATGGTGGGAGCCCCTCATAATGATAAATTCATCATAATGAACATTCGTAATTGTTACGAAAAGTTAACGAACCTAAAAGTTAAAAACCCAGGAAGTCAGCACTGCACATCGATGGTGGGAGCCCCTGATAATGGGCACAGCGGGTGTACAGACCAGGGAACTCAGCACAGGGATGGTGGGAGCCCCTCATAATGGGCACAGCGGGGGTACAGACCAGGGAACTCAGCACAGGGATGGTGGGAGCCCCTCATAATGGGCACAGCGGGCGTACACTCAGACTCGGGAACTCAGCACAGCGATGGTAGGAAACTGCCATTCTGCTCCTTGACAGTGAGGTGTGAGGCTGCTGGTTCCTTAGCTCCTGTGCTTCCAGAGACCAGGGGCTAGAGTTGCTTCTCTGCCCCAGGGGGAATGCTGGATCCTGGGGAGGACCCTGGCGGGGGCCCCCTGGGTAGATTCTGGGCCTGGCCAATGGAGAGATGAGTGTCTGTCTGCCTTTAGACAGAGGACTGTCAGCAAGATGAAGCAGATTGAGAAGGAAGAGGAGAAGTTGTTGGTTTTGATAGCTGAATTCAGAAAGAAAAAACAGATTTGTGCCAAAGTGTACAGCAAGAAGAGACCGGCTCTGAGGCCTGAGTTGAAGGACTTGGAACAAGCTGTGAGGAAGCAGAAGGAACTGGTGAGTTCTCTGAAGGAGAATAGTGGAATATTTAAAGATAAATATAGGAATGAGGAGCGATTTAATCGCATGAGGAGAGAAGCCGCTTCCTGCAGGTAAGGTGACCCAACCAGTGAGGAGATTTAGGTACTGACAGAGACAGCAGTGAGTGAGAAAGTGGGCCCGGAGGATGAGCCCAGCTCTTAAACACCTCAGGAGTCTGCTGAGCCCTCAATGGCGGAGGCTTCTGTCCCCTTCCTTCCCCAGCAATGTGGAACATCTGAGCAGGAGGGTGAAGGTACTGGCATGCTGGAGTTCATCTCTAAGCTGGAATCCCCTCCGCATGCGGCTTCCATTGATGGTGATGAGGAGATGGACACCTTTCCTCACCCTGTGGAAGAAAGACCTGTGGAGAGAACAAAATCCACCATGAAGTCTGCAGCAGCTGAGGGGAAGTCTGATCCCACCGTCAGCCATGAAATCGCAGAGGTGACAACACAGCAAGCAGGTACAGTGTGCGTGCAGGATGGTGGTATGAACTTTATTAGTGTCAATGGGCTTGCTGTGGGTTGTAGTGCTACAGGCAGTCAGCCCAGACCCATAGACAATGCACAGCATGCAATGTAGTCTGATAATAACTGTCAGCTTCAGTCTGCAGAGAGGTCCATGGACAATACAGTGACTTTGCCTGGACCAGGCACAGCGGCTGTTCCTGCGAATGGTGGAGGAGATGCTGGGTGCAGTAGTGCTACAACTTTCCAGGAGTCTGCAGTAATCAAGACTGTGATTGAACCCAGGAGAGAAGCTGAGTGTTTAGAGCTGGGGGAGGGTCAAACATTTATAAATGTTTTAAGATGATCCTGGCTCCCTACCTTGCGGAGGTTTTTAATGGCTGTTTGAATGAGGGTTCTCTCCCTCCCTCCATGAGGCAATCTGCAGTGATCCTTCTGTGAAAGGGTAAAGATCCTTCGATGATTGGGAATTGGCGCCCCATTAGCCTTCTTAATGTCGATAGAAAGATACTGGCAAAGATTTTCTTCTGGCGATTATCACTAGTTGCAGGCAGTTTGTTATCCCGCCACCAGCACTGTTCGGTCCAAGGTAGAAGTACTTTCTCAGCAGTGTTAGCTGTCCAGGAGGCCTTGGAGCGTTGTAGAGCTTCTGGTTGTGGTAAATATTTGCTGACATTGGATCAGGCTAAGGCCTTTGATCGGGTTAACCATGAGTACTTGTGGCTCCTTCTTGACAAATATGGCCTGGAGGGGGGTTTCATTGATTGGCTCAAGATTTTGTACAAAGGGGCTGAAAGCTTTCCCCTGGTTAATGGTTGGGTCGGGCAGCCCTTTGCGGTCGGCTCGGGTGTGCGTCAGGGGTGTCCATTGAGTCCTCTGCTATATGTGTTTGCAATCGACCCCTTCATTAGAAGGCTAGAGAGTGGACTTTTGTGTGGGGTACCTTTGGGCATCGCTGGTGAGCCTCCTTTGAAGGTTGTGGCCTATGCTGATGATGTTTCTGTTTTTATCTCTGGGACTTGGGAGGCGCAGGAGGTGGTCTCAGTGATAGGGCAGTATGCAGAGGCATCAGGTTCAAAGGTCAACCAGGACAAGTGTGAAGCTTTCTGGATGGGTGTGGAAGGTGAGAGCTTTGTTCTCCTGGATGACTTCCCGGAGCCCCAACAAAAAATTTGAGTTCTAGGCATTGAATTCGGCCCAGGTGACTATGGTCATGCAAATTGGGTGAACAGGCTGGAGAATGCCGATGTCAAGGTGGCAAGCTGGAAAGGTTGGCAGCTTTCCTTGAGGGAAAAGGTTGATCTGACCAAGACATACCTGATTCCGATTTTTCTGTATGTCAGTTTTGTTTGCATTTTGCCAGTTTCTCTCTATACCAGGATCTATAGTTGTTTCTTCCAGCTGTTATGGGGGAACAGAATAAACCTTGTCAAAAGGAATGTGACTTACCTTCCTAGGCAGGAGGGTGGTCTAGGGATGATCAACCCTGTAGTCTTTTTCTCTCTGATGTTTGTGAAGTACAATCTTGGTAACATGTTGGCAGAGAGACCGCCTGGGTGGGTTGGTATTTTCCAGTCCTGGTTTAGGCCCTTTCTGCAAGACTGGGAGAATGGTGGGCCAGTGAAAAGCCTGAGGGTCAAGCATGAAAAGCTCCCGGCTTATGTTGCCCCGTGTTTGAAAATGCTTCGGCAGTGGCAAGTAACAGCAGGAGAAGTTAGATCTCTTCCAAGGAAACTTCTTGAGAAGCGGATCATGAGCTCTGCTTTTTGCGAGCCACTGGCCTTGAGGGATTGCCCAAGCCTGGTTTTGGGGGTGGGTTTGCGATTGATTAATTTGGAGAGAATCCCAATGAAGTTTAGGGATCAGGCTTGGCTTGCCTTTCATGGAAAACTATATGTGAAGGGCAACTTGAAGTTTCTTTCCATGAGTGATCGGGGCTGCCCAAGAGTGGAGTGTGGAGGAGTGGTGGAGTCCATGGATCACTTTCTACTTCAATGCCCTTTTAATATAGAGGTGTACAAGAGGGTGGGGAGGGCTCTGAGTTTACCCTTCCTCCCTCATATGAGTTATGCAGAGTGGGTGTATGGGGCATTCCAGACTCGTTGGGATTATGATTTGGAAACACTATTTTTAGTTAGTCTAGTACTCCGTTATTTCACGGTGTCAGGTATCCTTACGGAGTAAAATCCTCCCTGTGGAAGTGGTGGTGCAGGACATTCTGGGTGAGGTTGGGAAGATTCAGGGTCTTGAGAAAGGCAGGTGGCGGCAGGAGGCCTGGATAAGGGCGTGGAGGAATATCAGGACTCTGTAGCTGCTGCCTGTTGATCTCGAGGTGTGCGACTTTTTCTTTGTATTCTTGATTCACTCCCCTAGATTTTCAAGATGAAATCTATTTTTGATAAAAGGCTACATGCATGGTGACAGTGATGTTCCTTAGTCTGGCTCTCCCGTAGGGATTCTGTTGTGTGCAATTTGGTTTACACCATTTATTATGTTCTTGTTTTGTATTATCATATTCAATTATTTTGTAAATATGTTTTATTTACTTATTATGGTTTAATTGTATCTAAGATGTTGTTTGTAAGACTTTTCAATAAACAAAATTAACCCCTCATAATGAGCACATCAGGTGTACAGACCTGGGAACTCAGCACAGGGATGGTGGGAACCCCTTATAATTGGCACAGGGGGTGTACAGACCCAGAAACTCAGCACAGGGATGATGGGAACCCCTCATAATAATAAATTCATCATAACGAACATTCGTAATTGTTCCGAAAAGTTAACGAACCTAAAAGTTAAAAATCCAGGAAGTCAGCAAGGCACAGGGATGGTGGGGGTCCCTCATAATAAGCACAGCACAGGGATGGTGGGGGCCCCTCATAATAAGCACAGCACAGGGATGGGGGGAGCCCCTCATATTGAGCACAGCACAGGGATGGTGGGAGCCCCTCATAATGATAAATTCATCATAACGAACATCGTAATTGTTACGAAAAGTTAACGAACTGAACGTACTTTGTACGAATCCAAATTGAATTTTGGACACGAATTACGAAATACAAATTAATTCTAATACGAAACGGAACGGAACAAAACAAATTTATGGACGGCGCACATGTCTAGTTAAGTGTCGCAAAGAAACACACCATAAAATAATATATAAAATTAAATCATTGTCCCCTAACGTAAATCAAATGTCAATCAAGTTGTCCAGCGATGGAGATCCATGTATGATCATAATGAGCGATGGCCCGTGGACAAAACCACCATCGTCACTACGATCCTTTCCGCCACCTCTCCTGTCAAAAATGACTATTCCCTTGCAAACTGCTGAATGTCAACATTCTGGCCAGGGATGCTGGCTGACTTCATTGGTTACATATGGTCACGATGTGGTCATTGACATCACCCAAGATGCCCACCTTGGGATTGTTTACAATTTGAAACAAGCCAGAAGGTGGCGGGAAGCTATCATTTGGTGGCAGTAGTGATACCACCACTAAATGAAAGACATTCAGCTGTAGAAGACTGAGGTTCATGTGGGTGACAACTGCCAACTGACCAAATCTTTCTATTCTAGTGTTCTGTTATACTGTAAATCAATATTGTAGGGGGGGCTGAATGGAAAAGATTTGAGGGGCAGTTGAGTGTTGAGGGATATAGATGACATGTGGAGAAGTCAAAAAAGAAAACTTACAGTAAGCATCGGAATCAAAAATGTTGCTTTGGAAAAAAAAAAAAAAATTATATACGTATATACTGTGTGTGTGTGTGTGTGTGTGTATATATATATATATATATATATATACTGTATATAAATTTTGTTTCTCAAAAAAATCATCAAGAAAGAATTGAAAACGAATTATTCCCAATATTGATTTTTATGGTTTGGATTTTAACTTGGATATGATATAAAGAATAATGACAAACAATGGACCAAGAAGAAACGATCAAAAAATGAACAACAATGTAGGCTGCAGATTTTATACTCTCCGCAAGGAGGAGTTTTTACTTATTGTCAGTCAAACTCAAAGACAGGAAGTGATGTAAGGTACAAACAGGAAGTGATTGCTCACAAAAAGGAATTTCCGAATGTGAGGTTACGAGGAAGTAGAGAGGAGACATTGCTGGAACTGGCAGAAGAGGAGGTAATAAGATCTTATTTTATATTTACACCCAGTAAACCCCCCGTCATGTCCGTCCTCTTCCTCCATAGTCACTGTGATGTCTTTTATCTCCAACAAACACTGATATTCACATGACTGTCCATCCAGAGCCTCTGGTTTATAGACCAGATACATCCTAAATATAGAACCATTTATCCAACTGTCCATCCAGAGCCTCTGGTTTATAGACCGGATATATCCTAAATATAGAACCATTTATCCAACTGTCCATCCAGAGCCTCTGGTTTATAGACCAGATACATCCTAAATATAGAACCATTTATCCAACTGTCCATCCAGAGCCTCTGGTTTATAGACCGGATATATCCTAAATATAGAACCATTTTTCCAACTGTCCATCCAGAGCCTCTTGTTTATAGACCAGATACATCCTAAATATAGAACCATTTATCCAACTGTCCATCCAGAGCCTCTGGTTTATAGACCGGATATATCCTAAATATAGAACAATTTATCCAACTGTCCATCCAGAGCCTCTGGTTTATAGACTAGATACATCCTAAATATAGAACCATTTATCCAACTGTCCATCCAGAGCCTCTGGTTTATAGACCAGATACATCCTAAATATAGAACCATTTATCCAACTGTCCATCCAGAGCCTCTGGTTTATAGACCGGATATATCCTAAATATAGAACCATTTATCCAACTGTCCATCCAGAGCCTCTGGTTTATAGACCAGATACATCCTAAATATAGAACCATTTATCCAACTGTCCATCCAGAGCCTCTGGTTTATAGACCAGATCAGGGGCGGACTGACCATTGAGCGATTAGGGCACTGCCCGAGGGCCCTGGGCCACTAGGGGGCCCCATCAGGGTTGCCAGCCTCAGTAAAATCAGGGACACTATGTATGAATCTGTGTTTTTTTTACATCTGTCTGTGTATATTGTGTGTACATGTATGTGTATACTGTGTGATTGTATACTGTGTGTGTGTATACTGTGTGGCCCCATAATCTCTGATTGCCTGGGGGCCCCAAAATCTCCTATTGCCCGGGGGCCCCATAATCTCCTATTGCCCGGGGGCCCCATGAGTTATCAGTCCGCCCCTGGACCAGATACATCCTAAATATAGAACCATTTATCCAACTGTCCATCCAGAGCCTCTGGTTTATAGACCAGATACATCCTAAATATAGAACCATTTATCCAACTGTCCATCCAGAGCCTCTGGTTTATAGACCGGATATATCCTAAATATAGAACCATTTTTCCAACTGTCCATCCAGAGCCTCTGGTTTATAGACCAGATACATCCTAAATATAGAACCATTTATCCAACTGTCCATCCAGAGCCTCTGGTTTATAGACCGGATATATCCTAAATATAGAACCATTTATCCAACTGTCCATCCAGAGCCTCTGGTTTATAGACCAGATACATCCTAAATATAGAACCATTTATCCAACTGTCCATCCAGAGCCTCTGGTTTTAAAAAAATACACTGCTTACCACCTACAGGGAGAAGTGTCCTGTATGGATCACAAGAGGATGGAGGAGGACCAGGATCTCTGTATCAAAAAGATATTAGACCTCACCATGGAGATCATCTACCTACTGACCGGAGAGGTGAGGAGGATTCTGGGAGGGTCATCACTCTTATCTCTACGATTAAAACACAAAAGTAACAAAGATTTGATGAATTCGGAGGGTGTACATAGTAGTTATTACTGTCAATATTTTAAAGGGTTGTGATATAGCAAAGAAGACTTGTGTAGAGCGATTGGCATACAACAACTATCAACATGGGTTGTCCCCGACCAGTGTACCTCCACCTTATTTCTGGAAACCAGATGTAAAATACAAGCAGAAGATTCTAGAAGTCACCAGGAAGATCATTGATTTGCTGACAGGAGAGGTGAGCGGTGGTGGGAATTCTGGGACATTATCCAGTAACAGACAAGGGATGTGTCTGGATGGTGACTGTATCATTGTGTGTGTCAGGTTCCTATAAGGCAGTGTTTCTCAACTCCAGTCCTCAAGGCGCACCAACAGGTCATGTTTTCAGGATTTCCACTATTTTGCACAGGTGATTTGATCAGTTTCACTGCCTTAGTAATTACCACAGCTGTTTCATCTGAGGGAAATCCTGAAAACATGACCTGTTGGTGCGCCTTGAGGACTGGAGTTGAGAAACACTGCTATAAGGCAGTGGTTCTCAACTCCAGTCCTCAGGACCCACCAACAGGCCATGTTTTATGTATTACCTTGGGCAGATGCAGACTAGAATACTGCAATCACTGAGCAGCAAATGATATCACCTGTGATGTATTTCAGTTATCTTGCAAACCTGGCCTGTTGGTGGGCCCTGAGGACAGGCGTTGAGAACCACTGCTATAAGGTGTCAGGATGTCACTGTCTATTTCTCCATGGAGGAGTGGGAGTATTTAGAAGGACACAAGGATCTCATCACCGGGTTGATATTGTTGATATTGATATTGTGTTATGAAATCACTTGTTCACAACCATTTTTAATAATTAGGGTAAAGATGTGATGGATTTAAAGGTTGAGGTCAAAGCTGAGGAAAGGAGTGATCAATCCATGGAAATGGGTGAAAGGATGGTGCCAATCAAGGAGAATAGATCTTTTCATGCCAGGATGGACAATCAGCCGCCCCTCACATCACCGGGTAAGAGGAGACTTTATTGTAAAGGAGAGAGCAGTACGGAGGGTCCACCTAGATCCCCCATCATCTGATAAACACATAGAAACAATAGCAAAAGGCGGGACTTTAAATAAGGCACACGGGGGCAGGTACAAAAAGTCAGGTATAAAACAGGTTTTATTATATTCAAAATTGTCATATGTTCACATGATTTTAAATGTACATAGCTACTATTTCTTACTCTATGTTTCATCAAAGTATACATTCCAACAAGGACTTATAATTACATTGCATGAACAGTTTAATAGCTAAAATCACGAATAGGGGATAAGTGACACATTGAAGTGTCAGATAGACAGGTTACAGAAAAAGAAAACAATGGATGGGAATGGAACATTCATACATGATTGTTGGTGAGGTACGCCTATAGGTAGATGTGAGCTCTACGCGTTTCGGGACTTAATCGCCACTCTTCAGGAGCAAAAACCAAGGGTGACCTAGGGATATGGAAAACAGTCATATTTAAAGGGAAAAAAATGCTTTGGGAGAAAATATTGGATAAATGTGGAGTGTGTTCCCCACATAGTACACCTAACCCATCAAACTTACATGCATATATTGCGCACAGGCGGCGGGGCCCCGCAAGTCAGGTCAAGCCAAAGATGACACGCCCCGGAGCTGAGGGGGCCCCCTGGGGCGGCACACCAACAATCCAAGCACCACCCCAGATGGGTCACAGGGGGAAAGCATGGTGATGATTGGTGGAATAAAGAAAAAATAATAGATGGGGCAGTGATGCCCAGTGAAATGGAGAACCTGTGAAAAATGAGTGACATATATATTAGACTAAAGGCGACGTGTAGATTAGATGATGAGTGAGAATAGAGTGAAGGAAAGGGGAAGAGTGGGGACTAAGAAAGAGTGAGAAAACAGAAGGAGGAGGCTGAGGTAGAAAGTGAGGGAGAAAAGGAATGGTGGGGGGTGGCAAAGAAAACTTTACCTGCTGCAAGGTGAGTAGGGATGAATTGCAAAAGTGCATGAAAGTGCCAGGGAGAAGGTGACCAGGAGAAAACCAGGGTGGGGACCCAACCCGGGGGAGGCCCAGGAGGGACGCGCCGCCACAAAGGAGCCCCCAACGTCATGCACCAGACAGGAAATGGGGGCGAGGAGGGCGCAATGGCGGAGATGGCCAGACACACCAAACCACTCCACCGGCAGCGTCCCAACAAGCTCCTCGGACCGCTGGAGATGGAAAGCTCGCCGGCCGGCTTTAACACGCCACGAGGACGCCAAGCCGCCGGCACGAGCGGCATGACGTCGACGCGCAGTGGGGGAGACCCCTCCCCCCTGCGTCACATCGAGGGGGCGGGGAAACACCCAGTGGGCGTCGCAGCTCCGGAACGTTAAACAAGGCAGGACAAAAACAGGCGACAGCCCGACCAGCCAGGCACAATATAGCATGCATAGCTTGACCAGGAACAATGGGAAGATGCGGCATCGAATTTTTAAATTAGGGGGTGATTTGTCAACTGGATAAATGGGGGACGGAGGGAAAAAATTAAAATAAAGATGAAATAAATTCAAAAAAAAAAATAAAAAAAAACAAAAAAACATGATAATGATTGTTAGTGCCTACCGTGTGCCACCATCCCTAATTGATTATAGATTGGTTTAAAAACAGAACAGAAAGTTTGGGACTTCAAATGAGGTTGGGTAGGGGGCGTTCAACTCCCCTCCTCCATCCCGGTTGGAGGAGGGGAGGGGATGGAGGAGGGGAGTTGAACGCCCCCTACCCAACCTCATTTAAAGTCCCAAACTTTCTGTTCTGTTTTTAAACCAATACATAGAAACAATGTATTCAGTCAGTGTGTGTGTTTCCTACAGATGGATCCAGTAATGGGAACCCACCAGAGAGATGTCCCCGTCCTCTGTATTCCTTACAGGATGATCACAACTACGCACGCTGTTATCAGGTTGGTTGGAGCATCTAATACATGAACGTGTCTCAACAATGCAAGACAGTGCGTGAACCCTACAAAATATATATATATTTTTTTTGTAGTCTTGCATCATTAAAACTTATATTTGCCAACCAATCCCTTGGTTTAGGGTGACGATCCGATAGATATAAAAGTTGAGGTTAAAGCAGAAGAGGAAGAGACATATGTGAGGGGCGACCAGTCTATGGAAGAGGGTGTCACGATGATGCCAATTAAAGATGAGGAATCTGTTCATGGTTTGATGGACAATCAGCCGCCCCTCACATCACCGGGTAAGAGGAGACTTTATTGTAAAAGAGAGAGCAGTACGGAGGGTCCACCTAGATCCCCCATCATCTGATAAACACATAGAAACAATGTATTCAGTCAGTGTGTGTGTTTCCTACAGATGGATCCAGTAATGGGAACCCACCAGAGAGATGTCCCCGTCCTCTGTATTCCCGGGATTCCACACAGGAAGATCATATCTATGCACACCATCATCAGGTAGGTGGAGAGAATGGAAAGTGACCTAAAACTGCTTTAAATGATGATCTTTTATTTATTTATTTATTTATTGTTATTGATGCTGATATTTAAGGATATTATTTTTAAACATTTTCTTTATTCAGCATGAAGAACTGGCAAATGTGAAAGTTGAGGTTAAAGAGGAAGAAGAAGAGACATATGTGAGGGATTATCATCAGCGTGCAGAGGAGGTTGGGGTGAAGGAGACCGTTAAAGAGAAAGAATCTCCTTTAGATGTCAGCCCAGGTAAATACTCATCGTAATTATCATAATACCGCCTTCATTATCAAACCATATTTCGATTTTCAAGGTTCATCTCCATTCCTCCAATATAATGTCATGTTCCCAACAAATGAGGAGGAGATACTGTACACCATATGAAAGGTCCATCTCCATTCCTCAATATAACGTCATGTTCCTAACAAATGAGGAGGAGATACTGTACACCATATGAAAGGTCCATCTCCATTCCTCAATATAACGTCATGTTCCCAACAAATGAGGAGGAGATACTGTACACCATATGAAAGGTCCATCTCCATTCCTCAATATAACGTCATGTTCCCAACAAATGAGGAGGAGATACTGTACACCAGTGTTTCTCAATTCCAGTCCTGAAGGCGCCCCAACAGGTCATGTTTTCAGACTCTCCATTATTTTTCACAGGTGATTTGATCAGTTTCACTGCATTAGTAATTGCCACAGCTGTTTCATCTGAGGGAAATCCTGAAAACATGACCTGTTGGGGCGTCTTGAGGACTGGAGTTGAGAAACAATGCTGTACATCATATGAAAGGTCCATCTCCATTCCTCAATATAACGTCATGTTCCCAACAAATGAGGTGGAGATACTGTACACCATATGAAAGGTCCATCTCCATTCCTCAATATAATGTCATGTTCCCAACAAATGAGGAGGAGATACTGTACACCATATGAAAGGTCCATCTCCATTCCTCAATATAACGTCATGTTCCCAACAAATGAGGTGGAGATACTGTACACCATATGAAAGGTCCATCTCCATTCTTCAATATAATGTCATGTTCCCAACAAATGAGGAGGAGATACTGTCCACCATATGAAAGGTCCATCTCCATTCCTCAATATAACGTCATGTTCCCAACAAATGAGGTGGAGATACTGTACACCATATGAAAGGTCCATCTCCATTCCTCAATATAACGTCATGTTCCCAACAAATGAGGAGGAGATACTGTACACCATATGAAAGGTCCATCTCCATTCCTCAATATAACTTCATGTTCCCAACAAATGAGGAGGAGATACTGTACACCATATGAAAGGTCCATCTCCATTCCTCAATATAATGTCAGGTTCCCAACAGATGAGGAGGAGATACTGTACACCAATTGAAAGGTCCATCTCTTTTTTTCAGTATGTTGTCATGTTTCCTTAAAGTGAGGTAGAGGAGGGTTCATCTCCTGTCTCACAGTAACAATGTCATTAATGTACAAACACTGTTACCCAACATGGTTTTGGCTTTGTTGTATCCTTTTATATGGTTTGTTTTACTATTTTTTATTATGTTTGCACACAATCTAATGCCAGAGCTCAGTGCCAACCTATAACTGTTCAATACATGATATGAAGAAAACTTACAACACTCATTTAATTTTTTTTTCAACAGATGGACACGATGTTCGGAACTCTAAAACCTCTGAGGGACTTTTCCCATATCGTAATGTAGAAGATATTGTCCCCACACAATATTCTCCAGTAGTCCATTCCGTTATTCATAATATAAATCACAGACCCGACCATCTGAAGCAATCAATGGAACCCTCTAATGCGAAGGAATCTTCTGATCAATCACATTCTGTGACTCCAGAAATACATCTAAAATCTCAGAGTACGGACGGATCTACAAATCTCTCCAATCCCCAGGAATGTTCTTTAAGCCACACAGGGGAGCGTTTATTTTCATGTACAGTGTGCGGGAATTCTTTCACTAAACTTGGAGAACTTTTTATACACCAGAAAACTCACAGGGCCAAACGTAGTAAACGTTCTTTCTCATGCTCAGAGTGCGGCAAAGTCTGCGATCATGAAAGAGATCTCCTTAAACACCACAGGGTTCACACAGGCGAGCGTCCCTTCTCATGCTTAGAGTGCGGGAAATCTTTTACTCAAAAAGAAAACCTTGTAAAACACCAGAGGATTCACACGGGTGAGCGTCCGTTTGTGTGCTCAGAGTGCGGGAGAAGTTTCGGCGAAAAACATAACTTTCTTAGGCACCAGACAATCCACACCGGGAAGCGCGCTTTTACGTGTCTAGAGTGCGGGTATAATTGCCTTTTCAAAGGACAGCTTATTACTCACCAAAGGATTCACACGGGTGAGCGCCCTTATTTCTGCTCAGAGTGCGGGAAATCTTTCACATATAAAGCAGACCTTGTTAAACACCGGAGAATTCACACGGGTTAGAGCCCCTATTCTTGTTCAGTGTGCGGGAAATCTTTTAGTGGGAAACAGTCACTTCCTAATCACCACACAAGTCACGATCATGAACACCCCCATTCTTGTTAAGAGTGTGGGAAGTTTTTTTTTTTCTTTTTTTTTTTTTTACGTTGAACAAAGGTTTTTCAACAATCATACATATTATGTTGGCTTTTACATAGAAACTTGATAACTGTTACATTGCATATTATAGGTAAGGAAACGAGTACATTGTTCATGCCACATGTATATGTTCTATGAATGTATATAGTACAAATAAAGATTATATAAAAAGTTATGTGCCTGAGTAGTCACTACAAACTGATATGGTTTTACTACACACAGGTATCAGACTCTTGTAACCAGCGGCCCCATACCTTATTAGATTTGTTGGGGCAACCTCTGTTGATATATATATATATATATATATATATATATATATATATATATATATATATATATATATATATATATATATATATATATATATATATATTGTGAGGTGTGGGGGTTGTTTAGCTCAATGGTAGATACCTCTTCAGTAAGTTCACAGCGAACGGGAACATTAGTTTAAGGGCATGGTAGCCCACTTTTATTAAAAAGAACAAAATAAAGGAAAGTTCATACATGCACATGGATGCCCACACAGGGTTTCTTCTCCCAAAAACAATAACACATGAAAAATGCTAAGCCACCTGGCTCTCTTCAGCAGTACTGCCACTTAGGCTTTTACGCTTCAGCCCTCTTGGCCATATAACAGGGTTCCTGTACAACTACTGTACCTCTTTTCAGCTTCCTTGCTGCTCAGGCCTTCCACTTCAGGCTCTCATCTGTCTCCTTAGATGCACACAGCTTCAACGCACACAGCGTCTATCTAGAAAGCAGCCCCTCACTGCTCTGATCCTCAGACTTGGTACTCTGGCGTGCACTCTCTGGACTCCTGGAGACCTCCTGTCTCTCTGGGTGGAGTCCAGAACCCTAATCCTGACTCTGCTATAAGCCCAGGACCCACCTGCTCAATCAACCAGCCAGACTCCTGGCTGTTTCCAAAACCCGGTCCCAGGATTGGAGATTCCGTCCCACCCATAACACTATGGAATCTCCGGGCTCCAGGTCCCCACATGCATTTTACAAACTTTGGAGGAAACTGATAAAACAGATTCCTCCACATTAAATGCCCCTGGAGCCCCTCAACCTGCCTATTTGAGAACCCTGGGCGACAATTACTAGGACAGGGAACTGTACTGTCACATATCCCTCCCCCTTGTTTCGAACCAGAGGGCGAAACACATAGTTTCCTTTTGGCACCTATGTGCCAACTACCTCTTACAGAAGTCAAACCCTGTCCAACCCCACTTCTCCTAAAGGGGAACTCAACCCACCACTTCCATTGGTGTCTCTCTCTTGGCCTCACTGTCACGCTGCTATGAGCTTTGATGCGACCTTCCCAACTTTTCTTCCGAGTGCATTTCCATAAGCACTTCCTCTCCTGAAATTTTAACAGGGTACCCCTGGTCTTTCTACCAACCCTTCTGTCTCCACGCTTCAAGTTTCCTGGTTTCCCAAAACCTCTCTCAGCATTACTGTTCTGAGACTGTAGGGGGCCTATTTCTATGGTGTTTATAACGGGACCCCTCCTCTTATTTCTGGTACCTGACTCAGCAGTCACTAATTGTTTACCAGGTTTACCTGTACCTTTGGACACCACATTATCATGTACCATTAACATATTACTTGGTTCATCATTGACAGATATTTTCAAACCAACATTAGACCTCTCAATGTTGCACATGTCACCAATGCCTTTTTTTCCAACATTTGCTAGGGTAGTGTCTGCAGAGGGCACACATACCAGAGGGCCGCCATCACCCACGGGAACCTCACAGGACATCACCTCCCCTGGGTTCAGCCACTCTGCAGGCAGCTGTCCTACCACTTGACCTGTTCTGATGCCATCTGTATTTTTATCCACCTGAACAGACAAGCTCTTGTCTGATCCACATACAACTTTTACCGTACCCCTTATCCGTTCCCCTGTCTTGGGGACCTTATTAGGTTCGTCACCTAAACCAAACATTGGACTGGCGACCCCAGTCTCTTTAACCACCTTCATTTGAGCCCTGGTCAGGATCTCTGCTGCTTTCAGGTCCACACTTGGCCCTTCCATCTCATGTGGTTTTTCCACTGGTGCAGTATGCGCGCCCTTCACCGACAACTGACAAGCACCACCCCGGACTATAGTAGCAGAAATGCTTCCCATCTGGCTGTTAGGAGGTGAAACCACAGACATTTTAGGCTTATTTTCCATTTCTCCAAAGTCTCTCTCAAACATTATTACTTCTGGACATAATCCAGCAGCATACGCAGTGGCAACTTTTAACAATAGTAACAAATTCAGGAATAAACCATTCCTGTCCTGTTCTTTGTTCTGTACAGCTTGCCATTCAGTGCTCCACCTAGTGGTACTCCGCAATACCAGACCGTCAAACTGTGGAGGAGACACACTACTATAGATTGGCTGTACATACCAAAGTTCAAGCATCTCTTTTAATGCTTTGGTTATAAACCAGGCACTTGACTCCAGAGCTAAGTCCTTCCTGGGGACTTTCATGACACTGGGGATACAGAGAGACTCACTTGCTGAGATTTTAAAAGTTGCAATGGTTAATGGAACCTCCTTCCAGCTGGAGGTAAACACAGCCTGGTGCTCCACCAGAGTGCTGCCAGGTGCTGCACTCATACCCAACTTCTCAGGTTCAGCATCAGTGAACTGCTCCAGAACATTACCAGTGACAACGTCACTTTGACACTCCATGTCAACCTCAGTTTTGTGGGTCACGGACAATGTCTCTGCTGTGCGCTCACCCTTATTTGGTTCATCCTGCTCATGAGGGTTAACCCCTGCAGCAGCCACTGCACACTCTGGTACAAGCTGTTCTGCAGTTCCTCCTGCTGGCACAGCAGAAACTTTGTCCACCTTATTTTTGTGCATAAAAACCTCATCTATCAGGGAGATAAGATTTTTACCCCAACAATCCCAATCAGTTGTATGCGTGCTCCCTGCAGCGGTACTCCTCAGCATTGGTCCATCCGCCCAAGGAGACACATAAGAACAGACTGGCTTAGCTGCAGATTCGTTACCCAAATTACAAATCATGTCAGATTGTAGTAACACAGGTTTTAACACAGCAGGTTGCAATACCCCATATTCACCACCTTGCTCGGCTGGTGCTTCATAAACCTCACACACCTTTGCATTTTTCACAGGTTCTGTTAACCCACTGTTTACCTGCACATTTTTAGTACTAGCTGCTTGTACTAGCACATCACCATTACATGGTACAATTCCACTCTGTCCCACCAGAGTGACATCGCAGTTGTCCAGGGCAACCTCCGACTCCAATACATGAAGTTCCCTGGAGATTTCTGGGGACAACTGTGCTGTCTTACCACCAGTTGCTACAGGCAACGGCCCATTTGTGATAACTTTTGCTCTGAAAGAACCTGGGGTTTTCCCAACAGCAAACTTTTCATTAACAGTAACACTTATAGCATTTTTAGCTCTTGCAGGCTGTCCTAGCCCACTGCCATCTTGAGACTGACAGTCATTAGACACAACACATTTAGTCATCAACACAGGTTTTGTTTGGACTTTAACCCCTGCATTCCCACTGGGTAGGAAAAAGTCATTTTCAAGCACACATTCAGTGGCCCCACTAACTGGGATCATTTTGACATCATGGACAGTCTCATAACTAGTCCTTTTATACCGGAAATCAGCAGTTCCAGCCATCATTTCATTAAAGACAGTCTTACCCACCGCAGTAGTTGGGGTCACCATCTTCATTTGAGTACGTTGTCTTATGAACCAATCCTCTGCTGCACTTTTACTGGCCACCTCCCCCTGGTGGCCACGGGATGAAACTACAGCAGGTATCTCCCACTGTTTAGCAGCCCCTGCAGGCACAACAGCAAACTCCTTGTTGCTAGGGGTGACTGAAAACATATTTGCACAGGAATCTGGGCCTGCAGGCAAAACTTTTTTCTCAGCAACATCATCTCCAGCCGTATTCCATAACCTAGGGCAAGAAAATATGCCATGCCCCAGCTGGCCACATTCCAGGCATGGTACTGGGCGATTTTTTCCCAAAGCGCTTCTCTCCTGGTAATTCCCAGCTGGCGGGAACGCACAGGCCTCTTTGTGGGGACGCTGAGCCACATCTCTACTGCAGCTCCTCCTTTCCGGCACCACTTTCACTCTTGTTGCCATGGGAGACCGCACTCTCCCAGTAGAACTTTGCTGGCTCTCTCCAACATGCTGTATCAGCTCCTGCTTAAGCCACTTGCCACGATCCTCTGTCGGCAATACGTTACTCGCATAGTCCACAGACTTGACATCACTGCCGTTGCTACGGGCAACAACATACTTCTCAAACTTCTGATCAGCTTTTTGGACACTCCTGGGACACAAATCAGGCTTCCCAAACATTGTTGCAGACCTTTGTCTGGCCATGTCACCTTGTATTGGAGACTGAGACGAAGGGCACTTGGAGACAACATGCCCCCACTCTCTGCACCGCAAACAGCGCTCTTGCTTCAGAGCCTTGACAGGGCTTCCCCAACTGCATCCTCTAGTAAGCTTGGGACTTTGCACATTAATAGCTGGCCTGCTTGCACCAGCGTTGCCAGGGGCAACAGCATGCACTTCCCTTTTAACTGGAGTTGGTGTAGCAAAAAACAGTCTGCAATATTCTCCAGCAGGCTCAAACTCTTGCTTCATCTTTGCAGTCACTCCACCACACTTTTGTGCTTTCCAGCAAAAAATTAAGCACTGTCACTTTAAAGCAAGTTGCTTTTCACTTCATGCAAGCTTTCCTCGCCTGCACAGTGCACACACAGATTGTGCTGTCTCATGCACACAAACACAGTTCATAGCAGAAAAAATAAGTTTGACTTTTCATTCACAGGTACACCACCTGCAACACGCAATGCCTTTTTCCTGGCTGCACTTCCACACACAGCCAATAGTTCCTGACTTGAACTCACTGTGGAGCAAGGACCCGGATTACACCGTCTTGTGCCCGCATTCGAACACCACTTGTGAGGTGTGGGGGTTGTTTAGCTCAATGGTAGATACCTCTTCAGTAAGTTCACAGCGAACGGGAACATTAGTTTAAGGGCATGGTAGCCCACTTTTATTAAAAAGAACAAAATAAAGGAAAGTTCATACATGCACATGGATGCCCACACAGGGTTTCTTCTCCCAAAAACAATAACACATGAAAAATGCTAAGCCACCTGGCTCTCTTCAGCAGTACTGCCACTTAGGCTTTTACGCTTCAGCCCTCTTGGCCATATAACAGGGTTCCTGTACAACTACTGTACCTCTTTTCAGCTTCCTTGCTGCTCAGGCCTTCCACTTCAGGCTCTCATCTGTCTCCTTAGATGCACACAGCTTCAACGCACACAGCGTCTATCTAGAAAGCAGCCCCTCACTGCTCTGATCCTCAGACTTGGTACTCTGGCGTGCACTCTCTGGACTCCTGGAGACCTCCTGTCTCTCTGGGTGGAGTCCAGAACCCTAATCCTGACTCTGCTATAAGCCCAGGACCCACCTGCTCAATCAACCAGCCAGACTCCTGGCTGTTTCCAAAACCCGGTCCCAGGATTGGAGATTCCGTCCCACCCATAACACTATGGAATCTCCGGGCTCCAGGTCCCCACATGCATTTTACAAACTTTGGAGGAAACTGATAAAACAGATTCCTCCACATTAAATGCCCCTGGAGCCCCTCAACCTGCCTATTTGAGAACCCTGGGCGACAATTACTAGGACAGGGAACTGTACTGTCACAATATATATATATATATATATACACTTCTTGTATGGCAGGGTATTATTCACTTCCAGTTTCCATTCTACTATCTTGGGAGGTGTTTGTCTCATCCATTTTTTTTTGGCTATAATTTTCCTGGCTGAAAAAATAGTGTCTCGTGAAGAAATATTTTAGTATATTTATCAGTTGTATCCGGTAGTATTCCAAGGAGGCATTGTTTTGGGTCTAATGCTAGGGGGGGAACCCATGGTATCACGCAGAAATGCCACGATTTGCTTCCACAAGCCTTGTATCTTGGGGCATGTCCAGATCGAATGAAAAAAAAATGTACCTGTCTCCGGTCCACACATCAGACATGTTGTAGATTGGTTGCGTTTGTATCTTGCGACCAGGGGCGGACTGACCATTCGGGCACTCGGGCACTGCCCGAGGGTCCCATGCCGCTAAGGGGCCCCATCAGGGTTGCCAGCCTCAATAAAACCAGGGACAGTATGTAAAAATCTGTGTTTTTTAAAAAAAATCCCAAGATTATAGCTGCCCCGCCTTTCTAGTACCTTTTCAGTGTGTATACTGTGTGTGTATATTGTGTGTCTGTGTGTGTATACTGTATGTGTGTGTGTATACTGTGTGACCCCATAATCTCCTATTGCCTGGGGGCCCCATAATCTCCTATTGCCCGGGGGCCCCATAAACTCCTATTGCCCAGGGGCCCCATAATCTCCAATTTCCCGGGGGCCCCATAATCTCCTATTGCCTGAGGGCCCCATAATCTCCTATTGCCCGTGGGCCCCATAATCTCCTATTGCCTGGGGTCCCCATAATCTCCTATTGCCCGGGGGCCCCATAATCTCCTATTGCCCGGGGGCCCCATAATCTCCTATTGCCCGAGGGCCCCATAATCTCCTATTGCCCGGGGGCCCCATAATCTCCTATTGCCCGGAGGCCCCATAATCTCCTATTGCCTGGGGGCCCCATAATCTCCTATTGCCCGGGGGCCCCATAATCTTCTCCTATTGCCCGGGGGCCCCATGAGTTGTCAGTCCGCCCCTGCTTGCTACTCTAATGGGTGTAAGGTATGCCCTATGCAGAATAATATAAAGCTGTGATAGTCGATCAGATAGTTTGGGGGATACTGCCTTGCAGGACTCCAGTGCCTCCTCCCTCTCCTCATCCTCTATTGGGCCCACTTCTCTCTCCCATCTGGGTTTAAGATCATATGCTAATTTGGTAGAGATGGGGGTAGATAGCATATTGTAAAATGCCGAGTTTAGTTTGTGAGGGTCTGTGCTCTTAATCACTGCCATAATGACATTGGGTGTAGGGTGTGGGACGGATTCAGGAACTTGAGATTGAGTCGCATGGCGGAGTTGTAAAAATCTAAACAACATTTGGTTTTGAATTGGAAATTCTTCTCTGAGTGAATTGAAGGTTTTGAGGTGTCCATCTTTTAGGATGTGATGTAGATAAAATACTCCCTGCTTGGACCATACACTTGTGTCCTGTATTTCGGTACATTCTGGTAAATTTTTGTTATGCCCTATCGAGAAATTCTGGTAAATTCTGGTAAATTTTTGTTATGCCATATCGAGAAATTCTTCTCTGAGCGAATTGAAGGTTTTGAGGTGTCCATCTTTTAGGATGTGATGTAGATAAAATACTCCCTGCTTGGATCATACACTTGTGCCCTGTATTTTGGTAAATTCTCGTAAATTTTTGTTATGCCCTGTAAACAAACGTATCAGAAAAAGGCCTAGTGCTCAAGTGGTTAATGAGACCATATGTATGTCAACTCATATGGAAGGATACATGGAGCCACTACAAATACCACACAGAATATTTCCATCACCGCCATCCTGGTTCTCCTTCCCATGGTCACAGTGGTGGGCTTCATATTTTCACAGTTATTATCTTCATCAGAGATACAGAGGTCCTCCCCATCATTGGCTTACTGAGTATGTCATGTGATCAGTCCCTTATCATGTATCTCTGTATTTTTCCCAATTAATGGAAGGGTTAAAAATAACAGACAAACACATATGCTTGGGCTCAAGAGTTAAAAATATAAAATATGAAAAATGTAAAAAAACAGCAGCTAGCCCAATATGTAGGCAAAACACTTCATAAAGATTATAGTACTAAGTACAGCACTATAATCCCACCTCAAAGATGTTGAGAGGTGCAAACACATAAAAATAATAACATAAGTCAATCCAAATGCTCATATATTTCGTAGGGACTGGTGCTTGAAAGGTGAGACACAGATTAGGTGGTCAGTAGAGAAAGCCCCCTTTCTTTGGTGGTCAGTAGAGAAGGGACTCTTTAGATTGGTGGTCGATAGAGAAGGGACTCCTTGGATTGGTGGTCAGTAGAGAAGGGACTCCTTATGCCGTGTACACACGAGCGGATTGTCCGACAGAAAAAGTCAGACGGGAGCTTTTCATCGTATATTCCGAGCGAGTGTAGGCCTCATTGGACTTTTTATGTCGAAAATTCTGACGGACCTAGAAAGAGAACATGTTCTAAATTTTTCCGATGGAACCGGGAAAACCGCTCATCTGTATGCTGTTCCGACGTACCAAAAACGATACATGCTCTGAAGCAAGTACGAGACGGAAGCTATTGGCTACTGGCTATTGAACTTCTGTTTTCTAGTCCCGTTATACGTGTTGTACGTCACCGCGTTCTGGACGGTCGAAATTTGGTGGGACCGTGTATATGTAAGACAGCTTGAGCGGAATTCCCTCGGAACTCCGTCGGAAAAAACTTCAGAGTATATTCCGACGGGAAAACCGGTCGTGTGTACAGGGCATTAGATTGGTGGTCAGTAGAGAATTAACTCCTTAGATTGGTGGTCAGTAGAAAAGGGACTCCTTAGATTGGTGGTCAGTAGAAAAGGGACTCCTTAGATTGGTGGTCAGTAGAGAATGAACTCTTTAGATTGGTGGTCAGTAGAGAAGGAACGCCTTAGATTGGTGGTCAGTAGAGAATTAACTCCTTAGATTGGTCAGTAGAGAAGGGATTCCTTACATTGGTGGTCAGTAGAGAAGGGACTCCTTACATTGGTGGTCAGTAGAGAAGGGACTTCTTACAATGGTGGTCAGTAGAGAAGGGACTCCTTACATTGGTGGTCAGTAGAGAAGGGACTCCTTACAATGGTGGTCAGTAGAGAAGGGCTCCCTTAGATTGGTGGTCAGTGAAGAAGGGCCCTTACAAATAATGATAAGAGGAGAAAGGCCTCTTACTAGACATGTGCACACCAGAAATTTTCTTTTCATTTCGGATTCATTCGTTCATTGAAAAATTTAATTTTGCCATATTAGTTATGTTGAACCGTTCCTTTCGTAACTTCGGCATTGGTTCGTATATTCGTTGGTTACCTTCACTGGATGTTTACCAAACCCAATGGGAAGTCCACAATGCTTGATGTATTTACCTCAATTACACAATTTAAATTTGCTTTTGTATTCAACAAAATTATTATTTTTTTATATTTTGTCTGTAAAAAAGGCCTTAAGAAACAGTTGTACAAATATGTGCAGCGCAAAAAAAGGTTGAAACCACCATCTTTTTTATTCTACATGACCTCTGAGATCATTGTGTTCTGGGGGGCATAAAGTGTAGCAAAGAAACACACCATAAAAAATATATAGAATTAAAAACAATCATTGTCCCCTAACGTAAATCAAATGTCAATCAAGTTGTCCAGCGATGGAGATCCATGTATGATCATAATGAGCGATGGCCCGTGGACAAAACCACCATCGTCACTACGATCCTTTCTGCCACCTCTCCTGTCAAAAATGACTATTCCCTTGCAAGCTGCTGAATGTCAACATTCTGGCCAGGGATGCTGGCTGACTTCAAATGAACAGGGGACCAAGAAGCAACGATCAAAGAAATGAACAACAATGTGGGCTGCAGGTTTTATACTCTCCACAAGGAGGAGTTTCTACTGATTGTCAGTCAAACGCAGAAACAGGAAGTGATGTAAGGTACAAACAGGAAGTGATTGCTCACAAAAAGGAATTTCCAAGTGTGAGGTTACGAGGAAGTAGAGAGTAGACATTGCTGGAACTGGCAGCAGAGGAGGTAATAAGATCTTATTTTATATTTACACCCAGTAATCTCCCGTCATGTCCGTCCTCTTCCTCCATAGTCACTGTGACGTCTCCAGCAAACACTGATATTCACATGACTATATAAATTCTGACTTCTGTAAACTGTCAATAGCAACTGTTTATAGACCAGATACATCCTAAATATAGAACAATTTATCCAACTGTCCATCCAGAGCCTCTGGTTTATAGACTAGTTATATCCTAAATATAGAAACATTTATCCAACTGTCCATCCAGAGCCTCTGGTTTATAGACCAGATACATCCTAAATATAGAGCCACTTATCCAACTGTCCATCCAGAGCCTCTGGTTTATAGACCGGATACATCCTAAATATAGAACCATTTATCCAACTGTCCATCCAGAGCCTCTGGTTTATAGACCGGATACATCCTAAATATAGAACCATTTATCCAACTGTCCATCCAGAGCCTCTGGTTTATAGACCGGATACATCCCAAATATAGAACCATTTATTCAACTGTCCATCCAGAGCCTCTGATTTAACATAAAAACACTGCAAACATGTAGAACTATTTATACAACCAAAATTGCAACATTCCCTACAAAATATTATTTGCAGAGTAGAATAGCCTGTAATGTCACAAGCTTTCTGAGATGTCCGTGTTATGGAGGAACTCTGTGTAGATATTACTCGTCCCAGTACAGTCCATATAATTCTTAGTTTGTTAAAGATCTACAGAGAGAAGAGTCCTGTATGGATCACATGAGGATGGAGGAGGACCAGGATCTCTGTATCACAAAGATACTAGACCTCACCATGGAGATCATCTACCTACTGACTGGAGAGGTGAGGAGGATTCTGGGAGGGTCACATGACATCACTTTTATCTCTACTTATTAAACATCTGTAACTAGATTTGATGGGTTCTGAGGGTGTACATAAAAGTAGTAGCTATTTTCAACTTTTTTTTCAAAAAGGATTTAGAAATGGCAAAGAAGACTTGTGTAGAGCGATTGTCATACTACCAATGTGGGATGTCCCCGACCAGTGTACCTCCACCTTATTTCTTAAAACCAGAGGTAAAATACAAGCAGAACATTCTAGAAGTCACCAAGAAGATGGTGGAGCTGCTGACAGGAGAGGTGAGCGGTGCCGGGAATTCTGGGACATTATCCAGTAACAGACAAGGGATGTGTCTGGATGATGACTGTATCATTGTGTGTGTCAGGTTCCTATAAGGTGTCAGGATGTCACTGTCTATTTCTCCATGGAGGAGTGGGAGTATTTAGAAGGACACAAGGATCTCTACAAGGACGTCATGATGGACAATCAGCCGCCCCTCACATCACCGGGTAAGAGGAGACTTTATTGTAAAGGAGAGAGCAGTACGGAGGTTCCACCTAGATCCCCCATCATCTGATAAACACATAGAAACAATGCATTCAGTCAGTGTGTGTGTTTCCTACAGATGGATCCAGTAATGGGAACCCACCAGAGAGATGTCCTCCTCCTCTGTACTCCCGGGATTCCACACAGGAACATAATAATTATGCACACAATTATCAGGTAGGTGGGATGGAGTATCTACAATATTAAAGTGATTCAACAATGAAAGACCATATGTAGATGATATTGATATTGCATTATGAAATCATTTGTTTCCAACCATTTTTAATAATTAGGGTAAAGAAGTGGTGGATTTAAAGGTTGAGGTTAAAGCGGAGGAAATGAGTGATCAGTTCATGGAAAAGGGTGAAATGAAGGTGCCAATCAAGGAGAAGGAATCTTTTCATGTCATGATGGAGAATCAGCCGCCCCTCACATCACCGGGTAAGAGGAGACTTTATTGTAAAGGAGAGAGCAGTACGGAGGGTCCACCTAGATCCCCCATCATCTGATAAACACATAGAAACAATGTATTCAGTCAGTGTGTGTGTTTCCTACAGATGGATTCAGTAATGGGAACCCACCAGAGATATGTCCCCGTCCTCTGGATTCCATACAGGAAGATCACAACTACGCACGCTGTTATCAGGTTGGTTGAAGCATCTAGAACCTGAATGTGACTCAACAATGCAAGACAGTGTGCGAACCCTACAAAATATGGTATTTGCGGTCTTACGTTATTAAAGCTTATATTTGTAAACCTTTTTCTTTAGGGTGATGATCTGATAGATCTAAAAACTGAGGTTAAAGCAGAAGAAGGAGGGACATATGTGAGGGGCGATCGGTCCATAGAAGAGGGTTCCACAATGGTGCCAATTAAGGAGAAGGAATCTTTTCATGTCACGATGGAGAGTCAGCCGCCCCTCACATCACCGGGTAAGAGGAGACTTTATTGTAAAGGAGAGAGCAGTACGGAGGGTCCACTTAGATCCCCCATCATCTGATAAACACATAGAAACAATGTATTTAGTCAGTGTGTGTGTTTCCTACAGATGGATCCAGTAATGGGAACCCACCAGAGAGATGTCCCCATCCTCTGGATTCCACACAGCAAGTTCACACCATCCCTCACCATCATCAGGTAGATGGAGAGAATGGAAAGTTACTTCAAACTGCATTAAATTACGATCTTCTATTTTATCTTTTATTACTAATGCTGATATTTTAAAGATGTCTTTTTCAAACAATTTCTTTATTCAGCACAAAGAACTGGCAGATGTGAAAGTTGAGGTTAAAGAGGAAGAAGAAGAGATGTGTGTGAGTTTTGATCATCAGTCTGCAGAGGAGGTTGGGGTGAAGGAGAGCGTCAAAGAGGAGGAATCTTCCTTAGATATCAGCACAGGTAAATAATAATCATAATACCCCGTCATTGTTAGGCCATTCTTCAGTTTTCAGCACCGTAATAGTTTTAATATACAGGGACCAGATTTAGCTGAGATATATACAAGAGCGTATAGGGTGTTGAAAGGGTTAAAGATAATTCTGCAACCTAGAATGTCTGCTGCTGCTGATCTGGAAGTAATAAATGCATGATTCATTAATACATTTATTTTTCTCCTTCTTCTGAGGAATGGAGCGAAAATTGGGGAAAAGAGAGAGGGGAAACATTGGGACTTTAAATGAGGCCATGGCCTGGTAAGGTCATGTGCCTCCATCCGTGACAATATAAAAATATTATTAAAATTGGAAGCAAGAGGGTTGGACTTTGAACGAGGCACGTGGTTAAAATTAATACAATGGTGTAAACTGAGATATTTAATATTCCATAAATAACAAGATAACATACATAGTTTCCATCTACATACAAATAGGAATACACACCAAACGTGGCGTCAATTCCTAAAACAGTGGTAATTGGTAATAACATGATTAAAACATGATAGGGTTACAGAATCCACCATATGTCACAGTTGGGTACAGAAATGTTGCAAGGTGACATCTGCATGGCCTATGACCTTACTGATCCCTGTCACATGATGTGATAGTATGAATATATAAACACTGGAATCTGTTAGAGCTGTAGTACAATGGTGCACGGCAATTATTAGCTCAACGCGTTTCGTCAGGAGCAAGCACGTGATGTATCTGCAAATTGGAGATGAACAATTAGATAACTAACCTTGTATCAATAGAGGGGGGAGAATGGAGATGGAACTTCCCCCCCCAATAGATCACTTACAAGTATATGTGCAGCTGGAGGCGTAATGTCAAGGACCACGGACCACCCAAAGGCATCAGTGTCGGGAGCTGGGGAGGCTTGTCCAATGGTGACACCCATCACGGGCGGCATCCCAGGCGGACCCAGGCACACAGAGTACTCCTAAATTGAACATGTGACAATAAGAGTAGGAAGTGATTAGGCCAATTAAATGTAGTACAAAATTGGTGTGAATGGGGGTGTGATGACAGTGAGGTCTGTGTCGTGTGGTGGGACTAGTGTATGCAGGGGAGGGGGAAAAAAACTGGTGAGGGTGAATGAACAGGAGTGAGGGTGGACAGCCATGGCCATTCTGAGGAATGGAAACAACACATTGGTCATCACAAGGTACAGATCTGCTCTGTACACTGTTTGTGAATTGAGACATCAGATGATGGCTTGGTTCACAGCCAGTAACGAGTGCTCTGGCCGAGGGTGATATGAAATATTCATCTCTATTCCTCAATATATTTTTCATGTTTCCAAAATATGAGGTGGAGATACTGTACATCATATGAAAGGTCCATCTCCATTCCTCAATATAACGTCATGTTCCCAACAAATGAGGAGGAGATACTGTACACCATATGAAAGGTCCATCTCCATTCCTCAATATAACGTCATGTTCCCAACAAATGAGAGGTACACAATATGAAAGGTCCATCTCCATTCCTCAATATAAAGTCATGCTCCTAACAAATGAGGAGGAGATCCTGTACACCATATGAAAGGTCCATCTCCATTCCTCAATATAAAGTCATGTTCCCAACAAATGAGGAGGAGATACTGTACACCATATGAAAGGTCCATCTCCATTCCTCAATATAAAGTCATGCTCCTAACAAATGAGGAGGAGATCCTGTACACCATATGAAAGGTCCATCTCCATTCCTCAATATAAAGTCATGCTCCTAACAAATGAGGAGGAGATCCTGTACACCATATGAAAGGTCCATCTTCATTCCTCAATATAAAGTCATGCTCCTAACAAATGAGGAGGAGATCCTGTACACCATATGAAAGGTCCATCTTCATTCCTCAATATAAAGTCATGCTCCTAACAAATGAGGAGGAGATCCTGTACACCATATGAAAGGTCCATCTCTATTCCTCAATATAACGTCATGTTCACAACAAATGTGGAGGAGATACTGTACACCATATGAAAGGTCATCTCCATTTTCCAATATAAGGTCATGTTCCCAACAAATGAGGTGATATTTAAGATTCATCACTATTCCTCAATATATTTTTTATGTTTCCAACAGATGAGGAGGAGATACTGTACACCAAATGAAAGGTCCATCTCTTTTTTTCAGTATGTTGTCATGTTTCCTTAAAGTGAGGTAGAGGAAGGTTCATCTCCTGTCTCAGTAAAAATGTCATTATTGTACAAACACTGTTACCCAACATGGTTTTGGCTTTGTTGTATCCTTTTATATGGTTTGTTTTTTTATTTTTTTGTTATGTTTGCACCCAATTTAATGCCAGAGCTCAGTACCAACCTGTAACTGTTCAATACATGATGTGAAGAATACTTACATTAATTTAAATTATTTTTCAACAGATGGACATGATGTTCGGAACTCTAAAACCTCTGAGGGACTTTTTATCTTACCTCCATGTTATAATGTAGAAGATATTGTCCTCACACAATATTCTCCAGTAGTCCATTCCGTTATTTATAATATACATCACAGACCCGACCATCTGAAGCAATCAATGGACCCCTCTAATACGAAGGAATCTTCACATTCTGTGACCCCAGAAATACATCTAAAATCTCAGAGTACGGACGGATCGACAGATCCATCCAATCCCCAGGAATCTTCTTTAAGCCATCCAGGAGAGAGTTTATTTTCATGTACAGTGTGCGGGAATTCTTTCACTGAACTTGGAGAACTTTTTATACACCAGAAAACTCACAGGGCCAAACGTTGTAAACGTTCTTTCTCATGCTCAGAGTGCGGGAAAGTGTTCAATCAGGAAAGATTTCTCCATAGACACCATTTAACTCATACGGGCGAGCGTCCGTTCGCTTGTGCAGAGTGCGGGAGAAGTTTTAGTCTAAAAGAAAACCTTCTTAGACACCAGAAAACTCACACTGGCGAGCGTCCGTTTGTGTGCTCAGAGTGCGGGAGAAGTTTTGCTGAAAAAAATAACCTCCTTAGGCACCAGACCATTCACACCGGTAAGCGCCCTTTTTCATGTGTAGAGTGCGGGTATTCTTGCCTTTTGAAGGGAGACCTTCTTACTCACCAAAGAATTCACACGGGCGAGCGCCCTTATTCTTGTTCCGAGTGCGGGAAATCTTTCAGTGAGAAAAGATCGTGTCTTACACACCAGAGAAGACACACGGGTGAGCGTCCTTATTCGTGTCCAGATTGCGGGAAAAGTTTTGTTCAGACAGCAGACCTTCGTAAGCACAAGAGGATTCACACGGGTGTGCGCTCCTCATGTGCAGAGTGCGGGAAAAATTTCATGCATAAAGGAGACCTTGTTAAACACCAGAAAGTTCACACCGGTGAGCGTCCCTATTCTTGTTCAGTGTGCGGGAAATCTTTTAGCAAAAAACAGTCGCTTCTAAATCACGACGCAAGTCACAATCGTGAACATCTTCATTCATGTTAAAGAGGAGCTCCAGGCTCCCCCCCCCCCAAAAAAAATTAAAAGTCAGCAGCTACAAACACTGTAGCTGCTGACTTTTGATATAAGGACACTTACCTGTCCAGGGATCCAGCGATGTCCTCACCCGAGCTGATTCTTCAATCGGCTTCGGGTGCAGGCGCGGGCATCTCAGGTAAAAGAAACGGGCATTGCGCCTTCACAGCCGGCTTCCTACTGCGAGAGTCGAGCTGTGCCTTGTGGATGGTCCCGTAGTCTTCTGGAACCTGTGATGTGTCCCGGAAGACTTCGGGGAGGGAGGGGGGCTGAACTTCTGGGGTGTTCTGAGCCGGAAGTAGGAGCGGGTACCTATCAAAACCAGGTACCCCTTCCCCCACCCCAAAAAGTGCCAAATGTGGCAGTGGAGGGGGGGGTGAAAACAAGCAGAACTTCCCCTTTTGGGTGAAGCTCCGCTTTATGAGTGTGGGAAATGTTTTACTCATAAAGAAGACCTTGTTAAAACATCAATAATTCTCATGAATGAGCATTCTCTGTCAAGATCGGAGTGTAGGAAATGTTTCCTTCTCAACTGAAGCCTTGTTAAATACCAGATAAAGTTACACAAGTGAGAGTCCTTATATACACTATAATGTCAAAAGTATTGGGCCCCCTCCTTTACACGCACATGAACTTTACTGGCATCCCAGTCTTAGTCCGTAGGGTTCAATATCGAGTTGGCCCACCCTTTGCAGCTATAACAGCTTCAACTCTTCCGGGAAGGCCGTCCACAAGATTTAGGAGTTTGTCTATGGGAATGTTTGATCATTCTTCCAGAAGAGCATTTGTGAGGTCAGGTACTGATGGACGAGAAGACCTGGCTCGCAGTCTCTGCTCTAATTCATCCCAAGGGTGTTGAGGTCAGGAATCTTCCCCTTCCAACATGACTGCACACCAGTACACAAAGTAAGGTCCATAAAGATGTTCTATCGGGTTGAGGTCAGGACTTTGTGCAGGCCAGTCAAGTTCCGCCACCCCAAACTCGCTCATCCATGGACCAGTAAACAAAGCAAGGTCCATAAAGACATGGATGAGCGAGTTTGGGGTGGAGGAACTTAACTGGCCTGTGCAGAGTACTGACCTCAACCCGATAGAACACCTTTATGGACCTTGCTTTGTGCACTGGTGCTCAGTCATGTTGGAACAGGAAGGGGCCATCCCCAAACTGTTCCCACAAAGTTGGGAGCATGAAATTGTCCAAAAATGTCTTGGTAAGCTGACTCCTTAAGAGTTCCCTTTCACTGGAACTAAGGGGCCAAGCCCAACCCCTGAAAAACAACCCCCACACCATAATCCCCCCTCCACCAAATGATTTGGACCAGTGCTCAAAGTAAGGTCCATAAAGACATGGATGAGCGAGTTTGGGGTGGAGGAACTTGACTGGCCTGACCTCAACCCATGTTCAAAGTACGGAATCGTTTAACCCAAAAAGGAGACTTTCATAAACACCAAAGAGTTCACCATCGGAAGGACAGCTTTTTATGTTGAGAGTGCGGGAAATGTAAATATAAAACAAAATCTAATTAGACATCAGAGTAGTCACACCTGCTGTAGATGTTAACAAAGGTGCAGGTAAAACTAGTTAGGTCCATAAAACAAGCATATTCTAAAAATTAGTTTAGAGACATTTATCTTCTGTCAAAAGTGACATTTCTTCCATAGGTGGAGCCTGATGACCATAGTCTTGGAGACTCCAATGGTGAAATCTGCTTGCTAAAGTTCCTGGCTCTCATCCTTTGGGGTGTCCTCATTCCACTTTTGGCATTCTCCATAATATAAAGAAAGACAAGTGGAAGCCCCTCGTAATACACAGGGGAATGCTTGTACCCCACGTGTCTCAGATTGCTCAGGAACAGAGGGCCTTTACTTAATAGTTACATAGTCTGGTTGAAAAAGTCCATCCAGTTCAACCAATACTTCAGTTATATAAAGTTCAAGATTTGTTCTATTGTGTATTAGTCACTTATTCTAATTTTGTAAAATAAAAAAGCTTTACAATATTTAGTCCTGAGTCTTCTTTTTTTTAATAATTATCATTTTTATATAATCAGTGATTGGAATGTGATCAGCTCATAGAGAGCCATCCATTGGGTTTTATTGGTGAGATGGAGAGTCCAGAAGGTCAATTTCCACAGTTGATATTAAAGGATACATGGAGCCACTACAAATGCCACATAGAATATTCCTATCGCCGCCATCTTGGTTCTCCTCCTCATGGTCATATTTCCATCACCGCCGTCTTGGTTCTCCTCCTCATGGTCATACTTTCATCTCCGCCATCTTGGTTCGCCTCATTATGGTCATATTCCCATCACTGCCATCTTGGTTCACCTCATCATGGTCATATTCTAATCACTACCATCTTAGTACTCCTCCTCATGGTCATATTTTCATCACCGCCATCTTGGTTCACCTTCTCATGGTTATATTCCCATCACCGCCATCTTGGTTCTCCTCCTCATGGTCATATTCCCATCACCGCCATTTTGGTTCTGCTTCTCATGGTCATATTCCCATCACCGCCATCGTGGTTCTCCTCCTCATGGTCATATTCCCATTACTGCCATCTTGGTTCTCCTCCTCATGGTCATTTTCCCATTGCCGCCATCTTGGTTCTTCTCCTCATGGTCATATTCCCATCACCGCCATCCTTGGTTCTTCTCCTCATGGTCATATTCCCATCACCGTCATCTTGGTTCTCCTACTCAAGGTCACATTCCCATCACCGCAATCTTTGTTCACCTCCTCATGGTCATATTCACATTACCACCATCTTATTACTCCTCCTCATGATCATATTCTCATCACCGCCATCTTGGTTCTTCTTCTCATGGTCATATTCCCATCACCGCCATCTTGGTTCTCCTCTTCATGGTCATATTCCCCTCACTGCCATCTTGGTTCTCCTCCTCATGGTCATTTTCCCATCACCGCCATCCTGGTTCTCCTCCTCATGGTCATATTCCCATTGCCGCCATCTTGGTTCTTCTCCTTTTCACAGTCATCATCTTCTTCTTCTTTACACTTCTCCTCATGGTCATATTCCCATCACCGCCATCTTGGTTCTGCTTCTCATAGTCATATTCCCATCACTGCCATTTTGGTTCTCTTCCTCATGGTCATTTTCCCATCGCCGCCATCGTGCTTCTCCTCCTTATGGTCATATTCCCATTACCGCCATCTTGGTTCTCCTCCTCATGGTCATATTCCCATCGCCGCCATCTTGATTCTCCTCCTCATGGTCATATTCCCATTGCCGCCATCTTGGTTCTTCTCCCCATGGTCATATTCGCATCTCCGCAATCTTGGTTCACTTCCTCATGGTCATATTCTCATCGCTGCCATCTTAGTACTCTTTCTCATGGTCATATTCCCATCACCGCCATCTTGGTTCTCCTTCTCATGGTCATATTCCCATCAACGCCATCTTGGTACTCCTCCTCATGGTCATATTCTCATTACTGCTATCCTGGTTCTCCTCCTCATGGTCATATTCCCATCACCACCATCTTGGTTCTCCTCATGGTCTTATTCCCATCACCGCCATCTTGGTTCTGCGTCTCATGATCATATTCCCATCGCCGCCATCTTAGTTCTCGTCCTCATGGTCATATTCCCAGTGCCGCCATCCCGGTTCTCCTCCTCATGGTCATATTCCCATCTCAACCATCCTGAATCTCCTCCTCATGGTCATATTCCCATCACCACCATCTTGGTTCTGCTTCTCATGGTCATATTCCCATTGTCACCATCTTGGTTCTCCTCATGGTCATATTCCCATCGCCGCCATCTTGGTTTTCCTCCTCATGGTCATATTCCCATTGCCACCATCTTGGTTCTTCTCCTTTTCACAGTCATCATCTTCTTCGGAGATACAGAAGTTATCGCCATCGGTGGTTTACCGAGTATGTCATGTGATCAGTCCCGTTATTATGTATCTCTGTCATTTTGCCAATTAATGGAGGGATTAAAAATAATCAGACAAACACCTGCGTTTAATAAGTGCAGTGCTATCAGTTAAAACAGTGGTCATCAACCCTGTCCTCAGGGCCCACTAACAGGCCAGGTTTTATGTATTACCTTGGGGAGATGCAGACTAGAATACTGCAGTTACTGAGCAGCAAATGATATCACCTGTGATGTATTTCAGTTATCTTGCAAACCTGGCCTGCTAGTGGGCCCTGAGGACAGGGTTGATGACCACTGAGTTTAAAGATTAAATAATTATTAAGTATATGATCCCACCTCAAAGGGGTGCATAGGTGCAAACACATAAAATCGAATTATTAACATAAGTCTATGCAAATGCTCATAGATCTCTAGGGACTGGTGCTTGAAAGGGGAGACACAGATTAAGAATATACACTCACCGGCCGTTGGACCCCCTTTTGTCTTCATTCTTCGTGGCATAGATTCAACAAGGTGTTGGAAACATTCCTCAGAGATTTTGGTCTATAGTGACATGATAACATCACACAGTTGCTACAGATTTGTCAGCTGCTCATTTATAATGGCAATCTCCCGTTCTACCACATCCCAAAGGTCCTCTATTGGATTGAGATCTGGTGACTGTGGAGGCCATTGGAGTACAGGGACCTCATTGTCCAGTGGTGTGATGATCGGAGCTTTGTGACATGGTGCATTATCCAGCTGGAAGGAGCCATCAGAAGATGGGGACACTGTAGTCATAAACGGATGAACATGGTCAGCAACAATACTCAGGTAGGCCGTGGCATTTAAACAATGCTCAATTGGTACTAAGGGGCCCAAAGTGTGCCAAGAAAATGATCCCCCCCACACCATTACACCAAAAGCCTGAACCATTAAAACAAGGCAGGATGGATCCATGGTTTCATGTTGTTTACGCCAAATTCTGACCCCACCATCTGAATGTCGCAGCTGAAATAGAGACTCATCAGACCAGGCAACGTTTTTCCAATCTTCTATTGTCCAATTTTGGTGATCCTGTGCGAATTGTAGCCTCAGTTTCCTGTTCTTAGCTGACAGGAGTGACACCCGGTGTGGTCTTCTGCTGCTGTAGTCCATCTGCTTTAAAGTTCGATGTGTTGTGCATTCAGAGATGGTATTCTGCACACCTTGGGTGTAAAGAGTGGTTATTTGAGTTACTGTTGTCTTTCTCTCATCTCAAACCAGTCTGCCCATTCTCCTCTGACATCAACAAGGCATTTTCCTCCACACAACCGCCGCTCACTGGATATTTTCTCTTTTTCCCCACCATTCTCTGTCAACCCGAGAGATGGTTGTGTGTGAAAATCCCAGAAATATGCAGACCAGCCCGTCTGGCACCAACAACCATGCCACGTTCAAAGTCACTTAAATCCCCTTTCTTCCCCATTCTGATGCTCGGCTTGAACTTTAGCGAGTCATCTTTACCATGATGAGTGACACCCTCGTCACTACGATCCTTTCTGCCATCTCTCCGGTCATAAATGACTATTCCCTTGCTAGCTGCTAAATGTCAACAAACCGGCCAGGAATGCTGGCTGACTTCATTGGTTACACTTAGTCATATGTGGTCAATGACGTCACCCAGGACGCCAGCTTGCTTACAATTTGAAACAAGCAGGCCAGTGGCAGGAAGCTGTCATTTGTTGGCACTGGTCAAACTGGCCAAATCATCTCATCCTAGAGTTCTAAGTCTACACTGCGGGGGACTGAATGGAAAGGAATAAGCCTGTGGACTGCCTTGTAGGGTTGAGATATATAGATGACTTGTAGAATGCTGACATTGGGAGAAGCCAACAAAAAGAACTTATTGGAAATAAAATATTGTATAGGGAAAAACATTATACATTGTAATAATCATTTTCATTTAACAAAAAAAAATGTAAATAAAAAATCAAAAAATCTAATTATTTATATTTTTTTTTATGGTTTAGGTTTAAACTTGGGTATTATATATTCCATAAAGATAGTGAATGAACCAAGGGGCAGCTGTCAAAGAATTGAAAAACAATGTAGGCTGCAGATTTTATATTCTCCACAAGGAGGTGATTCTACGCATTGTCAGTGGAACGCACAGACTGGAAGTGATGTAAGGTACATTCCGGAAGTGATGTCACATATAAATAGGAATTCCTGGGTGAAAGGTTAGTAGGAAGTAGAAAGGAGACATTGGTGGAAATGGTAACAGAGGAGGTAATAAGATATTTTTTTTTGTATTTACACCCAATAACCCTCCGTCATGTCCGTCCTCTTCCTCCATAGTCAATGTGACGTCTTTTATCTCCAGCAAATGCTGATACACACAGACACATACATTTCAAGTTTTATAAACTATCAATAGCCACTGGTTATTAGACCAGATACATCTCAATTTTGCAGTTTTTTTTGCATGTATTGAGTTGGATAAATGGTTCTATATTTAGGATGTATCGGGTTTATAAACCAGAGGCTCTGGATGGACAGTTGGATAAATGGTTCTATATTTAGGATGTATCTGGTCTATAAACCAGAGGCTCTGGATGGACAGTTGGATAAATGCTCTATATTTATAATGTATCTGGTCTATAAACCAGAGGCTCTGGATGGACAGTTGGATAAATGGCTCTATATTTAGGCTGTATCCGGTCTATAAATCAGAGGCTCTGGATAGACAGTTGGATACATGATTCTATATTTAGGATGTATCTGGTCTATAAACCAGAGGCTCTGGATGGACAGTTGGATAAATGGTTCTATATTTAGAATGTATCTGGTCTATAAACCAGAGGCTCTGGATAGACAGTTGGATACATGATTCTATATTTAGGATGCATCTGGTCTATAAACCAGAGGCTCTGGATGGACAGTTGGATACATGATACTATATTTAGGATGCATCTGGTCTATAAACCAGAGGCTCTGGATAGACAGTTGGATACATGATTCTATATTTAGGATGCATCTGGTCTATATATCAGAGGCTCTGGATGGACAGTTGGATAAATGGCTCTATATTTAGGATGTATCTGGTCTATAAACCAGAGGCTCTGGATGGACAGTTGGATAAATGGTTCTATATTTAGGATGTATCTGGTCTATAAACCAGAGGCTCTGGATGGACAGTTGGATACATGATTCTATATTTAGGATGCATCTGGTCTATAAACCAGAGGCTCTGGATAGACAGTTGGATACATGATTCTATATTTAGGATGCATCTGGTCTATAAACCAGAGGCTCTGGATGGACAGTTGGATAAATGGCTCTATATTTAGGATGTATCTGGTCTATAAACCAGAGGCTCTGGATGGACAGTTGGATAAATGGTTCTATATTTAGGATGTATCTGGTCTATAAACCAGAGGCTCTGGATGGACTGTTGGATAAATGGCTCTATATTTAGGATGTATACAGTCTATATACCAGTCTCTAAATATAGAGCCATTTATCCAACTGTCCATCCAGAGCCTCTGGTTTATAGACCAGATACATCCTAAATATAGAGCCATTTATCCAACTCAATAAATGCAAACACAAAAGCAAAATTCTCTACAAAATGTAGTATTGCCTTAAAGCCTGTATGCCAAGCTTTCTGATATGTCCATGAAATGGAGGAACTGTGTGCAGATATTATTCACCTCAGTACAGTCCATATAATTCTCAGTTTGTTAATGATCTACAGAGAGAAGAATCCTGTATGGATCAAATGAGGATGGAGGAGGACCAGGATCACTGTATCACAAAGATAATAGACCTTACCATGAAGATCATCTACCTACTAACTGGAGAGGTGAGGAGCATTCTGGGCGTTCACATGACATCACTTTTATGTCTAATAATAAAACTGAAATGAGACCAAAGGTTTGATGGATTCTGAGGGTGTACATAGAAGTAGTTGTTACTGTCTGCTTTTTCAAGGATTATGAAATAGCAAAGAAGACTTGTGTAGAGCGATTGTCAAACAACTATCAACATGGGACATCCCCGAGCAATGTACCTCCACCTTATTTCCGGAAACCAGAGGTAAAATACAAGCAGAAGATTCTAGAAGTCACCAAGAGGATCACCGAGCTGCTGACAGGAGAGGTGAGCGGTGCCGGGAATTCTGGGACATTATCCAGTAACAGACAAGGGATGTGTCTGGATGGTGACTGTATCATTGTGTGTGTCAGGTTCCTATAAGGTGTCAGGATGTCACTGTCTATTTCTCCATGGAGGAGTGGGAGTATTTAGAAGGACACAAGGATCTCTACAAGGACGTCATGATGGAGAATCAGCCGCCCCTCACATCACCGGGTAAGAGGAGACTTTATTGTAAAGGAGAGAGCAGTACGGAGGGTCCACCTAGATCCCCCATCATCTGATAAACACATAGAAACAATGTATTCAGTCAGTGTGTGTGTTTCCTACAGATGGATCCAGTAATGGGAACCCAGCAGAGAGATCTCCCCTTCCTCTGTATTCCCCGGATTTCATACAGGAAGATCACAACTATGCACGTTGTTATCAGGTTGGTTGGAGCATCTGGAACATGAACGTGACTCAACAATGCAAGACAGTTTGAACCCTACAAAATATTTTCTTTGTGGTCTAATATCACTAAACCTTATATTTGCCAAACATTTCCTTGGTTTAGGGTGACGATCTGATAGATATAAAAGTTGAGGTTAAAGCAGAAGAAGAGAAATATATGAGAGGCGACCAGTCCACAGAAGAGGGTGCCGTTAAAGTGCCAGTTAGAGTCAAGGAAGCTTTTCATGTCATGATGGACATTCAGGAGACTCTCACATCACCAGGTAAGAGGAGACTTTATTGTAAAGGAGAGAGCAGTAAAGAGGGTCCACCTAGATCCCCCATCATCTGATAAACACATAGAAACAATGTATTCAGTCAGTGTGTGTGTTTCCTACAGTTGGATCCAGTAATGGGAACCCACCAGAGAGATGTCCCCGTCCTCTGTATTCCCGGGATTCTACACAGGAAGGTCACACCATCCCTCACCATCATCAGGTAGGTGAATAGAATGTAACGGGACTTCAAACTACTTTGAATATGACCTTCTATTTCTTCTTTTTGTTATTGGTTCCGATATTTAAGGATTTTATTTTCAAACATTTTGTTTATTTAGGATGAAGAACTGGCAGACGTGAAAGTTGAGGTTACAGAGGAAGAGGAGACATATGTGAGTTCTAATCCTCAGCCTACAGAGGAGGTTGGGGTGATGGAGTCACCTATAGAGGAGGAATCTTCTTTAGAAATCAGCACAGGTAAATAGTCATCCTAATACCCCTTCATTATCAGACCATTGTCCAGTTGTCAGCTCAGCACCGTAATAGTTTGACAGACAATTACGCCGTCAAGCAACACTGTGCCCAACTTTTTTTTTTATCATTTTTTTTTGAGACAGATAAAGCTTTATTGGGTGGTATTTGATAGCCACTTGGTTCTTACTTTTTTACTTTTATGAAGGTAAAAGGACCACAAATTTTGAAAGTAGCCTGTTTCCTTTACTTTTTAATATACGTTGTAAAATATATCAAATACAAATGCCAGAAAAATACAAAAAGAAACCCAAATGACCCCTTTTTGGATAGTAAACACCTCAATGTGATCTTATTTTGCAACATTTTTTGGGGTAGGAAATGAAGAAACATGCTGGCATTGAAGGAGTAAAACATGGAGCTTGCTAATGGTGCATTCAGTACATTAACCACTTCCGGACCGCCCGCTTCCGTGATATACGTCGGTACTTTGACATTACATACCATTGTTATGACAGCAGATAGCTGCCATAAGCCCGGTATTTTCTTCAACGGCGGGCGCTCCGCTTTAGGATAAAAGTGGTCTCCGTGGCGGATTCGCCACAAGATCACTTTTATAGGCAGCGGGAGAGGTGTCCACCTCCCTCCCGCCACGTCCTGGTCGTCTCCGCCGCTTACCGGATCTGTCGGTAGCGGCAGAAACGATCCGATCCTATCTTCTGGAAGTCGAGTAAGGGGAATGATGGCCCCCCACTCGACTCCATACCATTGGATGATGGGAACGACGTCAAACGTCACTTCTGCCCAAACGGCCTTTAAATGGACAATTTTTTTAAAAAAAATTTTTTTTTTTTTTTTTTATTGCTTTGAAGTTTTAATGTGAGATCTGAGGTCTTTTTTGATCCCAGATCTCACATTAAAGAGGTCCTGTCATGCTTTTTTTTAGGAATAAAAGTGATCCAAATTTTTTTAAAAGGACAGTGTAAAAAAATAAAAATAAAATAAGAAGTAAAATAAATAAGTAAAAAAAAAAAAATTTAAAGCGCCCCCTCCCGCTGAGCTCGCGCGCAGAAGCAAACGCCTACGTCAGTCGCGCCCGCATATGAAAACGGTGTTCAAACCACACATGTGAGGTATCGCCGCGATCGTTTAGCGATCGGCTAGCAATAAATCTAGCACTAGACCTCCTCTGTAACTCAAAACTGGTAACCTGTAGAAAATTTTAAACGTCGCCTATGGAGATTTTTAAGTACCGTAGTTTGTCGGCATTCCATGAGTGTGCGCAATTTCCAAGCGTGACATGTTAGGTATCTATTTACTCGGCGTAACATCACTTTTCACATTATACAAAAAAAATTGGGCTAAGTTTACTGTGTTTTTCTTTTCTTTTTTTAATTCATGAAAAAGATTTTTTTCCCAAAAAATTGCATTTGAAAGACCGCTGTGTGACATAAAAAAATTTCAACGATCGCCATTTTATTCTCTAGGGTCTCTGCTAAAAATATATATATATATATTTAATGTTTGGGGGGTTCTAAGAAGTAACTTTCTAGCAAAGAATACGGATTTTAACTTGTAAACAACAAATGTCAGAAATAGGCCTGGGTATGAAAGGGTTTTTAAGGTAAAAGGACCACAAATTTTGAAAAGAGCTTGTTTCCTTAATGCCCCGTACACACGGTCGGACTTTGTTCGGACATTCCGACAACAAAATCCTAGGATTTTTTCCAACGGATGTTGGCTCAAACTTGTCTTGCATACACACGGTCACACAAAGTTGTCGGAAAATCCGATCATTCTGAACGCGGTGGCGTGAAACACGTACGTCGGGACTATAATCGGGGCAGTAGCCAATAGCTTTCATCTCTTTATTTATTCTGAGCATACGTGGCACTTTGTGAGTCGGATTTGTGTACACACGATCGGAATTTCCGACAACGGGTTTTGTTGTCGGAAAATTTTATAGCCTGCTCTCAAACTTTGTGGGTCGGAAAATCCGATGGAAAATGTGTGATGGAGCCCACACAGGGTCGGATTTTCCGACAACAAGGTCCTATCACACATTTTTCGTCAGAAAATCCGACCGCGTGTACGGGGCATAACAGTGTAATATACGTTGTAAAAAATATCAAATAAAAATGCATGAACAATTGGCTCCCGCTGCTGTCAATCAAATCCAATGACGCTGGAGCCGGGGGAGGGACGGGACCAAGTCCTGCTGTCTGTGTCAATGGACGCAGCAGCAGGACTCCAGAGTGCACCTGCATGAGTGTCCCCCAGGAAAAGTGCTTCTCTGGGGGAGGGGGGGGGCACTCGAGAAGAGGAGGAGCCAGGAGTGGGGGAGGATCGGGGCCAGAAGAGGAGGATCGGGGCCACTCTGTGCAAAACCCTTGCACAGAGGAGGTAAGAATGACACGTTTGTTATTTTAAAAAAAATAAAAAAACAAACCTTTACAACCCCTTTAACTGGTGGACGAACCGATCCATCTCCATTCCTCAATATAACGTCATGTTCCCAACAAATGAGGAGGAGATACTGTACACCATATGAAAGGTCCATCTCCATTCCTCAATATAACGTCATGTTCCCAACAAATGAGGAGGAGATACTGTACACCATATGAAAGGTCCATCTCCATTCCTCAATATAACGTCATGTTCCCAACAAATGAGGAGGAGATACTGTACACCATATGAAAGGTCCATCTTCATTCCTCATTATAACATCACGTTCCCAACAGATGAGGAGAAGATATTGTACATCATATGAAAGGTCCATCCCCATTCCTCAATATAACGTCATGTTCCCAACAAATGAGGTGGAGATACTGTACACCATATGAAAGGTCCATCTCCAATCCTCAATATAACGTCATGTTCCCAACAAATGAGGTGGAGATACTGTACACCATATGAAAGGTCCATCTCCATTCCTCAATATAACGTCATGTTCCTAACAAATGAGGAGGAGATACTGTACACCATATGAAAGGTCCATCTCCATTCCTCAATATAATGTCATGTTCCCAACAAATGAGGAGGAGATACTGTACACCATATGAAAGGTCCATCTTCATTCCTCATTATAACATCACGTTCCCAACAGATGAGGAGAAGATATTGTACATCATATGAAAGGTCCATCCCCATTCCTCAATATAACGTCATGTTCCCAACAAATGAGGTGGAGATACTGTACACCATATGAAAGGTCCATCTCCAATCCTCAATATAACGTCATGTTCCCAACAAATGAGGTGGAGATACTGTACACCATATGAAAGGTCCATCTCCATTCCTCAATATAACGTCATGTTCCTAACAAATGAGGAGGTGATACTGTACACCATATGAAAGGTCCATCTCCATTCCTCAATATAATGTCATGTTCCCAACAAATGAGGAGGAGATACTGTACACCATATGAAAGGTCCATCCCCATTCCTCAATATAAAGTCATGTTCCCAACAAATGAGGAGGAGATACTGTACACCATATGAAAGGTCCATCCCCATTCCTCAATATAACGTCATGTTCCCAACAAATGAGGAGGAGATACTGTACACCATATGAAAGGTCCACCTCCATTCCTCAATATAACGTCATGTTCCCAACAAATGAGGTGATACTGTACACCATACATGATATGAAGAATACCTGTAATATATATTTAACATTTCTTTCAACAGATGGACACGATGTTCGGAACTCTAAAACCTCTGAGGGACTTTTTATCTTATCTCCATGTTGTAATGTAGAAGATATTGTCCTCACACAATATTCTCCAGTAGTCCATTCCGTTATTCATAATATACATCACAGACCCGACCATCTGAAGCAATCAATGGACCCCTCTAATCCGAAGGAATCTTCACATTCTGTGACTCCAGAAATCCATCTAAAATCTCGGAGTACGGACGGATCTACAAATCTCTCCAATCCCCAGGAAACTTCTGTAGGCCACACCGGGGAGAGTTTATTTTCATGTACAGTGTGTGGGAATTCTTTCACTGAACTTGGAGAACTTTTTATGCACAAGAGAATTCACAGGGGTAAAAGTGCTAAACGTTCTTTCTCATGCTTAGAGTGCGGGAAAGTGTTCAATCAGGAAAGATTTCTTCTAAGACACAATTTAACTCATACGGGTGAGCGTCCTTTCTCGTGCTCAGAGTGTGGGAGAAGTTTTAGCCTAAAAGAAAACCTTCTTCGACACCAGAGAGTTCACACGGGAGAGCGTCCGTACGTATGCTCAGAGTGCGGGAGATGTTTTGGTGAAAAAAATAACCTACTCAGGCACCAGAGAATTCACACAGGTGAGCGTCCTTTTTCATGTTCAGAGTGCGGGTATTCCTTCACTGCGAAGGGAGACCTTGTTAACCACCAGAGAAGTCACACGGGTGAGCGCCCTTACTTTTGTTCAGTGTGTGGGAAATCTTTCATCCTGAGCACTACACTCGCTAGACATCAAAGAACACACACAGGGGCGCGACCTTATTCGTGTTCCGTGTGCGGGAAAACCTTTAGTGAAAAACATGCTCTTCTTAAACACGACACAAGTCACAATCATGAACATCCCCTTTCATGTTAAGAGTGCGGGAAATGCTTTATTCATAAAGAAGAACTTTTTTTGAACACCAATAATTCACATGGGTGAGCTTCCTTTTTCAAGATCAGAGCGTGGGAAATGTTTCCTTCACAAATGAAAACTTGTTAAGATAAGTCACACGAGTGAGAATCTTTATTCATATTCAGTGTTCAGGAAAGGTTTCCCAGCAATTCATGGAATGTATACCTGTCAATGTATTTTCTTCAGGTTCCAAGTGTGGAAAATGTTTCATTTAGAAGGTCCATCCAGGCAAGAGACAGTAACGAGCAACCCTTATGTCCTGACAGACTCCATGGCAGAATACGTTTGGGTAGTTCCTCCCTCGCTCCTACCCCATAGAACCCCAGTCCTCTAAATCTTGAGGCTGAGCCAAAGGCCGTGTTCCTTTTTTGTCCTCCTTGCTCATAGGACCATTTTGTTTGAAGTTTTCCTACCATCACACCTTTAGTGAGCAACTACCTGCCACCTAACTTTGATGAGTCTCTATCGCTTCCATGAGTGGCAACTCCTTTAAGTCTAAATGGAGATACACTATATTGCCAAAAGTATTGGGGCGCCTGCCTTTACACGCACATGAGCTTATTGGCATCTATAGGTGTTCTACAGGGTTGAGGTCAGGACTCTGAGTAGGCCAGTCAAGTTCCTCCACTTAAAAACTCGCTCGTTCATGTCTTTATGGACCTTGCTTTGTGCACTGGTGGGCAGTCATGTTGGAACAGGAAGGGGCCATCCCCAAACTGTTCCCACAAAGTTGGAAGAATGAAATTGTCCAAAATGTCTTGGTATGCTGACACCTTAAGAATTCCCTTCACTGGAACTAAGGGGCCAAGCCCAACCCCTGAAAAACAACCCCACACCATAATCCCCCCTCCACCAAAATGATTTGGACCAGTGCACAAAGCAAGGTCCATAAAGACATGGAGGAACTTGAATGGCCTGCATAGAGTCCCGACCTCAACCTGAAGAACACCTTTGCAGCTATAACAGCTTCAACTCTTCGGGTTGAGGTCTGTGCAGGCCAGTCAAGTTCCTCCATCCCAAACTCGCTCATCCATGTCTTTATGGACCTTGCTTTGTGCACTGGTGTGCAGTCATGTTGGAACAGGAAGGGGCCATCCCCAAACCGTTCCCACAAAGTTGAGGGAGAAGATTGAGGATGAAATTGTCCAAAATGTCTTGGTGTGCTGACGCCTTAAGAGTTCCCTTTACTGGAACTAAGGGGGGCAAGCCCAACCCCTGAAAAAAAACCCCACACCATAATCCCCCCTCCACCAAAATCATCCCAAAGGTGTTCTATCAGGTTGAGATCAGGACTTTGTGCAGGCCAGTCAAGTTCCTCCACCCCAAACTCTCTCATCCATGGACCAGTGAACAACGTAAGGTCCATAAAGACATGGATGAGCGAGTTTGGGGTGGAGGAACTTGACTGGCCTGCACAAAGTCCTGACCTCAACCTGATAGAACACCTTTGGGATGAGTTTGGTGGAGGGGGGGGGGGTTATTGTGTGGGGTTGTTTTTCAGGAGTTGGGTTTGGCCCCTTAGTTCCAGTGAAGAGAACTCTTAAGGCATCAGCATGCCAAGACATTTTGGACAATTTCATGCTCCCAACTTTGTGGGAACAGTTTGGGGATGACCCCTTCCTGTTCCAACATGATTGAGCACCAGTGCACAAAGCAAGGTCCATAAAGACATGGATGAGCGCGTTTTGGGTGGAGGAACTTGACTGGCCTGGACAGAGTGCTGACCTCAACCCGATAGAACACCTTTTGGGATGAATTAGAGTGGAGACTGCAAGCCAGGCCTTCTCGTCCAACATCAGTGCCTCACCTCACAAATGCGCTTCTAGAAGAATGGTCAAACATTCCGATAGACACACTCCTAAACCTTGTGGACAGCCTTCCCAGAAGAGTTGAAGCTGTTATAGCTGCAAAGGGTGGACCAACTCAATATCGTACCCTACGGATTAAGACTGGGATGCCATTAAAGTTCATGTGTGTGTAAAGGCAGGCGTCCCAATACTTTTGGTAATATAGTGTATCTTAGGTCTCCTCTGGTGGTTCCTGGGGCTTTCCTTCTTCCCACACCTTTTTTTACCCTTTTTTTTTCTCTCCACCTTTCTTCTCCTTCTCCATCCTCCTTTACTCTTCTCTCTCAGCTTCTTTACCTTTTCTGCCTGATTCCTTCTTCTTTCTTCTGCTAGCGGTTTGCCAATAGACGCTCACGTTGCCTGGTCGAGAGATGGCCAATAGGCCCCCCTACTGATCTTCTGTTTACAAATAAAATTGCTCTATCTCCAAGTTACCGGGTTAAACCCATTTTTCCCTCCCCCCTGACCTTTTTTTTTTTTTTTTTTTTTTTTTTTAGTGTTTTTATTTGTTTTGTTTTTTTGGGCTTTTTGTATAGCTTCAAATACCATGAGCACTAGCTCCTCTATTGCCTTACAGCAGGGGTCTCCAAACTGCGTCCCGAGGGTTTAACCCGGTAACTTGGAGCAATTTGCTAGCCTTTATCTGGCCCTTGGGGCACTATTCCTCCCACTGATACCAGCAATGGGGCACTATTTCTTCCACCGATACCAATGATGAAATACTATTCCTCCTACTAATAGGGGGAATACTCCTCCTCCTATTGACCACCAACCCTGATGCCATATTTATTCTCACTGATGCCGGGTCCGTGAAATTTTCTGCCCCTGCCGACTACAATCCAGCCCTCCTAAAGTCTGAAGGACATCAAAGTGACCCTTTGTTTGAAAAGTTTGGAGACCCCTGCCTTACAGCCTGAAGCCCCCTCCCCCCACCTATTACATCCTGCTACATCTTGTCCTGTTCCCTACAAACGCTCAAGTATGGACCACACGTTTTACACCTAGACCTCTGTTTTACCTGTGCAACTTAAGACATTCCTACCTATGTTTTAAGATTCATATCTGTTCTCTTGGTTTTGTTTTTTTTTGTTATTGTGCTATTGCATAGCTACCACTGTTAAATCCATTTGTCTCTAGGTATGGACCTATGTTTGTATTACCCCCCCCCCCCCCTTTTTTTTTTCTTCTCAATAAAACATTCAAACGAGAACTTTTCCTACCATCGCTGGATGGGTCATTCCAGCTAGATATTAGGCTTATAGAGCTTAGGGCTTGGTCCCTACGGAAGTGTTGACAACATACTCAACCAGGAGTGTGTAGACTTTGCGGGCTCGCTGTGAAAGGGTGGCCAGGAATGTTTGTAGACATCATGCTGATGTCTTCCATTAGGGCTGTCCTGGCTCATTGTGGGGTGTAGCCAGCTTCCTTATACTGTTAATATCTATCCATAAGGTTTCTGTTGGCTAGGTGCTATGATCGAAACCATCCTTTTTTAAGGATCCCACCCTTTTTTTTAGGCTAGTTAGTTCCCAAACGTATGCTGCCATGGAGCAGCGGCAGCCCATCCATACGAGGCGCAGGGGATCCGCCACCTAATCCATGCGTCCGTCCCCTAATTTACATGCAGGGCGCTAGACACATGAATTCCAATGGGGTTTATTTTTTTTAGAAGCTCATGATTAGAGCCTGAGGCTCTGATTGGCTTCAAAAAAGGGTGGGCTCGGGCGCAGAGCACTGCGCCCTGAGCCCACTCTGTTGTGTGACAATGGCAAAAATAATATTCGCTATTGTCTTCCTTCTTCTCCTCCTCCCGGCCATACATGACCCGATTGGCCGAGAGGAGAAGTGAGAAGGGAGGAGATGCAGGGAAAGTCACGCCACAGCTAGCAGAAGAAAGAAGCAGGAATAAGCCAAGGAAGGAAGAGACGCAGAGGCCCGACGCCCCGAGGAAACCAACGACCTAGATGGGGTAAGTGCTGGGACCGACCGGGGGGAGCGCGGGAGACCCGCCCGCCACCCCCCCTAAAAATGTACCACCAGCCACCACTGCTATGGAGTCTGTCAGGAAAACTGAAAATTTCCTATCAAATACTTACCGTAATTTTCCTTTCCTGATGGACTCCATGGCAGCATATATTGGTGGTAGCTCCACCCTTGCTTTTACAGTACATACTATATTGTCAAAAGTATTGAGGTCAGGACTCTGTGAAGACCAGTCAAGTTCCTCCACCCCAAGCTCGCTCATCCATGTCTTTATGGATCTTACTTTGTGCACTGGTCCAAATCATTTGGTGGAGGGGGGATTATGGTGTGGGATTGTTTTTCAGGGGTTGGACTTGGCCCCTTAGTTATAGTGAAGGAAACTCTTAAGTCGTCGGCATACCAAGACATTTTGGACAATTTCATGCTCCCAACTTTGTGGGAGCAGTTTGGGGATGGCCCCTTCCTGTTCAAACATGACTGCGCACCAGTGCACAAAGCAAGGTCCATAAAGACATGGATGAGCGAATTTGAGATGGAGGAACTTGACTGGCCTGTTCAGAGCCCTGATCTCAACCCGAGTGGAACACCTTTGGGATGAGGCTTCGAGCCAGACCTTCTCGTCTTCCATCAACGGAAGACCTTCTTCCATCCGTCAACGAAACAACAATGCTTTCCTATGGGCAAACGGATGACCATCCATTACCAATCCGTTAACCTCCGCTTCCGATTTATCAGGTTTTTTTTAAAGTACAAGGCTGCGTCGAGATCCATGAAAACGGATATTAACTGACGTTAACGGACAATGTCCGTCAACGTCCGATCAGTGAAGATCTGTTTTGAAGAAATAATTTTTTTTTTGTCTATTTTTGAACTCAACCTATGACCTGGGCAGTTGGAAGTACATGCCCAAGGAGAACCATGGCCAGAGATGTCTCCCAGGAGCAGCTCCTAGTCACAATCTGCTTTTTCCTGCTCTCCTTTCACCACATATAGGCAAATATGACAAACAAAGTCACGCTGTCTCAAAAATTGTTGGAATCCATCGCACAACGCAGATAGCACACGCAAGGACAAAGGAAGGACACAGCGAGGAGAAGTCACTCACTGAAAACTGCAATGCAGCATGGGAGGAGCAATGCTTTCTGGGTAATGTCAGCAAAGCCACAGAAACTGCTGTAAACGGATAGAAACGGATGCATACCTCCCAACGTTTTGAGATGGGAATGAGGGACACCTACTAGCAAACGTATGTAGGCATAGGACACGCCCCCTGCCACACCCCCTTAAAGCAGAATTAACCAAAAAAAAAAGGCGTTAATGAAATCCATAAGGGCTTATTTTACCATTACTATTCTTTTATATTGGCTTTTAAAAGTTACAAATGCAGCAATTTAGAAATCAGATGAAAGGTTTAGCACTGGGGGACACTTTTTGAAAGATAAAAAGTGCATTTTATATACATCGATATAGATCAGACCGAAATGAGGGACAAATGACAAGGAAAGAGGGACAGAGGGACATGGCTCCATATTAGGGACAGTCCCTCGAAATTAGGGAAGTCCCTCCAAATCAGAGACAGTCCCTCGAAATCAGGGAAATCCCTCCAAATCAGAGACAGTCCCTCCAAATCAGGGACAATCCCTTCGAAATCATGGACAGTCCCTTGAAATCAGAGTAAGTCCCTCGAAATCAGGGACAGTCCCTCCAAATCAGGGACAGTTCCTTCGAAATCAGGGACAGTCCCTCCAAACAGTCCCTCGAAATCAGGGACAGTCCCTCCAAATCAGGGACAGTCTCTCGAAATCAGGGACAGTTGGGAGCTATGTAGATGCAAAAACGGAAGTAAACGGGCAAATTAACGGATGTTAACGGAACGGAAGACGGATGAAGCAACGTATAAGAACCAATACGTTTTTAATGTAGCTAAACTGACGTTGCCCGAGTGAATGAGGCCTTCTACACCTATGACCTTCACCAAGTAGAAGAGTGAGTCTGATAATTAGGTTGGCCATGTCTCCACCCAGAACTGGACCTCTTTGAACAGAATTAGGAAAATAAACAGAAATCTAATCAAATTAACTGGCAGCATTGGAACTACTGCAACCAGCATACAACATATAAGTGGTATTAAAGGTCCGGCTTACTTGCTCTGTGTAATGGTTTTGCACAGAGCAGCCCCCCAATCCTCTTCTTCTCGGGGTACCCCATCATCACTCGTGGCTCCTCCCCCTTGATCAGTTCCCCCCATAGCAAGCCCCTTGCTATGGGGGGGGGGGGCACTGGTGCATGCTTGCTCCCGAGCCCTGCTCTATGCGTCCACGAGGCTCTCTCATCAATGGTTCACTAGCTGTGATTGCCAATGGCTCCTGCTGCTGTTGCAGTCAATGAGGAGAAGGAATCCCAGGACAACCGAGGCTCTGATGCACATCGCTGTATCAAGAGGGGGCTCAGGTATGTATTGGGGGGGGGGGCTGCACCCAGAAGGATTTTTACCTTCATGCAAAAAAAAAGCACTTGTTGGTTTAACAATTTTAACACTTGTTTTTTTGTACAATTCTCCTTTAAGGGGGCGTGGCCAGGGGTGTGTCCTATGCCTGCATACTTTTGCTGATAGGTGACCCTCATTCCCACCTCAAAAAGTTGGGAGGTGTGCTTATACACCTATGACCTTCACTAAGTAGAAGAGTGAGTTTGATAATTAGGTTGACAACAGTACATACCTCCAGTGTGCAAAAAGGTCATCAAAGGGTCTAACAAGAGCTCATGCACAGTACCTTGGTACATGTAGTCATTAACCACTTGCCTACCAGGCCAATTCTGACAAAGTTAGCCCAGTTTTTTTTTTGCATAATGTGAAAGATGATGTTATGCCGAGTAAATTGATACCCAACATGTCGCGCTTCAAAATTGTGCACGCTCGTGGAATAGCGCCAAAATCCCCATAGTCGGCGCTTTAAAATTTTTTACTGTTTACCAGTTTTGAGTTACAGAAGAGGTCTAGGGCTAGAATTATTGCTGTCGCTCTAATGTTCGCGCCGATACCTCACATGTGTGGTTTGAACACCGTTTACATATGTGGGCGTGACTTACGTATGCATTTGCTTCTGCATGCGAGCACACGGGGATGGGGGCACTTTAAAAAAATAAAATAAAATTATTGTTAATTTTACTTTTATTTTTCTAGTTGACACTTTTTTTTTTTTTATTTGATCACTTTGATTCCTATTACAAGGAATGTAAACATCCCTTATAATAGGAATAAGCATGACAGGTCCTCTTTACAGTGAGATCTGCGGTCAATAAGTCCCCACATCTCACCTCTAGGCTGGGAAGCCTGAAATAACATAAAAAAAACGATCTCAGCTTCCCAGCCGAGGCGGCGCAGTTTTTTCAAATGAAGAGGCCCGGCGTGATGTCAAAACATCGCACCCGGCCTCCGAACGATCATAGAGACTCTGGGGACCATCTGGTCTGCCAGAAATCTCTATGGTAAGCATCCGAGACCAGCAGATCCCTTCTCTGGTTCGCCGAAGCAGCGGAGGGAGGTGGGGGGAGGTCCCCTTTCGCCGCCCGTAAGAACAGTCAAGCGGCTGAACATGATCATTCTTATGGTGTAGGGAATCGCTGGCTGAAAAAGAAGATATCTGAATGATGTCTGTGACTGCAGGCATCATTCAGATATCACCGCTCAAACCCAAGGATTTATATGGTGGCCGGTGGGAAGCGGTCAATAAAGACACCGCTAGATCGGGGGTCTCCAAATATTCGAAACAAAGGGCCAGTTTACTGACCTTCACACTTTAGGGAGGGCCAGACTAGAGCTAGTGGGAGTAGAAAATGCCCTATTTTTGGGGACAATGGGAGGACTAGTGCCCCATCGTTGATGTCAGTGGAATAGTTCCCCGTTCTTGGAGTCAGTTGAAGGAATAGTGACCCATCGTTGGTGTCAGTTGGAGGGATAGTGCCCCATAGTTGCTGTCAATGGAAGGATTTCTGCCCCATTGTTGGTGTCAATTGGAGGAATTTTGCCCTTTTGTTGGTGCCAGTGGGAGGAAAAACAGCTCATTGTTGGTATCAATGGAAGGAACTATGCCCCATCAATGGTGTCAATAGAGGGAATTGTGCCCCATTGTTGGTGCCAATGGGAGGAATTGTGCCTTGTTGATAGTGCCACTATGTAGAATAGTGCCCCATTGTTGGTGTTAACAACAGGAATTACGTCCCATCATTACTGTCAATGAATGGAGTAGTGTCCTAAGGGTCAGATACTGTAAAGGCAAGCAAAGGGCCACAGTTTGGAGACCGCTGTTCTACATGAATGTTGCAGCAAAGTCCAATTGCAGGGTCTCCTGAGGATGATCACGATGTGGTGTCTGTCTGGAAGCCCTGAAGACAGGATCAGCAATGATGGGGGGGGGGGGGAATTCTCCAGCCATTGTCCAACCAGCCTGGAACTCAGCTTCTCACCAGCAGAAACCATGGTGTGATACTGGAACTCAGAGTCCGCTTATCTACTTTGTGTCTTAGTTCCTAGTAGCTTCTAATCAGTCAGGTAACAGGACCCCTAACTACCAAGTGGTCATCTGATGCCTCACCTGGCTCTAGTCTATGCTGGTTATTGAGCCCTGAGGTAAAACTAGCCAGAGAATCCCAGACCAGAGGGGACAGGGTTCACTAAAATACCAAGAGCATATAAGCTCTATTGCAACAAACACATCCACCTACTAACATACAGCAAAGTGACCACTACACACACAAACCGTACCACAGACTCAGTTATTACCCTCTGTAGTTTTTTTGCCAATCCAGTGAATGAAATGTGGCCATATCTTTTTGATCCAGAAATGAAGAAGCAGACCATGGAATGGTGCCATACCTCTTACCGTAGGCTTAAAAAGTTCAAGAGCCAGCGATCAGCGCCAAAGGTCATGGTGACTGTTTTTTTTTGGGATGACACGGATGTATTACTCCTTGATTTTGTAGAACGTGGCCGTACCCTGACCAGTGAGGGGTACACTGAGACACTTCAGACGCTTAGAGAAGCCATTAGGTGGTAGAGGCCGAACAGGAATCTGCAAACAATCCACATTCACCATGACAATGTGTGACCATACACATCTTTGGCAACAAATCAAGCAATGGCAAATTTGGCTATTCAGAGGGTCTCCCGTCCAACGTAAAGTCCAGATCTAGTGCCCTCCAACTTCCACTTGTTCAATCTAATGAAGGGCAGTTTTCGGGGACAATGATTTGATGGCACGGATGAGGTGAACGGGGATGTGAAGTGATGGGCACAACAGTACAGACCTGAATTTTTTTTAAAGAGGATTTGAGAGTTGGGTTCAACAATACAATGACACAGATGCATCCTTTTTGATGGAGACTATTTTGAGTAGTAACTTTGCATAGAGGAAGAGTTACTCTACCAACGTGTGAAATTTGAAATGCCTGTGTAAATTAATAAATAAGGTATACCCACTTTTGCATTACTTTTGGTAAAGCCATATGTGTGCATATACAGTATATATACAGTATATATATATATATACATACATACACACACGCGCACACACACACACACACACACACACACACACACACACACACACACACACACACACACACACAGTATCTCACAAAAGTGTGTACACCCCTCACGTTTTTGTTAATATTTTATTCTATCTTTTCATGTGACAACACTGAAGAAATTACACTTTGCTGAAGGGTTGGGGGGGTCAGCCTGTCAGTGCTCAGACCATACTCCGCACACTGCATCAAATTGGACTGCATGGCTGTCGTCCCAGAAGGAAGCCTCTTCTAAATGATGATGCACAAGAAAGCCCGCAAACAGTTTGCTGAAGACAAGCAGACTAAGGACATCGATTACTGGAACCATGTCCTGTGGTTCTGATGAGACCAAGATAAAGTTATTTGGTTCAGATGGTGACAAGCGTGTGTGGGGGCAACCAGGTGAGGAGTACAAAGAGAAGTGTGTCTTGCTTACAGTCAAGCATGGTGGTGGGAGTGTCATGGTCTGGGGCTGCATGAGTGCTGCCGGCACTGGGGAGCTATAGATCATTGAGGGAACCATGAATGGCAACATGTACTGTGATATAATGAAGCAGAGCATGATCCCCTCCCTTCAGAGACTGGGCCACAGGGCAGTATTCCAGCATAATAACGACCACAAACACACTTCCAAGATGGCCACTGCCTTGCTAAAGAAGCTGAGGGTAAAGGTGATGGACTGGCCAAGCATGTCTCCAGACCTAAACCCTATTGATCATCTGTGGGACATCCTCAAACGGAAGGTGGAGGAGCACAAGGTCTCTAACATCAACCAGCTCCGTGATGTCATCACTGAGGAGTGGAAGAGGAGTCCAGTGGCAACCTGTGAAGCTCTGGTGACCTCCATGCCCAAGAGGGTTAAGGCAGTGCTGGAAAATAATGGTGGCCACACAAAATATTGAGACGTTGGGCCCAATTTGGACATTTTCACTTAGGGGTGTACTCACTTTTGTTGCCAGCGGTTTAGACATTAATGGCTGTGTGTTGAGTTATTTTGAGGGGACAGCAAATTTACACTGTTATACAAGCTGTACACTCACTACTTTACATTGTAGCAAAGTGTCATTTCTTCAGTGTTGTCACATGAAAAGATAGAAGAAAATATTTACAAAAATGTGGGGGTGTACTTACATTTGTGATATACTGTGTGTGTGTGTGTATATATATATATATATATATATATATATATATATATATATATATATATAATGTATTTATTTATTTTTTATTAAATTATCAAAATTCTTATTGTCGTTTTTTGTTATTTATTTTTATGCTTGGGTTTTTTATTTGGGTATTATAACAACAATAAACAGGAAGCAGCAATCGAAGAATTGAGAAATAACATAGGCTTCAGATTTTTTATCCTCCACAAGGTGGTGAATCTACGTGTTGTCAGTGGAACGCAGAGACAGGAAGTGATGTCACATATAAATAAGGAACTTCCGGGTGAGAGTTTAGGAGGAAGTAGAGAGGAGACATTGCTGGAACTGGCAGTAGAGGAGGTAATAAGATCTTAATTTCTATTTACACCCAGTAACCCCCCCCCCCGTCATGTTCCGTCCTCTTCCTCCATAGTCACTGTGATGTCTTTTATCTCCAGCAGATGATGATTCACACACAAAGATATATGTTTTGAGTTATATAAACTTTCAAACAGCCACTGGTTTATAGACCGAATATATCCTAAATAGGAATGGGCTCGGGCGTGTTCGAGATCCCACCTGCCCGGTCTCGCCAGGAAGCCGACACTGCACACAGTTAATCACAGGGAGTGAGACATTTCCCGATCTGTGCAGCTGCGAACCGGCAGGTGGGATCCCGAACACTCCCAAGCCCATTCCTAATCCTAAATATAGAACTGCCCCTCCAAAGCCTCTGGTTTATAGACCAGATACATCCTAAATATAGAACCATTTATCCAACTGTCCATCCAGAGCCTCTGGTTTATAGACCAGATACATCCTAAATATAGAACCATTTATCCAACTGTCCCTCCAAAGCCTCTGGTTTATAGACCTGATACATCCTAAATATAGAACCATTTATCAAACTGTCCATCCAGAGCCTCTGGTTTATAGACCAGATACATCCTAAATATAGAACCATTTATCCAACTGTCCATCCAGAGCCTCTGGTTTATAGACCAGATACATCCTAAATATAGAACCATTTATCCAACTGTCCCTCCAAAGCCTCTGGTTTATAGACCAGATACATCCTAAATATAGAACCATTTATCCAACGGTCCATCCAGAGCCTCTGGTTTATAGACCAGATACATCCTAAATATAGAACCATTTATCCAACTGTCCATCCAGAGCCTCTGGTTTATAGACCAGATACATCCTAAATATAGAACCATTTATCCAACTGTCCATCCAGAGCCTCTGGTTTATAGACCAGATACATCCTAAATATAGAACCATTTATCCAACTGTTCATCCAGAGGATCTGGTTTATAGACCGGATACATCCTAAATATAGAGCCATTTATCCAACTGTCCATCCAGAGCCTCTGGTTTATAGACCAGATACATCCTAAATATAGAACCATTTATCCAACTGTCCATCCAGAGCCTCTGGTTTATAGACAGGATACATCCTAAATATAGAGCCATTTATCCAACTGTCCATCCAGAGCCTCTGGTTTATAGACCGGATACATCCTAAATATAGAACCATTTATCCAACTGTCCATCCAGAGCCTCTGGTTTATAGACTAGATACATCCTAAATATAGAGCCATTTATCCAACTGTCCATCCAGAGCCTCTGGTTTATAGACCAGATACACCCTAAATATCGAACCATTTAACCAACTGTCCATCCAGAGCCTCTGGTTTATAGACCGGATACATCCTAAATATAGAAACCATTTAACCAGGCCTTCTGGCTTGGTTCACCCTCTGTCATGGGGGTCTCCCTTCGGGGGAGCCCCACCCCGTACTTGGATGGGTCTGTTTCGACCAGATGGACCAAGTGTAAGTTCCCCAGTCCCCGTTTGGAGCCTAACCCCCCTGGGGGATCAGGGCAAGGTCCTCTGATTTTAGAGGACTTGTGTACACCCGTCTGAACGTTTTTGTGTTTCACTCTTTAATGTGTGTGCACATTTTTTTGCCACTGGGTGAACTTTTTGAGTGTGTTCACACAAAAAACCTAGAAAATTCCTTGCATTATAATATTAATATTTGATATATTATTATGTATATGTTCAGGGGATTATGATTCGTGCATGATGTGGGGATTTGAGCACTGCTCATATGGGGTATTGAACCTCATCCTGAAGATCAGTTACGTGCTGACCAGAGAGGTGAGGAGTATTCTGGGAGGTCACATGACATCACTCTTATCTCTATTAATAAAAGAGACCTGACCGGAGAGGTGAGGAGGATTCTGGGAGGTCACATGACATCACTCTTATCTCTATTAATAAAACACAGACCTGACCGGAGAGGTGAGGAGGATTCTGGGAGGTCACATGACATCACTCTTATCTCTATTAATAAAACACAGACCTGACCGGAGAGGTGAGGAGGATTCTGGGAGGTCACATGACATCAATCTTATCTCTATTAATAAAACACAGACCTGACCGGAGAGGTGAGGAGGATTCTGGGAGGTCACATGACATCACTCTTATCTCTATTAATAAAATAGACCTGACCCGAGAGGTGAGGAGGATCCTGTGAACTCTGTAGTGATAAACGTGTCTCTCTTTTTATATAGGGTTTTAAAATAGTGAAAAAAAATATCTGGTGATCCATTAATATCTAGCAGTGGTCATCACAGGACATCACCAATCACAGTGCCTAACAACAGAAGTAACCAGTGCCAAGAAGATTCTAGATGTTACTAAAAGGGCTCTTGACCTGCTGACAGGAGAGGTGAGCGGTGCCGGGAATTCTGGGACATTATCCAGTAACAGACAAGGGATGTGTCTGGATGGTGACTGTATCATTGTGTGTGTCCGGTTCCTATAAGGTGTCAGGATGTCACTGTCTATTTCTCCATGGAGGAGTGGGAGTATTTAGAAGGACACAAGGATCTCTACAAGGACGTCATGATGGACAATCAGCCGCCCCTCACATCACCGGGTAAGAGGAGACTTTTATTGTAAAGGAGAGAGCAGTACGGAGGGTCCACCTAGATCCCCCATCATCTGTGTGTGTTTCTTACAGATAGATCCAGTAATGGGATCCCACCAGAGAGATGTCCCCGTCCTCTGGATTCCCGAAATTCCACACTAGAGGATCACAATTATGCACGCCATTATCAGGTTGGGGGGATGGAGCATCTAGAATATTAAAGGGGCTGTACAATGCAAGACAACGTGTTGATCCTTCAAGATATTTCCGTTATGGTCTCTTATCATTAAACCTTATATTTGACAGACATTTTCTTTGTTTTAGAGTGAAGATCTGATATATATAAAAGTAGAGGTTAAAGCAGAAGAAGAAGAGACGTATGTGAGGGGCATTCAGTCCTTGCAAGAGGGTGAGATGATGATGTCAGTTAAGGATGAGAAATCTTTTCACGTCATGTTAGAGAATCAGCCGCCCCTCACATCACCGGGTAAGAGGAGACTTTATTGTAAAGGAGAGAGCAGTACGGAGGGTCCACCTAGATCCCCCATCATCTGATAAACACATAGAAACAATGTATTCAGTCAGTGTGTGTGTTTCCTTCAGATGGATCCAGTAATGGGAACCCACCAGAGAGATGTCCCCGTCCTTTGTATTCCCGAAATTCCACACTGGAAGATCACAATTATGCACGCCATTATCAGGTTGGTGGGATGGAGCATCTAGAGTATTTAGGGACTGAACAATGCAAGACAAAGTGTTGATCCTTCAAGATATTTTCTTTGTGGTCTCGCATTATTAAACCTTATATTTGACAGACATTTTCTTTGTTTTTAGAGTGAAGATCTGATATATATAAAAGTAGAGGTTAAAGCAGAAGAAGAAGAGACGTATGTGAGGGGCATTCAGTCCTTGCAAGAGGGTGAGATGATGGTGTCAGTTAAAGATGAGAAATCTTTACAGGTCATGATGGACAATCAGCCGCCCCTCACATCACCGGGTAAGAGGAGACTTTATTGTAAAGGAGAGAGCAGTACGGAGGGTCCACCTAGATCCCCCATCATCTGATAAACACATAGAAACAATGTATTCAGTCAGTGTGTGTGTTTCCTACAGATGGATCCAGTAATGGGAACCCACCAGAGAGATGTCCCCGTCCTCTGTATTCCCGGGATTCCACACAGGAAGGTCACACCATCCCTCACCATCATCAGGTAGATGCGTCTAAGCTATGAGAGGACATTCTTCTATGTGACCTCCCGTTCCTTTTTAAAAATGCATTCCATCATCTTTGGGGTCTAGGGTGAAGAACCGAAAGCCATAAAAGTTGAGGTTAAAGAGGAAGAAGAAGAGAGGTTGGTGAGTGGAGATCAGCAGTCTATGGAGAAGGGGGAGATGATTATGGAACGTAAACGGGAGGAATCTTCTCTATATATAGGCACAAGTAAGTAATAGACACTAAATGTTGAAACCGTTTCCCATTTGTGTTTTTACATTGTTAAGCCTATGACAGGTAGGGATATTTTTATGGATATTGGTCCAACTTGGATAAATTAACCATGTGTCGTACCTGTGGGATACTTTTGGAAGATGGAAAGGACTGCGCCCTAGCCTAGCAGCTACCCTGCTGCTTATTGGACAGGGCTCTAGGCATGGGCAGTATTTAGATAAATATCAATAAATTCAAAGTGTTCTCTGATTGGACAAAGTAGAGATTGTGACATCACTGCCCCAGAACTTCATCTATGACACCACCCGCTTTTTTCAACATGAGCTGGATATGATATGTACAGCATGTAAAGGTCCATCTCTTTTTTCCTTAAACCCTAATTTTGCTCAATATAATGTCATGTTCCAAACAAATGAGGAACAGATTCTGTACACCATATGAAAGGTCCATCCCCATTCCTCAATTTAAGGTCGTGTTCTCAACAAATGAGGAGGAGATACTGTACACCATATGAAAGGTCCATCTCCATTCCTCAATGTAATGTCATGTTCCCAACAAATGAAGAGGAGATACTGTACACCATATGAAAGGTCCATCTCCATTCCTCAATGTAATGTCATGTTCCCAACAAATGAAGAGGAGATACTGTACACCATATGAACGGTCCATCTCCATTCCTCAATATAATGTCATGTTCCCAAGAAATGAGGAGATACTGTACATCATATGAAAGGTCCGTCTCCATTCCTCAATATAACGTCATGTTCCCAACAAATGAGGAGGAGATACTGTACACCATATGAAAGGTCCATCTCCGTTCCTCAATAGAACGTCATGTTCCCAACAAATGAGGAGGAGATACTGTACACCATATGAAAGGTCCATCTCCATTCCTCAATAGATCGTCATGTTCCCAACAAATGAGGAGGAGATACTGTACACCATATGAAAGGTCCATCTCCATTCCTCAATATAATGTCTTGTTCCCAACAAATGAGGAGGAGATACTGTACACCATATGAAAGGTCCATCTCCATTGCTCAATATAACCTCATGTTCTCAACAAAGGAGGAGGAGATACTGTACACCATATGAAAGGTCCATCTCCATTCCTCAATATACCGCCATGTTCCCAACAAATGAGGAGATACTGTACACCATATGAAAGGTCCATCTCCATTACCCAATATATCGTAACGTTCCCAACAAATGAGGTGGAGATACTGATGAAAGGTCCATCGTAAGTACGATATGTTGTCATGCCCCAAGAAATACACATCTCCATTCTGTCAGACCAATATCATTAATGCACAAACTCCGTCACCCAATATGGTTTGGATGTATTCTATCTGTGCACTCAATCACATACCAGAGCTCTGTACCGACACGTATGACTATTGAGTAGAAGACATGATGACTACTTCTATAATCTTCTAATATTTATTTTAAAACTTCTTTCCAACAGATGGGAACTATGCTCCTAATAGGAATATCTCAGAGGGACATCCTATTTTATCTCCAGATCACAATGCCGAAGATAACGGTATCACGCCATCTTCTCCAGGAGTAGATTCCGGTACTCATAATATATATCACAGACCTTACCATCTACCACCATCAATGGATCCATCTTATCCCGATGAATCTTCAGATACTACACAGACCATTCCTTCAGATATTCATATAAGACCTCAGAGTACAGATACAACAGATACTTCCCATCCCATGGAATCTTCTTCAGGCCATGGAAGAGTTCACATTGCTGATGGTCCTTTTTCACGTTCAGAGTCCGGGAAAGGTTTCACCCAAGCGGGAGACCTTCTTAACCTAAGTAGTCACAAGGTTGTGCGTCCTTTTTCCTGTTCCTTGTGTGGGAAATCTTTCTCCCAGAAAAGTGCGCTTGCTAGACACCATAAAAGCCACACAGGTGAGCGCCCCTATTCATGTTCAAAGTGCGGGAAATGTTTTGCCGAGAAAGGAAACCTCCTCATACACCAGAGAATTCACACCGGCGAGCGTCCTTATTCGTGTTCTCTGTGCGAGAAAAGTTACGGGGTGAAAAATTTGCTCGTGCTACACCAGAAAACTCACACTGGGGAGCGTCCTTTCTCCTGTTCGGAGTGCGGGAAAACTTTCGTCGAGAAAGGAAAACTTCTGATACACATGAGGAGCCACACTGGTGAGCGTCCCTATTCATGTCCAGACTGCGGGAAATGTTTTTCTGAGAAAGGCAACCTTCTTATACACCAGAGAATTCACACGGGGGAGCGTCCTTTTTCATGCTCGGAGTGTGGGAAATGTTTCGTTCTGAAAAATATACTTGTGAGACACCTTAAAATTCACACGGAGGAGCGCCCTTTCTCGTGTTTAGAGTGCGGGAAAAGCTTTATTGAAAAAGCAAAACTCCAGTTACACCAGAGAGGTCACACGGGCGAGCGCCCTTTTCCGTGTTCGGAGTGCGAGAAATGTTTCGCTGAGAAAGGAAAACTTCTTATACATCAGAGGGTTCACACGGGCGAGCGTCCTTATTCGTGTTCAGAGTGCGGGAAACGTTTTACTCAAAATGGAAGCCTTGTTAAACACCTGAGAATTCACTATCGGAAGGACGGTATTTCGTGAACAGAGTGCGGAAAATGTTTTAAACTTAGAGGTAATCGAATTAAATATCAGATTAAATATGCCTGCTGATCATTAGATAGGGGAAACTGTTTATTCCACGGAAAAATATTATAAAAATGACAAATGGAAATTAGCGCGGGCGAATCTCCATAAAACGAAACTAAAACTATACGGATGGCCAAGTTTGGTAGCTAACAGACGACGTTTTTTTCGTAGATCTGCTGCACATCATCGATCGCTTTAGAAGATGGACTTTTATTTTTTGATCCATTCACATGAATAAAATGGGATATATTTTTTACTTTCAATTATGAAAATATTTAAATTCAAGCTTTTGATTTATTATGTAATAATCATGAATCTTATTTTGTAAAATAAAACCACAAAGTTCTATACGAGGTTCTGTTCTGAGTCTCGCTTTTTTTTTTACAATTGACCATAATTCTTAGACCAGGGATAGGCAACCTTTCGGCGATTGAGATCTACATGGACAACATGGAGGAGAGCAAAGATCCCTGGGGGGTTGGGGGCGCTGAACCCTTTAAAAAACAACCCCCCGCTGTAGTGACCTGTACCTCCCACAAAACACTGTCCTCTGCCCTCCTTCACATCACTCCCCCCCCCCCACTGTAATGTCCCGTACTCTCCCAAAACAGTGTCCTCTGCCCCCCTTTACATCACTCCTCCCCCATTGTAATGTCCCGAACCCACACAAAACAGTGTCCTCTGCCCCCCTTTACATCACTTTCCCCACTGTAGTGTCCCGTACCCCCCCAAAACAGTGTCCTCTGCCCCCCTTCACATCACTCCCCCCATTGTAGTGTCCTCTGCCCCCCTTTACATCACTCCCTCCATTGTAGTGTCCCGTACCCCCCAAAACAGTGTCCTCTGCCCCCCTTTACATCACTGCCTCCCACTGTATTGTCTGATAACCCCCCCGCCAAAAAAACAGTGTCCTCTGCCCACCTTTACATCACCTTCCACCTACTGTAGTGTCCTTTACCCCCCTCCCCCCATACTACAAAATAGATTATGAAAGCTGCACAAATATGGACTCTTCACAGCATTGTCTCAATCGGGGTAACATGAGTGCACAATATAGTCTCCATAAGACTATCACAACACAGAGTGGAGCTGAGAATCTCTTGTAGGCAGGTGCAGTCTGTATAACCCACTGTAGGTGGCGCTCGACCCGAAAGTGGCAATGCAGAAAGGGGAAAGAAGTGATCAGGAACTTAGTTCCTCTATGACTTGACTTCTTGCGGTCACAGGGAGACAGCTGTCCAGAGTAGAAGATAGCCAGACAGATTGAGGTAGAGAGTTCCAGAGGCTGGGAAGAAGACCAGAAGATGAGCATGGGAGGGAGACAAGAGCTAGAGAGCAAGAGGCCTTGGGAAGAGCGGAGCGGACAGTTTGGGTGATATTTGGAGACAAGATTGGTGATGTAGATGGGGGGGGGGGCAGAGTTGTGAATGGCTTTTTATGTTGTTGTTAGGATTTTGAATTGAATTTTCTGGACGATCAGCAGCCAGTGATAGGATCAGCACTGAGTAGGGTTGCACCAATACCACGTTTTTAAGATCGAGTACAAGTACCGATACTTTTTTTCAAGTACTCGCCGATAGCGATTACCAATACTTTTTTTTAATGTCCTGTGACAGTGGCACTAATATGCAGCACTGATGATGCGTGGACTGTGTCAGTAGTTTTTATATTTACAATCTTATTGTTTACAATGTATGTATATATTTTTTTTTTCAATGGTTTTTTTTCGGGGGGGGGGGGGGGGGGGTTGGTGGAGTGGACGGTGCTTTTTTTTTTTTTTTTTTTTTACAATCTTAACTTTTAAATCTTTTTTCCATTTTTTTATATTATTATTATTATTTTTTTATCAGCCCTGTTGGAAATGACTTTGGTGAGATATACGGTGTCTAAACATACCCCTGACATCTCCCCTTTGAGACAGGGAAAGGGACAGAGGACACAGATTCCCCAGTCCCTTTCTCTGCAGCCTCAGCTGCACTGAAAACTAATGGAGAGGAGACAGAGGCTCCTCTCCATTCATAAACTAAGACATCGTAAACACAGTTTATGATGCTCATTTATGAAAGGACAGAGTCAGTGATCAGTGCATTCAGAAACTGAAGGGGCAGGTAAATTACATATGTACCGGCTCCTTCCTGCGCTCTCCATCCTGACAGATCCGGGACAGGGGGGACTTGAGGACACGGAGGGGGACTGGAGGAGCACAGAGAGGGGGACCGGAGGAGGACACAAGGGAGAGTCGATGGTTGGTGCCGTGGTGGAGGGAGTTAAAGCACCGATCTCCCTGTTTTGATTTAAAAAAAAAATCTGAAGGGGGGGGGGGGAGAAGTGGCTGTCAGCTGCTTTATTGAAATCTATACAGGGAGATTGGTGCTTGTAACTGCCCGCACCGCTGCACTGATCATCCCTGACTGCCCAGGTATCAAGTACAAGTACACTGAAGGACACTGAGCAGAGGCCAATCGAGCAAAAAAGCCCTGGCTACAACTGATTCCCCTGCAGCACAGCTAGAGGGAGGGAGCAGAGGAGAAACTGGCAGCACTGAAGGGACTCCTTACATTGGTGGTAAATAGAAAAGGCCCCCCATACATTGGTGGGAAAGGACTCCTTGAATTGGTAATCAGTAGAGAAGGGTTTCCGTGCATTAGTGGACAGTAGAGAAGGGATTCCTTGCATTGGTGGTCAGTAGAGAAGGGTCTCCTTGCATCGGTAGACAGTAGAGAAGGGACTCCTTACATTGGTCAGTAGAGAAGGGCCCCCTTACATTGGCAATCAGAAAAGAAGGGACTCCTTACATTGGTGGTCAGTAGAGAAGGGACTCCTTACACTGGTGGTCAGTAAAGAAGGGTCTCCTTACATTGGTAATCAGTAGAGAAGGGTTTCCTTGCATCGGTGGACAGTAGAGAAGGGACTCCTTACACTGGTGGTCAGTAGGGAAGGGTCTCTTTGCATCGGTGGACAGTAGAGAAGGGTCTCTGTGCATTGGTGGTCGGTAGAGAAAGGACTCCTGGCATTGGTGGTCAGTAGAGAAGGGACTCCTTACATTGGCAGTCAGAAGAGAAGGAGCTCCTTGCAGTGATGGTCAGTAGAGAAGGGCCCCCTTACATTGGTGGTCAGTAGAGAAGGGACCCCTTGCATTGGTGGTCAGTAGAGAAGGGTCTCTTTGCATCGGTGGACAGTAGAGAAGGGTCTCCTTGCATTGGTGGTCAGTAGAGAAGGGACTCCTTACATTGGTGGTCGGTAGAGAAAGGACTCCTTGCATTGGCGTTCAGTAGAGAAGGGACTCCTTACATTGGTGGTCAGTAGAGAAAATACTCCTTGCATTGGTGGTCAGAAGAGAAAAGACTCCTTGCATTGGTGGTCAGTAGAGAAAATACTCCTTGCATTGGTGGTCAGAAGAGAAAAGACTCCTTGCATTGGTGGTCAGTAGAGAAGGGACTCCTTACATTGGTGGTCAGTAGAGAAGGGGCTCCCTGCAGTGGTGGTCAGTAGAGAAGGGACCCCTTGCATTGGTGGTCAGTGGAGAAGGGACTCCTGGCATTGGTGGTCAGTAGAGAATGGACTGCTGGCATTGGAGGTCTGAATAGAAGGGACTCTTTGCATTGGTGGTCAGTAGAGAAGGGACTTGTTGCATTGGTGGTCAGTAGAGAATGGACTGCTGGCATTGGAGGTCTGTATAGAAGGCACTCTTTGCACTGGGGTTCAGTAGAGAAGGACACAACTTACATTGGTTGACAACAGAAACATCTTATGGTAATTATATTGTATCAGTCATTTTACATCTACTGATTCAGCTGATATCAAAATATGATGCATCTCTGGCAAGGACTTCTCCCTCCTGATCAATAATATTAATTACCTTTATTTCTGTCACAGCTTTGGGGTTGACTGAGAAGGAGGGCCAGAAAATAGTTTTGTTTTTTTTAGGTAGTTACCATAATTATCCTGGGCTCCTCGCAATGGTATAATGCTCACCCAAGTGTTCTGTTACGAGTCTGTGCTGCGGGGGGCTCAATGGAAAAGGACAAGTCAGGGGCTGTCCTGTGAGGGTAGAGCCGGAGACAACCTGGAGTATGGTGACACGGGGAGGGGGGGGGAGCCCAGGAATCTTACGGCAACTAAATAAAAAAAAAATTGTGTTCTGTATACTATACTATTTATATATACTATGCTTTTTTTTTTTTTAGTTTTGAAAATGTTTTTTCAGTTTATTTTTTTCACTCTTTAGTTTTTCTTATGTATGCATTTTAAAACAAGGCTCATCAAAAAAAAAAAAAATGAATTATGGTTTGGGTTTTACCTTGGGTGTTACATAAACAATAAAAGTAAAGAGTGGACCAAGAAACATTGGAGCTGATTCTACGTATTGTCGGTGGAACGCAGATATCGAGTAGAGACAGGAAGTGATGTCCGAGTATAAACAGGAAGTTCTGGGTGAGAGGTTAGTAGGGAGGAAGTAGAGAGGAGACATTGCTGGAACTGGCAGAAGAGGAGGTAATAAGATCTTATTTTATATTTACACCCAGTAACCCCCCCGTCATGTTCCGTCCTCTTCCTCCATAGTCACTGTGATGTCTTTTATCTCCAGCAGATGATGATTCACACGCAAAGATATATAATTAGAGTTATAAACTCTAAAAAAAAAATTCTTGTTCAGAGTTCAAATACATCCTAAATATAGAACCATTTATCCAACTGTCCATCCAGAGCCTCTGGTTTATAGACCGGATACATCCTAAATATAGAAACATTTATCCAACTTTTACTCCAGAGCCTCTGGTTTATAGACCAGATACATCCTAAATATAGAACCATTTATCCAACTGTCCATCCAGAGCCTCTGGTTTATAGACCAGATACATCCTAAATATAGAACTATTTATCCAACTGTCCATCCAGAGCCTCTGGTTTATAGAGCGGATACATCCTAAATATAGAGCCATTTATCCAACTGTCCATCCAGAGCCTCTGGTTTATAGACCGGATACATCCCAAATATAGAACCATTTATCCAACTGTCCATCCAGAGCATCTGGTTTATAGACCAGATACATCCTAAATATAGAACCATTTATCCAACTGTCCATCCAGAGCCTCTGGTTTATAGACTGGATACATCCTAAATATAGACCCATTTATCCAACTGTCCATCCAGAGCCTCTGGTTTATAGACCGGATACTTGCTAAATATAGAGCCATTTATCCAACTGTCCATCCAGAGCCTCTGGTTTATAGATCAGATACATCCTAAATATAGAACCATTTATGCAACTGTCCATCCAGAGCCTCTGGTTTATAGACCGGATACATCCTAAATATAGAATTATTTATCCAACTGTCCATCCAGAGCCTCTGGTTTATAGACCAGATTCATCCTAAATATAGAACTAATCATCCAACTGTCCATCCAGAGCCTCTGGTTTAAAGTACATACACTGCAAACCAGTGGCAGCTGGTGGTATATTTTTTTGGAGAGGGCGGCGAACAGTAAACCCACAGTCACACCCCACCTCCGGTTGGGTCACCCGCATACTGGGTGAATCCGGTATTCTCTATGAAACTAATATTTACCAGGTAGTACTTCCTTGTTAATATCACAAGCTTTTTGAGATGTCCATATTATGGAGGAACTCTGTGCAAACATTATTCCTCCCAGTACAGTGCAGATAATTCTCAGTTTGTTAATCATCTACAGAGAGAAGTGTCCTGTATGGATCACATGAGGATGGAGGAGGACCAGGGTCACTATGTCAAGAAGATACTAGACCTCATTATGGAGATCATCTACCTACTGACTGGAGAGGTGAGGAGGATTCTGGGAGGTCACATGACATCACTCTTATCTCTATTTATAAAACATCTGTGACTAAAGAATGATGGATTTTGAGAGTGTACAATAGTTACTGTCAACTTTTTAAAGGATTATGAAATGGTGAAGAAGGCTTCTGGTGGGCAATTGCCATACAACTATCAACATGGGACATCCCTCAGCAGTGTGCCTCCACCATATTTCCGGAAACCAAAGGAAAAACGCAAGCAAAAAATTATAGAAGCCGCCAAGAAGATGATGGAACTGCTGACAGGAGAGGTGAGCGGTGCCGGGAATTCTGGGACATTATCCAGTAACAGACAAGGGATGTGTCTGGATGGTGACTGTATCATTGTGTGTGTCAGGTTCCTATAAGGTGTCAGGATGTCACTGTCTATTTCTCCATGGAGGAGTGGGAGTATTTAGAAGGACACAAGGATCTCTACAAGGACGTCATGATGGAGAATCAGCCGCCCCTCACATCACCGGGTAAGAGGAGACTTTATTGTAAAGGAGAGAGCAGTACGGAGGGTCCACCTAGATCCCCCATCATCTGATAAACACATAGAAACAATGTATTCAGTCAGTGTGTGTGTTTCCTACAGATGGATCCAGTAATGGGAACCCACCAGAGAGATGTCCCCGTCCTCTGTATTCCCAGGATTCCACACAGAAAGGTCACACCACCCCTCATCATCATCAGGTAGGTGGGGAGAACGCAAAAGTTACCTAAACTGCAAGAGATTAAGTTCTTTTATTTATTATTTTGTTCTTGATGCTCACATCTAAAGATGTTACTTTCAAACATGAACTTTGTTTAGCATAATTTACAGGTAGATGTGAAGGTTGAGGTTAAAGAAGAAGAAGAAGAGAAGCATGTGAGGGCTGATCATCAGCATACGGAAAAGGCTGGGGTGATGGCGACAGTTAAAGAAGAGAAACCTCTAGATATCAATACAGGTAAATAACCATCATTACATGCAAACTTATATTGGTGTAAGATACACTACTGATTGCCTAAAGTAATTCTTAATTAATTAACACAATCCTTTTGTTTAGCTGTTGTATTGTCTCTTTTCTGTTGTCATGTCATGTTCCCAACAAATGAGGAGGAGGTACTGTACATCATAAGAAAGCTCCATCTCCATTCCTCAATATAACGTCATGTTCCCAACAAATGAGGAGGAGATACTGTACACCATATGAAAAGTTCCATCTCCATCCCTCAATATAACGTCATGTTCCCAACAAATGAGGAGGAGGTACTGTACACCATATGAAAAGTTCCATCTTCATCCCTTAATATAACGTCATGTTCCCAACAAATGAGGTGGAGATACTGTACACCATATAAAAGGTCCATCTCCATCCCTCAATATAACGTCATGTTCCCAACAAATGAGGTGGAGATACTGTACACCATATAAAAGGTCCATTTCCGTTCCTCAGTATAACGTCATGTTCCCAAAAAATGAGGAGGAGATACTGTACACCATATGAAAGGTCCATCTCCATTCCTCAATATAACGTCATGTTCCCAACAAATGAGGAGGAGATACTGTACACCATATGAAAGGTCCATCTCCATTCCTCAATATAACGTCATGTTCCCAACAAATGAGGAGGAGATACTGTACACCATATGAAAGGTCCATCTCCATTCCTCAATATAACGTCATGTTCCCAACAAATGAGGAGGAGATACTGTACACCATATGAAAGGTCCATCTCCATTCCTTAATAGTGTCATGTTCCCAGCAGATACTGTACACCAGTGTTTCTCAACTCCAGTCCTCAAGGCGCCCCAACAGGTTATGTTTTCAGGCTTCCCATTATTTCGCACAGGTGATTTGATTCATTTCACTGCCTTAGTAATTACCACAGCCGTTTCATCTGAGGGAAATCCCAAAAACATGACCTGTTGGGGTGCCTTGAGGACTGGAGTTGAGAAACACTGCTGTACACCATACTGGTGGTCCATCTCCGTTCCTCAAAATAACATTGTGTTCCCAACAAATGAGGAGGAGATACTGTACACCATATGAAAGGTCCATCTCCATTCCTCAATGGAACATCATGTTCCTGACAAATGAGGAGGACATACTGTACACCATATGAAAGGTCCATCTCCATTCCTCAATGGAACATCATGTTCCCAAGAAATGAGAGGGAGATACTGTACACCATATGAAAGGTCCATCCCCATTCCTCGATATAATGTCATGTTCCCAACAAAGGAGGAGGAGGAGATACTGTTCATCATATGAAAGGTCCATGTCCATTCCTCAATATAACGTCATGTTCCCAACAAATGAGGAGGAGATACTGTACACCATATGAAAGGTCCATCTCCATTCCTCAATATAATGTCATGTTCCCAACCAATGAGGAGGAGATACTGTACACCATATGAAAGGTCCATCTCCATTCCTCAATATAACGTCATGTTCCCAACAAATGAGGAGGAGATACTGTACACCATATGAAAGGTCCATCTCCATTCCTCAATATAATGTCATGTTCCCAACAAAGGAGGAGGAGATACTGTTCATCATATGAAAGGTCCATGTCCATTCCTCAATATAACGTCATGTTCCCAACAAATGAGGAGGAGATACTGTACATCATATGAAAGGTCCTTCTCCATTCCTCAATATAACGTCATGTTCCCAACAAATGAGGAGGAGATACTGTACATCATATGAAAGGTCCATCTCCATTCCTCAATATAATGTCATGTTCCCAACAAATGAGGTGGAGATACTGTACACCATATGAAAGGTCCATCTCCATTCCTCAATATAACGTCATGTTCCCAACAAATGAGGAGGAGATACTGTACACCATATGAAAGGTCGACCCTGGTTCCTCAAAATAACAACATGTGCCCAACAAATGAGGAGGAGATACTGTACACCATATGAAAGGTCCTTCTCCATTCCTCAATATAACGTCATGTTCCCAACAAATGAGGAGGAGATACTGTACATCATATGAAAGGTCCATCTCCATTCCTCAATATAATGTCATGTTCCCAACAAATGAGGTGGAGATACTGTACACCATATGAAAGGTCCATCTCCATTCCTCAATATAACGTCATGTTCCCAACAAATGAGGAGAAGATACTGTACACCATATGAAAGGTCGACCCTGGTTCCTCAAAATAACAACATGTGCCCAACAAATGAGGAGGAGATACTGTACACCATATAAAAGGTCCATCTCCATTCCTCAATATAATTTGATCAGATTTTTTTCTCCCTATATTAGTGTTATAAATGTGATAGATCAACATACATGAATCCTGACTGCAAAATATGAGAAATGTAACATTTTATAAACTACTTTACCAACAGATGGACATGATGTCCTCAATACCTCAGAGAAGCATTCTATCTTAACTCCAGAGCTTAAAGCAGAAGATAATGGTATTACTCAATGTTCTGCAGGAGAAAACCCCGATATTCGGAATCTATGTTATACACTTTCCTGTTTGGATAGATTAATGGATCCTTCCAATCATGACCAATCTTCCGAGATATCACATCCACATTATGGTGCTAATAAAATAGCTGATATAGATAATCCTCAGAAATCTCCTACTGTTACACATAAGGGTGATGAGATATTTCGATGCCCTGAGTACAACAAATGTGTTAGGAAGAAGACAACTCCTCTTCCACGAACAGTTGATGGGAAATCTTTAAAAAGTAATGAACACCAAGAAAGTCAGACTGATGAGGGCTCTTTTCCCTGTCCTGAGTGCGGGAAATGTTTCACTCAGAAGGAAGACCTTCTTTCCCACCAGGAAACCCATGTAGACAATCGCCCTTTTCCATGCTCGGAGTGTGACAAACGTTTTCTGCATAAAAAAAGCCTGAATGCCCATTTCAAGCTGCACTCTGGCAAAAAGATCTCTTGTCCCGAATGTGGGAAATGTTTCATACAGAAAAGCCAACTGGTTTATCATCGGAGATATCACACCGGAGAGCGCCCTTTCTCCTGCTCAGAGTGCGGGAAATGTTTTGTACAGAAGAGTCACCTCTCGAGTCACCAGAGATTCCACACCGGAGTGTGTCCTTTTTCCTGTTCGGATTGCGGGAAACGCTTCATGAAGAACGCCGACCTTCGTAAACACCAGATAAGACACTCAGAAGAGCGTCCTTTTCCTTGTCCCGACTGCAAGAAATGTTTCAAAGATAAATTTGACCTCCTTAAGCACAGTGTGGTTCACAGAGGCGAACGTCCTTTCTCGTGCTCAGAGTGCGGAAAAAGTTTCACTCGGAAAGGAGACCTTCGTAAACACCAGACAGTTCACACAGACAGTCGTTCTTTTCCATGTCCAGAGTGCGAAAGGTGTTTTTTCCGCAAAGAAAACCTCCTGAAACACCAGAAAATTCACACCGGGGAGCGTGCTCATTCCTGTCCTGAGTGCGGGAAAAGTTTCATTTGGAAAAAAGATTTTCTTAAACATCAGACAGTTCACACTGGTAAGCTTCCTTTCTCCTGTTCAGAGTGCGGAAAATGCTTTTTTCGCAAAGATAATTTCCTTAGGCACCAAAAAATTCACACAGGCGAGGTTCCTTATTTATGTTCAGAGTGCGGGAGGTGTTTCACACAGAAAGCAGTTCTTCTCAAACACCAAAGAATTCACACGGGCGAGCGTCCTTTCTCTTGTATGGAGTGCGGGAAATGTTTCATTCAGAAATGGGACCTTCTTACGCACCAGAGAAGTCACACAGGGGAGCGCCCTTACTCTTGTTCAGAGTGTGGGAAATGTTTCTCCCGGAAGGGAAACCTTCTTACACATCAGAGACGCCACTCTCGGAAGGGCCCCTTTTCATGCTCGGAGTGCCAGAAAAGTTTTAAACATATAGGAAATCTATATAGACATCAGAGGGTACACACAGCTGCTGATTTTGTTGAGGACTGTTCAAAGAACGAAAAAAATGGATTGGAAAGAAAACTGGTGGGCTGAGGCTGCCGTTGGCTTCTTCTTTCCTTGGAGACTCCAGTGGTGAGATCTGACTTCTACACTTCCTGTCTTTCTTCATTTCCACATCGGGGTGTCCTCGTTTTCTTCTTTTTCTTGGAGACTCCAGTGGTGAGATCTGACATCTACAGTTCCTGGCTCTCTTTTCGCTCACATCGGGGTGTCCTTGTTTTCTTCTTTTTCTTGGAGACCCCAGTAGTGAGATCTGACTTCTACACTTCCGGGTTCTCCTCTCACCCACATCGGGGTGTCCTCATTTTCTTCTTTTTCTTGGAGACTCCAGTGGTGAGATCTGACATCTACAGTTCCTGGCTCTCTTTTCACCCACATCGGGGTGTTCTCATTTTCTTCCTGTCCTTGGAGACTTCAGTGGTGAAATATGACTTTTACACTTTCTGGTTCTCTTCTCTTCCACATCGGGCTGTCCTCATTTTCTTCTTTTTTTCTTGGAGACTTCAATGGTGAGATCTGACTTCTACACTTCCAGGTTCTCCTCTCACCCACATCGGGGTGTCCTCATTTTCTTATTTTCCTTGGAGACTTCAGTGGTGAGATCTGACATCTACAGTTCCTGGCTCTCTTTTCGCTCACATCGGGGTGTCCTTGTTTTCTTCTTTTTCTTGGAGACCCCAGTAGTGAGATCTGACTTCTACACTTCCGGGTTCTCCTCTCACCCACATCGGGGTGTCCTCATTTTCTTCTTTTTCTTGGAGACTCCAGTGGTGAGATCTGACATCTACAGTTCCTGGCTCTCTTTTCACCCACATCGGGGTGTTCTCATTTTCTTCCTGTCCTTGGAGACTTCAGTGGTGAAATATGACTTTTACACTTTCTGGTTCTCTTCTCTTCCACATCGGGCTGTCCTCATTTTCTTCTTTTTTTCTTGGAGACTTCAATGGTGAGATCTGACTTCTACACTTCCAGGTTCTCCTCTCACCCACATCGGGGTGTCCTCATTTTCTTATTTTCCTTGGAGACTTCAGTGGTGAGATCTGACTTCTACACTTCCTGGTTTTCCTCTCTTCCACATCGGGGTGTCCTCTTTTTCTTCTTTTTCTTGGAGACTCCAGTGGTGAGATCTGACATCTACAGTTCCTGGCTCTCTTTTCACCCACATCGGGGTGTTCTCATTAACTTCCTGTCCTTGGAGACTTCAGTGGTGAGATCTGACTTTTACACTTTCTGGTTCTCTTCCACATTGGGGTGTTCTCATTTTCTTCCTGTCCTTGGAGACTTCAGTGGTGTGATCTGACTTCTACACTTCCTGATTCTCTTCTCACCCACATCGGGGTGTCCTCATTTTTTTCTTTTCCTTGGAGACTTCAATGGTGAGATCTGACTTCTATACTTCCTGGTGCTCTTCTCTTCCACATCGGGGTGTCCTCATTTTCTTCTTTTTCTTTGGAGACTCCAGTGGTGTGATCTGACATCTACAGTTCCTGGCTCGCTTTTCGCTCACATCGGGGTGTCCTCGTTTTCTTGGAGACCCCAGTGGTGAGATCTGACTTCTACACTTCCGGGTTCTCCTCTCACCCACATCGGGGTGTCCTCATTTTCTTATTTTTTTCTTGGAGACTTCAGTGGTGAGATCCAACTTCTACACTTCCAGGTTCTCCTCTCACCCACATCGGGGTGTCCTCATTTTCTTCTTTTCCTTGGAGACTCCAGTGGTGTGATCTGACTTCTACACTTCCTGGTTCTCCTCTCACCCACATCAGGGTGTCTTCATTTTCTTCATTTCCTTGGAGATTTCAGTGGAGAGATCTGACTTCTACACTTCCTGGTTTTCTTCTCTTCCACATCGGGGTGTCCTCATTTTCTTCTTTTCTTTGGAGACTCCGGTGGTGTGATCTGACTTCCACACTTCCTGGTTCTCTTCCCACCCACATTGCAGTGTCCTCATTTTCTTCTTTTTGCATTTCTAACCACTTGAATGTTAGGCTTTTTCTGGCACTTTTTGTTTACAAGTTTAAATCGGAATTGTTTGCTAGAAAATTACTCATAACCCCCCAAAAATGCTGCGGCCGAAACGCGTTAGCTCATATGGACTCTGTCATTGCTGGTGCGCTTTATTAAAGTTAACTAAGGTAGACGCATTGAGTGGCTGGCTTTTTGTTTAATTGCAAACCCCAAACATTATACTTTTTTTTTTTTGCCTAGGGAATAAAATGTTTATTTTTTTACATGGTATTTGCGCAGCGGTTTTACAAACGCATTTTTTTGGGGGTGAAAAAAAATACACTTTAATGAATTAAAGAAAAAAACGAAACACATTGGTTACCCCAATTTTTTTGTATAACGTGAAAGATGATGTTATGCCGAGTAAATAGATACCTAACATGTCACGCTTTAAAATTGCGCACGCTCGTGGAATGGCGACAAACGACGGTACTTAAAAATCCCCATAGGCGACGCTTTAAACGCTATTACAGGTTACCTGATTAGAGTTACAGAGGAGGTCTAGCGCTAGAATTATTGCTCTCGCTCTAACTTTCATGGTGACACCTCGCATGTGTGGTTCAAATACTGTTTACATAGGCGCGCACGAATTACGAGCAAAAGATCAAAAAACTCATAAAGATAACACTTCCGTAACACCACCAGCCTCGGATTCTCCACGGGAGGGAGGCTGAAGTAGCTGGCTTTCTATCGTCCAGCTAATGCGTAATCCTTAATAAATCTGATGCATTTTATTATTATACAAGATCTGATTTAGATTCAAAGTTTGAATTATTGTGTGTTATTTATACAAATTTCCTAAAATAAATAATAATTATAATAATAAATTTCTACACTTTACAATATCCTGAGTCTTCGTCCTTTTCTTTTTTTTTTCTTCCAATTTCTACAATAATATATTTGAATACTTTATTTAATTTGACCAGTTTACAGGGTAAATACTACATCTTGCGACAACAAACTATTAGTCCAGCGATACATAGGCCAAAAACATTTAACCACATACAGACCGGAAGATATTCCCCCTTTAATGATCATGGCTTTTTTTTGCGATACGGCGTTGCGTGGCTTTAACTGACAATTGCGCGGTCGTGCGACCCAAACAAAATTGACGTCCTTTTTTTCCCATAAAGGGAGCTTTCTTTTGGTGGTATTTGATCGCCTCCGCGATTTTTATTTTTTGCACTATAAATAAAAAAGATTGACAATTTTGAAAAAAAAATTTACTTTTTGCTATAATAAATATCCAAAAAAAAAAATATTTAAAAATTAAAAATTTCTTCATCAGACAATTTTGAAAAAAAAGCAATATTTTTTACTTTTTGCTGTAATAAATATCCCCAAAAAATATATAAAAAAAAACAAATTTCTTTTTCAGTTTAGGCAAATATGTATTCTCCATATTTTTGATAAAAAAAAAAAACATATCGCAAAAAGCGTATATTGATTGGTTTGCGCAAAAGTTATAGCGTCTACAAAATAGGGGATAGATTTATGGCATTTTTTTTACTAACCACTTTGCCCCCTTCCTGACCAGAGCACTTTTTGCGATTTGTCACTGCGTCGCTTTAACTGACAATTGCGCGGTCGTGTGACGTTGCAAACAAAATTGATGTCCTTTTTTCCCCACAAATAGAGCTTTCTTTTGGTGGTATTTGATCGCCTCTGCGGTTTTTATTTTTTGCGATATAAACAAAAAAAAGAGCGTCAATTTTGAAAAAAAACCCCACAATATTTTGTACTTTTTGCTATAATAAATAACCCCATTTTTTTTAAAAGAAAGCTAATTTTTTTTTTCTCAGTTTAGGCCGATACGTATTCTTCTACATATTTTTGGTAAAAAAAAAAAAAGCAATAAACGTATATTGATTGGTTTGCGCAAAAGTTATAGTGTCTACAAAATAGGGGATAGTTTTACGGCATTTTTATTAATATTTTTTTTTTACTAGTAATGGCGGCGATCAGCGATTTTTATCATGACTGCGACATTATGGGGGACACATCAGACACTTTTGACACTATTTTGGGATCATTGTCATTTATACAGCGATCACCGCTATAAAAATGCACTGATTATTGTGTAAATGACACTGGCAGGGAACACTAAGGGGCGATCAAAGGGTTTAAGTGTGTCCAAGGGAGTGATTGTAACTGTGGGGGGGGGGGGATGGGCTACCACTGACATGACAGTGATCACTGCTCCCGATGACAGAGAGCAGTAGATCTTTGTCATATCGCTAGGCAAAACAGGGAAATGCCTTGTTTACATAGGCGTCTCCCCGTTATGGCGCTCCGTGTCACGATCGCGGGCCCCCGGCGGCCATCGACTCCGCGGGACCTGCAGGCACGGTCGCGGAGTACGCGGCGGGCAGGGCCATACCCTCTGCAGGAACGACAAACTGATTCCAAAGCCCCCAGGTCTTATGCCCTGTACATACGATTGGATTTTCCGATGGAAAATGTGTGATAGGACCTCGTTGTCGGAAATTCTGATCGTGTGTGGACTCCACCACACATTTTCCATAGGAATTTCCGACACACAAAGTTTGAGAGCAGGCTATAAAATTTTCCGACAACAAAATCCGTTGTCGGAATTCCGATCGTGTGTGCACAAATCCGACACACAAAGTGCCACGCATGCTCAGAATAAATTAAGAGACGAAAGCTATTGGCTACTGCCCCGTTTATAGTCCCGAAGTACGTGTTTTACGTCACCGCGTTCAGAACGATCAGATTTTCCGACAACTTTGTCCGACCGTGTGTATGCAAGACAAGTTTGAGCCAACATCCGTCAGAAATAATCCATGGATTTTGTTGTCTAAGGCTATGTTTCCACTAGTGCGACTTTTCATGCGACTTGGGACTGAAAAGTCGCATGACAAATTGTGCCCCATGATTTCCAATGAGTACCGTTCATATATGTGCGACTTCAAGTCGCAGCGACTTCAAAGTAGTCCCTGCACTACTTTGGTCCCACTTTGATGCGACTTGTGGTCCATAGACACAGGCATTGCTTCAAATCGCGGTAAAAAGTCGCGGTAAAATCGCGGTAAAAAATCGCGGCAAAATCTCGCGACTTTGGGGACGCAATAGTGGAAACATAGCCTGAATTTCTGATCAATGTCCAACCGTGTGTAAGGGGCATTAGAGTATTTTTCCTGTTGACCTTGCGCAGTGAGCATTAGATCTTCCATTTGATTGATATCCTCTATCCTCTTTAGCCAACCCACTATAGATGGCGGTGTTTGTTTCTTCCAGTAGAGTGGGATGCAGGACTGTTTGGCATTCAGGAGGTGACGCACAATGGATTTTTTAATAAAGTGAAATGGTGGATACATAGCAGGAAGAAGGTCGGATCATCAGGAATTTTGTGTTTGTTGAATTTTTGAGTGATTTGCCTGACTGTGGTCCAGAAGTGGGGTAACTGAGGGCATGACCAAAAACTGAAAATTTAATTCAAATACTTATCGTAATTTTCCTTTCCTTAAGAGCTCCATAGCAGCACAGCTGGGTATAGGCTCTGCCCCCCCCCCCACCCCCCCATGCCTCCAGGACTTAACTCATATAAATTTGAGCCCACCTACAGCCTCGGCATTCTGTAATTAGTCCTACCAAGCTTGGTGGGATCTGTGCTGCCATGGAAAACAGAAAATTGAATTCAAACACTTACCATAATTTTCCTTTCCTGATGAGCTCCATGGCAGCACAGATCCCACCCAGCTTGGTAGGACTAGTTACAGAACACAGAGGCTGTAGGTGGGCTCAAATTTATATGAGTTCAGTCCTGGAGGCATGGGGGGGGGGGTGGAGCCTATATCCAGCTGTGCTGACATGGAGCAGTCAGGAAATTTATGGAGCAGAGTTCCTCTGCCCCCTTGGCGTCTCCAGCAAAGATCAGCTGTGGCGGGGAAAAAATATATGGAGCAGAGTTCCTCTGTCTCCCTTGGCATCTCCAGCAAAGATCAGCTGTAGGGTGATAAAAATATATGGAGCAGAGTTCCTCTGTCCCCCTTGGCATCTCCAGCAAAGATCAGCTGTGGCGGGATAAAAATATATGGAGCAGAGTTCCTCTGTCCCCCTTGGCATCTCCAGCAAAGATCAACTGTGGCGGGATAAAAATATATGGAGCAGAGTTCCTCTGTCTCTCTTGGCATCTCCAACAGAGATCATCCGTGGCGGGATAAAAATATATGGAGCAGAGTTCTTCTGTCCCCCTTGGCATCTCCAGCAGAGATCAGCCGTGGTGGGATAAAAATATATGGAGCAGAGTTCTTCTGTCCCCCTTGGCATCTCCAGCAGAGATCAGCCGTGGTGGGATAAAAATATATGGAGCAGAGTTCCTCTGTCTCTCTTGGCATCTCCAACAGAGATCATCCGTGGCGGGATAAAAATATATGGAGCCAAGTTCTTCTGTCCCCCTTGGCACTCCCAGCAAAGATCAGCTGTAGGGTGATAAAAATATATGGAGCAGAGTTCCTCTGTCCCCCTTGGCATCTCCAGCAAAGATCAGCTGTGGCGGGATAAAAATATATGGAGCAGAGTTCCTCTGTCCCCCTTGGCATCTCCAGCAAAGATCAACTGTGGCGGGATAAAAATATATGGAGCAGAGTTCCTCTGTCTCTCTTGGCATCTCTAACAGAGATCATCCGTGGCGGGATAAAAATATATGGAGCAGAGTTCTTCTGTCCCCCTTGGCATCTCCAGCAAAGATCAGCTGTGGCGGGATAAAAATGTATGGAGCCAAGTTCTTCTGTCCCCCTTGGCACTCCCAGCAAAGATCAGCTGTAGGGTGATAAAAATATATGGAGCAGAGTTCCTCTGTCCCCCTTGGCATCTCCAGCAAACATCAGCTGTGGCGGGATAAAAATGTATGGAGCCAAGTTCTTCTGTCCCCCCTTGGCATCAGTGGCGTCTCCAGCTTTCATATTTAGGGGGGGCACATGGGTGGATCAGGACAAAAGTAGGGGGGCAATTATAAAATGCAATGCCCTTTACTACGATCCCACAACGGCCCTTTCACATGTTCTGCAGTGAGCTCCCTTCCTACTGTATTGGGCCCCCCCCCCCCCCAGGGTGGCAGAAAACAAGAGATATATGTCACCAGCATACCAAGAAAATCTAAGAGTTCAAAGCAGTGGGAGTACTATCAGGGTTGCAAAGGTTGTCTTGCCAACGGGCCCTGGTGTTCTGCCACGGTGGGGTTCCCCAGCCTCCTCTTGCTGTACTGCCCCTGCTATTGACAGCGCTGGTCTGGCATCTCTTGGAATTTACAGGCTGGTTCTCCTGTCCTAAGGACGGGAGAAATCAGTCTGTTTTTTCAGTAACTGAGAGTCCTGGTGGAGTCCTCCCTGCAACTCGCTCTTCTCACTGCCAATGAGGATGCAGGGAAAGGAGCAGATCGGGCGGCCGTGGTTGTGTGAGCGCTCGCATTATGCAGTGTCAGCGAGCAGAGGGAGGGGGGAGGAATCATCATTTTTTACAAAAAGGCAATTTTTTTTTTTAATTGGGTGGGGCACATGGTGGGGCACAGCATAATGTTGGGGGGGGGTGTCAGGGCCCCCTCTGGCCCCCCCTAGGGACGCCATTGTTGGCATCTCCAGCAAAGATCAGCTGTGACGGGATAAAAATATATGGAGCAGAGTTCCTCCCTCCCCCTTGGCATCTCCACCAAAGATCAGCTGTGGCGGGATAATATCTGTGTAGTAGGTGGGGGCGTAAGGTCGTAAGTTTATAATTGTTCAGCTTGGATTTTCGTACAGACTGATGATTTCAAGGAGAATCTGAGGATGTACTGCAGTTGGGTAGGCGTAAATGTACGCTTCAATTCCTGTTCCCATTTGTCTATGAATGGTAATTGTGGTTGTTCAGCTGGGGGCAGTTTAAGAGGTTGTATATTTTAGATAGGACACGTGGGAAGGACTGTCTTCATCTGAGCAGTATTCTTCCCAGGTTGTCAGAGAGCGGTCAAAACGCTGAGGGTGTGGTAAAGGGTTGAAAAAATGTCGTAATTGGAGAGCAGCCCAAAAGGTAAGTTTAAAGGCCTCATCAACATTTCCAAGGAGGGCCACTGCCCCGCTGTTATGAAATGGGGTGCCCCAGTCCGACCCTCCTGCTCTAAGGTCCTGGACAGATGGGGATCAAGACCCGGGAGGGAACTGTGGGCTCCCTATTATAGAGAACAGGAGGGAATATCCAGGGTGGAGAGGGAAGTCTGTGTGCAGACCAGCGAGCTTACTCGAAGAGTGCGATCTGTGATTTTTAGCGGGACTGCGACATTGCGGCGGACAGATCGGACACTTTTGACACTTTTTTTGGGACCATTGACATTTATAGAGCAATCAGTACTATAAGAAATGCACTGATTACTGTGTAAATGTCACTGGCAGGGAAGGGGTTAACACTAGGGGGCGATCAAGGGGTTAAATGTGTTCCCTGGGAGGCGTTTATAACTGTGGGGGGAGATGGGACTGACTGGAGGAGGAGAGAGAGATCTCTGTTCCTAATCACTAGGAACAGCTGTTACTTCAGGAGTTCTCATCTTCAAGCTCCTCTCTTGAGATTAGCGGAAGGGAGATGTCACTCAGCTCACCTCATAGCTATTACCTCAGGAGTTCCCCCCCTTCAAGCTCCCCTCTTGGGATTGGCGGTGGGGAGATGTCACTCATCTCACCTCACAGCTGTTACCTCAGGAGTTTCCACCTTCTTTCTCCTCTTCTGGGATTGGCGGGGGGGGGGGGGTTGATGTCAATTCACAGTTGTTACTTCAGGAGTTCCCGCCTTCAAGCTCCTCTCTTGAGATTGGCTGGGGGAAGATGCCACTAAGTTCATGGCTGTTATCTCAAGGGTTCCCACCTTCAAGCTCCCCTCTTGGGATTGGCGGTGGGGAGATGTCACACAGCTCACCTCACAACTGTTACCTCAGAAGTTCCCGCCTTCCTTCTCCTCTTCTTGGATTGGCTGGGGGGGCGTCAGTTCATGGTTGTTACCTCAGGAGTTCCCGCCTTCAGGCTCCTCTCTTGAGATTGGCTGGAGAGAAGATACCAATCAGTTCACGGCTGTTACCTCAGAAGTTGCCGCCTTCAAGATCCTCATTTGGGATTGACTGGAGGGAGACGTCACTCCGCTCACCTCACAGCTATTACCTCAGAAGTTCCCACCTTCCTTCTCCTCTTCTAGGATTTGCCTAATAGGGGGGGGGGGGGTGGAAATGTCAATGCACACTTGTTACTTCAGGAGTTTCCACCTTCAAGCTCCTCTCTTGGGATTGGGATTGGCTGGAGGAGGATACCACTCAGTTCATGGCTGTTACCTCAGGAGTTCCCGCTTCCCAGCTCCTCTCTTGGGATCGGCGGTAGGGAGATGTCACTCACCTCACCTCTCAGCTGTTACCTAAGGATTTCCCACCTTCTTCTCCTCTTCTGGGATTGGCTGGAGGAAGATACCACTCAGTTCATGGCTGTTACCTCAGGAGTTCCCGCCTTCAAGCTCCTCTCTTGAGATTGGCTGGAGGAAGATACCACTCATTTCATGGCTGTTACCTCAGGAGTTCCCGCTTTCCAGCTCCTCTCTTGGGATTGGCTGAAGAGAGATGTCGCTCAGCTCACCTCACAGCTGTTACCTCAGGAGTTCCCGCCTTCTTTCTCCTCTTCTAGGATTGGCCGGCCGGGGGGTGTCATTTCATGGTTGTTACCTCAGGAGTTCCCGCCTTCAAGCTCCTCTCTTGAGATTGGCTGGAGGAAGATACCACTCAGTTCATGGTTGTTACTTCAGGAGTTCCCGCCTTCAAGCTCCTCTCTTGAGATTGCAACAAAAGAGAGATTCGCCCTTGGGACTTTAAATGAGGTGGGCACCATTTGGCCAAAAAGCATCATAACAGTAATTGAAGTGTTTGAAGTATAAAGTATATGCGTTAAAAAAATAGGAAAAGGTCTGGTGTCACCGGCAACCCACCTCCATCCCTGTAGTATGCAACAAAAGAGAGATTCGCCCTTGGGACTTTAAAAAAAGCATCATAACAGTAATTGAAGTATTTGAAGTATAAAGTATATGCGTTTATTAAAGTAAAAATCATGCATACATTAGTATCATCAGCAATGGCCAATTGTAGAATAGCATACATATGAATTGAACAATAGGTACATAAATGAGTAACAGACATGTAATACATGGGTAATACATGGGCATCTAATGTACCCTAGGAGTAAAAAACATGTGATACACGGGCATCTAAGGTAACACGTTTCGTGAGACCCAGCTCGCTCTTCAGGGGTTGATGCGTGTATGGATGTACCTAAGGTGGAAGAATATAAATGGGTAGATGGTATAATAATGATAAAGTAGTTGCAGAGCGTGGGAGCCATGATGTAGGAGCCCATATTCACCACTAAATGAGGCCAAAAGGGCAGGTGTGCATTTCCCAGAGGCGGCAGCAGGTGTCTTACCCGGTAGCTGAGGAGGCGGGGCCAAACGGGACCCCAGTGGGGAAAACCAGAGGACAGGGATGGTGCGCATGTGCTGGCAATTCCCTGCCATTTTCCTTTCCCCCTTCAGTCTCCTATGTCCTTACTATCTTTGGCTCAGACTCTCTATTCATACAGAGACATATACATATCATTGGTACTTAATGCATTATTATACTTATTTATGCCTACAGCTTTCATTACACATGGACCTAGTGAGATTCTTGGGGACACACTCTCACATGCGCACCAGGCCTGTCCTCTGGTTTGCCCCACTGGGGTCCCGTTTGGCTCCGCCTCCTCAGCTCCCGGGTAAGACACTTGCTGCCGCCTCTGGGAAACGCACACCTGCCGTTTTGGCCTCATTTAGTGGTGAGTATGGGCTCCTACATCATGGCTCCCACGCTCTGCAACTACTTTATCATTATTATACCATCTACCCATTTATATGCTTCCATCTTAGGTACATCCGTACACGCATCAACCCCTGAAGAGCGAGCTGGGTCTCACGAAACGCGTCGGGTACCTTAGATGCCCATGTATCACATGTTTTTTTACTCCTAGGGTACATTAGATGCCCATGTATTACATGTCTGTTACTCATTTATGTACCTATTGTTCAATTCATATGTATGCTATTCTACAATTGACCATTGCTGATGATACTAATGTATGCATGATTTTTACTTGAATAAACGCATATACTTTATACTTCAAATACTTCAATTACTGTTATGATGCTTTTTTTAAAGTCCCAAGGGCGAATCTCTCTTTTGTTGCATACTACAGGGATGGAGGTGGGTTGCCGGTGACACCAGACCTTTTCCTATTTTTTTAATACCTCTCTTGAGATTGGCTACCATCTCAGTTCATGGCTGTTACCTCAGGAGTTCCCCCCTTCAAGCTCCCCTCTTGGGATTGGTGGTGGGGAGATGTCACTCACCTCACCTCACAGCTGTCACCTCAGGAGTTCCCGCCTTCCTTCTTCTCTTCTGGGATTGGCCGGGGTGGGGGGTGTCAGTTCATGGTTGTTACCTCAGGAGTTCCTGCCTTCCTTCTCCTCTTCTGGGATTGGCCGGGGTGGGGGTGTCAATTCATGGTTGTTACCTCAGGAGTTCCCACCTTCAAGCTCTTCTCTTGAGATTGGCTGGAGGAAAATACCACTAAGTTCATGGCTGTTACCTCAGGAGTTCTCACCTTCGAGCTCCCCTCTTGGGATTGGCGGTAGGGAGATGTTACTCAGCTCACCTCACAGCTGTTACCTCAGGAGTTCCCGCCTTCCTTCTCCTCTTCTGGGATTGGCCGGGGGGGGGGGGGCGTCAGTTCATGGTTGTTACCTCAGGAGTTCCCGCCTTCAAGCTCCTCTCTTGAGATTGGCTGGAGGAAGATACCACTCAGTTCATGGCTGTTACCTCAGGAGTTCCCCCCCCTTCAAGCTCCCCTCTTGGGATTGGCGGTAGGGAGATGTCACTCACCTCACCTCACAGCTGTTACCTCAGGAGTTCCCTCCTTCCTTCTCCTCTTCTCCGATTGGCTCGGGGTGGGGGTCTCAGTTCATGGTTGTTACCTCAGGAGTTCTCGCCTTCAAGCTCCTCTCTTGAGATTGGCTGGAGGAAGATACCACTAAGTTAATGGCTGTTCCCTCAGGAGTTCCCGCTTCCCAGCTCCTCTCTTGGGATTGGCTGAAGGGAGATGTCACTCAACTCACCTCGCAGCTACCGTGTTTCCTCGAAACTAAGACCGGGTCTTATATTAATTTTGGCTGCAAAAAACACGCTAGGGCTTATTTTCAGGGGATGTCTTATTTCTTTACGTGAACTAAAACAATAAAATGTTTTTTTTTAAAGTTCCTGTGTCCCCTGTCTTCTCTCCCCCTCTCCCCGTCAGCATTATGAAATTATGTAATCCCAAAACCTTGGTTAAAGTTCTTGTAAAATTATGTAATCTGTACTGTAAAAAGATTATATACAGTAATGTGCAGGGTGTCTCCTTGTGTAACTTTATTGTGGAAAATACCTTATTTACAGCGCTGCTGGGCACTCACGTGAACCCCCGGAGCTCTTCTTCCCTGCTCCAAATACCGGGAGGAGAGGAGAAGATCTCCGGCAGGTCACGTGAGCGCCCAGCGGTGTTGTAAATAAGGTATTTCCGCCAAATAAAGTTACACAAGGAGACGCCCTGCACATTATATCATTTTTTTACAAAACGGATTACATGTTTTTACAAGGACTTTAACTAGGTCTTATTTTCAGGGTAGGGCTTATTTTTGGGAAATTACCTCAGAAGTTCCCGCCTTCCTTCTCCTCTTCTGGGATTGGCCGGGAGGGGGGGAGGGATTTTACAGAATTTACAGTTGTTACCTCAGGAGTTCCGGCCTTCAGGCTCCTCTCTTGGGATTGGCTGGAGGGAGATATCACTCAGCTCCCCTCAAAATGTTTACCTCATGAGTTCCCGCACCCGAGCTCCCCTCCTGGGAATTCCCTTTATGACTACAGTGTCCCCATCTTCTCTTGGCTCCTTTCAGCAGGATAATACACCATGTCACAAAGCTCCAATCATCTCACCACTGGACAATGAGGTCACTGTACTCCAATGGCCTCCGCATCTTATCCAATAGAGCACCTTTGGGATGTGTTGGAACGGGAGATTGGCATCATGGATGTGCAGCCGACAAATCTGCAGCAACTGCGTGATGTTATCATGTCACTATGGAGCGAAATCTCTGAGGAACGTCTCCAACACCTCGTTGTATCTATGCCACCAAGAATGAAGGCAAAAGGGGGTCCAACTCCGTACCAGCAAGGAGGACCTAATAAAGTGGCCGGGGAGTGTGTGTGTATCACTATAACAGCCTTCATTCATTTTTTTTGTTTTTTTTTGGATGTTTTTGTTTTTCGTTGTTATAATAAATTCAAACATAAAATCTGAATAAAAATAAAAAAGAAACACAAAGTCCGAAAAATGGTCAATTATCAATATCAAACGCATATTTTCAGGGAAAAAAAAAAGTGAAGATCAAGAAGTCTCAATTTTAGCGCTGCACTATACAATCTTGAACAACATATTTTTTTTCCTACATAAAACACCACTCTAGGTTCTTCTATAACACTATAATCCCATTTACTGAACACTTCGGAGCCCAGGGCAATTATATCAGTCCCGAAATATAGTACATTTGTTGATATCGAAAAAGAAAAATACCTTCCATAGGTTCAACAATGTAAGGATAGGCAATTATATATATATTATGTATATCGCTCTCTTTGCAGCTGTTGCGAATAACTTCAGACGATTGTTTTGCACGTTTATGTTTGGATTGCTCTTTATGCACTTCCAGCGTGGACATTTCGTTTGGCACTTGGACTTGATGGACTTGTGTCTTTTTTCAACCTCACCTACTATGTAACTGATTGATATGCAAATAAACCAAACACGGGAGGAACAACAGAAGAGGACCTGAAGGGGTTTGGCTCCAATTTAGAGACAATAGGTCAGCTAAGGGGCGTGTAGAGGACTACTATGCCCCCACCGAGCAACAAATTGGCCACTGCTCCAAGAGATCACATGACGTGAAAGGCCATGTGCTACCCAAGCAGCCATGTTGGATGCTGGCAGTGCCCTCAACCCAATGAGATGTTGGCCTTTTGACCATGTGACTGTGGTGGGAGGAGGGAAGAGAAAAAAAAAAAATTTGGTGACCAGCCAAAGAGGCCTACAGCACAAAGAGGAAGCAGGAAGGGGGACGTTCAGAGGAGAGCGATGGCTGGTGGCAGAGAGTGGAGGCGTTGGTGGTCAGTATGTCCGTTTCTTTGTGTAGAGATTCTCCGTAATGGGCTATAGTGGTCTAAGGACCTCGTACTTACCTAAGCTTGACCATAGATGGATGGAAATTCAGCCAGTTCAGCAGGGATCGGCAGAGTTGCCGCCTCATCCCTTTAAACCCGAACACCTTTGAATTACACGGGTTCTGAGGCTGATTAAAGGCAGATAAGGCACCAAGTGAGTTTAATTACCACTTTAATCAGCCTCAGAACCTGAGAAATTAATATGTGTTCTGGTTTAAAGGGATGAGGTGGCAACCATAGATCGGCTTCTCCCAAGTGGTAGTGTTGGAAAAATTTTTTCCATTCGATCTGTAGCTCTGATCTGTGTATTCCGGCTGCAGAGGAGTCCTGCTGTCCAAATACAATAAGGCGGGGGATTCCTCCAACCACCTCACTTGTGTTGACGGGGGAATCCGATTTCCCCCCCCCCCCCCCCTTTTTTTTTTTTTTTTTTGATCATTTGACTGGTGGGTCCAAAAATCTGATCCATCCATGGCTAAGATTTTAATGGCCAATGTCGTTTTTTTTTTTATTCCATAGTCATCTATGGCCAATGTTATAGAACTATAGACATTATAGAATCTATCTATCTATGTATCTATCTATCCTACCAAAAGTATTGGGAAGCCTGCCTTTACACGCACATGAACTTTAATGGCATCCCAGTCTTAGTCCGTAGGGTTCCATATTGAGTTTGCCCACCCTCGGCAGCTATAACAGCTTCAACTTTTCTGGGAAGGATGTCCACAAGGTTTATGAGTGTGTCTATGGGAATGTTTGACCATTCTTCCAGAAGAGCATCTGTGAGGTCAGGCACTGATGTTGGACGAGAAGGCCTGGCTCGCAGTCTCCGCTCCTAATTTATCCCAAAGGTGTTCTCTCGGGTTGAGGTCAGGACTCTGTGCAGGCCAGTCAAGGTTCCTCCACCCCAAATTCGCTCGTCCACATCTTTATGGACCTTGCTTTGTGCACTGGTGCTCAGTCATGTTGGAACAGGAAGGGGCCATCCCCAAACTGTTCCCACAAAGTTGGGAGCATGAAATTGTCCAAAATGTCTTGGTATGCTGACGCCTTAAGAGTTCCCTTCAGTCCAGTCAAGTTCCTCCACCCTCAAACTCGCTCATCCATGTCTTTATGCACCTTTTTTCTTTGCGCACTGGTCCAAATAATTTGGTGGAGGGGAGGATTATGGTGTGGGGGTTGTTGTTCAGGGGTTGGGCTTGCCCCCCTAGCTCCAGTGAAGGGAACTCTCAAGGCGTCAGGATTCAAAGACAATTTCAGGATCCCAACTTTGTGGGAACAGTTTCAGGATGGCCCCTTCCTGTTCCTGCATGATTGTGTACCAGTGCACAAAGCAAGGTCCATAAAAACATGGATGAGCAAGTTTGAGGTGGAGGAACTTGACTGGCCTGCACAGAGTCCTGACCTCAACCTGATTTGGGACACTTTTGGGATGAATTAGAGTGCAGACTGCCAGCCAGGCCTTCTCATCCAACATCAGTGCCTGACTTCACAAATGCGCGGGAGGAACAGCGCCCCCGTCACCGGTGTCAGCGGGAGGAACAGCGCCCCCCGTCACCGGTGTCAGCGGGAGGAACAGTGCCCCCCGTCACCGGTGTCAGCGGGAGGAACAGTGCCCCCCGTCACCGGTGTCAGCGGGAGGAACAGTGCCCCCCGTCACCGGTGTCAGCGGGAGGAACAGTGCCCCCCGTCACCGGTGTCAGCGGGAGGAACAGTGCCCCCCGTCACCGGTGTCAGCGGGAGGAACAGTGCCCCCCGTCACCGGTGTCAGCGGGAGGAACAGTGCCCCCCGTCACCGGTGTCAGCGGGAGGAACAGTGCCCCCCGTCACCGGTGTCAGCGGGAGGAACAGCGCCCCCGTCACTGGTGTCAATGGTAGGAATAGTGCCCCATTGTTGGTGTCAGTGGCATGAACTATGTCAGCAACAGTTTGGAGACCACTGATAACAGTAGCTTGAGGAAGAGAGTTTCCAGGGGGGGGGGGGGGGGGGGGAAGCAGCATAAAGAAGTGGTGAGTATTTGAGAAACAAGTCAGTGGGAGCTGATAAATGGTTCCAGTTGGGGGGGCATGTCTAGAGAGGATTAACCAGTGGAGGACCTAAAGAAGGGGTAAAAACCTCAGCATGCTAGCCTTTAGGAGTCATGAACCTCACCGGATCTCTGCCTCTAGGAGTCATCCCTGTGGTTGACAGCCCTCTAGCGCCTTATGGGACTTGGAGATCCAAAACAGCTGGAGTGCCAAGGTTGCCTACACGTGACCTAGGGCATACTCCAGACACCCCACTCTGCTTCCACCACTGCCAAACCCCACCCTTATTGATAACAAATCATGGCTGTCAAAATAAAAGCTGGGACTTGCTCTATATCACAACAGTGTTTGGACTTTCACTGAGAAATACAACATAACAATACTACTGTTACATAGTATTTTTTTCATTCATGTGCAGAACAAAGAGAGGTGACCTTAGATCTCCATGTGACCTCAAGTATTCAGATGATGGTACAAAACGCCAACAAGATCGTTAAACTGGATGGTGACTGTATCATTGTGTGTGTCAGGTTCCTATAAGGTGTCAGGATGTCACTGTCTATTTCTCCATTGAGGAGTGGGAGTAATTAGAAGGACACAAGGATCTCTACAAGGACGTCATGATGGAGAATCAGCCGCCCCTCACATCACCGGGTAAGAGGAGACTTTATTGTAAAGGAGAGAGCAGTACGGAGGGTCCACCTAGATCCCCCATCATCTGATAAACACAATGTATTCAGTCAGTGTGTGTGTGTGTTTCCTACAGATGGATCCAGTAATGGGAACCCACCAGGGATATGTCCCCGTCCTCTTTATTCCCAGGATTCCACGGAAGAAGATCAGGAGATCCTTCACCGTGCTCAGGTAGATGATTAATAATCGCTGACAGTTATGATTTATACACAAGCATATTTGTTACAATAAATGCCTTTTATGTATTCAGAACCTCGGGTTTAGTAATATTATCGTTAAAGAAGAGTTTAAAAATGAGGATGATGAGTATGGTGTGATGAAAGAGGATTCTGAAGGACACAAGGATCCTTACAAAGACATGGAGCCACCCGGTAACAGAAACCTACCAGATAGTAGTCCCAGAACTCTGTATTCCCAGGATTCCCCACAGGACGATCAAACCACCCTTGAGTACGATCAGGTAGGTGGAATTGAGCATCTAGAACTCTAAATTTGTTCAAAGACATGAAACATCCTCCTGTCTAATTTCTTCTTCCTTTTTATAAATGTGTTCCATCATCTTTGGGGTATAGGATGAAGAACTTCAACACATCAAAGTTGAGATTAAGGAGGAAGTGGAGGAGGTATTGGTGGGTGAAGACCAGCCTGAGGAGGAGGAGGAGATGAATACGAGTAAACAAGGTGGATCTTCTATTTATATTGACAAAAGTAAGTAATAAACACTAAATTCAGAACATCAGATTTTATATTTTACTTCTATGAGTATAAAGTATTTATATACTGTACATTGTTCTATGGGTTGAAAAAAAATGCTAACCCTCCGTTGATCCAGAAAACCCACATAAGGTTTAGCCCAATTTTATCCTAAAATGATGAAATTATTTATTTTTGGTTTTCGTACAAATTTTTACAAATATTGGCAGCCGTTTTATATATATATGTTGTATTTTTAGAAACCATCCAGTCACTTTTTGCAGGAATACACTGAGTCAGAACCATTTCCATTGAAGAATAATTTTCATTTTCATAGCTCTTACAGCAAAGAGGTCAAACCTGATTCCCTCAAATTATGCAAAGGCTGTTCTGTCCCTTGTTCAAGATAGGGATTTTCACCTCCTTTAGTAAAGGAGATACTTTGATAAACCTCAAAGTGGAGGGCCACCCTGAAAAAAAAAATTCACCAAAAATCTTTAAAAAAAACAATTGAAAAATTTTTTTTTTTAAACTTACCTGAACCCTTTTTGCTAGGCAGTCTTCCTAATCTGCCTGTTCCTATTCCACGGCATCTTCTGCTCCTAGCTGAGCGGCCCCGTTGCCTTTTGGGAACTGTGTGCTTTCCCAGAAAACCACGGGGCCATTCACAGATCGCCGCGCCGCTCGCGCAGTAGGAAACTGGCAGTGAAGCCGCAAGGCTCCACTGCCTGTTTCCCTTACCTAGGACCCGAGAGCCGAGGGACAGGTCGGCCTCGGGCAGCCGACATCGCAGGCACCCAGGATAGGTAAGTACTTATTTAAAGTCAGCAGCTACAGTGTTTGTAGCTGCTGACTTTAAAAAAAATTTTTAGCTGTCCGGAATCCCGCTTTAACATTTGACCATAAGAACATCATCAATGTATCTACCCCACCAACCATGATTCACCAGGTCCACCTCCATTCCTCAATATAACATCATGTTCCCAACAAATGAGGAGGAGATACTGTACACCATATGAATGGTCCATCTCCATTCCTCAATATAACGTCATGTTCCCAACAAATGTGGTGGAGATACTGTACACCATATGAAAGGTCCATCTCCATTCCTCAATATAACGTCATGTTCCTAACAAATGAGGAGGAGATACTGTACACCATATGAAAGGTCCATCTCCATTCCTCAATATAACGTCATGTTCCCAACAACTAAAGAGGAATAATGTACACCATATGAAAGGTCCATTCCTAAATATAAGGCCATGTTCCCAACAAATGAGGAGATACTGTACACCATATGAAAGGTCCATCACCATTCCTCAATATAACGTCGTGTTCCCAAGAAATGAGGAAGAGATACTGTACACCATATGAAAGGTCCATTCCTAAATATAACGCCATGTTCCCAACAAACGAGGAGGAGATACTGTACACCATATGAAAGGTCCATCTCCATTCCTCAATATAATGTCATGTTCCCAACAAATGAGGAGGAGATACTGTACACCATATGAAAGGTCCATCTCCATTCCTCAATATAATGTCATGTTCCCAACAAATTAGGAGGAGATACTGTACACTATATGAAAGGTCCATCTCCATTCCTCAATATAATGTCATGTTCCCAAGAAATGAGGAGGAGATACTGTACACTATATGAAAGGTCCATCTCCATTCCTCAATATAATGTCATGTTCCCAACAAATGAGGAGGAGATACTGTACACCATATGGAAGGTCCATCTCCATTCCTCAATATAATGTCATGTGTCTTTTGTGCCCTTTTATCTGGCTTGTATTTATAGTTTTTAAATATGCTAATTCAATACCAAAGCTCTGAGACACTGTTGGGTTCTATACCAACATACATGACTTCTGAATGAAACGCCAGAAGAATATTTATAAGATTTGTTTACATTTTTTTTAATTTTTTTTCACCCAGGCGGACGCTATTCCTGGAATACCTCTGAGGGACATCTTACATTATCTCCAGCAGTAAATCGTGGTACTCCAGCTCAAAGTGGGGGTAGATCTTCAACCCGCCAAGGAGTCCACACAGGAGAGAGTTCATTCTCATGTTCCGTGTGTGGGAAATCTTTCGCTGACAAAAAGGCAGTTCTTAGACATGAGAAAAATCACACAGACGAGCGTCCTTTCCCATGTTCAGAGTGTGGGAAATGTTTCAGTAAAAAAAAAGTCCTGCTTATACACCAGAGAATTCACACGGGTGAACGGCCTTTTTCATGTTCAGAATGTGGGAAATCTTTTATTGAGAAGGGAAAACTACTCATACACCAGAGAACTCACACGGGTGAGCGTCCCTATTCATGCTCAGAGTGCGGGAAATCTTTCGGTGAGAAAAGAACACTTCTTACACACCAGAGAAGTCACACGGGCGAGCGTCCTTATTCATGCCTAGAGTGCGGAAAAAGTTTTATTCAGACAGCAGACCTGCGTAAACATGAGAGAATTCACACGGGTGAGCGCCCCTATCCATGTTCAGAGTGCGGGAAAACTTTCATGCATAAAGGAGACCTTGTTAAACACCAGAGAATTCACACCGGTGAGCGTCCCTTTGCATGTACGGTGTGCGGGAAATGTTTCAATTTAAAAAATTCGCTACTTAAACACCAGAGAACTCACACGGGCGAGCGTCCTTATACTTGTACAGAGTGCGGAAAAAGTTTCACCGAGATAAGCGTACTTCGTACACACCAAAGGATTCACGCAGGTGAGCGTTCCTATGCATGCCCAGAGTGCGGGAAATGTTTCATTCACAAAAGATACCTTCTTACACATCAGAGAATGCACACAGGCGAGCGCCCTTTTTCGTGTACGGAGTGCGGGAAACGTTTCTTTCAGAAAGGAGACCTTCTTAAACACCAGAGAACTCACACAGGTGAGCGTCCTTATTCATGTGAACAGTGCGGGAAATCTTATACAGAAAAGGCGAAACTTAATTTACACCTGAGAAGTCACACGGGCGAGCGCCCTTTTTCGTGTTCTGAGTGCGGGAAAAGTTTCACTGAGAAAAGCGTACTTCTATCCCATATGAGAACTCACACGGGTGAGCGGCCTTTCTCATGTGCAGAGTGTGGGAAATGTTTTACCTACAGGAAAGCACTTGTTCAACACGAGAAAGTTCACGCAAAATAAAGTCCTTTTTTCAAGTTCAGGCCGTGAGAGATATTTTCCCGATAAAGGAAACCTTCTAAGACGCCAGACAACTCACGCTTGTAGGAGCTCTTTTTTTCATGTTAGAGTGAGGGAAATGTTTTATGCCTGTAGGATGTCTGACTAGACCTCAGCTTATATGCACCTTGTTGACAATTATACAATGTCATTTAACAAGTGGATTTTAATTGCCCTTAGATAGTTTTTAGGACACCTACATTGGAATGGCCCAATTTGCTTTTGGGTTCTTCATGATATCAATAAAAATCTGGCAAAGCCAGGATTCCCATCCCCTCCCCCATCATGGCGGTTGGTGTACATATCCAGGTCCATCATGGCGGTTGGAGAACGCATACAGGACCATCATGGTGGTTGGTGTACATATACAGGACCATCGTGGTGGTTGGGGAACACATACAGGACCATTATGGTGGTTGGTGTACATATACAGGACCATCCTGGTGGTTGGAGAACGCATACAGGACCATCATGGTGGTTGGTGTACATATACAGGACCATCATGGTGGTTGGTGTACATATACAGGACCATCATGGTGGTTGGGGAACACATACAGGACCATCATGGTGGTTGGTGTACATATACAGGACCATCATGGTGGTTGGTGTACATATACAGGACCATCCTGGTGGTTGGAGAACGCATACAGGACCATCATGGTGGTTGGTGTACATATACAGGACCATCATGGTGGTTGGTGTACATATACAGGACCATCATGGTGGTTGGTGTACACATACAGGACCATCATGGTGGTTGGGGAACACATACAGGACCATCATGGTGGTTGGGGAACACATACAGGACCATCATGGTGGTTGGTGAACACATACAGGACCATTATGGTGGTTGGTGAACACATACAGGACCATCATGGCATTTCGTGTACATATACAGAACCATCATGGTGGTTGGGGAACACATACAGGACCATCATGGTGGTTGGTGAACAGATACAGAACCATCATGGCCTTTGGTGTACATATACAGAACCTGGCAGTTGGTAAACGCATGCAGGACCATCATGGTGGTTGGTGTACATATACAGAACCATCATGGCGGTTGGTTAACGCATACAGGACCATCATGGTGGTTGGTTTACATATCCAGGACCATCATGGCGGGTGGTGTACATATCAAGGCACAAGAGAAATTAACCAGGGAAATTTGTAGCTCCAGGAGACACACATTCTCTGGCAGGGGGGAATGCTAGGAACCGGGAAAAAAACTTTTCTGGGTGTAGGTTGACAGGGATAGGCCTCCAGGAAATAAACCAAACCAACAGTGCTGACTTGGTCCCTCACACAGATGGTACCGTAGAATTAAACTGTGGTAACACATGGCCAATTTTGTCAATATACGGACAATACCCTTGTTGTTGGTTGCTGCACGCCATTGCTCTTTTGTTGCTTTGCTGAAGAACCTGGCTTTTCATTGACCGATTGTATAATCCTCAATAAATGTGATGTGTTTTTTGTTTCACGTATACAAGGTATAAAATTTAGTTTCAAGCTTAGTCGTATTGTATGTTAATTAGTAATTCTGTTTATTTTTTAAATAAACAAGAAGGCTCCACACTTAACAATCTTCTGTTCTGAGTCCCTTTTCTTACAAATGACCATATTTCTTAGATGATTGGAATCTTCTCCGTTGATACAGAGCCATCCATTGGTGTTGTATTCGCGAGACGGAGACTCCAGAAAGTCCAGTTTCACATGTGTGTCAACTGATATCGAAGAAGCCACTACAAAAGCCACATAGAATATTCCTATGGCTGCCATTTTGGTTCTGCTCCTCAAGTTCACAGTGATGGGCTCCTTAATTTTGCAGTCATTATCTTCAGTGATATACAGAAGTCATCCACATCAGTTTCATGTAATCAGTGTGTCCGCTTACACTGGTTGTCAGTGAGAGTTGTGTACCCTTACATTGGTGATCTTTAGAGAAGTGCCCCATTACAGTCACTACTGAAGGTCCCCCTTACATGGGTGGTCATTGAAGAAGGTCCTCCGGTCCTCCTTACATTCCTAATCAGTGGAGAAAGACTCCCCCACATTGAGAACGAGTGGAAAAGGGCCCATTACATTGGTAGATGTTGGTGAAGGCACCTTTACATTGATGGTGAGTTGGCGAAGAGCCCTTTACACTGGTGGGCATTGGGCAAGCCTTCCCTATTATTGGTGATCATTACAGAAAACCCCCCTTACAGTTAGTCCTGAAGGTCCCCCTTACATTGGTGGTCATTGAGAAAGATCCTCCTTACATTCATAATCAGTTACATTGAGGACCAGTGGAAAAGGACCCATTACATTGGTAAATTGTGGTAAAGAATCCTATACATTGATTGCAAGTTGGGGAAGAGCCCTTTACACTGGTGGCCATTGGGAAAGCCTGCCCTTACATTGGTGATCATTAGAGAAGAACTCTCTTACAGTCAGTGCTAAAGGTCCCTCTTACATTGGTGGTTATTGAAGAAGGTCCTCCTTACATTTTTAATCAATGGAGAAAGGCTCCCTCACATTGCTGACGAGTGGAAAAGGGCCCATTACATTGGTGGAAGTTGGTGAAGGCCCCTTTACATTGATGGTGAGTTGGCGAAGAGCCCTTTACACTGGTGGGCATTGGGCAAGCCTTCCCTATTATTGGTGATCATTACAGAAAACCCCCCTTACATTGGTGGTCATTGAGAAAGATCCTCCTTACATTTATAATTGGTGAAGAAAGGCTCCCCCACATTGAGGACCAGTGGAAAAGGGATCATTACATTGGTAGATTGTGGTAAAGAACCTTATACATTGATTGCAGGTTGGGGAAGAGCCCTTTACACTGGTGGGCATTGGGCAAGCCTGCCCTTACATTGGTGATCATTAGAGAAGAGCTCCATTACAGTCAGTGCTAAAGGTCCCCCTTACATTGGTGGTTATTGAAGAAGATCCTCCTTACATTCGTAATCAATGGATAAAGGCTACCTCACATTAAAAACCAATGGAAAAGGGCCCATTACATTGGTAGATGGTGATGAAGGACCCTCTACTTTGATGGTGAGTTGAGGAACAGCCCTTTATACTGGTGGGCATTGGGCAAGGCTGCTCTTACATTGGTGATCATTACAAACGAGCCCCCTTACAGTTAGTCCTGAAGTTCCCCCTTATATTGGTGCAGAAAGGAGGAGGATCTCAGCAGGACACCGCTGGATCTGGTGGGCAGTTAAGTATGTTACCTGTGCAGGACATGCAATTAGTTAAGCAGGGGATAAGAAAACAAAGAAAAAAGGTCTGCTTTAATTCATTTTCATCTCAAGTCCTGATGAAGGAGAGATCTTAAACACCGAAAATGCATTGGCTATGGTTACAACAATCAAATAAAGCACCTTTGAACAAAGGGATTTGCCCCCTCTGGATTGGAGTAGAGTGATAACCTTTTTTGCTACTCAATGTTTTGTTGTTTTGTCTCTGTGTGACTCATCCCACCAAACTATGGTTGAGCCTAGGTTCACACTGACAGCGGGAATGAAATTGTGCGAGTTCAGCTGAACTCGCATGATTTCATTCCTGCATGTCAGGCCCGACTTCGGGGGGCGATTTCAGAGACATCCTGCATAGATGTCAATGGAGATCGCACCCCGAAGTCGCCAAAAGTAGTACAGAAACTACTTTTGGGAATTGGTCTGGCGCCGCAAATGCGGCGTGTCACCGATTCGGACTGTGCCATTGCCGGCAATTGCCACCGATTTGGCATGCGATTTGACATGTCAAATTGCATGCCAAATTGCTCCACAGTGAACCAGGGCTGAAGGCATCTTAGTATCTAGGTAGTGGTGACCAACATGTGACCAGCGTATTGTACCAGCCCAGAACATCTGGTAATTATACTATGTCAACCATGCTAAATCCAGTCAACCCACTAAAAGAAACTTGTGTTGGCTCTGGGAAGAATTTTTGGCCCCCTTGTAATGATTTATTTAGGTCACAACCTTGAAATTGGATCACAGTAATCTGCCAAAATTCCACACTTCCATTGTTATAATGTATTTGGAGGCTTCAGGCATATGGAGGACCCAAAGGAAAGGTCTTACTGAAGAAGATGATCCAGTGTGGGACAAAGAAAACAGAGGACCCATGGATTACTGGAGAAAGGTGTGTGTGTGTGTACTCTTTATTTACTCGTCTTGTATCTAGCCAATTCCTTTATCTGTTCACTGATGGAGTAAATGTAACTGCCTCCACGAGAGAGAATAAATTCCACGTACAGAATCCTCAAAGATACTTTTTGGTTCAGCTACGGACTCCCTTGGAAAAGGCAACCACACTTCAGTCAAGGAGCAATCATTTTTGCCATGGACACAAAGCATCATAACTGTGGCATGTAAAAAAAAACCCCACCCACTGCCTTTGCAGCTTAACTTCTTGCTGCCCGCTCAAGACATATATGTGGCCGCAAAAGGGTGGGCTTTAATCTACACGCAGCATGCATATGCGTCAACGGGCAGGCAAGGTTTCTGTGCTGAGGGAGCACTCACTGGCCACTCTGATCACAAAGATTGAGCTGGCTCACGATCATGGGAATCACAATGGTCTCCTGATCGTCGATTCTTCTTGCCTCCCCCACCCCACCACACATGCAGAACCTTTTAGGCCTCATTCCCACCTAAGCGATTTGTAGCTCGAAAGCACCAAGAAGCTCAACAAGACAAATCCCATTCATTTCAATGACCTCTGTTCACATCTGAGCCTTGAGTACATGAACTTATTTAGTCAAGAGTGGTTTTGGCCCCGTAGCCTTCGGTTTGAACGCCTGAAAATGCTCAACGTGAGTATTTTACGACCATTTGCTTGTGTGTTTTCCGGCCAAACAACAACTCTTCGCCACTAAAGCCTGGTTCACACCTTTTGCGGGTGCGCGGGCCGTGTTGTTTTTTTTTTTTTTCAAATATTTTATTTTTCAGCAGGAAAGAAAGTCCAAACAATAGGTCATTGATACAAGATTAGCGGTACACCAGTATGCATAGAACAGTCATAACTCAGTCGATACATGAAAGCTGAACATAAATAATCAAACACAATTTCCAGAGCGTATCTGTCCAGTATACATGCAACAAAACCTTCGATGGGCTATAGAAGGAAAGAAAAAACCCTAATGAGGCTGGTCACCACGAGAAGAACGTAGGAAAATCCTTCCATTTTAAGTTTTATTAAAGCACTATGGTAGGGAAATAAATAGATGCATATGTAAAAATAGATAGAAGACAGAGAAAAGAGAGAAAGTAAGGGGGAGGGGGTTGATAACCTGAAGGTGGAACTCAGGAGCAACTTACAATTAGCAAATTTCTGATTCAAACAGGGCTTTACCCTCATCCGAGTAGACCAACCTATTCCATAATGTCCAAGTTTTAGTGTATTTTTCGCATTTATGCTGCAAAGTGAGGACCAAGTCTTCCATCCTGTTGATTGCCTCCACTTTATTAAGCCAAAGACCAATGGTCGGTGGTTGTGGACGCTTCCAGCTAGAGGGGATACAGGATTTGGCAGCGTTTAACAAGCGACAAAGAATTGAACGTTTGTAGATTTTAACTGGATAGGTCGAAACATGTAGAACAGTGGTTCTCAACTCCAGTCCTCAGGACCCACCAACAGGCCAGGTTTTAAGTATTACCGTGGGGAGATGCAGACTAGAATACTGCAATCACTGAGCAGCAAATGATAACACCTGTGATGTATTTCAGTAATCTTGCAATCCTGGCCTGTTAGTGGGTCCTGAGGACCGGAGTTGAGAACCACTGATGTAGAAGAAAAAGGGCCCGGATCATCACGAACCTCACAGTCAGTAAATTTTTGAACAATCCTCCTAACCTCCATCCAAAAAGAATCAAGTTTGGGACAGGACCAGAAGACGTGTTGTGCGGGCCGTATTCACTCGGGCACGGGCTGCCGTGCCCGGGTTTCCCACAGGTAAAGGTGCATGCACCTTTTCGACCATGCAATTTTCCTGCGGTTCCTGCACCCGCAAACAGGCTGCATTTTTACATGCAGAGCGGTGCCATTCGGAACCTTCAACCACCCGCAGTCACAGCAGCGTGTTGTGACTGCGAGTGGTTGAAGGGTGTGGGAATCGCTGCGATCATCACCTGTATAGATGGGAACCAAGCATAATCTCCTCCCCCTAGTGTTTTCTATTGGCTAAAACAAAAATACCGGAGCTTGTAATGCACTTCTAAAATGCTTGCAAACTCTCCAATAAAAACACCTAAAAAAATCACTCTGCTTGGGTCTGAAGGCAGCCTTAAAGTAGAGTTATAGGCAAGGGTTTTTTGTCCCATTGCTGAGATTTACCTGCACTTCCTGTCCCATAGCCAAAACAGGAAGTGAGAGAAAATCCCTGCATAATAAGGGAATACCTTTGGGGACCCTCCAGGTCACCAGAACTAGTGTCCCCATTGGAAGATTTCCCCTCTATTACTTTTCCGGGGACAGTACAAAATTTGGGGTTTTCTTTTACTTTCACTTTCAATGATAATGGTAAACAGGACAAATATAGAGAGTGTGAGGGTGTTCTGATCCCTCTCCACTCTATTCAAAACTATAAAAAAAAATTTTGCCTTTAGTTATACTTTAACTCCTTGGGGCTGGCGCCTCCTGGCCCTTTAAAGTGGAAGTAAACCCACCTGTCGGTTTCAGCCAAGGAAGCTTCCATCTTGGCCTCAGTTTAATCGACAACTGCAGCACATGTGGTCAGTTAAGACACCAGCCATTGGATGGTTTGACAGTTTGGTTGAGAGCACAACCAATGGGAGTGTTACATTTCGGACATGTGCCGGAAATGTAACTGTTGTATGGATGGGTTTACTTCCGCTTTAAGATGTCGGGAGACTGGGCAAGGTTTATGATCATGTGACCGCTGTAATTGGCTGTCATGGTGGTCCCATGATTGGAAAGCTGCTTGTGATCGGGAGCTTTCTGTTAGCCGGTGTTCCATCGGATAATGCAACGGAAGTGATGTTCCGTCAGCTGCGCAAATGTGTTCCACAGCTACCAGGTTTGCTAATCTGACAGAACACCTGCAGTCAGTAAGATGTCTGCTGCCTTCTTCCGACTGCAGGTGTTCTGTCAGATTAGCAAACCTGGTAGCGGTGGAACGCATGCACAGCTGACGGAACGTCACTTCTGTTACATTATCTGTCGGGTTCGCTAATCTGATAGAAACACCGGCGGTAACTGTGCCAGGAGTGCGTAGGGCGCACGCTCTCGGTACAGCTGTGTTTGCAATGTGGTACGCAAATATGCGGCCTCTCGGTGCCAAGGCCCACCCCCCGGGAGAACTTGTGCTGGGGGGATGGGGGTGGGGGGTTGGCTTTGAAATCCTCCCCACCTCACCTTCTAGCACAAGTCCTCTCCCCTCTCAAAGCATGCCTCCTAGCACGTATCTGATCCTCCACACCCCCCCAGCACAAGTTTGCTCCCCTCCCAAAGCACCCCCTCCAGGACACATCTGTTCACCCAGCACAAGTCCATTCCCTTTCCAAAGTACCCCAAGTACATATTTGACACCCCCCAGCACAATTCTGCAGCCCTCCTAAAGCACCCCCCCGCCAAAATTTATTTGACCCTCCAGTACAAGTTCACTCCCCTCCCAAAGTGCCCCTCCAAGGACATATATGCCCCCTACTCCACCTACTAGAACAAGTCCTCTCCCCTCCAAAAACACCCCCCCCCCTTCGGTACATAACTGACGCCCAAACCCGCCAGCACAAGTCCAGCCCCCTCCCAAAGCACCTCCCCAATATGTATATATCACCCCCAACTCAAGTCCACTTCCTTCCCACAGTGCCGCCCCAAGTACATATCTGCCCCCCCACCTTCTAGTACAAGTTCTCCCCCTCCCAAAGCACCCCCCCCCAGTACGTATCATGCAGTTTTGACAAAAGCTTTTATGTATTCATGTTTTTTTAGAATTTGTATTAAACTATATTTTTCTATCATTTTTTGTTTGCATACACTATTTTTGGAGTCATTGCCCTAAAAAGTCCCGTCAGAGGTTTTTTTTGTGTATTTTTGATGTATCATTAGGGATGTGGGCAATCTCTCCTTCTCCCCACCAGAATGAAACTACAGAATGAAACCACCCCAGCACATATCTGCCCCCCCCCCCCCCCACTCTACACCACATTCTAGCATAAGACCTCTATCTCCCAAAGTGACCCCCCCAGCACATAAACAAAACCCAAGCTTCGGGTAACCATGCCCCTTAAAACCCTCCCACCTTAAAGTTTGACCACACCCATTTTTTGCCGCGGCTTCGCGCAAAGGCTTCTACCTTCCCTTAAGTTCATTCTCAAGTTTGAAAGTTGAGATGTATGGATTCTGTCTGTAGGGGGAGGACACAGTGGGGGTCATTTACGAAAGCAAATTCCACTTTGCACTACAAGTGCAAACTACAAGTGCAAAGTGCACTTGAAATTGCACTGAAAGTGCACTTGGAAGTTCAGTTGCTGTAAATCTGAGGGGTAGATTTGAAATGCATGTCCCCATCGGATCTACAGCGACTGCACTTCCAAGTGCACTTTGCACTTGTAGTGCAAATTGGATTTGCCTTTCGTAAATAACCCCCATTGTACGGTAAGTGGAAGCAGGAACACTTGTACGTGTTTCCGGAGGGAACTTCCTGTCAGTTACACCCCCCACTTTTACCTCAGAGATTAACTCAGAGAGTTACCTCAGAGAGATGAGTGTCCTCCATGTCATGTCAGGTAAGAGATCGTTCTCCGAGCCACAACTCCCATTATATCTTTTCCCCTCACAAAGCATGCCTCCTAGCACATATCTGATTCTCATTCATGTTCCTGGGACACGTCTGTATGTATGAGTGATATTCCGTGTTATAGTTCAGTCAGGTACACGCGTCTTCTCTCACAGCGATGGGCCTCCTCCATTTTATGGCACTAAGCCCCCCATTCACACCGAATCTGAACTTTGAAATCGTGCGACTTCACTTGAACTCGCATGATTTCAAGACTTCAGGTGCGACTTGGATGACATCTATGTGACTTAATGCACAGATGTCTATGCAATTCGTACCTGAAATTGCAAACAATGGCGCAGAAACCGTTTTCTTCAAATGGGTGCGGGACCGCAAAGTCGGAGTCGCACCGATTTGAACAGTTCCATCGCCAACAATAGGATGCGACTTGTCATGCGATTTGTACCTGTCAAATCGCATTATAAGTTGCACCGGTGTGGATGGGGGCTAAAGCCCCATCCTACTGTGCCCATTATGAGTGGTTCCCACATCCCTGAGCTGAGTTCCCGGGTCTGTACACCTGATGTGCCCATTATGAGAGGTTCCCGCCATCCCTGTGGTGAGTTACTGGGTCTGTATACCTACGGTGCCCATTATGAGGGGTTCCCACCATCCCTGAGCTGAGTTCCCGGGTCTGTACACCTGATGTGCCCATTATGAGAGGTTCCCACCATCCCTGTGGTGAGTTACTGGGTCTGTATACCTACGGTGCCCATTATGAGGGGTTCCCACCATCCCTGAGCTGAGTTCCTGGGTCTGTACACCTGATGTGCCCATTATGAGAGGTTCCCACCATCCCTGTGGTGAGTTACTGGGTCTGTATACCTACAGTGCCCATTATGAGGGATTCCCACCATCCCTGAGCTGAGTCCCTGGGTCTGTACACCTGCTGTGCCCATTATGAGGGGTTCCTGCCATCCCTGGTTCATTCAGATAAGAAAAAAGAAAACATTTCCATCTTGAATGTTTGAATTCTCTCATCCAGCCTAAACTAAAATTGATTTGTCCTCATTATCTATTAGTAAATCGAACTGGTGAGCGGCAAGGGCTCATTGTGGGGATGCAGGACCTGAGAGTGCCTGGCTTTTACCAGATACAGTGGGGGAAAAAGGTATTTGATTCCCTGCTGATTTTGTACGTTTGCCCACTGACAAAGAAATAATTAGTCTAAAATTTAATGGTAGGTTTATTATTTATTCAAATAAGTTATAAATTGATTTGCATTTTAATGAGTGAAATAAGTATTTGACCCCTATGCAAAACAAGACTTGTACTTGGTGGAAAAACCCTTGTTGGCAATCACAGTGACATTTCTTGTATTGGTCACCAGGTTTGCACACATCTCAGGAGGGATTTTGCCCCACTCCTCTTTGCAGATCTTCTCCAAGTCCTTAAGGTTTCGAGGCTGACGTTTGGTAACTCGAACTTTCAGCTCCCTCCACATATTTTCTTTGGGATTGGCTAGGCCACTCCAGGACCTTTATGTGCTTCTTCTTGAGCCACTCCTATGTTGCCTTGGCTGTGTTTTTTGGGTCATTGTCATGCTGGAATACCATTCCAGGGCCCATTTTTAATGCCCTGGCTGAGGGAAGGAGGTTCTCACCCAAGATTTGACGTTACATGGCCCTGTCCATCGTCCCTTTGATGCAGTGAAGTTGTCCTGTCCCTAGAAGAAAAACACCCCCAAAGCATAATGTTTCCACCTCTATGTTTGATGGTGGGGGATGGTGTTCTTGGGGTCATAGGCAGCATTTCAGCATTTCGGCGAGTTGAGTTGATGCCAAAGAGCTCGATTTTGGGCTCATCTGACCACAACACTTTCACCCAGTTCTCCTCCGAATCATTCAGATGTTCATTAGCAAACTTCAGACGGGCTGTACATGTGCTTTCTTGAGCAAGGGTACCCTGCGGACGCTGCAGGATTTCAGTCCTTCACAGCATAGTGTGTTACCAATTGTTTTCTTGGTGACTATGGTCACAGCTTCCTTGAGATCATTGACAAGATTCTCCCGTGTAGTTCTGGGCTGATTCTTCACCTTCCTCATGATCATTGAAACGCCACAAGGTGAGAACTTGCATGGAGCCCCAGACTGAGGGAGATTGACACTTACTTTGTGTTTCTTCCATTTGCGAATAATCGCACCAACTGTTTTCACCCTTTTACCAAGCTGCTTGGCGATGGTCTTGTAGCTCATTTCAGCCATATGCAGGTCTACAATCTTGTCCCCGACATCCTTGGACAGCTCTTTGGTCTTGGCTATGGTGGAGAGATTGGAACCTGATTGATTGGTTCTGTGGACAGGTGTCTTTTATACAGGTAACAAGCTGAGATTAGGAGCACTCCCTTTAAGAGAGTGCTCCTAATCTCAGCTCGTTATCTGTATAGAAAACACCTGGGAGCCAGAGATCTTGCTGTTTGAAAGGGAATGAAATACTTATTTTACTCAATAAAATGCAAATCAGTTTATAACTTTTTTGAAATGCGTTTTTCTGGATATTTTTGTTGTTATTCTGTCTCTTACTGTTAAAATAACCTACCATTAAAATTATAGACTGATCATTTGTTTGTCAGTGGGAAAACGTACAAAATCAGCAGGGGATCAAATAAGTTTTTCCCTTACTGTATGCTGTTGGTGGAGATGGAGATGGAGCTGTCCAGCTTACCTTCCCGGGCAGAAGTCTTCACTTGTGGCATCACAGAGACAAACAGACTAATAGATAGACTCAATACTGGCTCAAAAGAAACAAACAGGAAAATGGTCATCAGGAAAAGACCCCGAAACTCAACACGAGATAGACAGGTAGACAAACGAAAGAAGATTAGGGCTAACCACACCAAGAATGGCAACCTGACAAGACAACATCCAGGCTAGAGGAGAAAACAGACAGACAAGAGCAAAGCTAGGAAAGCAAACAGACATAAGAAGAACAAGGCAAGGAGAGCGAACAGACAAGATAAGACCATGGCAAGAAGACAAATCAGACAAGAGCAAGCAAGAAGAGCAACAGACTAGGCAAGGCAAGGAGAACAGACAAGATAAGACCATGGCAAGAAGACAAAACAGACAAGACAAGAGCAAGTAGGGAGAGCAAACACACAAATTAAGAGGAAGACAAGGAGAAAAGACGAGATAAGACCATGGCAAGAAGACAAAACAGACAAGATAAGCAAGCAAGGAGAACAGACTGGACAAGAGCAAGGCTAGGAGTACAGACAAAATAAGACCATGGCAAGAAGACAAAACAGACAACACAAGAGCAACTGAGGAGAGCAAACAGACAAGACAAGAGGAAGAAAAGGAGAACAGATAAGATAAGTCAATGGCAAAAAGACAAGACAAGCAAGCAAGGACAGCACACAGAATAGACAAGGCATGGAGAGCAAACAGACTAGACAAGAGCGAAGCTAGGAGAACAGACAAGATAGGACCATGGCAAAAAAGACCACACGAGAGCAAGCAAGGATAGAAAACAGACAAGACGAGAGCAAAGCAAACAGACAAGGTAGGATCAAGGCAATCAGAGCAGACAAAATAGGATCAAGGTAAGGAGAGTAAACAGACTAGATAAGAGCGAAGTTAGGAGAACAGACAAGAATGGACCATGGCAAGAAGACAAACCAGACCAGACAAGAGCAAGCAAGAAGAGCAAACAGACATAACACGAGGAAGACAATGAGAATAAGCAAGATAAAACCGTGGCAAGAAGACAAAACAGACAAGAGAAGACAAGAGAAAACACGGTGAGCAACGGACTAGACATTGCAAGGAAAGCAAACAGACTAAACAAGAGCAAAGCTAGGAGAACAGACAAGAAAATACCATGGCAAGAAGATAAAACAGACAAGACAAGAGCAAGGCAAACAGATCTTGTCTTGCTCTTGTCTATTTTATCTTCTTTCCATGATATTTTCTTGATACAATGATAGCAAATGAGACAAGACCAAGGCAATTAGAGCAAACAGACAAGAAAGGACCAGGACAAGAAGAGCTAATAAACAAGATAAGAGCAATACTAGGAGAGAAAACAGACTAGACAAGAGCAATGCTGGAGAACAGACAAGATGAGACCAAGGTAAATCAGAGTAAACAGACAAGACCATGGCAAGAAGAGCAAACACACTAGACAAGAGCAAAGCTAGGAGAGCAAACAGACAAGACAAGAGTAAGACTAAATACTTAGGCACCTGAAACAAGACAGGAGGTCTTCGTACAGAAGCTGGTCAGGGATCAGACATGTTCCATCAAAACAAAAGCGTTACACAATTAGAACAAGTGTGGAAAAACACAACCAATGGAATGAGACAAGATGGGAGCAGACACTGAGTGATGATGAAGGAAACCAACAGCAGCAAGGGGAAAGCAAAGACGGGACTGATCACATAACACTGACATACTCTGTTTGCCACTGATGGGGATGTCCTCCATATCACTGATGAATATAATGAAATTTTGGAACCTATCAGTGTAGCCATGAGGAGAACCAAGATGGCGGCGATGGGAATATTCTATGTGGTATCTGTAGCGGCTCTATGTATTCTTAGAATATCAGCCGACACATGTGGAACTGGACCTTCTGGAATCTTCGTCTCATCAATACAACACCAATGGATGTCTCTCTATAAAATGGGCATGATGACCGCCATATCACTGATGAAGATAATGATTGAAATTATGGAGCCAATCACTGACCATGAGGAGGAGAATCAAAATGGTGGTGATGGCAATATCTTATGTGGTGCTTGTAGGGGCTCCACTTATCCTCAGAAATGGAGAGACTCTCTGTCTCAGTATTAAAAAACGAATAGATGACTCTTTATGAACTGAGCATTATGACCTCCATAGCGCTGATGAAGATAATGATTGAAATTATGGAGCCCATTACTGACCATGATGAGGAGAACCAAGATGGCGGTGATGGTAATATCTTATGTGGTGCATGTAGTGGCTCCACTTATCCTCAGAAATCGAGAGACTCTCTGTCTCAGTATAAAAACCACTAATGGATGACCCTTTATGAACTGATCATGATGACCTCCATAGCGCTGAAGATAATGTTTGAAATTATGGAGCCTATCACCGACCGTGATGAGAAGAACCAAGATGGTGGTGATGAGAATATTCTATGTAGTATCTATAGCGCCTCTATGTATTCTTAGAACATTAGCTGACACATGTGTGGAACTGGACCTTCTGGAATCTCCGTCTCATCGACACACCAATGGATGTCTCTCTATAAAATGAGCATGATGACCTCCATATCACTGATGAAGATAATGATTGAAATTATGGAGCCTATCACTGGCCATGAGGAGGAGGTAATATCTTATGTGGTGCTTGTAGTGACTACACTTATCCTCAGAAATCGAGATACTCTCTGTCTCAGTATAAAAACACTAATAGATGACCCTTTATGAAATGATCATGATGACCCCTCATATCACTGATGAAGATAATGTTTGAAATTATGGAGCCTATCACTGACCATGAGGAGAAACAAAATGGGGTGATGGTAATATCTTATGTGCTGCATGTAGTAGTCCCCCATATCACTGATGAAGATAATGTTTGAAATTATGGAGCCTATCACTGACCGTAATGAGGAGAACCAAGATGGCAGTGATGGTAATATCTTATGTGGTGCATGTAGTGGCTCCACTTATCCTCAGAAATCGAGAGACTCTCTGTCTCAGTATAAAAACCACTAATGGATGACCCTTTATGAACTGATCATGATGACCTCCATAACGCTGATGAAGATAATGTTTGAAATTATGGAGCCTATTACGGACCGCGATGAGAAGAACCAAGATGGCGGTGATGAGAATATTCTATGTAGCATCTACAGCGGCTCTATGTATTCTTAGAATATTAGCTGACATGTGTGGAACTGGAACTTGACCTTATGCAAAATCTGTCTCATCAACACAACACCAATGGATGTCTCTATGAACAGAAAAAATTCCAATCTCCGATCACCTGAGAATTATAGTCATTAGTAAAAAACAAGACTCGGGACAGGATAGGGTAGAGAAGCTTTCTTGTTTATTTTAGAAAATCAGGATAAGAGATGATCACATCACACCCTGAAAAACATAGTATGATCACCACACTCCCAATACGCCTTGTTTGTCCCCCTGCCCCGGAGAATCAGGCTTGTGGGGTACATGCATTCCCTGGTGTATTTGAAGGGGGCTTCCACTCTCCCTTCTGAATTTATAATTGATAATATGGAGAATGCAAAAGAATTGAGGACATCCCATTGGAAAGAGGACATCCCATTGGAATGAGGACATCTCATTGGAATGAGGACATCTCATTGGAATGAGGACATCTCATTGGAATGAGGACATCCCATTGGAATGAGGACATCTCATTGGAATGAGGACATCCCATTGGAAAGAGGACATCCCATTGGAATGAGGACATCCCATTGGAATGAGGACATCCCATTGGAATGAGGACATCCCATTGGAATGAGGACATCCAATTGGAATGAGGAAATCCAATTGGAATGAGGACCTCCCATTGGAATGAGGACATCCCATTGGAAAGAGGACATCCAATTGGAATGAGGACATCCCATTGGAATGAGGAAATCCAATTGGAATGAGGACCTCCCATTGGAATGAGGACATCTCATTGGAATGAGGACATCCCATTGGAATGAGGACAACCAATTGGAATGAGGACATCTCATTGGAATGAGGACATCCAATTGGAATGAGGACATCCCATTGGAATGAGGACATCCCATTGGAATGAGGACATCCCATTGGAATGAGGACATCCAATTGGAAAGAGGACATCCCATTGGAAAGAGGACATCTCATTGGAAAGAGGACATGCCAATGGAATGAGGACATCCCATTGGAAAGAGGACATCCCATTGTTGGCAGATCGAAAGCCAGGAACTGTAGCAGGCAGATTTCTCCACTTGGGTCTCCAAGAAATAGAAGCCACCAGATGTCTCATGTCATCAGGCTAAATCTATAGCAGAAATGTCACCTTTGCCAGGACGTTTACCTCTATAAACTTGTTTTCTGATACACCTGTTCGGTAGACTAAACAGCTTGCACCCCTACGTTTGTTTGTCAACAGCTTCAGCCGGTGTGCGTACTCTGATGTATAATTAGATTTCCTTTATATTTAAAACATTTCCCGCACTCTGAACATGAAAGACTTTCTTTCCGATTGTGGGTTCCCTGGTGTTTCAGGAGGTTGCTTTTCTCAGCGAAACATTTCCCGCACTCTGGACATGAATAAGGACGCTCACCCGTGTGAAGTCTCTGGTGTACAATAAGTTTTCCTTTCTCAGCAAAACCTTTCCCGCACTCGAGACACGAATAAGGGCGCTCGCCCGTGTGAAGTCTCTGGTGTATAATGAGTTTTCCTTTCTCGGCGAAACATTTCCCGCACTCGGGACACGAATAAGGGAGCTCGCCCGTGTGACGTCTCTGGTGTATAACAAGTTTTCCCTTCTCAATGAAACATTTTCCGCACTCTGAACACAAGAAGGGACGCTCGCCCGTGTGAATTTTCTGGTGTCTGACAAGGTCGGCTTTGTGAGTGAAGCTTTTTCCGCACTCTGTACAAGTGTAAGGACGCTCACCGGTGTGAATTTTCTGGTGTTGAAGAAGTGTGTATTTTTCAATAAAACATTTCCCGCACACTGAACATGGATAGGGACGCTCAACTGTGTGAATTTTCTTGTGTCTAGCAAGTTTGCTTTTCAGAATGAAACCTTTCCCGCACACTGCACAGGAGTAAAGATGCCCACCCGTCTGATTATTCATGTTAAAAGGGTCTCCTTGCTGAGTGAACCATTTCCCGCACTCTGAGAATGAAAAAGGACCATCGCCGGAGTGAACGTTTGTATGGTGTAAAGGAGATTCCTTGGGATTAGATGTATCTGCTGATTTCTCCACACTCTGTGATATAGTCTGTGATTCATCAGAAGATTTCTCGGGATTAGAGGGATCCATGGAGGTCTGTAAATGGTAAGGTAGGTGGTGTATATATTGATTAATAGGGTTTACTTCCAGAGCATGTCGTGTGGTGCCATTATCTTCTGCTTTATAATCTGGAGATAAAATTAAGGGACTTCTATCCCGAGCATAATTTCCACCTGTTGGAAATCAAATTTTAAAGAAATGTTATAAATATTCTTTATATTTAGTATTCAGTAACCATATACAGTATGTTGGTACAGACCTCCAGCATAGGATTTGGTGAAATCATGACAGCAGAGAGTGAAGATGGACCTTTCATGTGGTGTACAGTATCTCCTCCTCATTTGTTGGGAACATGACATTATATTGAGGAATGGAGATGGACCTTTCATATGGTGTACAGTATCTCCTCCTCATTTGTGAGGAACATGACATTATGTTGAGGAATGAAGATGGACCTTTCATATGGTGTACAGTATCTCCTCCTCATTTGTTGGGAACATGACATTATGTTGAGGAATGGAGATGGACTTTTCATATGGTGTACAGTATCTCCTCCTCATTTGTGAGGAACATGACATTATGTTGAGGAATGAAGATGGACCTTTCATATGGTGTACAGTATCTCCTCCTCATTTGTTGGGAACATGACGTTATATTGAGGAATTAATATGGACCTTTCATATGGTGTGCAGTATCTCCTCCTCATTTGTGAGGAACATGACGTTATATTGAGGAATGAAGATGGACCTTTCATATGTTGTACAGTATCTCCTCCTCATTTGTTGGGAACATGACCTTATATTGAGGAATGGAGATGGACCTTTCATATGGTGTACAGTATCTCCATCTCATTTGTTGGGAACATGACGTTATATTGAGGAATTGAGATGGACCTTTCATATGGTGTACAGTATCTCCTCCTCATTTGTTGGGAACATGACGTTATATTGAGGAATGAAGATGGAGCTTTCATATGGTGTACAGTATCTCCTCCGGAACATGACATTATATTGAGGAATGGAGATGGACCTTTCATATGGTGTACAGTATCTCCTCCTCATTTGTTGGGAACATGACGTTATATTGAGGAATGGAGATGGACCTTTCATATGGTGTACAGTATCTCCTCATCATTTGTTGGGAACATTACATTATATTGAGGAATGCAGATGGACCTTTCATATGGTGTACAGTATCTCCACCTCATTTGTTGGGAACACGACATTATATTGAGGAATGGAGATGGACCTTTCATATGGTGTACAGTATCTCCACCTCATTTGTTGAGAACATGACATTATATTGAGGAATGGAGATGGACCTTTCATATGGTGTACAGTATCTCCTCCTTATTTGTTGGGAACATGACATTATATTGAGGAATGGAGATGGACCTTATATGGTGTACAGTATTTCCTCCTCATTTGTTGGGAACGTGATGTTATATTGAGGAATGGAGATGGACCTTTCATATGGTGTACAGTATCTCCATCTCATTTGTTGGGAACGTGATGTTATATTGAGGAATGGAGACGTCACTGTCTTTCAGCTACAGTGTGGGCGGGAACAGGCTACTCATTTATCAACACAAATTGGAAATGTCTCTACATTTAGCGTTTATGACTTACTTGTGTCCATATGTAGTAAAAATTCCTTCTGTTCACTTTTCATAATCATCCCCCACTCATCCATAGACTGCTGTCCCCTGCTCACCAACCTCACTTCTTCTTCTTCCTCTTTAACCTCAACTTTGATGTCTTTCATTTCTTCACCCTAAACCCCAAAGATGATAGAACAAGAAGTAAGATAGAAGAACGTCCTCTCATAAATTGGAATCATTTTTGAGTTCTAGTTACTCAGTCCCATCTACCTGATGATGGTGAGGGATGGTGTGACCTTCCTGTGTGGAATCCTGGGAATACAGAGGACGGGGACATGTCTCTGGTGGGTTCCCATTACTGGATCCATCTGTAGGAAACACACACACTGACTGAATACATTGTTTCTATGTGTTTATCAGATGATGGGGGATCTAGGTGGACCCTCCGTACTGCTCTCTCCTTTACAATAAAGTCTCCTCTTACCCGGTGATGTGAGGGGCGGCTGATTGTCCATTATGACGTCCTTGTAGAGATCCTTGTGTCCTTCTAAATACTCCCACTCCTCCATGGAGAAATAGACAGTGACATCCTGACACCTTATAGGAACCTGACACACACAATGATACAGTCACCATCCAGACACATCCCTTGTCTATTACTGGATAATGTCCCAGAATTCCCGGCACCGCTCACCTCTCCTGTCAGCAACTCCATCATCTTCTTGGTGACTTCAAGAATCTTCTTAGCACTGGTTACTTCTGTTGTCAGGCAGTGAGGTGGAGGCGCTGTGATGGGTGATGTTCCATGAAGACAAGTGTTGGGTGTTAATGGTTTACCAGATAGTTTATTTACTATTTCATAATCCTGTGCAAAGGGAGAAAGTAAATGTATCAATTTAGACTTCCCAGAATCCTCCTCACCTCTCTGGTCGTATATGTGTTTTAATTAGAAGTATGATGTCATGTGACCTCCCAGAATCCTCCTCACCTCTCCGGTCAGCAGATAGATGATCTTCAGGGTGAGATTTAATACGCTTTCATTCATGTGACTTTGGTCTTCACCCATCCTTGCTAAAGTGGTCATGTGATCTTTTCAGCACCCTGCTTTCTGTAGACAGATAATAAACTGAGAATTATCTGGACTGTACTGGGGTGAATAATGTCTGCACAGAGGTCCTCCATAGTTCCCATATCTCAGAATTTTTATTTGATATAAATGTGTATCAATACAACTGGAAAAAAAGAGATTCCAACTGATAAGCAACCCTAGACCAAATTAGAGTCCATTATCTCAAATAAGGATGAGCTCCGGCGTGTTCGCACAGCCCACGTGTAGAGCCCGCCAGGAAGTCGGCACTGCTCTGTGCTAATCACAGGCAGTGAGACATTTCTCAATCTCTGCAGCCCAACATCTGGAAATGTCTCACTGCTTGTGATTAGCGCAGTGCATTGCCGACTTCCTGGTGGGCTCTGCATGTGGGGTAAATGCATAAATGGTTCTATATTTAGGATGTATCTGATCTATAAACCAGAGGCTCTGGATGGACAGTTGGATAAATGGTCCTATATTTAGGATGTATCTGATCTATAAACCAGAGGCTCTGGATGGACAGTTGGATAAATGGTTCTATATTTAGGATGTATCTGGTCTACAAACCAGAGGCTCTGGATGGACAGTTGGATAAATGGTTCTATATTTAGGATGTATCCGGTCTATAAACCAGAGGCTCTGGATGGACAGTTGGATAAATGGTTCTATATTTAGGATGGATCCGGTCTATAAACCAGAGGCTCTGTATGGACAGTTGGATAAATGGTTCTATATTTAGGATGTATCTGATCTATAAACCAGAGGCTCTGGACGGACAGTTGGATAAATGGCTCTATATTTAGGATGTATCTGGTCTATAAACCAGAGGTTCTGGATGGACAGTTGGATAAATGGTTCTATATTTAGGATGTATCTGGTCTACAAACCAGAGGCTCTGGATGGAAGTTGGATAAATGGCTCTATATTTAGGATGTATCCGTTCTATAAACCAGAGGCTCTGGATGGACAGTTGGATAAATGGCTCTATATTTAGGATGTATCCGTTCTATAAACCAGAGGCTCTGGATGGACAGTTGGATAAATGGCTCTATATTTAGGATGTATCCGGTCTATAAACCAGAGGCTCTGGATGGACAGTTGGATAAATGGTTCTATATTTAGGACGTATCCGGTCTATAAACCAGAGGCTCTGGATTGACAGTTGGATAAATGGCTCTATATTTAGGATGTATCCGGTCTACAAACCAGAGGCTCTGGATGGACAGTTGGATAAATGGTCCTATATTTAGGATGTATCTGGACACATATTATAAAATAACTCTAATATACAGGATGTGATATGTCTGTAGTAGTGAATGTTGAAGATAAAAGACATCACAGTGACTATGGAGGAAGAGGACGGACATGATGGGGGGATTACTGGGTGTAAATAGAAAATAATATCTTATTACCTCCTCTGCTGCCAGTTCCAGCAATGTCTCCGCTCTACTTCCTCCCATATAACCTCTCACCCAGAACTTCCTGTTTGTTTGTGACATCACTTCCTGTGTATGTATTATCGACTTCCTGTCTTTGCCATCCATCACTTCCTGTTCCATTGAGTAAGTAAAGCTCTCCTCCATGTGGCGAATATAAAATCTGCAGCTTAAGTTGTTTTTAAGGATTAGGACAGCTGCATCGGGGTGTGTTGTTGTTGTCTATAAAACACCCAAGTTGAAATCCAATGAGAAAATATAATGAAAATTATTTTATGTTTAAAAATTCACCCATTAGTAAAAATGAACCTGTTGCGGACAGTGGACTACTACGTGTCTGGTATGTCCTGTCCTTCTGCTTCGCTGTTTTTATTCATTTTGTTTGTTAATTTTTTTATTGTTGCAGAAACGGTAAAAGTCTTCATTGCATTTGAAAATCATTTTTAAAGAGATTAATTACCGGCTTTCCGCCTTTAAGGTGTACGCGTACGTCCTCGAGAAGAAGCGGTGATGCCAAGATCGTAAATGCAGCTTTTCAGCCACTGATGGGTTTTCTTGTGAAGTGATCCAAGCAGCTCTACAGCCAACTGATCACTTCTACAGGGCGCAGAAACGAAAGTCGTCTGCCTGCCACCTCCCGGTTTTGGTTTGTTGTTTACAAGTCGTTACCAGCTTGCAAAACATCTGATCACACCGGGTCCCTTACTTTTTTAGCATCGACATGTTTCCACTTGGTCAGCTATTCGAATCAAAATTTAGTACAAAAGCTTTTGTTTTTGGAACATTCATTTGATTTTCTAATCGTTAGTGAGGTGTAAGTGATGGTCGTTTTGCGACCTAATGATGAGAAAATTCATAGGAGAAGGACTTCCCAGAATCCTCCTCACCTCTCCGGTCAGGTCCGTGATTTATTAATAGAGATAAGAGTGATGTCATGTGACCCCCCAGAATCCTCCTCACCTCCCTGGTCAGGTCTGTGTTTTATTAATAGAGATAAGAGTGATGTCATGTGACCTCCCAGAATCCTCCTCACCTCTCCGGTCAGGTCTGCGTTTTATTAATAGAGATAAGAGTGATGTCATGTGACCTCCCAGAATCCTCCTCACCTCTCCGGTCAGGTCTGCGTTTTATTAATAGAGATAAGAGTGATGTCATGTGACCTCCCAGAATCCTCCTCACCTCTCCGGTCAGGTCTGTGTTTTATTAATAGAGATAAGAGTGATGTCATGTGACCTCCCAGAATCCTCCTCACCTCTCCGGTCAGGTCTGTGTTTTATTAATAGAGATAAGAGTGGTGTCATGTGACCTCCCAGAATCCTCCTCACCTCTCCGGTCAGGTCTGTGTTTTATTAATAGAGATAAGTGTGATGTCATGTGACCTCCCAGAATCCTCCTCACCTCTCCAGTCAGGTCTGTGTTTTATTAATAGAGATAAGAGTGATGTCATGTGACCTCCCAGAATCCTCCTCACCTCTCCAGTCAGGTCTGCGTTTTATTGATAGAGATAAGAGCGATGTCATGTGACCTCCCAGAATCCTCCTCACCTCTCCGGTCAGGTCTGTGTTTTATTAATAGGGAGAAGAGTGATGTCATGTGACCTCCCAGAATCCTCCTCACCTCTCCGGTCAGGTCTGTGTTTTATTAATAGAGATAAGAGTGATGTCATGTGACCTCCCAGAATCCTCCTCACCTCTCCGGTCAAGTCTGCGTTTTATTAATAGAGATAAGAGTGATGTCATGTGACCTCCAAGAATCCTCCTCACCTCTCTTGTCAGAAGGTAGATGATCTCCAGGGTGGAGATTCCAGAATGTAGCCATGAGTCTCATTAGTGCATAAGCTACAAGCAGCACCAGAGCCAGCTGGAAGCACAGCAAACTGCTCTCTATTGGCTAGAATCAGACATGTTGCAGTCACAGGGCCTTAAAGCAGCATAACTAAAAGGTGCAAGACAAGGCCTCAGGTACTCACAAAACCCAACCATCTCAAAGCAGATGACGGGTCAGACGGCCTGAGATACAAAGTCACTATATAGCAGGTTAATTATTGTTGCACTGGACTTTGATATGCTGACCTCTCTCGAATCCTCCCACCACCCAAGTGCACAGCAGGCTGAAATAGAAGCCTGGATGGTCATGTGACCTTTTTTTCTCCCAAATTTTAAAGTAAAGCCGCTCAGATAAATGTTAAAATACAGATAGAGACTGGAGTTCGGCATATCTTTTTTTTTTGTTTTGATTTCTTTATTTCTTTACAGCTATTTGTATATCACTGACAGTTTACACAGAGCTTTACATATTGTTGTACATTCATATCAGTCCCTGCCCAGAAGGAGCTTACAATCTATCGCTAACAAAACCACTGAGCCATTGTGGTGCCCCAAAGTGTTGGCTAAAGGCAACAGAACTATGGGGGAGCCCAATGTCCTTCAGCACAGGAGTGGTGTTATTGACAGGGTTTCCATTATCCAGGAGAACACGTAGACAGCCTAGTTTTGAATTGTCGTATAACTATAATGAACAATCACAGCAACAATGACGGGACAGACCACATGGCACTAACATACTCTGTATCCCCCCCATCAAGCATGATGGGGATGACCTTCATATCACTGATGAAAATAGGTGCCTGGGGCCACCTCAGAAGTACCCCTGAAAAAAGGGAGAAAAGTTTGGACTATCTCGGTACCTCAAGGACGTAGACAAGGATATGTATAGTTTTATATAAAAGAAATGTAATAATATATAGAATATAAAAACATTGTGGGGCAAAACCACATTGACAAAATACTTAAGATACAGTTGATAATTACAGCCTTTTATGCTGCTTCAAAAAAATGAAATGAAGGTGACCCCCAGTGTTGAAGTGGGGTGTCGAATATGATGTGTCTTGGCAATTATCCCTTAACTATTTTCTGCTAATTGCTGCTTCTTCAGAAGGATGAAGATAATGATTGAAATTTTGGAGCCAATCATTGACCATGGAGGAGGAGAACCAAGATGGTGGTGATGGGAATATCCTATGTTGTATTTGTAGTGGCAATATTTAAAATTCTGAGCCTATCACTGGCAATGAGGAGCAGAACCAAGATGGTGGTGATGGGAATATCCTATGTGGTATTTGTAGTGGCGATGATTGAAATTTGGAGCCTATCACTGGCCATGAGGAGGAGAACCAAGATGGTGGTGATGGGAATATCCTATGTGGTATTTGTAGTGGTAATGATTGAAATTTGGAGCATATCACTGGCCATGAGGAGGAGGACGAAGACGGCAAGGATGGGAATATCTTGTGTTTGTAGTGGTTTCTGTATTCTTAGAATTAGTGAGACTCTCGTCTCAGTATTAAAAAAATCAATGAATGACCCTCTATGAGCTGAGCATGATGACCTCCATATCACTGATGAAGATAACAATTGAAATTATGGATCCAATCACTGACCAAGGGGAGAACCAAGATGACAGGGATGGGAATATCTAATTTAATGCTTGTAGTGGTTCCATGTATTCATAGAATTAGTGAGACTTTCTGTCTCAGTATTAAAACACTAATGGATGACCCTCTATGAGCTGAACATGATCACCTCCCTATCATTGACAAAGTTAATGATCGAAATTTTGAAACTTGTCACTGACCATGAGGAGGAGATCCAAGATGGCGGTGATTGGAATATCCTTTGTGGTATTTGTAGTAGCTCTATGTATCCTCAAAAACCGTGAGACTCTCTGTCTCAGTATCAAAACACTAATGGATGACCCTCTATGAGCTGAGCATGATGACCTCCATATCACTGATGAAGATAATGTTTGAAATTATGGATCCTATCACTGGCCCTGAGGGGGAGAACCAAGATGGCAACCATGGGAATATCTTGTGTTTGTAGTGGTTTCATGTATTCTTAGAATTAGTGAGACTCTCATCTCAGTATTAAAACATCAATGGATGACCCTCTATGAGCTGAGCATGATTACCTCTATATCACTGCTGAAGAAATCATTAAAATGATGGATCCTATCACTAACCAAGGGGAGAACCAAGATGGAAGCAATGGGAATTGTGCTTGTAGTGGTTCCATGTATTCATAGAATTGGTTAGACTCTTTGTCTCAGTATTAAAACGCCAATGGATGACCTGCTATGAACTGAGCATGATGGCCTCCATAGTGGGGTAAACTATAGTGTAATAAGGGGTTCAATAAGAACAAATTTTATATAAAAAAAAAATATATATATACTTTTTTCTTGTCTGGTAGCTTTGACATTATATGCAGGTCAAAGCTGATTGGTCTGCCCTCACTGGGTATATAATGAGGTATAATTAAACAGACATCTAACTCTCCTCCCTTTACAACAACTCATTGGGTCAGGTGCAAGGTTCTTTTTTTCAACCTTTATTGCAGGGAAGTTAGAGTAAAACTAAAATAAAAGAAATAACATACAATGAGTATATACAAAATATACAGTCCTAACACACTAGTCTAACTAGGGAAAGGGGTTATAAACATGCCGGCGATGTTTCCGTTAGGCTGACATTAGAATTGCAGCTGAATAGGTGTGGAGTCCTCTAGAGAAGATACATAGAATGAAAAAGGAAGATGGCTACTGGGGGCTGTCTCTCAGACCTCATGGTATAGACCAGTGGAATTATGGGAAGCTACGGTGGCTTTTAATCTATCTAATCAATCTCTACCTACCTTCAGTAACTTATTCACAGATACTAAGTATGTAAAAGAACCACTAGATACATACTCAACAATTAACAAAGGAACATAGGAAAACCTTGCTGAAGGCATGACGCGTTTCGTCAGATTTGACAACCCGTCAGATTCTGTAACGGAAGTGACGTTCCGTCGCCGCCACCTTGCTACACTCCGCACTCGTCCATAGTAATGATACACTGAGACGTGGGAAAGCGGACATCTTGTTACACCCACCAGAGTTTTGCATTTTACACTTATTTTTAACAGTAAAGTGAGTTTATATAGTGAAATACAGTACTTAGAACTCCGTCTGACTGTTTAATGTTGAATTTTAAAAGCAGCAGAGTTCTAAGTACTGTATTTCTCTAAATAAACTCACTTTACTGATAAAAATAAGTGTAAAATGGGTGTAAAAAGATGTCCACTTTTCCCCTTCTCAGGGTATCCTTACTATGGACGAGTGAGAGGTGTAGCAAGATGGCGACGACGGAAAGTCCCTTCCGTTACAAAATCTGTAGGGTCGCTAAATCTGACGAAACATGACACTCATCCTTTTGGTTTGCAGATGATTGGAACAAAGTGGACTAACTTGCATATAAACACTGATGGTCCCTTTTCTTCACATAGGCAAATTCCGGCTGTCATTTTGACAGCTGGGAATTACCTGCAATTGATGTCAAATTAGGATTCCATTTCCGATTAAAACATTTCCCACAATCCGAGCATGAGAACCCATCCTCCTAATTGTGAAGTCTCTGGTGTTTAACAAGTTGTCTTTTCTCGAAAAAACGCTTCCCGCACTCTGAACACGAATAAGGACGTTCGCCCGTGTGAATTCTCTGGTGTTTAACAAGGCTTACTTTGTGAATAAAACTTTTCCCGCATTCCGAACACGAATGAGATCTCTCGCCCGTGTGACTCTTCTGGTGTGTAAGAAGGGTCTTCTTCAGAATGAAACATTTCCCGCACAATGAACATGAAAAAGGGCGCTCGCCCGTGTGGCTTTTCTGGTGATTAAGAAGGTCTCCTTTCGTTGTGAAAGAATTGCCGCACTCTGAACACGAAAAAGGTCGCTCGCCGGTGTGAATTCTCTGGTGTGTGAGAAGTGTCTTCTTCAGAATGAAACACTTCCCGCACACTGAACACGAAAAAGGACGCTCGCCCGTGTGGCTTCTCTGGTGGTTGAGAAGGTCTCCTTTCGCAGTGAACGAATTCCCGCACTCTGAACACGAAAAAGGACGTTCGCCCGTGTGAATTCTCTGGTGTTTAACAAGGTTTCCTCTTTGGCTAAAGCACTTCCCGCACTCTGAACATGAATAGGGACGCTCGCCCGTGTGAATTCTCTGGTGGAGAAGAAGCTTTACCTTATCGGTGAAGCATTTCACACACTCGGAACATGAATAGGGGCGCTCGCCGGTGTGATTTCTCTCGTGTCTGTGAAGCGATTGTTTCTCGGTGAAACATTTCCCGCACTCTGAACACGAGAAAGGGCGTTCACCCATGTGACGTTTTTCGTGGCGGAGAAGGTATATTTTCTCAGTAAAACATTTCCCGCACTCTGAGCATGAGAAAGGACGCTCACTTGTGTGACTTCTCTGGTGTATAACAAGGTCTTTGTTTTCAGTAAAAGATTTCCCACACACTGAACAGGACAATGAACTCTCTCCTGTGTGAAGTCCTTCATGACTTAAAGAAGTTTCCTGGGAATTAGACAGATCTGTTGATCTAACCATGCACTGAGAATTGAGTTGTACATCTGGAGTAACAGTATTGGATTTTTCAGAAGATTCCTCAGGATTAGAGGGATGCATTGACCTCTTCAAATGGTAAGGTCCTCCATGTATGTTATTAGCAATGGGATTTACTTCTGGAGAACGTTGTGTGATGCCAGTATCTTCTGCATTATAATCTGGAGATAGAATAAAATGTCCTTCAGAGATATTCCTGTTACGAGTATAGTGGCCATCTGTTGGAAAGAAATTTTTTCAAAGAAACGTGTTATAGGTATTTTTCATGCCTTACATTCAGGAGTCATGTATGATGGTACAACACTCAACAATTTCACCGAGATCTGGCATGGAACTTAGAGCAAATATGACACCAAACTATGAATACAAGCCATAGCAATGATACAATACACCCCAACTACACGGGGTAGGAGTGTTTGTACACGGATGATATTCCTTCTGTGAGAATGGAGATGGACCTTCCTCGACTTTTCATAAAGTGCACAAAATCTCCACCTCATTCGTTGGGAACATGACATTATATTGAAGAATGGAGATGGACCTTTCATATGGTGTACAGTATCTCCTCATTTGTTGGGAACATGACATTAAATCGAGGAATGGAGATGGACCTTTCATATGGTGTACAGTATTTCCTCCTCATTTGTTGGGAACATGACATTATATTGAGGAATGGAGATGGACCTTTCATATGGTGTACAATATCCCATTCTCATTGGTTGGGAACACAACATACTGAGAAATGGAGATGGACCTTTCATATGGAGTACAGTATCTCCTCCTCATTTGTTGGGAACATGAAGTTATATTGAAGAATGGAGATGGACCTTTCATATGGTGTACAGTATCTCCTCCTCATTTGTTGTAAACATGACATTATATTGAGGAATGGAGATGGACCTTTCATATGGTGTACAGTATCTCCTCCTCATTTGTTGGGAACATGACGTTATATTGAGGAATGAAGATGGACCTTTCATATGGTGAACAGTATCTCCTCATAATTTGTTGGGAACATAACATTATATTGAAGAATGGAGATGGACCTTTTATATGGTGTACAGTATCTCCTCCACATTTGTTGGGAACATGACGTTATATTGAGGAATGGAGACGGACCTTTCATATGGTGTACAGTATCCCATTCTCATTGGTTGGGAACACAACATACTGAGAAATGGAGATGGACCTTTCATATGGTGTACAGTATCTCCTCCTCATTGGTTGGGAACATGACATTATATTGAGGAATAGAGATGGACCTTTCATATGGTGTACAGTATCTCCTCCTCATTTGTTGGGAACATGACGTTATATCTAGGAATGGAGATGGACCTTTCATATGGTGTACAGCAGCTCCACGGTGGGCTTCATTGACATATGTAATTTTTTTCATTCATGTAACAAGATTGTAAAAACACAGTTGTAAACTGTTTCTATATTTATTGTTTATTACTTACTTGTATCTATATGTAGAGAAGGTTCCTCCTGTTTGCTTTTCATAATAGTTTTCCCCTCCTCCATAGACTGCTGATCTCCACTCACCAACATCTCTTCTTCCTCCTCTTTAACCTCAACTTTGATGTCTTTTAAATCTTCATCCTAAACCCCAAAGATGACAGAATACATTTGTAAAAAGGACCAAGAGATTGCATAGTATAATATCCTCTTATTGATTGGAATCATTTTTATAGGTCTAAATGCTCAGTCCCATCTACCTGATGATAGTGTGGGATAGTAAGAGCTTCTTGTGTGGAATCCTGGGAATACAGAGGGCGGGGACATCTCTCTGGTGGGTTCCCATTACTGGATCCATCTGTAGGAAACACACACACTGACTGAATACATTGTTTCTATGTGTTTATCAGATGATGGGGGATCTAGGTGGACCCTCCGTACTGCTCTCTCCTTTACAATAAAGTCTCCTCTTACCCGGTGATGTGAGGGGCTGCTGATTCTCTATCATGACGTCCTTGTAGAGATCCTTGTGTCCTTCTAAATACTCCCACTCCTCCATGGAGAAAAAGACAGTGACATCCTGACACCTTATAGGAACCTGACACACACAATGATACAGTCACCATCCAGACACATCCCTTGTCTGTTACTGGATAATGTCCCAGAATTCCCACCACTGCTCACCTCTCCTGTCAGCAGATCAGTGATCTTCTTGGTGACTTCTAGAATCTTCTTGGCACTGGTTACCTTTGCTGTCCAGCAGTGAGGTGGAGGCACTGTGATAGGCGAAGTTTCATGAAGAAAGCTGTTGGGTGTTAATGGTTTACCAGATATTTTATTCACGACTTTATAATCCTGAGAGAGAGAGAAAAAAACTATCAGTACAAACTTCCCAGAATCCTCCTCATCGTCCTGGTCAGAAAAGATAAGAGTGATGTCATGTGACCTCCCAGAATCCTCCTCACCTCTCCGGTCAGCAAGTAGATGATCTCCAGGGTGAGGTCCAATATCCTCTCAGTCATGTGACTTTGGTCTTTATCCATCCTTAATAACGTGGTCACCTGATTGATTCAGAACTCTCCTCTCTGTAGACAGATAAACTGAGAATTATCTGGACTGTAATGATTAATGTCTGCACAGAGTTCCTCCATAAGCTGGACACCTCAGACAACTTCTTGAACTATATTATTTTGTATTATTACAACTTGAAGAAAATGAGAGATCCCCTTTAATATGTCTGGATAGAGAAGAGAAGGGTTATATCCTTTGTAAAATCTAAACTCTGGTCTTCCCATTCAGTTTTGCATAGGCGTACAGGCTCATGTCCCGGCTCTAAACTTAGGATGTATCTGGTCTATAAACCAGAGGCTCTGGATGGATAGTTGGATAAATGGCTCTATATTTAGGATGTATCCGGTCTATAAACCAGAGGCTCTGGATGGACAGTTGGATAAATGGTTCTATATTTAGGATGTATCTGGTCTATAAACCAGAGGCTCTGGATGGACAGTTGGATAAATGGTTCTATATTTAGGATATATTTGGTCTATAAACCAGAGGCTCTGGATTGACAGTTGGATAAATGGTTCTATATTTAGGATGTATATGGTCTATAAACCAAAGGCTCTGGATGGACAGTTGGATAAATGGCTCTATATTTACGATGTATCTGGTCTATAAACCAGAGGCTCTGGATGGACAGTTGGATAAATGGCTTTATATTTAGGATGTATCCGATCTATAAACCAGAGGCTCTGGATGGACAGTTGGATAAATGGTTCTATATTTAGGATCTATCTGAATTATAACAGACATCACAGTGACTATGGAGGAAGAGGACGGAACATGACGGGGGGGATTACTGGGTGTAAATATAAAATAAGATCTTATCACCTCCTCTGCTGCCAGTTCCATCAATGTCTCCTCTCAACTTCCTCCCGACTCACCTCTGACCTGGAAATTCCTGTCTGTTTGAGACATCACTTCCTGTTTCTACTCATATAACTTCCTGTTTGTTCCTCTTATTACTTCCTGTTTACGCGGTCCACTGACAATTGGTAGGATCGCCTGACGGAGAATAGAAGATCAGCAGTCTACACTGTTCTACAGTACTCTCGACAGCTGCTTCTCGGTGCATTTTTTTTCCAAATAATAAAAGTAATTTGTGTGTACAATTTATAAATTAAAAAAACAACCAAAAATAAACTAGAATATTATCTTTACAAATATACACTCCGTCATTTTTTTTTTTTACAGGAGCCTGCAAAGCATTGCACCTTCGATCAGTGGATTGCAGGTGCAGTATCAGGCTCCTGCAGACACTTTCTTCAGCTTTCTGCCCTTACCGCCATACGAGCTTTTAGTTACAAAGCTGGAGAAAGTAAGAGAGTTGGGACCACCCACACTTTAGAACACAAGAACAGCGCCACACCTACTCTTTTTTAAACCTACATCTTATACTCCACCTAGGTGGTTGTATCTGTAGGGGGCAGCAGTTCCTATTACATCTAGCCATTTTGCGCAGAACCACTGAAACATTTTTCTTGAGTCTGGAGGATGCCCCACTAAATTCTGCAAGGTCTGGCACATTTGGACCAAAGAGACGGTGGCTTCCGTCACCATACCACCCTAAGAATTTTTGTATTATTATAGAAAAACAGTGCAATTGCGAAGCCACTTCCATGAATAAGGGGAAAAATTTTTTGGTAGTACTAAGTATTACCAGTATAGCGGACTTTTTAGGCTAAGAAATAATAAAGAGAAAATTTAATAGAAGCAATAAATTTAATAAGAATTACATAAACTAGTCAAAAGAGGGATAAAAAGTGTGCAGTGAACGGCTGTCTCCCAGGGGCAGGCTCTTTATGGAAATCCCGGTTTAACAGCTATACGCTGCCGGGCTTTATATGGTCACCTGTATGGTTCAAGTCCCCTAGTGAGCTGTGTACAGTGGACGCCTTCCGGCGCCCTCTACCTCCTTTGTACCAGGACTACTAAATGCCCATTTGCCCCTGCCTCTAGTTCCAGTTATCGTGGATTTATTTCCTAATCTTCAAATATATTGTTCATCCTATCATGGATATTACAATAATATATTCCAAATTAAGATAGAGAAACATATTCTCTTATCTGTTGCGTCTTTGAACCTTGATCGTGTCCTGAAGAAGCCTGGTGGTGAAACGCGTAGACGCACAAGGGCTCATTGCACATAATAGACAGATGCACAGTATATGATGTTTCTATTGAATTTTTGTATTACTTCCTTGGTACTGGATACGGATCATCCAAGAGTGCTGTGGGACTATTTATCCCATCATTTTGCCATACCAGGGGTGTTTTGTGTTAAGTGTTAGATTGTATAGTTTTTTTAAGCCTGGGTATGCCCAGTAGGCTTTGTTTATTATAACTACATCTTTTAAATTCAATAAAAAAAAGAATTAAAAAAAACCTGTGTAACAGGCAACGTCTGGTTCACGGTCTTGTGCTGTTCATGATTAGGCAAGTCTGTCTACGTTAACTTCGATGATGTCATTATTACGGCATTATGTCTGCAATATGCTAGTTATTGTTGCAGTGGGCATTACTGCAGGAGTGTGCTGACTTTACCTGACTTTACCTGACCCCCCCCCATCAGCCACCAAACAGCAGAATGAAATAGAAGCATGGGTGGCCATGCCACCCCCTTTTTCTCTCCAGGTATAAAGTAGAAATCCTCAAATAAATGTTAAAATAAAGAGAGAGTTGCACAGCAGGTAGAGAGGGGTATAAAAATCTCTACAGCATTCTGCCTAAAAGCAGGAGGAATACAGGAGAGCCCAATGTCCTTCAGGGGTAGTGTATTTAGACAGGTATTCCAGATTTCTGTTCTAGTATCCAAGTTTTAATTGCTGTAGCACCGACAAGACCAATCGTTGCGACAATGATGGGACTGATCACATGGCATTGATATAAATCGGTAAGCCACTGATAGAGATGATCTCTGTATCACTGATGAAGATAATTACTGTGAAATTATGGAGCCTATCACTGGGACCATGAGGAGAAGAACCAAGATGGCAGCCATGGAAATATTCCATGTAGAATTTGTTGTGGCTCAATGAATCCTCAGAATTATCAGCTGACACGTATGGAACTAGACCTTCTGGACTCTCCATCTAAGGAATATAACACCAATGGTTGACTCTCTATAAACTGAGCAGGATGACCCCCCATATCACTAATGAAGGTCTTGGTTGAAATTATGGAGTCTATCACTGACCATGAAGAGGAAAACCAAGATGGCAGCCATGGGAATTTTCCATGTAGAATTTCTTGTGGCTCCATGAATCCTTAGAATATCAGCTGAAACGCATAGAACTGGACCTTCTGGACTCTCAAATACATCAATGGTTGACTCTCTATAAACTGAGCATGATGACTCCCATATCACTGATGAAGATAATGAATGAAATTATGCAGCCTATCACTGACCATTAAGAGGAGAACCAAGATGGCAGCCATGGGAATTTTCCATGTAGAATTTCTAGTGGCTCCATTAATACTGAGAATATCAGCCGACGCATATAGAACCGGACCTTCTGGACTCTCCATCTCTCAAATACAACATCAATGGTTGACTCTTTATAAACTGAGCACGATGACCCACATATCACTGATGAAGATAATGATTGAAATTATGGAGCCTATCACCGACCATCGGGAGGAGAACCAAGATGGCAGCCATGGGAATATTCCATGTATTATTTGTAGTGGCCCCATGAATCCTTAGACTATCACCTGACACACATGTGGAACTGGACCTTCTGGACTCTCCATCTCTCAAATACAATATCAATGGTTGCCTCTCTATGAGCTGAGCATGATGACTCCCATATCACTGATGAAGATAATGACTGAAATTATGGAGCCTACCATAGACCATGAGGAGGAGAACCAAGATGGCAGCCAAGGGAATATTCCATGTAGAAGTTGCAGTGGCTCCATGAATCCTTCGAATATCAGCTGACACACATGTGGAACTGGACACTGACCACGAGGAGGAGAAACAAGATGGCAGCAATAGAAATATTCTATGTGGTTTTTGTAGTATCCCCAGGTTGAGTTAAAAACTCTCTGTCTCAGTATTAAAACACCAATGGATGACCCTCTGTGAACTGAACACATTCCGATCACCAAACATCTAAGAATTATGGTCATTTGTTTAAAAACAAGACTCAGACTCAGAATATTGTAAAGTATGAAGATTTTTTAAAATTTATTTTAGAAAATCAGAACAAATAATTAACACCATTAAATGAAGTTAGGATCTATGTATGTCAAATCTTGTATAACTAAAGTAAAAATAAATATATCAAAGTTAATACATTGAACCGATGAAAAGCCAAACAAAGAACAATAACGTGCAGCAGCCAATAGAAACCTATAAAAAGAGATGTCTATGTATTTCTAGGCATGGCCATATATTGGATTCCGGGTGCTATCTGTGTGAGTGTGTGACCAACTCAGCACTGTTTGTTTAGAGGACTATATTATTATAATGTAATCCATGCAGACCTTTAGATATCACATCACACCCTGAAAATGTACCTTTTTTAAACAGACTACTGATATGCCTATCTACCTCCCCCCCTTCGGCGAATCTAAAGCTAATTGGGTTACAGTCATTCCCTGGTATGCTTACATATCTTGGTCTACATACCTACTAAGCGCCTTACGAGGGGCACCTACTTCCCCTGATGATTTTTATTTAATATTGTGAAGAATGCAAAATAGACAAACAGGAACGCTCCAATGAGAGGGGTGCGAGTGCCAGAAACTGTAGAAAACAGATGTCACCAGCCAGCAGGACACACCCAGGGAGGCCCCAGTGATAACTGAAATGTCAATTTTGTCATTAACCACTTTAAGGCTCGGTTCACATCTGCAGTTTGCAATTGATGCATTCTACAATGCATTTTGCAGTGAGTTTTTATACATGTGTTTTTTACCCTCTTTAACAAACCCTGTATAGCTGGTTGTTAAGGAGCAGGCTGCCCGCCATGTCCTTAACAACCGATGAGTCATCAGCTGTCAGCAGGCTTCTCTGCTGACCGCTAAATGTAAAACCAAGCATCAACGGCAATAAAAAAAAATCAGCAAGAAAACTGCGTGGGGTTCCCCCCTGATCCATACCAGGCCTTTGGGTCTGGTATGGATTTTGAGAAAAACACCCCACCACAATTAAAAAAAAAAAAAAAAAAAATTGCATGCCCCCCCCCCCCCCAAAATCCATACCAGACCCTTATCTGAGCATGCATCTCGGAGGGGAAGAGCGAGTGCCCCCCTTCCCCCGGAACCATACCAGGCCACATGCCCTCAGTTTGAGGGGGGTGCCCTCCCAACCCCAAAGCACCTTGTCCCCAGTGTTGATGGGGACAAGGGCCTCTTCCCAACAACCCCGGCCAGTGGTTGTGGGGGGCTTATCGGTATCTGGAAGCCCCCTTTAACAGGGGGAAGAGGCCCTTGGGGACAGGGTGCTTTGGGGTGGGGGTGCAGAGCCCCTTCCCCCATGTTGAGGTGGATTTTGGGGGGGGGTTCATTTTCCATTTTTTTTTAAATCTTGGTGTGAGGTTCCCCTTTAAAATCCATACCACACCTGAAGGGCCTGGTATGGATGGGGAAGGACCCCACGCCTGTTTTTTTGCCAAATCACCCTTTCTCCGTGTTAATGGGGACAAGGGCCTTTAACGGGGGAAGAGGCCCTTGGGGTGGGGGTGCAGAGCCCCTTCCCCCATGTTGAGGTCTTGTGGCCTGGAATGGTTCAGTGTCCCCCCTCACTGAACCATTCCATACCGGACTCTTATCTGAGCATGTAGCTCGTTGGGTCAGGAAAGGAGATGAGCGAGCGCCCCCCTTCCTCCTGAACCATACCAGGTCACATGCCCTTAGCTTGGGGGGTGCTTAGGGGCAGGCTCTGCCCTCCCAACCTCAAAGCACCTTGTTCCCAGTGTTGATGGGGACAAGGGCCTCTTCCCCACAACCCCGGCCAGTGGTTGTGGGGGGCTTATTGGTATCTAGAAGCCCCCTTTACCAAGAGGAAGAGGCCCTTGGGGACAAGGGCCTTGGGCTCTTTGGGGTGGGGGTGCAGTGCCCCCTCCCCCATGTTGAGGGCATGTGACCTGGTATGGTTCAGGGGGGGGGCTTGTTCATCCTCTCCCTTTCCTGACCTGCTGGGCTGCATGCTCGGATAAGGGTCTGGTGTGGATTTTGGGGGGCTCCACGCCATTTTTTTAAAACCTTGGTGTGAAGTTCCCATTTAAAATCCATCCCAGACCTGAAGGGCCTGGTATGGATGGGGGGGACCCCACGCTGTTTTTTTTTTTTTGCCAAAGCACCTTTTCCCCATGTTGATGGGGACAAGGGCTTTTTCCCAACAACCCCGGCCAGTGGTTGTGGAGGGCTTATCGGTATCTGGAAGCCCCCTTTAACAGGGGGAAGAGGCCCTTGGGGACAAGGTGCTTTGGGGTGGGGGTCCAGAGCCCCTTCTCCCATGTTGAGGTCTTGTGGCCTGGTATGGTTTAGTAGGGGGGGCACTTGTTCGTCCCCTCCTTTTCCTGACCTGCTGGACTGCATGCTCAAATAAGGGTCTGGTATGGATTTTGGGGGGGTTCCACGCCATTTTTTAAAAAATCTTGGTGTGAGGTTCCCCTTTAAAATCCATACCAGACCTGAAGGGCCTGGTATGGATGGGGGGGACCCCACGCCGTTTATTTGCCAAATCACCTTTTCCCCATGTTGATAGGGACAAGGCCTCTTCCCAACAACCCAGACTCTTATCTGAGCATGCAGCTCGTCAGGTCAGGAAAGGGAGGGGACGAGCAAGCGCCCCCCTTCCTCCTGAACCATACCAGGCCACATGCCCTCAGCTTGGGGGGGGTGCTTAGGGGTGGGCTCTGCCCTCCCAACCCCAAAGCACCTTAATCCCAGTGTTGATGGGGACAAGTGCCTCTTCCCAACAACCCTGGCCAGTGGTTGTGGGGGCTTATCGGTATCTGGAAGCCCCCTTTAACAAGGGGAAGAGGCCCTTGGGGACAAGGTGCTTTGGGGTGGGGGAGCAGAGCCCCTTCCCCCATGTTGAGATCTTGTGGCCTGGTATGGTTTAGTGGGGGGACGCTTGTTCATCCCCTCCCTTTCCTGACCTGCTGGGCTGCATGCTCGGATAAGGGTCTGGTGTGGATTTTGGGGGGGGGGTCACGCCATTTTTTTAAATCTTGGTGTGAGGTTCCCTTTAAAATCCATACCAGACCTGAAGGGCCTGGTATAGATGGGGAAGGACCCCACGCCTGTTTTTTGCCAAAGCACCCTTTCTCCATGTTGATGGGGACAAGGGCCTCTTCCCAACAACCCCGGCCAGTGGTTGTGGGGGGCTTATCGGTATCTGGAAGCCCCCTTTAACAGGGGAAGAGGCCCTTGGGGTGGGGGTGCAGAGCCCCTTCCCCCATGTTGAGGTTTTGTGGCCTGGAATGGTTCAGTGTGGGGGGAGCGCTTGTTCGTCCCCTCCCTTTCCTGACCTGCTGAGCTGCATGCTCAAATAAGGTCTGGTATGGATTTGGGGGGGGCTCCACGCCATTTTTTTAAAATCCATACCAGACCTGAAGGGCTTGGTATGGATGGGGGGGGACCCCACGCCGTTTTTTTTGCCACTTCACCTTTTCCCCCGTGTTGGTGGGAACAAGGGCCTCTTCCCAACAACCCAGACACTTATCTGAGCATGCAGCTCGTCAGGTCAGGAAAGGGAGGGGACAAGCGCGCGCCCCCCCTTCCTGCTGAACCATACCAGGCCACATGCCTTTAGCTTGGGGGGGTGCTTAGGGGCATGGGGGGGGTTTCGCCCTCCCAACCCTAAAGCACCTTGTTGCCAGTGTTGATGGAGACATGGGCCTCTTCCCCACAACCCCAGTGGTTGTGGGGGTTTATCAGTATCTGCAAGCCCCCTTTACCAAGAGGAATAGACCCTTGGGGATAAGGTGCTTTGGGGTGGGGGTGCAGAGTCCCTTCTCCCATGTTGAGGTCTTGTGGTCTGGTATGGTTTAGTGGGGGGGGGGGGCTTGCTCGTCCCCTCCCTTTCCTGACCTGCTGGGCTGCATGCTCAAATATGGGTCTGGTATGGATTTTGGTGGGGGCTCCACGCCATTTTTTAAAAATCTTGGTGTGAGGTTCCCCTTTAAAATCCATACCAGACCTGAAGGGCCTGATATGGATGGGGGGGGGGGGAGACCCCACGCCGTTTTTTTGCCAAAGCACCTTTTCCCCATGTTGATGGGGACAAGGGCCTCTTCCCAACAACCCCGGACAGTGGTTGCGTGGGGCTTATCGGTATCTGGAAGCCCCCTTTAACAGGGGGAAGAGGCTCTTGGGGACAAGGTGCTTTGGGATGGGAGCATGGTATGGATGGGGGGGGGACCAATTTTTTTATTGCCGGTAATGCTTGTTTTTACATTCAGCTGTCAGCGGGAAAGCCCGCTGACAGCTGCTAACTCATCGGTTGTTAGGTGCGCGGTGTCCGGCTGAAAGAGGCATAGATGTGAACATATCCCATAGGAAACCATGTTGAATGGACTGTAGTGCGTTTCCGCAAAATGCATTATAAAACGCATAGGTGTGAACCGAGCCGAACATGTACCCCCCTAATAAATATATTGTTTTCATACATTTCTTCTATGGACTCACTAATTCCAGTTATCAACAGCTTCCGAAGCTGAGAGTTCTCTGACATCTTAGTTCCTTCATCTTTAAAACAATTACCGCACTCTGAGCCTGAAAAACTGTCCTAATTGTGAGTTCCCTGGTGTTGAACAAGCTGTCTTCTCTCAGTGAAGCTTTTCTCGCACTCTGAACATGAAAAAGGACGCTCACCCGTGTGACTCCTATGGTGTGTTAAAAGTTTGCCCTTTTCAGAGAAACATTTTCCGCACTCTGAACACGAGAAAGGCCGCTCGCCTGTATGAATTTTCTGGTGTTTGACAAGGGCTCCTTTGTGAATGAAACATTTCCCGCACTCCGAACATGAATAAGGACGCTCCCCAGTGTGCCCTTTCTGGTGCTGAACAAGGCCTCCTTTGTGAATGAAACTTTTCCCGCACTCCGAACACGAATAAGGACGCTCGCCCGTGTGACTTCTGTGGTGCTGAAGGAGTGTCTTTTTCAGGATGAAGCATTTTCCGCACACTGAGCAGGAATAAGGACGCTCACCGGTGTGACTTCTCTGGTGGTTGAGAAGGTCGGCCTTCATAGTGAAGGAATGCCCGCACTCTAAACATGAAAAGGGACGCTCACCTGTGTGAATTCTCTGGTGTTTAATGAGGTTTCCTTTTTGGCTGAAACACTTCCCGCACTCGGAACACGAATAAGGACGCTCGCCCGTGTGGCTTCTCTGGTGCAGATGAAGTTTTACTTTATCGGTGAAACATTTCCCACACGCTGAACATGAAAAAGGGCGCTCGCCCGTGTGACTTCTCTGGTGTTTGATGAGGCCTCCTTTGTGGATGAAACGTTTCCCACACTCTGAGCACGCATAAGGACGCTCGCCCGTGTGACTTCTCTGGTGTGTGAGAAGCGTCTTTTTCAGAATGAAACACTTCCCGCACACTGGGCATGAATAAGGACGCTCGCCCGTGTGGCTTTTTTGGTGGTTAAGAAGGTCGGCCTTCATAGTAAAAGAGTTCCCACACTCTACACACTGAAAAGGGCGCACACCGGTGTGAATTCTCTGGTGTTTAACAAGGTTTCCTTTTTGACTAAAGCACTTCCCGCACTCTGAACATGAGAAAGGACGCTCACCCGTGTGACTCCTCTGGTGTATGACAAGGTTTCCCCTCAAGGTGAAACATTTTCCGCACTCTGAACATGAGAAAGGACGCTCGCTCTTGTGACTTTTCCGGTGCATGCGAAGTGCTTTGTTTTCAGTGAATGATTTCCCGCACACCGAACATGACAGCGATTGCTCTTCTGTGTGATTTCCATCATGGCTCAAAGAAGGTTCCTTCGGATTAGATGGACCTGTTGACCTCTCCTTTCTCTGGGGATTTAGGTGTATTTCTGAAGTAACATCATGTGATTTATCAGAAGATTCCTCAGGATTTGAGGGATTCGTGGATTTATCTAAACTGTAAGGTCTGCGATGTATATTATCAATAATGGGATTTACTTCTGGAGAATATTTTGTGAAGGCATCGACTTCTGGAGATAAAATAAAAGGTCCCTCAGAGGTATTCCTGTTCCCAGCATAGCGTCCATCTGTTGGAAAGCAAATTAAAACAAAATGTTATCGGTGTGCTCCCTGCCTTTCCATTAAGGAGGAATATATGTTGGTACAGCATTCAACAGTTTCAGATCTCTGGCATGGAATCAGGAACATTCGTAACACCAAACTTCCCTCATTGGTTGGGAACATGACGTTATATTGAGGAATGGAGATGGACCTTTCATATGGTGTACAGTATCTCCTCCTCATTTGTTGGGAACATGACGTTATATTGAGGAATGGAGATGGACCTTTCATATGGTGTACAGTATCTCCTCCTCATTTGTTGGGAACATGACATTATATTGAGGAATGGAGGTGGACCTTTCATATGGTGTACAGTATCTCCTCCTCATTTGTTGGGAACATGACATTGTATTGAGGAATGGAGATGGACCTTTCATATAGTGTAAAGCATCTCCACCTCGTTTGTTGGGAACATGACGTTATATTGAGGAATGAAGATGGACCTTTCATATAGTGTAAAGCATCTCCACCTCGTTTGTTGGGAACATGACGTTATATTGAGGAATGGAGGTGGACCTTTCATATGATGTACAGTATCTCCTCCTCGTTTGTTGGGAACATGACGTTAAATTGAGGAATGGAGATGGACCTTTCCTATTGTGTACAGTATCTCCTCCTCATTTGTTGGGAACATGACATTTTATTGAGGAATAGAGATGGACCTTTCATATGGTGTACAGTATCTCCTCCTCGTTTGTTGGGAACATGACATTATATTGAGGAATGGAGATGGACCTTTCATATGGTGTACAGTATCTCCTCCTCATTTGTTGGGAACATGACGTTATATTGAGGAATGGAGATGGACCTTTCATATGGTGTACAGTATCTCCTCCTCATTTGTTGGGAACATGACGTTATATTGAGGAATGGAGATGGACCTTTCATATGGTGTACAGTATCTCCTCCTCATTTGTTGGGAACATGACGTTATATTGAGGAATGGAGATGGACCTTTCATATGGTGTACAGTATCTCCTCCTCATTTGTTGGGAACATGACGTTATATTGAGGAATGGAGATGGACCTTTCATATGGTGTACAGTATCTCCTCCTCATTTGTTGGGAACATGACGTTATATTGAGGAATGGAGATGGACCTTTCATATGGTGTACAGTATCTCCTCCTCATTTGTTGGGAACATGACGTTATATTGAGGAATGGAGATGGACCTTTCATATGGTGTATCTATAACATATACTGTTCATTTGTTGAGAACATTGGGCAGTAGGGCAAATACAATCATAAAGTTCTTCTTAGCAGTTCAGGTTTTTCAGTCTTTCCCTTACTAAAGGATGTGAAGTTCTCTATGTTGAACAAGGGCAGCACAGACTTTGCCTAATCAGAGGAATAGCGGTCAAATCTATTACACAATGTATTAGTTGCTTTGAAAGTAGTGAAAACGAAGAATGTTAGGAAGGAACTATTTAACTTTGTTGGACTAAATTTGGCCAAGCTTTATATACTGTGCGTTTTCTGCCTTCCTCTGGATCAAGAGAATAATTATTTCATTAGTGAACTTGATGGCCATTTATCATTTTTCGACCCATGTAATAACATTAAAATATGAATGTAAACAGACTCTACATTATAGGCTGTTACATATTATTTAAACACTCTCAGTGTTTATTACTTACTTGTGTCCACATGTAGAGAAGATTCCTCTGGTTTACTTTCCATAATCATCTCCCCCTCCTCCATAGACTGCTGATCTCCACTCACCAACCTCTCTTCTTCTTTAGCCTCAACTTTGATGTCTTTCAGTTCTTCACCCTAAACCCCAGAGATAACAGAAAATACTTGTTAAAAGGAAAAAGATTGTCCTGTCAGAGCTTGGAATGATTTTTTAGGTCTACAAGCTAAATTTTACCTACCTCATGATGGTGAGTAATGGTGTGACCTCCATGTGTGGAATACAGAGGAGGAGGACATGTCTCTGGTGGGTTCCCATTACTGGATCCATCTGTAGGAAACACACACACTGACTGAATACATTGTTTCTATGTGTTTATCAGATGATGGGGGATCTAGGTGGACCCTCCGTACTGCTCTCTCCTTTACAATAAAGTCTCCTCTTACCCGGTGATGTGAGGGGCGGCTGATTCTCCATCATGACGTCCTTGTAGAGATCCTTGTGTCCTTCTAAATACTCCCACTCCTCCATGGAGAAATAGACAGTGACATCCTGACACCTTATAGGAACCTGACACACACAATGATACAGTCACCATCCAGACACATCCCTTGTCTGTTACTGGATAATGTCCCAGAATTCCCGGCACCGCTCACCTCTCCTGTCAGCAGATCAGTGATCTTCTTGGTCACTTCTAGAATCTTCTTGGCACTGGTTACCTCTGTTGTCAGGCAGTGGGGTGGAGGCGCTGTGATGGGTGGTGTTTCATGAAGAAAGCTGTTGGGTGTTAAAGGTTCACCAGATGTTTTCTTCACTACTTTATAATCCTGTGTAAAGAGAGAGAAGCAATTATCACCACAGACTTCTTGGAATCCTCCTCACCTCTCCGGTCAGGTCTGTGTTTTATTAATAGAGATAAGAGTGATGTCATGTGACCTCCCAGAATCCTCCTCACCTCTCCGGTCAGGTCTGTGTTTTATTAATAGAGATAAGAGCAATGTCATGTGACCTCCCAGAATCCTCCTCACCTCTCCGGTCAGGTCTGTGTTTTATTTTTAGAGATAAGAGTGATGTCATGTGACCTCCCAGAATCCTCCTCACCTCTCCGGTCAGGTCTGTGTTTTATTAATAGAGATAAGAGTGATGTCATGTGACCTCCCAGAATCCTCCTCACCTCTCCGGTCAGGTCTGTGTTTTATTAACAGAGATAAGAGTGATGTCATGTGACCTCCCAGAATCCTTCCTCACCTCTCCGGTCACCAGGTAGATGATCTCCATAGTAAGGTCTATTATCTTCTCAGTCATGTGACTTTGGTCCTTACCCATCGTTGTAGATGTGGTCATGGGATCTGTACAGGACTCTCCTCTCTGTGGATGGATAATAAACTGAGAATTATCTGGACTGTACTGGGGATGAATAATGTCTACACAGAGTTCCTGCATATTTCTAACATGCATTTTCCTCCATATTTTCAAACTGCTTCCTATAATATATTACAGGCCTTGCGTAAGGATGCAACTGGACTTAACTGAGAAATTCTATTTAATAAGCAACCACAGACAAACTTTTTTCTTTTTTCCTATTCAAACAGCATAGGACGCAGGCTCCTTTAAGTCTTGACCATAGGTTATGTGCCACCATTTTCAGGTGAGGACGCTGGCAAACAAAGTTGTTGGGACAGGTCATATATCCCTCCTACTCCCAGCAATCCTCAGTTTTTAGCAAGTGTCCTTAAAAGAGAAGTATGGGAATCGGGAGTTTTTGCAGAATCATACTTGCCTAGCTGGATGCAGCATTGCTCCGATGCTGCATCTGTCTCCCGCCGACTCTAACACTGAGAACCGGGCGATCAAACACCGCTGATTGCTCAGTTCTCACAGCTCTGTGAGCAGACAGCTGGTGACTGTCAGACATCGGCTCTCTGCTCCCCCCCCCCATGCTCACTAGAACGCCGGGCTGTGGAGGGGGCGGGAACAGCCCAACTCAGGCTCTCAACGGCACGCCGGTCCAGGCATGTGGGCAGATCCCGACTATATGGTTGTGATCTTGCCCTAGCTTGGACCGGCTCTGTGACTTCAGCCCGCTGTCAGCTGAAAACGGGTCACAGGAGTGCAGAACGAACTGCAGTTCTGTGATCCACAGGAGAAGTACAGTCAAATGAGCTTTGGCTCTACTTCTACTTTAAGCGATGGATGACCTCTGTCTACTGAGAACAGGTTCTGGCTTGTAATTCTGATATTTCTGTAAGATTGAAGACTTTGCTGCACTGATGCCACTGCGGCAATAGAATTGCAGATTCCAGATTGGTCAACTCTTTAGAGTGTTTCGGGGAACTGTATCTGGACCATGACATGGCATGGGGTGAGTATGTAATATTGCCTTTGGTACTGGACTTAACGTTTGGCACACAACCTTGGTACAGCAGTGCTGCAGAGTGTCCTACAGATCCAGGGCAGTGGCAATCCTAATCTCTGGTGTTCCATTCACTGAATACCCACTTCAAGGAGGAGAGGGTATGCCCTCCCAATTAGGGCAGAGCAGGAAGTCCCCACCTGGTGGGTTCTTCCCCGGGAAGGAGCCAGTACATTGGTGTGATGATTCCAGGGCTTTTCTTCTTACCCTGTGGGGTTCCACCTTTACCCTTCTTGCACTTAAGCTACCCCCTGGGCCCCTGCTTTGGGCACAGAGGGGTGGGTGGCAAGAATACCTTAGGCTACAAGCAGTGTGTTGCAAGGGAATGGGACACTTTTAAATAGTTTGTCGCCACCATGGCCTAGCGTTCGCCACTTTTAACAGTCTGGAGAAATTTTGATGCAGCCCCTGGGACTATGGTTGCCACCTCATCCCTTTAAACCTGAAGACATATTAATCACACAGGTTCTGTGGCCAATTACGGTGGTAATTAATCTTCCTTGGTGCCTTATCTGCATATAAATTAGCCTCAGAACCCGTGTAATTCAAAGGTATTCGAGTTTAAAGGGATGAGGTGGCAACTCTACCTGGGACACATTCAGGCGTACAATGGACGATCCTGTATGCGTACTAACTCCTCTGTAGGAGGCATACTAGCACATTATGCCATCACCTTGCAGGTTTTTTTTTTTTTTTCCTTTTTTAACAACATCCGTGGTTTACAACCGCTTTAAGAGGAATGGGTGGTGCTAGAGAAGATAACAGGAGATTCTGAGGTGTGGAGACTGAGGTCTAGTTTAAGAGGAATGGGGATTACCAGAGGAGATAATGGGAGATTCTGAGGTATGGAGACTGAGGTTTAGTTTTAGAGTATTGGGGAGTACCAGAGGAGATAACGGAAAGACCCTGAGGTATGGAGACTGAGGTTTAGTTTTAGAGTATTGGGGAGTACCAGAGGAGATAACAGGAAACCCTGAGGTGTGGAGACTGAGGTTTAGTTTTAGAGGAATGAGGAGTACCAGAGGAGATGACCGGAGACCCTGAGGTGTGGAGACTGATGTCTAGTTTAGGATGAATGAGGAGTACCAGAGGAGATAATGGGAGATTCTGAGGTGTGGAGACTGAGGTTTAGTTTTAGAGTATTGGGGAGTACCAGAGGAGATAACGGGAGACCCTGAGGTGTGGAGACTGAGGTTTAGTTTAAGATGAATGGAGAGTACCAGAGGAGATAATGGGAGATTCTGAGGTATGGAGACTGAGGTTTAGTTTTAGAGGAATGGGGAGTACCAGAGGAGATAACAGGAGATTCTGAGGTGTGGAGACTGATGTCTAGTTTTAGAGGAATGGGGAGTACCAGAGGAGATAACGGGAGATTCTGAGGTGTGGAGACTGAGGTCTAGTTTTAGAAGAATGGGGAGTACCAGAGGAGATAACAGGAGATTCTGAGGTGTGAAGACTGAGGTCTAGTTTTAGAGGAATGGGGAGTACCAGAGGAGATAATGGGAGATTCTGAGGTGTGGAGACTGAGGTCCAGTTTAGGATGAATGGGGAGTACCAGAGGAGATAACGGGAGATTCTGAGGTGTGGAGACTGAGGTTTAGTTTTAGAGGAATGGGGAGTACCAGAGGAGATAACAGGAGATTCTAAGGTGTGGAGACTGAGGTCTAGTTTAGGATGAATGGGGAGTACCAGAGGAGATAACGGGAGACCCTGAGGTGTGGAGACTGAGGTTTAGTTTTAGAGGAATGGGGAGTACCAGAGGAGATAACAGGAGATTCTGAGGTGTGAAGACTGAGGTCTAGTTTTAGAAGAATGGGGAGTACCAGAGGAGATAACAGGAGATTCTGAGGTGTGAAGACTGAGGTCTAGTTTTAGAGGAATGGGGAGTACCAGAGGAGATAACAGGAGATTCTAAGGTGTGGAGACTGAGGTCTAGTTTAGGATGAATGGGGAGTACCAGAGGAGATAACGGGGAGACCCTGAGGTGTGGAGACTGAGGTTTAGTTTTAGAGGAATGGGGAGTACCAGAGGAGATAACAGGAGATTCTGAGGTGTGGAGACTGAGGTCTAGTTTAGGATGAATGGGGAGTACCAGAGGAGATAACGGGAGACCCTGAGGTGTGGAGACTGAGGAAACTGAACTCTGCCCCTAATGTGGAGACCCCAGGCTCCACACCTTGGAGTTATCTCCACTGGTACTCCCCACTCCTCTTAAACTAGAGAGGAAGTTTCTGCCTCTATTGTATTCTATTGATGCGGACAGTCTCTACTCTGAATGACAATGGGATGCACAAGGCATAAGTGCCACCATCCGAACCTCAGATTCTCTGTTTGTTCGACCAAGAGCAGTCACGCATCATGTTTTACCATCTCTAGGTGGATAAGCCTATATATATATATATATATATATATATATATATATGGATAGATATATGGATAGATATATGTGCATGTATAGCAGCTTCTTCTGGAGATAAAAGACATCACAGTGACTATGGATGAAGAGGACGGACATGACGGGGGGGGGGATTACTGGGTGTAAATAGAAAATAATATCTTATTACCTCCTCTACTGCCAGTTCCAGCAATGTCTCCTCTCTACTTCCTCCCGACTCACCTCTAACCCGCAACTTCCTGTCTGTACCTGACATCAATTCCTGTTTGTGTAAAACCACTTCCTGCCTCTGCCTGGTATCACTTCCTTTCTCTGCACTCCACTGACAATACATAGCATTGCCACCTTGTGGAGAATATAAAATCTGCAGTTTCTAAAAACTTCTTGGTGCGTTCTTCAATTTTATTGTCTATAAACCACCCGAGGTAAAAACCAAAAAAAATCAGAAAATACATTGTGATTTAATATTCATTAATTAGTGGACAGTATGTATAGGAGAGGAGTGTGGAGGGTATGATAGTGGGCATTATGTACAGGAGAGGATTGTGGAGGGTATGTACAGGAGAGGAGTGTGGAGGGTATGACAGTGGGCAGTATGTACAGGAGAGGAGTGTGGAGGGTATGACAGAGGACAGTATGTACAGGAGAGGAGTGTGGAGGGTATGACAGAGGGCAGTATATACAGGAGAGGAGTGTGGAGGGTATGACAGTGGGCAGTATATACAGGAGAGGAGTGTGGAGGGTATGACAGTGGGCGGTATGTACAGGAGAGGAGTGTGGAGGGTATGACAGTGGGCAGTATGTACAGGAGAGGAGTGTGGAGGGGATGACAGTGGGCAGTATGTACAGGAGAGGAGTTTGGAGGGTATGACAGTGGGCAGTATGTACAGGAGAGGAGTTTGGAGGGGATGACAGTGGGCAGTATGTACAGGAGAGGAGTGTGGAGGGGATGACAGTGGGCAGTATGTACAGGAGAGGAGTTTGGAGGGTATGACAGTGGGCAGTATGTACAGGAGAGGAGTGTGGAGGGGATGACAGTGGGCGGTATGTACAGGAGAGGAGTGTGGAGGGTATGACAGTGGGTGGTATGTACAGGAGAGGAGTGTGGAGGGTATGACAGTGGGCAGTATGTACAGGAGAGGAGTTTGGAGGGTATGACAGTGGGCAGTATGTACAGGAGAGGAGTGTGGAGGGGATGACAGTGGGCGGTATGTACAGGAGAGGAGTGTGGAGGGTATGACAGTGGGTGGTATGTACAGGAGAGGAGTGTGGAGGGGATGACAGTGGGCAGTATGTACAGGAGAGGAGTTTGGAGGGTATGTCAGTGGGCGGTATGTACAGGAGAGGAGTGTGGAGGGGATGACAGTGGGCAGTATTTACAATGTTGGGGTGTGGAGGGAATGACTTACTGAAAATATGCATGGCAGAGGAGTGTGGATGATATGATGGAGGTAATTTACTCTTACATATCTAGCTGATAACTGGCTAGATGAAGCAGAAAAATTGATGGCAATGTGACCCCTTTTTTTCTCCATTTATGACACAGAAATCCTTAGATAAATGTTAAAATATTAGCGAGACTTGAGTTCTGCTTGAAGGTAACAAGAACATGGAGTCCAAAGTTCTTCAGCACAGGGGTGGTGTACTGAGATGAATTGAGATGAGTTTCCTTTTATCTTGGGAAAGCCTCAAACTAGTTTTAATCATTGTGGTACTGACAAGAACAATCACTGTGACAATGACGGGACTAGCCACATGACATTGATTTACTTTGTACGCCATTAATAATGACTGTGAAATTATAGATCCTATCACTGTGGCTATGAGGAGAACAAAGATGGCGGCATTGTGTCAACATTCTAAGCGGTATCTTTAGTGGCTTCATGTATCCTTAGAATATTAGCTGACACACATGACACTCTGGAACTGGACCTTCTGGACCTGAACCTTCTGGACTCTCTGGAACTGAACTGCCTGAAACTGGACCTTCTGGACTCTCTGGAACTGAACCTTCTGGTCACTCTGGAACTGAACCTTCTGACTCTCTATCTCACTAATGCCCCGTACATACGAGCGGATTTTCTTGGATGGTTTTTCCGATGGAATTCCGCTCAAGCTTGCCTTGCATACACACGGTCACACAAAAGTTCTCTGAACTTTCAACCGTCTAGATCGCGGTGATGTACCACACTACGACACTAAGACGAGCCGAGAAAATGAAGTTCAATGCTTCCAAGCATGCGTTGAATTGTTTCCAAGCATGCGTAGAAATTTTGCGTGTTGGAATTTGTACAGACGATCGCATTTTTGGATAGAAACTTTTCCCGACCGAAAAATAGAGAACATGCTCTCAATCTTTTGTTGGCTGGAATTCCGCCAGCAAAAGACCGATGGAACATACACACGGTCACATTTTCCTACAAACAGCTCTCATCAGGGTTTTGCTGGTGGAATTTCTGATCATGTGTATGCGGCATAATGCAATACCAATGGATGACTCTTTATAAACTGATCATATCCAATCACCAATCATATAATACATGGAACTGAACCTTTTGGACTCCCTGAAACCAGACCTTCTGGAGTCTCTGGAACCAAATTTTCTGGACTCTCTGAAACTGGACCTTCTGGACTCTCTGAAACTGAACCTTCTGAACTCCCTGAAACTGGACCCTTTGGACTCTCTGGAACTGAAACTTCTGGACTCTCTGGAACTGAATCTTTTAAATTCCCTGAAATTGGACCTTCTGGACTCTCTGAAACTGAACCTTCTGGACTCTCTGGAACTGGACCTTCTGGACTCTCTGGAACTGAACCTTCTGGACTCTCTGGAACTGAACCTTCTGGACTCTCTGGAACTGGACTGCCTGAAACTGGACCTTCTGGACTCTCTGGAACTGAACCTTCTGGTCATTCTGGAACTGAACCTTCTGACTCTCTATCTCACTAATGCAATACCAGTGGATGACTATAAACTGATCATATCGAATCACCAATCATATAATACATGGAACTGAACCTTTTGGACTCCCTGAAACCAAACCTTCTGGACTTTCTGGAACCAAACTTTCTGGACTCTCTGAAACTGGACCTTCTGGACTCTCTGAAACTGAACCTTCTGAACTCCCTGAAACTGGACCCTTTGGACTCTCTGGAACTGAAACTTCTGGACTCTCTGGAGCTGAATCTTTTGAATTCCCTGAAATTGGACCTTCTGGACTCTCTGAAACGGAACCTTCTGGACTCTCTGGAACTGGACCTTCTGGACTCTCTGGAACTGAACCTTCTGGACTCTCTGGAACTGGACTGCCTGAAACTGGACCTTCTGGACTCTCTGGAACTGAACCTTCTGGTCATTCTGGAACTGAACCTTCTGACTCTCTATCTCACTAATGCAATACCAGTGGATGACTATAAACTGATCATATCGAATCACCAATCATATAATACATGGAACTGAACCTTTTGGACTCCCTGAAACCAGACCTTCTGGACTTTCTGGAACCAAACTTTCTGGACTCTCTGAAACTGGACCTTCTGGACTCTCTGAAACTGAACCTTCTGAACTCCCTGAAACTGGACCCTTTGGACTCTCTGGAACTGAAACTTCTGGACTCTCTGGAACTGAATCTTTTGAATTCCTTGAAACTGGACCTTCTGGACTCTCAGAGAGTCCAGAAGGTTCCGTTTCAGAAACAGAACCTTCTGGACTCTCTGGAACTGGACCTTCTGGACTCTCTGGAACTGAACCTTCTGGACTCTCTGGAACTGGACGGCCTGAAACTGGACCTTCTGGACTCTCTGGAACTGAACCTTCTGGTCACTCTGGAACTGAACCTTCTGACTCTCTATCTCACTAATGCAATACCAATGGATGATTCTTTATAAACTGATCATATCCAATCACCAATCATATAATACATGGAACTTAATCTTTTGGGCTCCCTGAAACCAGACCTTCTGGACTCTCTGGAACCAAACCTTCTGGACCCTCTGGATCTGGACCTTCTGGACTCTCTGGATCTGGACCTTCTGGACTTTCTGGATCTGGACCTTCTGGACTCTCTGGACCTGGACCTTCTGGACTTTCTGGATCTGGACCTTCTGGACTTTCTGGATCTGGACCTTCTGGACTCTCTGGATCTGGACCTTCTGGACTTTCTGGATCTGGACCTTCTGGACTCTCTGGAAATGAACCTTCTGGACTCTTTACCTCACTAATGCAATACCAATGCATGACTCTCTGAACTGACCATATCCGATCACCAATCATATAACACACACGGTTTATTGTAAGGGGGAAAAAAAACAGGATTCAGAATATTGCAAAGTGTGGAGATTTCTTGTTTATTTTATAAAATCACAATAAATTATAATACTAAATCAAATCTTATATAATTAAAACAAATATTATATCAAAGTTCTTAATAATTATACATTGGCTGGACCAATGAAAAGCCAGCTACTTCAGTAAAAGAAAAAAACATTAGCAATGATGTATAGCAGCAAATAGCAAATTATAAAAAAAAGTTGTCTAATTATTGCCCTATTTGCCCAGTATTCAGTAATACACTCACTGGCCACTTTATTAGGTACACCTGTTCAATTGCTTGGTAACACAAACTGCTAATTAGCCAATCACATGGCAGCAACTCAATGCATTTAGGCATCTAGACGTGGTGAAGACGACTTGCTGAAGTTCAAATCGGGCATCAGAATGGGAAAGAAAGGGGATTTAAGTGACGGGCTGGTCTGAGTATTTTTGGGATTTTCACGCACAACCATCTTTCGGGTTTACAGAGAATGGTGGGAAAAAGAGAAAATATCCAGTGAGTGGAAGTTGTGTGGAGGAAAATGCCTTGTTGATGTTAGAGGTCAGAGGAGAACTGGCAGACTGGTTCCAGATGATAGAAAGGCAACAGTAACTCCAATAACCACTCGTTATATCCAAGGTATGCAGAATACCATCTCTGAACCCACAACACATCCAACCTTGAAGCAGATGGGCCACAGCAGGGGGTGCCACTCCTGTCAGCTAAGAACAGGAAACAGAGGCTACAATTGGCACAGGCTCACCAAAATTGGACAATAGAAGATTGGAAAAACGTTGCCTGGTCCGATGAGTCTCGACACATGAAGGCATGGATCCATCCTGCCTTGTATCACCGGTTCAGGCTGGTGATGGTGCTGTAATGGTGTGGGGGATGTTTTCTTGGCACACTTTGCGCCCCTTAGTACCAATTGAGCATCGTTTAAACTCCACGGCCTACCTGAGTATTGTTGCTGACCATGTTCATCCCTTTATGACTACAGTGTCCCCATCTTCTGATGGCTCCTTCCAGCAGGATAATGCACCATGTCACAAAGCTCCAATCATCTCACCACTGGACAATGAGGTCACTGTCCTCCAATGGCCTCCACACTCACCAAATCCAGTGACCTCCACACTCACCAGATCTAGTGACCTCCACACTCACCAGATCTAGTGACCTCCACACTCACCAGATCCAGTGACCTCCACACTCACCAGATCCAGTGACCTCCACACTCACCAGATCCAGTGACCTCCACACTCACCACATCTCATCCAATAGAGCACCTTTGGTGGAACGGGAGATTGAAATCATGGATGAGCAGCCGACAAATCTGCTGCAACTGCGTGATGTTATCATGTCACTGTGGACCAAAATCTCTGAGGAACGTTTCCAACACCTCGTTGAATCTATGCCACGAAGAATGAAGGGAAAAGGGGGTCCAACCCGGGACTAGTAAGGAGTACCCAATAAAGTGGCCATTGAGTGTATGTCTCACTACTTACCTCCCTGGGGAATCTGATGCTCGTAAGGGTTACAATCATCCCCTGCTATTCTTATGTCTCTTGAGTTCTCCGAGTCTACATATCCACTGAGCCCATTACGAGAGGCTCCTACTCTCTCTGCTTGACTTTGATCTAACATCGTAGAGAATGCAAAAAAAAAAAAAAAAAAGGAAAGGAATGTGGGCTCCCCAATGTGAGAGGGACTGTAGAAACAGACCTCACCATTGGAGCCTTTAATGAGATTCAACCCAAGAGACGTGCCAATAACAGAAATGTCCCTTTGGCCTAGATGTACCCCTCTATAAATTCATTGTTTTCATACAGTGCCTTGAAAAAGTATTCATACCCCTTGAAATTTCCCACATTTTGTCATGTTACAACCAAAAACGTAATTTGGATTTTATTGGGATTTTATGTGATAGACCAACACAAAGTGGCACATAATTGTGAAGTGGAAGGAAAATGATAGATTTAAAAAAAATAAATTTTTTTTTACAAATAAATATGTGAAAAGTGTGGGGGGTACATTTGTACGGCGCCCCCCGGAGTCAATACTTTGTAGAACCGCCTTTCTCTGCAATTACAGCTGCAAGTCTTTTTGGGGATGTCTCTACCAGCTTTGCACATCTAGAGAGGGACATTTTTGCTCATTCTTCTTTACAAAATGTCTCAGGCTCTGTCAGATTGGATGGAGAGCGTCTGTGAACAGCAATTTTCAAGTCTTGCCTCAGATTCTCAATGGGATTTAGGTCTGGACTGTGACTGGGCCATTCTAACACATGAATATACTTTGATCTAAACCATTCCATTGTAGCTCTGGCTGTATGTTTTGGGTCGTTGTCCTGCTGGAAGGTGAACCTCTGCCCCAGCCTCAAGTCTTTTGCAGACTCTAACAGGTTTTCTTCTAAGATTGTCCTGTATTTGGCTCCATCCATCTTCCCATCAACTCTGACCAGCTTCCCTGTCCCTCCTGAAGAAACGCATCCCCACCACATGAAGCTGCCACCACCATGTATCACGGTGGGGATGGTGTGTTCAGGGTGATGTGCAGTGTTAGTTTTCCCCCACACATAGTGTTTTGCTTTTAGGCCAAAAAGTTCAATTTTGGTCTCATCTGACCAGAGCACCTTCTTCCACATGTTTTCTGTGTCCTCCACATGGCTTCTCACAAACAGGACTTCTTATGACTTTCTTTCACCAATGTCTTTCTTCTTGTCACTCTTCCATAAAGGCCAGATTTGTGGAGAACACGACTAATAGTTTTCCTGTGGACAGATTCTCCCACCTGAGCTGTGGATCTCTGCAGCTCCTCCAGAGTTACCATGGACCTCTTGGCTCTTCTCTGATGAATGTTCTCCTTGCCCGGCCGGTCAGTTTAGGTGGACGGCCATGTCTTGGTAGGTTTGCAGTTGGGCCATACTCTTTCCATTTTCCGATGATGGATTGAACAGAGCTCCGTGAGATGTTCAAAGCTTGGGATATTTTTTTTTTATAACCTAACCCTGCTTTATACTTCTCCACAAGAAAAAGAGGTCTCTGACAGGGAGTAGTATTAAGCAGAGGGTGTGCCACATCCCAAAAGACCAAAACATTCCCCTAGAGCGGGACTTTTGAGGCACTACCATCAATGATGCAATGTAAGTAAAAAATATATAATTTTATTACAAAATTCAAAAGTACAACAAAAAATATATACAAAAATACAAATCAAACACAAACAATATATACAATGGGATACATCAAAAAGCAAGGACATGTAATTTGGACACAACTGCATCACATTGAGAGGAAAACCAAAAGTGGAAATGTAATAAGTCTCACTGAACCGACGCGTTTCGGGGAATCCTTCATCAGGGTTCATTAAGTGAGAGTTACCATTTCCAAAATACATGTGCTATAGAAGTATCCAAGGCATAAAATCAGCTTCACAACGGTCTCCCAGGCCATGTGCATACAAAGAGAGCCAGATCGCGGACCATGTAGAGTGAAATTGTAATGACTGGTGCGTATAATGCAATCCCAATGGGTGCTGAAAACCGCCGCGCCTAAGATGTGGCGCGGCGTTTGTGCGCGGGCTGGGGTCCAAAAATTGACCGGACCTGTAAGCTAGATCCAAACGGGGGGAGACCTACAGGTTGTGATGACCGTGATCGGAGGAGGATGCCTCGTTGATACTATGCTGTTGGACTGATTATACAGCTTTATGGTTGTCAACCCGGACCCCGAGTCCTCCTCCTTCCCCCTACATCACAAACTGTAGGTCTCCCCCGTTTGGATCTAGCTTACAGGTCCGGTTAATTTTTGGACCCCAGCCCGCGCACAAAGATTTGGCGCGGCGGTTTTCAGCACCCATTGGGATTGCATTATATGCACCAGTCATTACAATTTCACTCTACATGGTCCGCGATCTGGCTCTCTTTGTATGCACATGGCCTGGGAGACCGTTGTGAAGCTGATTTTATGCCTTGGATACTTCTATAGCACATGTATTTTGGAAATGGTAACTCTCACTTAATGAACCCTGATGAAGGATTCCCCGAAACGCGTCGGTTCAGTGAGACTTATTACATTTCCACTTTTGGTTTTCCTCTCAATGTGATGCAGTTGTGTCCAAATTACATGTCCTTGCTTTTTGATGTATCCCATTATATATATTGTTTGTGTTTGATTTGCATTTTTGTATATATTTTTTGTTGTCCTTTTGAATTTTGTAATAAAATTATATATTTTTTACTTACATTGCATCTTTGATGGTAGTGCCTCAAAAGTCCCGCTCTAGGGGAATGTTTTGGTCTATTTAAACTTCTCCACAACTTCATCCCTGACCTGTCTGGTATGTTTCTTGGCCTTCGTGATGCTGTTTGTTCACTAAGGTTCTCTAACAAACCTCTGAGGGCTTCACAGAACAGCTGTATTTATACTGAGATTAAATTACACACAGGTGGACTCTATTTACTAATTAGGTGACTTCTGAAGGCAATTGGTTCCACTAGATTTTAGTTAGGGGTATCAGAATAAAGGGGGCTGAATACAAATGCCCCCCCCCCCCCCCACACACTTTTCCCCCTTTTTTTTTTGATTGAAAACCATTTATCATTTTCCTTCCACTTCACAATTATGTGCCACTTTGTGTTGGTCTATCACATAAAATCCCAATAAAATACATTTACGTTTTGGGTTGTAACATGACAAAATGTGGAAAATGTCAAGGGGTGTGAATACTTTTTCAATAGACAAAATAGATCTACCCTTGAAATACCAGATAGATTCCATATATATTGAAAACATTTCCCACACTCTGAGCATGAAAAAGGACGTTCAACCGTGTGACTTTCTCTGGTGTTGAAGAAGGTTTGCTTTTGCGGTAAAACATTTCCCGCACGCTGAGCAGGGATAAGGGCGCTCGCCCGTGTGGCTTTTCTCGTGCCTAAGAAGGTTCCCTTTCGCGGTGAAACATTTCCCGCACGCGGCGCACGAATAAGGACGCAGGCCCGTGTGAATTTTCTGGTGTTGAACCAGCTCTCCTTTTGTAGCGAAACATTTCCCGCACTCGGGGCATGAAAAAGGACGCTCGTCCTTGTGACTTCTCTGGTGTTGAACGAGGTTTCCTTTGTCCGCGAAACATTTCCCGCACTCAGAGCACGAAAAGGGACGCTCGCCCGAGTGAGTCCTCTGGTGTTTATGGAGGCTTCCTTTCGCAGTGAAACCTTTCCCACACGCGGAGCATGAATAAGGACGCACGCCCGTGTGAATTCTTTGGTGCTGAAGAAGCTCCCCTTTGGTAATGAAAGATTTCTCGCACTCTGAACACGAGAAGGCGCGCTCTCCAGTGTGGCTTTTCTGGTGCTTCAGAAGGCTTACTTTCTGAGTGAAACATTTCCCGCACTCCGGACACGAATAGGGGCACTCACCCGTGTGGCTTCTCTGGTGTCTGAGGAGGTTTCGTTTCGCAGTGAAACATTTCCCGCACTCTGAACATGAATAAGGACGCTCACCCATATGACTTCTCTGGTGCTGAAGAAGTTCTCCTTTGGTAGTGAAGGATTTCCCGCACTCCGCACATGAAAAAGGACGCACGCCCGTGTGGATCCTCTGGTGCTGAAGGAGGTTTCCTTTTTGACTAAAGCATTTCCCGCACTCCGAACATGAAAAAGGACGCTCCCCCGTGTGACTTCTCTGGTGCAGAAGGAGGTTTACTTTATCCGTGAAGCATTTCCCGCACTCTGAACATGAAAAAGGACGCTCACCCGTGTGACTTCTCTCGTGTCTAAGAAGGTTTCCTTGCGCAGTGAAACATTTCCCGCACGCTGAGCATGAAAAGGGACGCACGCCCGTGTGAATTCTTTGGTGTATAAGGAGGCTTCCTTTCTGGGTGAAACATTTCCCGCACTCTGTACATGAATGAGGGCGCTCACTCGTGTGACTTCTACGGTGCATAAGAGGACCTCTCTTTTCATTGAATGAAGGTTTTCCTGGGTGAACTCCTCCATGGTTTGAAGAACATTCCTTGGAATGAGTCCGAGATTTTAGATGTATTTCCGGAGTAGCAGAATGTGATTTATGAGAAGGTTCCTCAGGATTAGAGGGATCCATTGATCTCCCCAATTGGTGAGGTCTGTGATGTCTATTATGAGTGATGGGATTTACTTCTGGAGAATGTTGTGTGATGACATCATCTTCTGCATTATAATCTGGAGATAACAAATATTGTCCCTCAGAGGTATTCCGGTTTTGTGGACAGAGTTCATCTGTCGGAAAGTAATTAAAAAAAAAAAATGTTACGGGTATCTTTAAAATCTTACATTCAGAAGCCACACATGATGTTACGGCAGTTTCAAAAAGCTCTGGTATGGAATTGGGTGCAATTATACCACCAAACTACGAGTCCAAACCAGGTCAACAATACATCATACCCAAACTACACCGGGTAATAGAGTTTGTACAATGATTACATTGAGAATGGAGATGGACCTTCCTCCAACTACTGTCTAAAAAACAGAAGAAAAAAGGTGGACCTTTCATATGGTGTACAGTATCTCCACCTCATTTGTTGGGAACATGACGTTATATTGAGGAATGGAGATGGACCTTTCATATGGTGTACAGTATCTCCTCCTCATTTGTTGGGAACATGACGTTATATTGAGGAATGTAGATGGACCTTTCATATGGTGTACAGTATCTCCTCCTCATTTGTTGGGAACATGACGTTATATTGAGGAATGGAGATGGACCTTTCATATGGTGTACAGTATCTCCTCCTCATTTGTTGGGAACATGACGTTATATTGAGGAATGGAGATGGACCTTTCATATGGTGTACAGTATCTCCTCCTCATTTGTTGGGAACATGACGTTATATTGAGGAATGGAGGTGGATCTTTCATATGGTGTACAGTATCTCCTCCTCATTTGTTGGGAACATGACGTTATATTGAGGAATGGAGATGGACCTTTCATATGGTGTACAGTATCTCCTCCTCATTTGTTGGGAACATGACGTTATATTGAGGAATGGAGATGGACCTTTCATATGGTGTAGAGTATCTCCTCCTCATTTGTTTGGAACATGACATGATTGATATTGAGGAATGGAGATGGATCTTTTGTAAAGTTGACTATTTTTTTTTTGGTCAGTTTAATGGGCATATCATTTTTCTAATCCTTTAACAAAGAACGTTTCTCCATTTAGATTTAGTATTTATTACTTACTTGTGTTTATATGTAGAGAATATTCCTTCTGTTTCCTTTTCATAATCATCTCTCCCTCCTCCATAGACTGTTGAGCTTCTCTTTCTTCTTCTTCCTCTTTAACTTCAACTTTGATGTCTTTCAGTTTTTCATCCTGAACCCCAAAAAATTACAAAATACGTGTGTAAAAATAAACGAGATAACGTTAAAGAATCTACATATAGCTCTTTCCCACCTACCTGATGATGGTGGGGGATGGTGTGACCTTCCTGTGTGGAATCCCGGGAATACAGAGGACGGGGACATCTCTCTGGTGGGTTCCCATTACTGGATCCATCTGTAGGAAACACACACACTGACTGAATACATTGTTTCTATGTGTTTATCAGATGATGGGGGATCTAGGTGGACCCTCCGTACTGCTCTCTCCTTTACAATAAAGTCTCCTCTTACCCGGTGATGTGAGGGGCGGCTGATTGTCCATCATGACGTCCTTGTAGAGATCCTTGTGTCCTTCTAAATACTCCCACTCCTCCATGGAGAAATAGACAGTGACATCCTGACACCTTATAGGAACCTGACACACACAATGATACAGTCACCATCCAGACACATCCCTTGTCTGTTACTGGATAATGTCCCAGAATTCCCGGCACTGCTCACCTCTCCTGTCAGCAGCTCCATCATCTTCTGGGTGACTTCTAGAATTTTTTGCTCATTTTGTATCTCAGGCATCAAAGTAGAAGGGTCAGTAATAGGGATCAGGCTGTTGCTCAACATCGGTGGCAAACAGAGATCTCTCCTCGCTCTGTTATGCTCTGCAGATGGCCTTTTCTCTACTATACAATCCTGTGCAATAAAATAATAAATATGAAAATCCGAGAATCCTCCCACTTCTCTTGCCCTCAAACATTAAAGTGAGGCTACATCTCAGCATTTCTCACCTGACCAATCAGCAGCTCAAGAATCTCCAGAACGAGGTTCAATATCCTCTTTCTTAAGTGAAATATTTTCTTTCCAGTTATAAGATCACTGAGTTTCTGATGATTCTCCATCATGACGTCCTTGTAGAGATCCTTGTGTCCTTCTAAATACTCCCACTCCTCCATGGAGAAATAGACAGTGACATCCTGACACCTTATAGGAACCTGACACACACAATGATACAGTCACCATCCAGACACATCCCTTGTCTGTTACTGGATAATATCCCAGAATTCCCGGCACCGCTCACCTCTCCTGTCAGCAGATCCACCATCTTCTTGGTGACTTCTAGGATCTTCTTGGCACTGGTTACCTCTGTTGATGAGGAAACTGTGATGGGTGATGTCCTGTGAAGGCAGTTGTTGGGTGCTAATGGGTTACCAGATACTTTTCTCACTACCTTATAATCCTGAGGGACAGAAAGAAAAATTATCACTACAGACTTCCCAGAATCCTCCTTACATCTCCAATCAGATAGGAGGATAAGAGGGATGTCATGTGACCTCGGAGAAGCCTCCTCACCTCTCCGGTCAGCAGGTAGATGATCTCCAGGGTGAGGTTTAATATCCACTCAGTCATGTGACTTTGGCCCTCATCCATTCTTATTGATGTGGTCATGTGATCTATACAGGACACTCCTTTCTATAGAAGTAAAAAGTTGATAATTATCTGCCCTGTACTGGGATTAATCGTTTCTGCACAGAGTTCCTCCATAGTTCTGACATCTGACACAACTTCCTATATTATCTCAAAGACAATGGGTTTAGTGCGAAATCTGGTGAAGCCGTGCATGGTAGCCAATCAGCTTCTAACTTCTTCTTGTTCAGTTAAGCTTTGCCAAAAAATAAACTGGAAGCTGATTGGTTTCCATGCAGAGTTGCATCAGATTTTGCGCTCTCCGGTTTTAGTAAATCAACCCCATTGTGTATCAATGGAACTGGAAGAAAACATAATATTATTACTAATATTCATTTCTAATAAGCAACCCTAGCCAAACAGTTTAATATCTTGGTTGTATCCGGTCTATAAACCAGAGGCTCTGGATGGACAGTTGGATAAATGGTTCTATATTTAGGATGTATCCGGTCTATAAACCAGAGGCTCTGGATGGACAGTTGGATAAATGGTTCTATATTTAGGATGTATCCGGTCTATAAACCAGAGGCTCTGGATGGACAGTTGGATAAATGGCTCTATATTTAGGATGTATCTGGTCTATAAACCAGAGGCTCTGGATGGACAGTTGGATAAATGGTTCTATATTTAGGATGTATCCGGTCTATAATCCAGAGGCTCTGGATGGACAGTTGGATAAATGGCTCTATATTTAGGATGTATCCGGTCTATAAACCAGAGGCTCTGGATGGACAGTTGGATAAATGGTTCTATATTTAGGATGTATCCGGTCTATAAACCAGAGGCTCTGGATGGACAGTTGGATAAATGGCTCTATATTTAGGATGTATCTGGTCTATAAACCAGAGGCTCTGGATGGACAGTTGGATAAATGGCTCTATATTTAGAAAGTATCCAATCTATAAACCAGAGGCTCTGGATGGACAGTTGGATAAATTGTTCTATATTTAGGATGTATCCGGTCTATAAACCAGAGGCTCTGGATGGACAGTTGGATAAATGGTTCTATATTTAGGATTTATCTGGTCTATAAACCAGAGGCTCTGGATGGACAGTTGGATAAATGGTTCTATATTTAGGATTTATCTGGTCTATAAACCAGAGGCTCTGGATGGACAGTTGGATAAACGGCTCTACATTTAGGATATATCCGGTCTATAAACCAGAGGCTCTGGATGGACAGTTGGATAAATGGTTCTATATTTAGGATGTATCCGGTCTATAAACCAGAGGCTCTGGATAGACAGTTGGATAAATGGCTCTATATTTAGGATGTATCTGGTCTATAAACCAGAGGCTCTGGATGGACAGTTGGATAAATGGCTCTATATTTAGGATGTATCTGGTCTATAAACCAGAGGCTCTGCATGGACAGTTGGATAAATGGTTCTATATTTAGGATTTATCTGGACACATATTATAAAATAACTCCAATATACAGGATGTGATATGTCTGTAGTAGTGAATGTTGGAGATAAAGACATCACAGTGACTATGGAGGAAGAGGACGGACATGACGGGGGATTACTGGGTGTAAATATAAAATAATATCTTATTACCTCCTCTACTGCCAGTTCCATCAATGTCTCCTCTCTACTTCCTCCCAACTCACCTCTCACCCGGAACTAACTGTATGTGACATCACTTCCTGTCTTTTCCTTTTACCACTTCCTGTCTGTGCGTTCCACTGACAATATGTGCGATCACCTCCTTGTGGATAATATAAAATTAGCCGCCTATGTTATTTTTTCAATACTTTTGACAGCTCCTTTCTAAAATTCTCTTGTCTATAAAACATCCAAGGTAATATCCAAACAATGAAAAAAATAAAATGATTTTTTTTTTATTTTAAAATAAATTAATAAGAGCAATTATTGAATGAAAAACGAGAATAAAAATGCAAGATTATGTGGAAAAAAAAAACACTTAAAGAATATGTAAACATTTCACATTTCATATTCCTGATACGTGTCTGCTGTACCATGTACTTGTATGAAAAAGTATCCTGTTCTCTTTGTATCGCTTCCTTTGTGTGAAATCCCTGGTGATCCTGCTAGTCCCTCTGCTTTCCTATTAAAAACTGACCATACTAGGCATGAGAGCGTGGCTAATTCTCTTGCTGTGCTGGGAACTCAGCCCGCTCTCCTCCAGTGATCAGACCTGATGGGTCGCGGGTGGGTTTTCTAGCTTGACAAGGAACCAAAACATACCACCAAGGCAACAAAGGAGTGGCTCAAGAAAAAGCATATTAAGGTCATGGAGTGGCCTAGTCAGTCTCCAGACCTTAATCCTATAGAAAATTTATGGAGGAGGATAAAACTTTGAGTTCCCAAGTGACAGCCAAGAAACCTTAAGGATTTAGAGAAGATCTATAAAGAAGAGAGGACCAAAATCCCTCCTGAGATGTGTGCAAACCTCGTCACCATCTACAAGAAACATCTTACCGCTATGCATGCCAACAGGGGTTTCTCCACCAAGTACTAAGTCATGTTTTGCTTGGGGATCAAATACTTATTTTACTCACTGAACTGCAACTCAATTTATAAAATTTTTATTGTGTTTTTTCTGGATCTTTGGTTTATATTTTGTCGCTATCATTTAAAATACACCTATGATAAAAATGGTGTGGTGGAGTATGGATGGTATGACAGTGGGCAGTATGTACAGGAGAGGAGTGTGAAGGGTATGACAGTGGGCAGTATGTACAGGAGAGGAGTGTGGAGGGTATGACATTGGGCAGTATATACAGGAGAGGAGTGTTGAGGATATGACAGTTGGCAATATGTACAGGAAAGGAGTGTGGAGGGTATGACAGTGGGCAGTATGTACAGGAGAGGAGTGTGGAGGGGATGACAGTGGGTGGTATGTACAGGAGAGGAGTGTGGAGGGTATGACAGTGGGCAGTATATAAAGGAGAGGAGTGTGGAGGGTATGACAGTGGGCAGTATGTAAAGGAGAGGAGTGTGGAGGGTATGACAGTGGGCAGTATGTACAGGAGAGGAGTGTGGTGGGGAATATGGGTGCGGTATGTACAGGAGAGGAGTGTGGAGGGGATGACAGTGGGCAGTATGTACAGGAGAGGAGTGTGGAGGGTATGACAGTGGGCGGTATGTACAGGAGAGGAGTGTGGAGAGGATGACAGTGGGCGGGTATGTACAGGAGAGGAGTGTGGAGGGTATGACAGTGGGCGGTATGTAAAGGAGAGGAGTGTGGAGGGTATGACAGTGGGCGGTATGTAAAGGAGAGGAGTGTGGAGGGTATGACAGTGGGCAGTATGTAAAGGAGAGGAGTGTGGAGGGTATGACAGTGGGCAGTATGTACAGGAGAGGAGTGTGGTGGGGAATATGGGTGCGGTATGTACAGGAGAGGAGTGTGGAGGGTATGACAGTGGGCAGTATGTACAGGAGGAGGAGTGTGGAGGGTATGACAGTGGGCAGTATGTACAGGAGAGGAGTGTGGAGGGTATGATAGTGGGCAGTATGTACAGGAGGAGGAGTGTGGAGGGTATGACAGTGGGCGGTATGTACAGGAGAGGAGTGTGGAGGGTATGACAGTGGGCAGTATGTACAGGAGAGGAGTGTGGAGGGTATGATGGGTGCGGTATGTACAGGAGAGGAGTGTGGAGGGTATGACAGTGGGCAGTATGTACAGGAGAGGGGTGTGGAAGGTATGACAGTGGGCAGTATGTACAGGAGAGGAGTGTGGAGGGTATGACAGTGGGCAGTATGTACAGGAGAGGAGTGTGGAGGGTATGACAGTGGACGGTATGTACAGGAGAGGAGTGTGGATGGTATGACAGTGGGCAGTATGTACAGGAGAGGAGTGTGGAGGGTATGACAGTGGGCAGTATGTACAGGAGAGGAGTGTGGAGGGGATGACAGTGGGCAGTATGTACAGGAGAGGAGTGTGGAGGGTATGACAGTGGGCAGTATGTACAGGAGAGGAGTGTGGAGGGTATGACAGTGGGCAGTTTGTACAGGAGAGGAGTGTGGAGGGTATGATGGGTGCGGTATGTACAGGAGAGGAGTGTGGAGGGTATGACAGTGGGCAGTATGTACAGGAGAGGAGTGTGGAGGGTATGACAGTGGGCAGTATGTACAGGAGAGGAGTGTGGAGGGTATGATGGGTGCGGTATGTACAGGAGAGGAGTGTGGAGGGTATGACAGTGGGCAGTATGTACAGGAGAGGAGTGTGGAGGGTATGATGGGTGCGGTATGTACAGGAGAGGAGTGTGGAGGGTATGACAGTGGGCAGTATGTAAATGAGTGTGGAGGGCGCAGTAGGGGGGCAGTATGCACAGCAGCAGATTTCTGAGGTTATAATTGACAGGAAACGTGCAGTAGAAGAGTATGGAAGATATGATGGAGATAATTATCTACATGTATAGCTGATAACTAGCAGGATAATGTAGAAGCATGAATGTTCATGTGACGCCTTTTTCCTCTCTCGTTCTGTTTAAAGGTAAGAGGAACACAAAGCCCAAAATGTCCTTCAGCATAGGGGTGGTGTATTGAGATGAGGTTTCTTTTAATTGGGATACCCCCAGGTAAATTTGTTTTTATCTTTGTGGTACCGATAAGAACAGTCACTGTGACAATGACGGGACTAACCACATGATATTGACATACTATGTAGGTCACTAATGGGAATAACCTCTATTTCTCTGATGAAGATAATAACTGTGAAATTATAGATCCTATCACTGTGACCATGAGGAGGAGAACCAAAATGGCGGTGATGGGAATATTCTATCTGGTATCTGTAGGGTCTCCATGTACCCTTAGAATATCAGCTAACACACGTGTGGAACTGGACCTCCTGGACTCTGAAACTGCACTTTCTGCACTCTTTGGAACTAGACCTTCTGGGCTCTCTGAAACAGGACCTTACGGGCTCTCTGAAACAGGACCTTACGGGCTCTCTGAAACAGGACCTTCTGGACCCTTTGGAATTGCACCTTCTGAAATCTTTAGAACTGGACCTTCTGTACTCTGTGGAAGTGCACCTTCTGGTTCCTCCATCTCACTAATAAAACCCCAATGGATGACTCTCTACACTTTGCAACAAGACCTTCTGGACTCTTTGGAACTGGACCTTCTGGGCTCCCTGAAACTGGACCTTCTGGGCTCCCTGAAACTGGACCTTCTGGGCTCCCTGAAACTGGACCTTCTGGGCTCCCTAAAACTGGAACTTCTGGGCTCCCTGAAACTGGAACTTCTGGGCTCCCTGAAACTGGAACTTCTGGGCTCCCTGAAACTGGAACTTCTGGGCTCCCTGAAACTGGAACTTCTGGGCTCCCTGAAACTGGAACTTCTGGGCTCCCTAAAACTGGAACTTCTGGGCTCCCTGAAACTGGAACTTCTGGGCTCCCTGAAACTGGAACTTCTGGGCTCCCTGAAACTGGACCTTCTGGGCTCCCTGAAACTGGACCTTCTGGGCTCCCTGAAACTGGACCTTCTGGGCTCCCTGAAACTGGAACTTCTGGGCTCCCTGAAACTGGACCTTCTGGGCTCTCTGAAACTGGACCTTCTGGGCTCTCTGAAACTGGACCTTCTGGGCTCTCTGAAACTGGACCTTCTGGGCTCCCTGAAACTGGACCTTCTGGGCTCCCTGAAACTGGACCTTCTGGGCTCCCTGAAACTGGACCTTCTGGGCTCCCTAAAACTGGAACTTCTGGGCTCCCTGAAACTGGAACTTCTGGGCTCCCTGAAACTGGAACTTCTGGGCTCCCTGAAACTGGAACTTCTGGGCTCCCTGAAACTGGAACTTCTGGGCTCCCTGAAACTGGAACTTCTGGGCTCCCTAAAACTGGAACTTCTGGGCTCCCTGAAACTGGAACTTCTGGGCTCCCTGAAACTGGAACTTCTGGGCTCCCTGAAACTGGACCTTCTGGGCTCCCTGAAACTGGACCTTCTGGGCTCCCTGAAACTGGACCTTCTGGGCTCCCTGAAACTGGAACTTCTGGGCTCCCTGAAACTGGACCTTCTGGGCTCTCTGAAACTGGACCTTCTGGGCTCTCTGAAACTGGACCTTCTGGGCTCTCTGAAACTGGACCTTCTGGGCTCTCTGAAACAGGACCTTACGGGCTCTCTGAAACAGGACCTTACGGGCTCTCTGAAACAGGACCTTCTGGACCCTTTGGAATTGCACCTTCTGGAATCTTTAGAACTGGACCTTCTGTACTCTGTGGAAGTGCACCTTCTGGTTCCTCCAACTCACTAATAAAACCCCAATGGATGACTCTCTACACTTTGCAACAAGACCTTCTGGACTCTTTGGAACTGGACCTTCTGGGCTCCCTGAAACTGGACCTTCTGGGCTCCCTGAAACTGGACCTTCTGGGCTCCCTGAAACTGGAACTTCTGGGCTCCCTGAAACTGGAACTTCTGGGCTCCCTGAAACTGGAACTTCTGGGCTCCCTGAAACTGGAACTTCTGGGCTCCCTGAAACTGGAACTTCTGGGCTCCCTGAAACTGGAACTTCTGGGCTCCCTAAAACTGGAACTTCTGGGCTCCCTGAAACTGGAACTTCTGGGCTCCCTGAAACTGGAACTTCTGGGCTCTCTGAAACTGGACCTTCTGGGCTCTCTGAAACTGGACCTTCTGGGCTCCCTGAAACTGGACCTTCTGGGCTCCCTGAAACTGGACCTTCTGGGCTCCCTGAAACTGGAACTTCTGGGCTCCCTGAAACTGGACCTTCTGGGCTCTCTGAAACTGGACCTTCTGGGCTCTCTGAAACTGGACCTTCTGGGCTCTCTGAAACTGGACCTTCTGGGCTTTTCTGAAACTGCACCTTTTGGACCCTCTGGAATTGCACCTTCTGGAATCTTTGGAACGCGACCTTCTGGACTCTCCGTCTCACTAATAAATCCCCAACAGATGACTCTCTACACTTTGGAACTAGACCTTCTGGACTCTTTGGGACTGGACCTTCTGGGCTCTCTGGAACTGGACCTTCTGAATTTGTACCTTCTGGAATCTTTGGTACTGGACCTTCTGGACTCTCTATCTCACTAACAAAACCCCAATGGACGACTTTCTATGAACTGATCCCATTCCAATCACCGAACATTTATTAGTCATATTCTATTGTAATAAAAAAAGAACAGGACTCGGAACGGAACATTGCAAAGTGAAGAGGTTCCTTGTTTATTTTATAAAACCAGAATGAATGATAAAACTAAATCAAATCTTGTATAATAAAACAAAAATTATATCAAACATATTAAAAATTATACATTTGGCTGGACCAATGAAAAGCCAGCTACTTTAGTGAAAAAAAAAAAAAAGGAACGATGTGTAGCAGCAAATAGCAACCTAATAAAACATTTTTTATTCCCATACTTGCCCAGAATTCAGTAATATGTCCAACCACGTACCTTCCCGGGGAATCTGACGCTCATGTGGTTACAATCCTCCCCTGCTACTCTTATTTCTCTTGAGTTCCCGGCTCTAATTTACCCACCGAGCCCATTACAAAGAGCTTCTATTCCTCGAACTTCTATTTAACACCTTTTATTCAACAGATAGCACCGCCCTTCTGGGAGGGCGTCATTTGACGTCCACTCAGAAGGATGAAAGACCCGCCCAGCCGGGAATCGGCTATAGGCTGGGCGGGACTTTTGTCCTTCTGAGTGGACATCATATGGCGTCCCACCCAAAAGGGACCATGCAATGGTGTGATCTGTGGACACAGCTGGTGACTGATCACTATACCGGCCCGCTGCCAGTATCATGGGATCGCTGTGACCAATCACAGCAGATCACATTACAATTGTAAACAATGGATGGCCTCCTTTCATTCCATCCGTTGTGTACAATTGTGTTGCTAGCTGTGGTTGGTCACAGTGATCACATGGTACAGACAGGGCCAATCACAGCCCACCTGTAGCATATGATTTGCTGTGATTGGCCAAAGCTAAAGACAATAAATTAATCCATTTCATTAGGTAAAAATGGTTGCTTATACCAATGAAATTCACTGGTATGAGCAATCATATTGTGGAAAATTTTTTTTTTTTTTAATTTCTTTAATTTTCCCAAAAATTTTGACAAAAATGACCAAATACTTCACTCAGTGCATTTAGGCATCTAGATGTGGTGAAGACAACTTGCTGACGTTCAAACCAAGCATCAGAATAGGGGAGAAAAGGGGATTTAGGTGACTTTGAATGTGGCATGGTTGTTGGTGCCAGACAGGGCTGGTCTGAGTATTTCTGGGATTTTCACACACAACCATCTCTTGGATTTACAGAGAATGAACCAAAAAATAGAAAATATCCAGTGAGTGGCAGTTGTGTGGAGGAAAATGCCTTGTCGATGTCAGAGGTCAGAGGAGAATGGGATGACTGGTTCCAGATGATAGAACAGCAACAGTAACTTAAATAACTTCTCGTTACACCCAAGGTATGCAGAATACCATCTCTGAACACACAACACATCAAACCTTGAAGCAGATGGGCTTCAGCAGCAGAAGACCACACCAGGTGCCACTCCTGTCAGCTAAGAACAGCAAACTGAGGCTACGATTCACACAGGATCACCAAAATTGGACAACAGAAGATTGGAAAAACGTTGCCTGGTCTGATCAGTCTGGATTTCAGCTGCGATATTCAGATGGTGGGGTCAGAATTTGGCACATGGATCCATCCTGCCTTGTATCACCGGTTCAGGCTGGTGGTGGTGGTGTAACAGTCTGGGAGATATTTCCTTGGCATACTTTGGGCCCCTTAGTACCAATTGACCATCGTTTAAACGCCACGGCCTACCTGAGTATTGTTGCTGACCAGGTCCATCCCTTTATGACTACAGTGTCCCCATCTTCTGATGGCTCCTTCCAGCAGGATAATGCACCATGTCACAAAGCTCCAATCATCTCACCACTGGACAATGAGGTCACTCATTGTCCTCCAATGGCCTCCACAGTCACACATTCAATCCAACGGAGGACCTTTGGTGGAACGGGGAGATTGAAATCATGGATGAACAGCCTACAAATCTGCAGCAACTGCGTGATGCCATCATGTCACTGTGGACCAAGATTTCTGAGGAACGTTTCCAACACCTCGTTGAATTGATGCCACCAAGAATGAAGACAAAAGGGGGTCCGACCCCAGGTGCCTCGGTATTGAAGAGGTCAACATTGCGGAGAATGCAAAAAGAGGAATGAGGGCACCCCAATGTGGGTGGGGAGGGGGGGTGGTTGATAGAAGAGCCAGGAACTCTAGAAGCCAATCTCATGAATGAAGCCTTCAAAAAAGGGACTCAACCCAAGAGACCCCACTGATAACTGAAACGTCTTTTTTGGAGGCTACCCTTTCTTTTAAACATTTCCCCCAGGGAGATACCACCATACTTTTTGTCAACAACATCAGCAGCTGATCTTTGTCGAACGTCTAATTAGATTCCATTGATATTTAGAACAATTCCCACACTCCGAGCAGGAAAAAAAAAAGGCACTTCTGATTGTAAATTCTCTGGTGCTAAACAAATCGTCTTTTCTAAAGCATTTCCCACACATTGAACGTGAGAAAAGGGACGCTCAACCGTGTGATTTTTTCTGGTGTTGAAGAAGGTTTGCCTTTGCAGTAAAACATTTCCCGCAAGTTGAGCACGGATAAGGACGCTCGCCCATGTGACCTCTCTCGTGTCTAAGAAGGTTTCCTTTGGCAGCAAAACGTTTCCCGCACTCTGAGCACGAATACGGACGCACGCCGGTGTGAACTTTCTGGTGCTGAACCAGCTCTCCTTTCGTAGTGAAATATTTCCCGCACTCCGAGCATGAAAAGGGACGCTCGCCCGTGTGACTTCTCTGGTGTTTGCGGAGGGTTCCCCTGTCGAAGAAACATTTCCTGCATTCAGGGCACGAATAAGGACGTTCTCCGGAATGAGTTCTCCGGTGGGTAAGGAGGCTGGCTTTCACATTGAAACCTTTCCCGCACACTGCACACGAATAAGGACGCTCACCCGTGTGAATTCTTTGGTGTTGAAGAAGCTTTGCATTAATAATGAAAGATTTCCCGCACTCTGAACACGAGAAGGGACGCTCGCCCGTGTGACCTTTCAGATGGTTTTGAAGGCTTTGTTTCTGCTTGAAGCATTTCCCGCACTCTGGGCACGAAAAGGGATACTCACCCGCGTGACCTCTCTGGTGTCTAATAAGGTTGCTCTTTGTCTTGAAAGATTTCCCGCACTCCGGACACGAATAAAGACGCTCAGCCGCGTGACTTCTCTGATGCGGAACAAGTTCTCCTTTCGTCGCGAAGGATTTCCCGCACTCCGAACACGAAAAAGGACGCACGCCCGTGTGGATTCTCTGGTGCTGAAGAAGGTTTCCCTTTTGACTAAAACATTTCCCGCACTCTGAACATGAAAAGGGTCGCTCCCCCGTGTGACTCCTCTGGTGCAGAAGAAGGTTTAGCTTTTCAGCAAAACGTTTCCCGCACTCTGTGCATGAATAAGGACGCTCGCCCGTGTGAGCTCTTTCGTGTCGAAGGAGATTTTTTTGAATAGTGAAACATTTCCCGCACACCGAGCATGAAAAAGGACGCTCGCCTGTGTGCGTTCTCTGGTGTATTTGAAGGTGGTATTTCTGTTTGAAGCATTTCCCGCACTCCGGACATGAATGGGGGCGCTCACTCCTATGACCTCTTCGGTCTCTCTTTTCACTACATGAAGGCTTTCCTTTGTGGACTCCTTCATGGCTTGAAGAACATTCCTTGGGATTACACGGATCTGTTGATTTGCCCGCACTCCGAGATTTTAGATGTATTTCTGGAGTAGCAGAACGTGATTTATGAGAAGGTTCCTCAGGATTAGAGGGATCCATTGATCTCCCCAATTGGTGAGGTCTGTGATGTCTATTATGAGTGATGGGATTTACTTCTGGAGAATGTTGTGTGATGACATCATCTTCTGCATTATAATCTGGAGATAACAAATATTGTCCCTCAGAGGTATTCCGGTTTTGTGCACAGTGTTCATCTGTCCGAAAGTAATTTAAAGAAAATGTTAAAGGTATCTGTTAAGTCCTACATTCAGGAGCCAAACATGATGGTACAGTGGTTTTAAAAAGCTCTGGTATGGAAATGGGAGCAATTATACCACCAAACTGAGTCCAAACCAGGTCAACAATACAATATACCCAAACTATGCTTTGTATTAGTGTAAGTACAATGATTACATAGGTGCCGAGAGAATGGAGATAGATGTTACTTTGAGGAAGGTCCATCTCCATTCCTCAATATAACGTCATGTTCCCAACAAATGAGGAGGAGATACTGTACACCATATGAAAGGTCCATCTCCATTCCTCAATATAACGTCATGTTCCCAACAAATGAGGAGGAGATACTGTACACCATATGAAAGGTCCATCTCCATTCCTCAATATAACTTCATGTTCCCAACAAATGAGGAGGAGATACTGTACATCAAATTAAAAGGTCCACCCTTGTTTCTTAGATGTTACTTTGAGGAAGGTCCAATAAACAAGGGTGGACTTATTAATTTGATGTACAGTATCTCCTCATTTATTGGGAACATGACATTATATTGAGGAATAGAGATGGACCTTTCATTTGATGTACAGTATCTCCTCCTCATTTGTTGGGAACATGACGTTATATTGAGGAATGGAGACGGACCTTTCATATGGTGTACAGTATCTCCTCCTAATTTTTGGGAACATAACGTTTTGAAAGGTCCATCTCCATTCCTCAATATATAGTCATGTTCCCAACAAATAAGGTGGAGATACTGTACATCACATTAAAAAGGTCCACCCTTGTTTCTTAGATGTTACTTTGAGGAAGGTCCAAGAAACAAGGGTGGACCTATTAATTTGATGTACAGTATCTCCACCTCATTTGTTGAGAACATCACGTTATATTGAGGAATGAAGATGGACCTTTCAGATGGTGTAAAGCATCTCCTTATTTGTTCAGAACATGACATTATATTGAGGAATGGAGATGGACCTTTCATATGGTGTACAGTATCTCCTCCTCATTTGTTGCGAACATAATCTTATACTATGGTACAGAGATGGACCTTTTGTAAACTAACTATTTTTTTTCTATAAGTTTAATGGACATAAATATTTTTTTCTTCTCATATCAGAAAGTAAAAACACAAATGTGAACTGTTCCTACATTCCGTGTGTGTAACTTACTTGTGTTTAAATAAGGCACAGGTTCCTTCAGTTTACTATTCATAATCTCCCCCTCCTCCAAAGACTGTTTATTTCCCCTCACCAACATCTCTTCTTCCACTTTAACTTCAACTTTGATGTTTTTCAGTTCTTCACCCTAAACTCCAAAGATGACAGAATACATTTGTAGAATGAAAAAAAAAAAAGATCACGTAAAAGAATATCCTCTTATAGCTTAGGTTCCTTTACCTGATGACAATGAGGGATGATGTGATCTTCCTGTGCGGAATCCCGGGAATACAGAGGAGGAGGACATCTCTCCGGTGGGTTCCCATTACTGGATCCATCTGTAGGAAACACACACACTGACTGAATACATTGTTTCTATGTGTTTATCAGATGATGGGGGATCTAGGTGGAGTCTCCGTACTGCTCTCTCCTTTACAATAAAGTCTCCTCTTACCCGGTGATGTGAGGGGCGGCTGATTCTCCATCATGATGTCCTTGTAGAGATCCTTGTGTCCTTCTAAATACTCCCACTCCTCCATGGAGAAATAGACAGTGACATCCTGACACCTTATAGGAACCTGACACACACAATGATACAGTCACCATCCAGACACATCCCTTGTCTATTACTGGGTAATGTCCCAGAATTCTCCTCACCTCTCCTGTCAGCAGCTCCGTCATCTTCTTGGTGACTTCAAGAATCTTCTTGGCACTGGCTACCTCTGTTGTCAGGCAGTGAGGTGAAGGCACTTTAATGGGCGATGTCCTATGAAGGCAGTTGCTGGGTGTTAATGGGTCACCAGATACTTTTCTCACTACTTTATAATCCTGAGAGACAGAAAGAAAAAATATTACTACAGACTTCCCAGAATCCTCCTCACCTCTCCGGTCAGGTCTGTGTTTTATTAATAGAGATAAGAGTGATGTCATGTGACCTCCCAGAATCCTCCTCACCTCTCCGGTCAGCAGGTAGATGATCTCCAGGGTGAGGTTTAATATCCTCTCAGTCATGTGACCTTGGCCCCCGTCCATTCTTATTGATCTGGTCATGTGACAAGACACTCCTTTCTATAGATAGAAAAAGCTGAGAATTATCTGTACTGGGATTGATCAGTTCTGCACAGTTCTGACATCTCAGACAGCTTCCTCTATTATATTAGAGGCCTTGCTTATCAATGCAACTGGAATAAAAGGAGATTCCATCTAATACCTGCAACTCCCTAGCCATAGCGTTCAATATATCGATTGTATCTGGTCTACAAAGCAGAGTGTCACGAAACGCGCGCCCGCAGTGGCTAGCTAACCGGGGAGTGGCCCCTGACTTGGGTAGGGGGAATGAGGGAGAAATGACCAAGTCGGACCGGCCCGTGATACACTTTGGCCACCCCTAGAGGAAGACTCTATCCAATCCAGCTGGCTGACCACACACAAGGGCTAAAAGGTCCCGGGGGGGGGGGGGGGGGGGAGCCACACATCAGAACAAGATCCGCTGTGTGTGAACAAGTGGCAGTCTTAGCCTAGACGCCTGCCAGGCCACGTCCCCCAACGTGTTTCGCTCCACCCACCGGAGCTTACTCAGGGGGATGGATGACCACTAGCAGGCGGATACATATTATACATACAATCTGGTGCACTCCAAGGGTTGGGGAGCAGTCTCACTATCAGCGAACCCTTCTAGGATTCCTCTAGCTATCCTACAAGCTAAAACCCTGATGTGAATCACTCTTCCCACTGTCCACACACACCCACACAAGAAACAGTAGCTTCCCATCACCCAACAGTGACAAAAAAAAGGGACATACAGGGTGGGCTATTCACTATAAAAATAAAAAGGGATAAAAGCAGAAATAAAAAAACTTTACCAAGATTTATCCTGTGACTGAAGCAATTCTCCAGTTGAACCGTCTTCGAAGGAATTACCCCGTCCATATCCCGTGCTCCTCAATTTATTGGAATGTGGATGTGGGTTGGCCAATCAACCCTGGGGGGGTTTTCCCATCCTAGCCCACAGGACAGTTCTGTGTTCTGAAGTGACCAGTCTCAAATGGGCCCGGGACGTCCCGACCTCAGATCTGGTGATATAAATCAAAGCTGTCCTCCTGACTGCCCCCTGCTGGTCCTTGTAGCCAGAATGACCAGTAATCTTCTTTGAGGTTCAGGAAGATGAGAAATCTGTGTCTACATGGAGGAGATCATTTTATCAGCACTTAGGTGTCACTTCTAACCCTAGAGGCTTCCTTTTCAAATGCTGATTGGTGAACATACTGTATTTCTTTGGCTGAATACTGAATCTCTAATAACACAGAATTATATATATGGTTCTATATTTAGGATGTATCTGGTCTATAAACCAGAGGCTCTGAATGGACAGTTGGATAAATGGTTCTATATTTAGGATGTATCTGGTCTATAAACCAGAGGCTCTGGATGGACAGTTGGACAAATAGCTCTATATTTAGGATGTATCCGGTCTATAAACCAGAGGCTCTGGATGGACAGTTGGACAAATGGCTCTATATTTAGGATGTATCCGGTCTATAAACCAGAGGCTCTGGATGGACAGTTGGATAAATGGTTCTATATTTAGGATGTACCTGGTCTATAAACCAGAGGCTCTGAATGGACAGTTGGATACATGGTTCTATATTTAGGATGTATCTGGTCTATAAACCAGGGGCTCTGGATGGACAGTTGGATAAATGACTCTATATTTAGGATGTATCTGGTCTATAAACCAGAGGCTCTGGATGGACAGTTGGACAAATGGCTCTATATTTAGGATGTATCTGGTCTATAAACCAGAGGCTCTGGATGGACAGTTGGACAAATGGCTCTATATTTAGGATGTATCTGGTCTATAAACCAGAGGCTCTGGATGGACAGTTGGATAAATGACGCTATATTTAGGATGTATCTGGTCTACAAACCAGAGGCTCTGGATGGACAGTTGGATAAATGGTTCTATATTTAGGATTTATCTGGTCTATAAACCAGAGGCTCTGGATGGACAGTTGGACAAATGGCTCTATATTTAGGATGTATCTGGTCTATAAACCAGAGGCTCTGGATGGACAGTTGGATAAATGGTTCTATATTTAGGATGTATCCGGTCTATAAACCAGAGGCTCTGGATGGACAGTTGGATAAATGGCTCTATATTTAAAATGTTTTTGTGTGTATCATCATCTGCTGGAGATAAAAGACGTCACAGTGACTATGGAGGAAGAGGACGGACATGACGGGGGGGTTACTGGGTGTAAATAGAAAATAATATCTTATTACCTCCTCTCGGTGCCAGTTTCATCAATGTCTCCTTTCTACTTCCTCTCGACTCAACTTTCACCCAGAACTTCTAGTCTGTTTGTTACATCACTTCCTCTTTGTTATAGCACTTCCTGTGTTTTTTCTCTTCCTAGTGTTGCTTAGTATTACTTCCTGTCTGTGTCTGGCATCACTTCCTGTTTCTGCATTCTGCTGGAATCGCCTCCTTGTGGAGAATATTAACCACTCAAGGACCGAGCCTACTTTTTAGACTCTTTGTTTACGAGTTAAAATCTTTTTTTTTTTTTTTTTTTGCTAGAAAGTTATTTAGAACCCCCAAACATTACATATTTTTTTTTCTAACACCCTAAAGAATAAAATGGCGGTCGTTGCAATACTTTTTGTCACACCGTATTTGCGCAGCTCTTTTCTTTAGAAAAAATACACTTTTTTGAATAAAGAAATAAGACAACAGTAAAGTTGGGCCAATTTTTTTTTTTATATATTGTAAAAGATAATGTTACGCCGAATAAATTGATACCCAACATGTCACGCTTCAAAATTGCGCCCGCTCGTGGAATGGCGTCAAACTTTTACCCTCAAAAATCTCCATAGGCGACGTTTAAAAACTTCTACAGGTTACCAGTTTTGAGTTACAGAGGAGGTCTAGGGCTAGAATTATTGCTCTCGCTCTAACGATCGTGGCGATACCTCACATGTGTGGTTTGACCACCGTTTTCAATTCATATGCGGGCGCTACTCACGTATGCGTTCGCTTCTGCACGCGAGCTCGTCGAGACGGGGAGCTTTACATTTTTTTCTTATTTATTTGAGTTTTTATTTTTTATTTTGACACCGTCTTTTAAAAAAAAAAAAAATTGTGTCACTTTTATTCCTATTAGAAGGAATGTAAACATCCCTTGTAATAGAAAAAAAGCATGACAGGACCTCTTAAATGTGAGATCTGGGGGGTCAAAAAGTCCTCAGATCTCATATTTACACTAAAATACAATTTAGAAAAAAATGTAATTTGAAGAAAAAAAAAAATTCTCCTTTAAGAGCATTGGGCGGAAGTGACGTTTGACATCGCTATGGAGCCGAGTGGGGGGGGGGGGCCATCATCCCCTCACTCGGAATACAGGCAGTGAGGGGATCGGACACGGCGCAGACGGCCGGAGTGCGGCAGGGAGGGGGGGTGCCACTCACGCCACCGATAAAAGTGATCTTGCGGCGAATCCGCCACAGAGACCACTTTTATTTTGAAAGAGAAATGCACGCCATTCCCTGAAAATACCGGGGTTATGGAAACGTGGCTGCTGCCACAACATCGGTATTTAGCGTCAAAGTACCGACGTACGGGTACGGCGATTTGCGTGAATTTTTCAGTACTTTGAGGGCTGCTCTTTGGCTCATTCTTAAAGGAGTTGTAAAGGCAGAAGGTGCATTCTATTCATTAGGATAAAAAACCTTTTGTGTGTAGCAGCCTCCCCCAGCAACCCCCTAATTACTTACCTGAGCCACCCTTCACTCTGCAGCGATGTCCACGAATGTCTAAGCCAGCCTGGACACCCCTCCCAATTGGCTGAGACACAGCAGCAGCGCTATTGGCTCCAGCGGCTGTCAATCAAAGTCAGTTAGCCAATCAGGGGAGAGAGAGGGGGCGGGGCTCCGTGTCTGAGTGGACACACGGCGCTGTGACTCCGCTCCAGCGACCCCCCCATAGGAAGCTGCTCGCTGTGGGGGCACTCGATAGGAGGGAGGGGCCAGGAGCAGTAAAGAGGGACCCGAGAAGAGGAGGATCCGAGCTGCTCTGGGCAAAACCAACTGCACAGAGGAGGTAATTATAACATGTTTGTTATTTAACCACTTCAGCCCCGGAAGATTTGGCTGCTCAATGACCGGGCCATTTTTTTTTTGCGATACGGCACTGCGTCGCTTTAACTGACGAGTGCGCGGTCGCGCGACGTTGCACCCAAACAAAATTGACGTCCTTTTTTTCCCACAAGCAGAGCTTTCTTTTGGTGGTATTTGATCGCCTCTGCGGTTTTTTATTTTCTGCGCTATAAACAATAAAAGAGCGACAATTTTGAAAAAAAAAAAACACAATATTTTGTACTTTTTGCTATAATAAATATCCACAGTTTTTTTTTTTTAAAAAAAAAGCTAATTTTTTTTCATCAATTTAGGCCGATACGTATTCTTCTACATATTTTTGGTAATAAAAATCGCAAAAAGCGTATATTGATTGGTTTGCGCAAAAGTTATAGCGTCTACAAAATAGGGGATAGATTTATGGCATTTTTATTATTATTTTTTTTTTTTTTACTAGTAATGGCGGCGATCTGCGATTTTTATCGGGACTGCGACATTATAGCGGACACATCGGACACTTTTGACACATGTTTGGGTCGATTGAAATTTATACAGCGATCAGTGCTATAAAAAGTGCACTGATTACTGTATAAATGTCACTGGCAGGGAAGGGGTTAACACTAGGGGGCGATCAAGGGGTTAACTGTGTTCCCTAGTGTGTGTTCTAACTGTGGGGGGATGGGACTGACTATAGGAGATGAGAGATCGTGGTTCCCAGCTTGTAGGAAGTCACAATCTGTCTCTCTCCTCTCCTCACAGAACAGGGATTTGTTTACACACACACGTCCCTTTTCTGCTTCTCGTGCCTCCGAAGAGAAGGGTTTTCAGAAATCAACTAAACGTGGACAGAGTAGGAGATACTGTAGTTAGATAGATTGGGGTAGGGAGTTCCAGAAGATGGGAGAGGCTCAGGAGAAGTCCTGGAGGTGAATATGGGGGGAGGTGACAATAGAGCTAGAATGCAGGAGGTCTTGGGAGGAACCAACGTAGAGTTGGCACAGCCCCAGTGCGTTGTGTATGGCTACCCCATCCATTCAAAGGGTTTACATTTGGTGGGTGCCAGTGCCCATTGAGTTCAAAAGGGGGTATTGTTTCTGCCATTGCCACAAAGCAAAACACAGCGGCTAGTGTCATGTATACACCAATAAATAATAAATCAATTAAAACTGTTAAAGGTCCTTCACACCCCAGTCCATATAAAATGCCATTCCAAAGATCCTCAATCCCTTCAAGTCCAATATGGACCAAGGACTTCAACACTGTCCTCCCTGGTTCTGGATTTTTAGTGGTGCTCCACTCGATATGGTGATTAATCTCGAAAAAAAAATGATATATGATGAAAATAATGAAAGTTTTTGTGGTGTGATGTGATTGTTATACATCTGCATGGATCACATTATAGTAATATGGTCCTTCAAAAAAAACAGTGCTGACTTGGTCCTTCACTCACACATGGCAACACCGAGTATCATAAGTAAGGTCTGGGAAAGAAAACTTCTCCACATCTTTTATTTGGGTCCTCAATATGAATAAATCTCACAAAGATACACTATATTACCAAAAGTATTGGGACGCCTGCCTTTACACGGACACAAACTTTAATGGTATCCCAGTCTTATGCCCCGTACACACGGTCGGACTTTGTTCGGACATTCCGACAACAAAATCCATGGATTTTTTCCGACGGATGTTGGCTCAAACTTGTCTTGCATACACACGGTCACATAAAGTTGTCGGAAAATCCGGTCGTTCTGAACGCGGTGACGTAAAACACGTACGTCGGGACTATAAACGGGGCAGTGGCCAATCGCTTTCATCTCTTTATTTATTCTGAGCATGCGTGGCACTTTGTCCGTCGGATTTCTGTACACACGATCGGAATTTCCGACAACGGATTTTTGTTGTCGGAAAATTTTATATCCTGCTCTCCAACTTTGTGTGTCGGAAAATCCGATGGAAAATGTCCGATGGAGCCCACACACGGTCGGAATTTCCGACAACAAGGTCCTATCACACATTTTCCGTCGGAAAATCCGACCGCGTGTACGGGGCATTAGTCTGTAGGGTTCAATATTGAGTTGGCCCGCTCTTTGCAGCTATAACAGCTTCAACTCTTCTGGGAAGGCTGAGCACAAAGTTTAGGAGAGTGTCTATGGGAATGTTTGACCATTCTTCCAGAAGCGCATTTGTGAGGTCAGGCACTGATGTTGGCCGAGAACGCCTGGCTCGCAGTCTCGGCTCTAATTCATCCTAAAGGTGTTCTATCGGGTTGAAGTCAGGACAGTCAAGTTCCTCCACCCCAAACTCGCTCATCCATCCGCTTTGTGCACTGGTCCAAATCATTTGGTGGAGGGGTGACTATGGTGTGGGGTTGTTTTTCAGGGGTTGGGCTCGGCCCCTTAGTTCCAGTGAAGGTAACTTTTTAAGGCGTCAGCATACCAAGACATTTTGGACAATTTCCTGCTCCCAACTTTGTGGGAACAGTTTGGGGATGGTCCCTTCCTGTTCCAACATGACTGAGCACCAGAGCACAAAGCAAGGTCCATAAAGACATGGATGAGCGAGTTTGGGGTGGAGGAACTTGACTGGACTTGGACGGGAAGGCCTGGCTCACAGTCTCCGCTCTAATTCATCCCAAAGGTGTTCTATCGGGTTGAGGTTGGGTAGAGAATTTTCTTCAAACGAAACCTGTTTAGTAAACTACCTTAAGATAAGAGGATGTACACAACTGATTGCTTTCAGTCTTTGCTCTAATTCATCCCAAAGGTGTTCTATCGGATTGACGTCAGGACTCTGTGCAGGCCAGTCAAGTTCCTCCACCCCAAACTCGCTCATCCATGTCTTTATGGACCTTGCTTTGTGCACTGGTGCGCAGTCATGTTGGAACAGGAAGGGGCCATCCCCAAACTGTTCCCACAAAGTCGGGAGCATGAAACTGTCCAAAATGTCTTGGTATGCTGACGCCTTAAGAGTTCCCTTCACTGGAACTAAGGGGCCAAACCCAACCCCTGAAAAACAACCTCACAGCATAATCCCCCCTCCACCAAATGATTTGGACCAGTGCACAAAGCAAGGTCCATAAAGACATGGATGATCGAGTTTGGGGTGGAGGAACTTGACTGGCCTACACAGATTCCTCACTTCAACCTGATGGAACACCTTTGGGATGAATTAGATCAGAGACTGCGAGCCAGGCCTTCTTATCCAAGTCCAGTCAAGTGCCTCCACCCCAAACTCGCTCATCCATGTCTTGATGAACGTTTCTTTGAGCACTAGTGCGCAGTCATGTTGGAACAGGAAGGGGCCATCCCCAAACTGTTGACACAAAGTTGGGGGCATGAAATTGTCCAAAATGTCTTGGTATGCTGAGGCCTTAAGAGTTCCCTTCACTGGAACTAAGGGGCCAAACCCAACCCCTGAAAAACAACCCCACACCATAATCCCCCCTCCACCAAATGATTTGGACCAGTGCACAAAGCAAGGCCCATAAAGACATGGATGAGCGAGTTTGGGGTGGAGGAACTTGACTGGCCTGACCTCAACCCGAAGTTCCTCCTTTAGCAAACGGTGAGTTCTGGGGTATTGGTTTGCAGTGAGCCCTTTGTTATGGTGACCCTGAACCCTCCATCTAATCTACTCAGCAGGAGGTCTCCACACGTGAATGAAGTGGTCACATGGACCTTTTGTCCCAATGACACCTCTGCACTTTTTGGACACATTGAAGGCGTCTGGTAAGCTATAAACTAGTCTTTGAATATTGTTTGGCTGTATATTTGGGCAGATTTATTTTTTTAACGCGTTTCGAGTCACATTTACGTCTTTTAGCCGCTCAGCTGAGGCCTCAGTCCCGTCATTTCAGATCTTTGTACAAAATGTTTTTTAATGACTTTAATAAAAGATGATTTTTTTTTATTATTCCATTCATGGTGATGCCTCTGTGTCCCCGGATCTCCTTCCGATACCTTTTGCTACTTTTTTCAATGAAACATTTCCCACACACGGAGCGTGAATAAAAGGCGCTAACCCGTATGACTTTTCTGGTGTTGAAGAAGGTTTCCTTTTGTGTTGAAACATCTCCCGCACACCAAGCACGAAAATGTGAAGCCTATGGTGTTTTAGAAGGCTTCCCTTTGAGGTGAAACGTTTCCCGCACATCGAGCAGGAATAAGGACGCTCACCTGTGTGAGTTCTCCCGTGTCTAAGAAGGTTTGCTTTAGTAGTGAAACATTTCCCGCACGCTGAGCAGGGAAAAGGACGCTCCCCCGTGTGACTTCTCTGGTGTCCAATCAGGCCTTTTTTTATCGATGAACGATTTCCCGCACTCGGGACATGAAAAAGGGCGCTCACCCCTTTTCTGGTGTCTCAGTAGGCTTCCTTTGTCAGTGAAGCACTTCCCGCACTCCGGACAAGAAAAGGAACGCTCACCGGTGTGACTTCTCTGGTGCTTAAAAAGGCCCGATTTCCCAATGAAACGTTTCCCGCACGCTGAGCATGAATAAGGATGCTCACCCGTGTGACTCCTCCAGTGTTGAAGAAGGTATCCTTTTGCAGGGAAGGATTTCCCGCACTCCGAGCATGGATAAGGGCGCTCACCCGTGTGACTTCTCTGATGTTGAAGAAGTTCTCCTTTCGTAGTGTAAGGTTTCCCGCACCCTGAACAAGAATAAGGACGCTCGCTTGCGTGACCTTTCTGGTGTCTGGTAAGACTTCCTTTCGCAGTGAAACATTTCCCACACGCTAAGCATGGAAAAGGACACTCGCCCGTGTGATTTCTCCGGTGTACAATAAGCTCTTCTTTCACGGTAAAGGATTTCCCGCACTCCGTACATGAAAAGGGAAGCTCACCTGTGTGAGTTCTCTGGTGTATAAGAAGCCCTCCCTTATCAGCGAAACCTTTCCCGCACTTGGGACACGAATAGGGACGCTCACCCGTGTGACTTCTCCGGTGTCTCAGGAGGTGTGCTTTCATGACGAAACATTTCCCGCACTCTGAACACGAATAAGGACGCTCCCCCGTGTGAATTCTCTGGTGATGAAGAAGGTATCTTTTCGCAGTGAAACATTTCCCGCACTCCGCACACACGAAAGGACGTACGCCCGTGTGGCTCCTCTGGTGTATTATAAGGTCGTCCTTCACGGTGAATGATTTTTCACACTCGGAACACGAAAAAGGACGCTCATCCGTGTGGCTTCTCTGGTGCTCAAGAAGGCACGCTTTATCGATGAAACCTTTCCCGCACTCTCGACATGCATAGGGACGTTCCCCTGTGTGAATTTTCTGGTGTCTAAGAAGGTGATCTTTCACAGTGAAACGTTTCCTACACACCGAGCATGGAAAAGGGCGCTCGCCCGTGTGAATTCTCTCGTGCCTAAAAAGATTTCTTTTGCTACTAAAACATTTCCCGTACTCTGAACATGACAATGGACTCTTTCCTGTGTGAACTCCTTCATGTTTTAAAGACGATTCCTGGGGATTAGATAGATCTGTAGATCCATCCGTACTCAGAGATTTTAGATGTATTTCTGGATTAGCAGAATGTGATTTATGAGAAGGTTCCTCAGGATTAGAGGGATCCTTTGATCTCCCCAATTGGTGAGGTCTGTGATGTCTATTATGAGTGATGGGATTTACTTCTGGAGAATGTTGTGTGATGACATCATCTTCTGCATTATAATCTGGAGATGAAATAAAATGTCCCTCAGAGGTATTCCGGTTTTCTGGACAGTGTTCATCTGTTGGAAAGTAAATAGAAAAAAAAAGTGATAAGTATGTTTTATGTCTTACAATCATTAGTCATACTTGATGTACAGCACTCAACAGTTTCACAGAACTCCGGCATGGAATTAGGAGCAATTATACCACCAAACTACGAGTCCAAACCAGATCAACAATACAATCCACCCAAACTACACCGGGTAATAGAGTTTGTACAATGATTACATTGATGGCGAGAGAATGGAGATGGACCTTCCTCCAAATATTGTTTAGGAAAGAGGGATAGACCTTTCATATGGTGTACAGTATCTCCATCTCATTTGTGGGAAACATGACCTTATATTGAGGAATGGAGATGGACCTTTCGTATGGTGTTCAGTATCTCCTCATTTGTTGGGAACATGACGTTATATTGAGGAATGAAGATTGACCTTTCATATGGTGTACAGTATCTCCACCTCATTTGTTGGGAACATAACGTTATATTGAGGAATGAAGATGGACCTTTCATATGGTGTACAGTATCTTCTCCTCATTTGTTGGGAACATGACATTATATTGAGGAATGAAGATGGACCTTTCATATGTTGTATAGTATCTCATCCTCATTTGTTGAGAACATGACGTTATATTGAGGAATGAAGATGGACCTTTCATATGGTGTACAGTATCTTCTCCTCATTTGTTGGGAACATGACGTTATATTGAGGAATGGAGATGGACCTTTCATATGGTGTACAGTATCTCCTCCTCAATTGTTGGGAACATGACGTTATATTGAGGAATGGAGATGGACCTTTAATATAGTGTACTGCAGGAGTAGGCAACCTTAAAGAAGTGACATCTCTCTGGTGGGTTCCCATTACTGGATCCATCTGTAGGAAACACACACACTGACTGAATACATTTTTTCTATGTGTTTATCAGATGATGGGGGATCTAGGTGGACCCTCCGTACTGCTCTCTCCTTTATAATAAAGTCTCCTCTTACCCGGTGATGTGAGGGGCAGCTGATTGATCATCATGACGTCCTTGTAGAGATCCTTGTGTCCTTCTAAATACTCCCACTCCTCCATGGAGAAATAGACAGTGACATCCTGACACCTTATAGGAACCTGACACACACAATGATACAGTCACCATCCAGACACATCCCCTGTCTGTTACTGGATAATGTCCCAGAATTCCCAGCACCGCTCACCTCTCCTGTCAGTAGCTCAACAATCCTTTTAGTAACTTCCAGAATATTCTTGCCACTGGTTACCTCTTTTGTCAAGCAGTGAGATGGAGACCCTGTGGTGGGCGATGTTTCATGAAGGCAACTACTGGGTGTTAAGGGTTCACTAGATACTTTCTTCACTCATTTACAATCCTGTGTAAAGAGGAAAGAAATTGAAAAAAAAATCACTACGGACTTCCCAGAATCCTCCTCACCTCTCCGGTCAGGTCTGTGTTTTATTAATAGAGATAAGAGTGATGTCATGTGACCTCCCAGAATCCTCCTCACCTCTCTGGTCAGGTCTGTGTTTTATTAATAGATATAAGAGTGATGTCATGTGACCTCCCAGAATCCTCCTCACCTCTCTGGTCAGGTCTGTGTTTTATTAATAGAGATCAGAGTGATGTCATGTGACCTCCCAGAATCCTCCTCACCTCTCCGGTCAGGTCTGGGTTTTATTAATAGAGATCAGAGTGATGTCATGTGACCTCCCAGAATCCTCCTCACCTCTCCGGTCAGGTCTGTGTTTTATTAATAGATATAAGAGTGATGTCATGTGACCTCCCAGAATCCTCCTCACCTCTCTGGTCAGGTCTGGGTTTTATTAATAGAGATCAGAGTGATGTCATGTGACCTCCCAGAATCCTCCTCACCTCTCCGATCAGGTCTGTGTTTTATTAATAGAGATAAGAGTGATGTCATGTGACCTCCCAGAATCCTCCTCACCTCTCCGGTCAGGTCTGTGTTTTATTAATAGAGATAAGAGTGATGTCATGTGACCTCCCAGAATCCTCCTCACCTCTCCAGTCAGCAGGTAGATGATTTCCAGGGTGAGGTCTAATATCCTCTTGGTCATGTGACTGTGGTCCTCATCCATCGATGTAGATGTTGTCATGTGATCTATACAGGACTCTCCTCTCTGTAGACGGATAATAAATTGAGAATAATCTGGACTGTACTGGGATGAAGAATGTCTGCACAGAGGTCCTCCATAGTTCTGACATCTCAGACTGCTTCTAATACTATACTGATGTCACTCTGATAGCCAACTTCACCAAAATAGGTCAGGGGGGGCATCTATGCTGTGACTAGGGTTGCCACCTCATCCCTTTAAACCCGAACACGTATTAATTACACAGGTTCTGTGGCTGATTAAGGTGGTAATTAAACTCACTTCACACTGTGTTCGGGTTTAAAGGGATGAGGTGGCAACTCTCTGTGACTGGTGTTCAGGATCAGATCACAAAGCATGCTTCCCAGTTGGATATATGGCTCTATATTTATTGGTCCATATATTGGTCTATCAACTAACAGCTCTGGATGTACAGTTGGATATATATATATATATATATATATATATATATATATATATATACAGATAGATATCTATATATCTATATCTATATATATATATATATATATATATATATATATATATAGATATCTCTCTCTCTCTCTCTCTCTATATATATATATATATATATATATATATATATATATATATATATATATATATAGATATCTATATATAGATATCTATATATATATATCCATCTATATAGATATATCTATATCTATTTCTATATAGATATATATAGAGAGAGAGAGACGGAGAAAGCATCATCTGCTGGAGATAAAAGACATCACACTGACTATGGAGGAAGAGGACGGAACATGACGGGGGGGATTACTGGGTGTAAATATAAAATAATATCTTATCTCCTCTACTGCCAGTTCCAGCAATGTCTTCTCTCTACTTCCTCCTGACTCACCTCTCACCCAGAACTTCCTGTTTGTAACTGATATCAATTCCTATCTCTTAGTTCCATTGACAATTTATAGGATTACCCTATTATTATTATTATTAATATTAGAGATGCGCCGATATTTCGGCCATCGAAACATATTGGGCGAAAAACGGCGTTATCTGCTGATAAGAGAAAAAGGTGCCGATAATGGCGCTGAAAATGCACGTGATTTTGCACACAAATTCGCAACGATTTTACCGCAAGCTTTTCTTGCGCTAAATATGTCAATAATGACCGACAATAAATTCATTTATATTGATGATATTAATTAAAAAGTCAAATATAATATAATTATATATAAATATTTTTTTTAAAAAACTGTCATTTTCGGCCAATTGCATCCTGCCTTTTGGGTTTCTGCCTCGGCACCAAAATTTCCATTCGGTGTAGCTCTAATATTATTATACAGGATTTATATAGTGCCAACAGTTTACACATCGCTTTACAACGTGAGAGCAGACAGTACAGTTACTAGGGTTGCCCCAATACCGATACTAGTATCGGTATCGAGATGGATACCGAGCATTTGTGCGAGTACTTGTACACGCACAAATGCTCCCGATGCCTAATCCGATACCTGGGAAAGGTGGCGCAACCGGAAGTCATCGAGTGGAACAACGGAGGTGACGCCGTCAGCAGTTGAACATCCCGATGCCCATCTTGGTACACCCTGCATTCGGCCGCAGTAAGCCAGCAGCGAACGTCTTGTTACACCCAGCCCATATAGTTCGGGCTGGGTGTAACAAGATGTCCGCTGCTCAGTGGCGGCTGGTGCTCTAAATTTTTTTTGGGGGGGCGCATACAAATTGAAAAATTCTGAAAAACAACCCATCAATTGCAGCCTCACTGTGCCCATCAAACGCAGTCACTGTGCCCCATCAAATGCTTTCACTGTGCCCATCAAATAGTGCCACTGTGACCCCCCCCCCTGTCTGAGGTGGGACCTTGCTACGGGTCAGACAGGGGCTCCTGTGTCCTCCGTGCGTCTCCTCCCCTTCTCCCAGGGTCCAATCGTAGCGCCTGACGTTTCAGCCAATCAGGTGACGGATTTGGCAGTATGTACAGGAGAGGAGTGTGGAGATATGACAGTGTGCATTATGTACAGGAGAGGAGTGTGGAGGGTATGCAAGTGGGCAGTATGTACAGGAGAGGAGTGTGGCGGGTATGACAGTGGGCAGTATGTACAGGAGAGGAGTGTGGAGGGTATGACAGTGGGCAGTAAGTACAGGAGAGGCGTGTGGAGGGGATGACAGTGGGCGGGTATGTACAGGAGAGGAGTGTGGAGGTTATGACAGTGGGCGGTATGTACAGGAGAGGAGTGTGGAGGGTATGACAGTGGGCAGCATGTACAGGAGTGGAGTGTGGAGGGTGTGACAGTGGGCAGCATGTACAGGAGAGGAGTGTGGAGGGTATGACAGTGGGCGGTATGTACAGGAGAGTAGTGTGGAGGGTATGACAGTGGGCGGTATGTACAGGAGAGGAGTGTGGAGGGTATGACAGTGGGGGGTATGCACAGGAGAGGAGTGTGGAGGGTATGACAGTGGGCAGCATGTACAGGAGTGGAGTGTGGAGGGTGTGACAGTGGGCAGTATGTACAGGAGAGAAGTGTGGAGGGTATGACAGTGGGCATTATGTACAGGAGAGGAGTGTGGAGGGTATGGCAGTGGGCAGTATGTACAGGAGAGGAATGTGGAGGGTATGACAGTGGGCAGTATGTACAGGAGAGGAATGTGGAGGGTATGACAGTGGGCAGTATGTACAGGAGAGGAGTGTGGAGGGTATGACAGTGGGCAGTATGTACAGGAGAGGAGTGTGGAGGGTATGACAATGGGCAGTATGTACAGGAGTGTGGAGGGTATGACAGTGGGCAGTATGTACAGGAGAGGAGTGTGGAGGGTATGACAGTGGGCATTATGTACAAGAGAGAAGTGTGGAGGATATGACAGTGGGCATTATGTACAGGAGAGGAGTGTGGAGGGTATGACAGTGGGCATTATGTTCAAGAGAGAAGTGTGGAGGGTATGACAGTGGGCATTATGTACAGGAGAGGAGTGTGTATGGTATGACAGTGAGCAGTATGTACAGGAGAGGAGTGTGGAGGTTATGACAGGGGGCAGTATGTACAGGAGAGGAGTGTGGAGGGTATGACAGTGGGCAGTATGTACAGGAGGAGGAGTGTGGAGGGTATGACAGTGGGCAGTATGTACAGGAGAGAAATATGGAGGGTATGACAGTGGGCAGCATGTACAGGAGTGGAGTGTGGAGGGTGTGACAGTGGGCAGCATGTATAGGAGAGGAGTGTGGAGGGTATGACAGTGGGCGGTATGTACAGGAGAGTAGTGTGGAGGGTATGACAGTGGGCGGTATGTACAGGAGAGGAGTGTGGAGGGTATGACAGTGGGGGGTATGCACAGGAGAGGAGTGTGGAGGGTATGACAGTGGGCAGCATGTACAGGAGTGGAGTGTGGAGGGTGTGACAGTGGGCAGTATGTACAGGAGAGAAGTGTGGAGGGTATGACAGTGGGCATTATGTACAGGAGAGGAGTGTGGAGGGTATGGCAGTGGGCAGTATGTACAGGAGAGGAATGTGGAGGGTATGACAGTGGGCAGTATGTACAGGAGAGGAATGTGGAGGGTATGACAGTGGGCAGTATGTACAGGAGAGGAGTGTGGAGGGTATGACAGTGGGCAGTATGTACAGGAGAGGAGTGTGGAGGGTATGACAATGGGCAGTATGTACAGGAGTGTGGAGGGTATGACAGTGGGCAGTATGTACAGGAGAGGAGTGTGGAGGGTATGACAGTGGGCATTATGTTCAAGAGAGAAGTGTGGAGGGTATGACAGTGGGCATTATGTACAGGAGAGGAGTGTGGATGGTATGACAGTGAGCAGTATGTACAGGAGAGGAGTGTGGAGGTTATGACAGGGGGCAGTATGTACAGGAGAGGAGTGTGGAGGGTATGACAGTGGGCAGTATGTACAGGAGGAGGAGTGTGGAGGGTATGACAGTGGGCAGTATGTACAGGAGAGAAATATGGAGGGTATGACAGTGGGCAGCATGTACAGGAGTGGAGTGTGGAGGGTGTGACAGTGGGCAGCATGTATAGGAGAGGAGTGTGGAGGGTATGACAGTGGGCGGTATGTACAGGAGAGTAGTGTGGAGGGTATGACAGTGGGCGGTATGTACAGGAGAGGAGTGTGGAGGGTATGACAGTGGGGGGTATGCACAGGAGAGGAGTGTGGAGGGTATGACAGTGGGCAGCATGTACAGGAGTGGAGTGTGGAGGGTGTGACAGTGGGCAGTATGTACAGGAGAGAAGTGTGGAGGGTATGACAGTGGGCATTATGTACAGGAGAGGAGTGTGGAGGGTATGGCAGTGGGCAGTATGTACAGGAGAGGAATGTGGAGGGTATGACAGTGGGCAGTATGTACAGGAGAGGAATGTGGAGGGTATGACAGTGGGCAGTATGTACAGGAGAGGAGTGTGGAGGGTATGACAGTGGGCAGTATGTACAGGAGAGGAGTGTGGAGGGTATGACAATGGGCAGTATGTACAGGAGTGTGGAGGGTATGACAGTGGGCAGTATGTACAGGAGAGGAGTGTGGAGGGTATGACAGTGGGCATTATGTACAAGAGAGAAGTGTGGAGGATATGACAGTGGGCATTATGTACAGGAGAGGAGTGTGGAGGGTATGACAGTGGGCAGTATGTACAGGAGAGGAGTGTGGAGTGTATGACAGTGGGCAGTATGTACAGGAGAGGAATGTGGAGGGAATGACAGTGGGCAGTATGTACAGGAGAGGAGTGTGGAGTGTATGACAGTGGGCAGTATGTACAGGAGAGGAATGTGGAGGGAATGACAGTGGGCACTATGTACAGGAGAGGAATATGGAGGGTATGACAGTGGGCAGTATGTACAGGAGAGGAATATGGAGGGTATGACAGTGGGCAATACTCCTTCACAGGGAGGTGTAAAAAGTTTGGTAGTCCAGTTGAGCAGCTGAAGAGATGCCTCCACAGGTAGCGGTAGGAACAGTCTCTGCTCCAGATGCACAGGATAAGAACTACATGCACAAGACCACCCCACTTCAGGCATGGCACCCTTGGCACAGTACTGTATGTAATGATTGGGGCTTGGAAGGAAGCCGTGTGCTCCTACTAGGCATCCCTCCGCACACCTGGATTAAAGTATAACTAAAAGCAAATTTTTTTTTTCGTTTTGGATAGAGTGAGATGTCAGGTTTTTATTTCTGTCTGTGCCCCCGTTTGGGAGATTCACCCTCTCCATTTGTCCTGTTTACCAAAAGTATTGAAAGTGAAACTAAACGAAAATCCCAAAATATGGCGTGTCCCCAGAAAAGTAATAGAGGGGAAATCTTCCAATGGGGACACTAGTTCTGGTGGCCTTGGGGTCCCCAAGGAATTCCCTTAATTTGCAGGGATTTCCTCTCACTTCCTGTTTTGCCTATGGGACAGGAAGTGAAGGTAAATCTCTCTAATGGGGCACAGATGGCAAAGAAATGAACCAACAGGGGTTATAACACCTCCTTACTCTATCCAAAATGGAAAAAAAAAAAGTTTTGCCTATTGTTCTACTTTAACTTAGGAAGACCTGTCATGCCAAGTCACTGCTGTCTCATCAGATGTGGTCTTTCTGAGCACCAGGGGTGGGAGGAGGGCAATTTATAAACCCCTGGGCATGAGCGGGAGCCCAGAAGATTGCGGAGAATAAAGGATCTCACGCCTGAATTGGCCCATGGTACAATACAATACCAAAGGAGGACTCTATGATCTAAGCACATCCAATCACCAATCATCTAAAAATTAGGGTCATTTCTTAAAGTAAAAAAAAAAGAAAAAAAACACAGTACTCAGTGAAGAACTTTACGGTTTATTTTACAAAACCAAAATGAATAATTTACCACACAGCTAAACGAAGCTTGAATCTAAATCAAATCCTGGCGATGGGAGGTATGTAGCTCCACGACTTCTTCAATATTCATATTAAGATGAAGCAAGAAAGTCCCATATGGTAAAGAAATAGAGTTCCTTAGCTCATTTTCTGTAGAGAACTTGTACCAGGGTGGCTGGTTTTCATTGGTAACCCTTAAGAGATTTGGGTGGGATATATATACGGATGAGCAAGTTTGGGTGGAGGAACTTGACTGGCCTGACCTCAACACCGATAGAACACCTCTGGGCCAGGCCTTCTCGTTCCAACATCGGTGCCTGACCTCACAAATGCTCTTCTAAAAAGAATGGTCAAACATTCTTATAGACACAGTCCTGAACCTTGTGGACAGCCTTCCCAGAGAAGAGTTGAAGCTGTTCTAGTAGCAAAGGGTGGGCCAACTCAATATTGAACCCTACAAACTAAGACTGGGATGCTATTAAAGTTCATGCGCATGTAAAGACAGGTGTCCCAATTCTTTTGGCAACATAGTGTATTCTCAAACCTATGGACCAGCTTTTGGTCTTTCCCATAGGTTCCGCAATTACCACCGCTGGTCCACACTGTAGGTCAACGAGACATGGTGGCCTGGAGATCTTAAAGGCTTGCTGAACGTTTTCCAGTAGGAAAGGATCTTGTGAATGGACCTCTGTTGTTCTAAAATGGAACTTTACCCAAAACAAGGGACTTTTGTTCACAACCTGGACTAAATAAGGCTTGGTGGAGCAAATGTTTGCATCTGGAAGCCTGTTGCTACTTTTTTCTATTCTAAAACAAACACAAAATTGGACTTTGTATGGCTGCTTCAAGTCCAATCCTCACATTGGCTAACTACAAAAAAAATATGTCAAAGTTATAATTATACATTGATTGGACCAATGAAAAGCCATCTACTTCAGGAAAACAAAGGAAGAGCAATGACATACGGCAACCTATAAAAAGAGACGTCGTCTACGTATTGCCATACTTGCCCATTAAATTGGTTCTGTGGAGCCATGTGCGAGTGTGGGATCAGCACTAACTGAATAAGGACGCTCGTCTGTGTGACCTCTCTGGTGTTTAAGAAAATTCCCTTTCTGTTTGAAACTTTTCCCGCACACTGAGCACGAGAAAGGTCGATCGCCTATGTGGCTTCTCTGGTGCCTAAGAAAATTTCCTCTTTGCTTAAAACGTTTCCCGCACTCTGAGCATGAGAAAGGATGCTCGCCTGTGTGACTTCTCTGGTGTATAAGAAGGCTGCCTTTCGTAGTGAAACATTTCCCGCACTCTGAACAGGAAAAAGGACGCTCGCCCGTGTGAATCCTCTGGTGTTGGAGGAGGTCTCCTTTTGTGATGCAAGGTTTCCCGCACTCTGAACATGAAAAAGGACGCTCACCTGTATGAATTCTCTGGTGTACAAGAAGGCTTCCAGTTGTGGTGAAAGACTTTCCGCACTCCGTACACGAAAAAGGACGCTCACCCGTGTGACTTCTCTGGTGTCGGAGGAGGTCAGCTTTTGCAGTGAAACATTTCCCGCACTCTGAACATGAAAAAGGACGCAAACCTGTGTGAGTTTTCTGGTGTTTAAGAAGGCTTTCCTTATCAGGGAAACCCTTCTCGCACTCTGGACACGAAAAGGGGCGTTCACCTGTGTGACGTCTCTGGTGTCTAATGAGGTTTCCGCTCGCAGTGAAACATTTCCCGCACAATGAGCAGGAATAAGGACGCTCACCCGTGTGACTTCTGTGGTGTTTAAGAAGGTCTGCTTTTGTAGTGAAACATTTCCCGCACTCTGAACATGAAAAAGGACGCAGGCCCGTGTGAATTCTCTGGTGTGCAAGAAGATTCCCCTTTTGAATGAAACTTTTCCCGCACTCCGTACACGAAAAAGGACGCTCACCCGTGTGAATTCTCCAGTGCATAAGGAGGTTTCCTTTCTCAGCGAAACATTTCCCGCACTCTGAGCATGAGATAGGAAACTCACTCTTGTGACTTTTCTGGTGTAAAAGAAGGTCTCGGTTTTCAGTGAAAGATTTCCCACACACTGAACAGGACAATAAATGCTGTCCTCTCTGAACCCCTTCATGCCTTAGAGAAGATTCCTTGGGATTAGGTAGATCTGTCGATACTCCTAAAATCCCGGTGTACAGATATATTTGTGGAATTACAGTATTCGATTGATCAGACGATCCCCCAGGATTAGAGAGAGCCACCGATCTTTCCAAATGATAAGGTCTATTTTGAGTAATGGCATTTCCTTCCGCGTTATAATCTGGAGATACAACGAAATGTCCCTCAGAGATATCCCTGTTCTGAGCGTAGTGTCCATCTGTTGGAAAGAAATTTACAGCATTAAAAAATGTCATAGGTATGTTTCATGCCTTAAATTAGGGCGTCATCTATGTTGGTACAGCGATTAAAAGTTTCTCAAAGCCCTGGCAGAAAAAAACTGGGAAGCGTTATAACACTAAACTTTGATAACCACCCAGATCAATGATACAACACACCCCAACTACACTGGATAATAGTGTTTCTACACTGATGACATGCGTTACTGTGAGAATGGAGATAGATCTTCCTCCACATAATTTCTAGGAAGCATACTGAAGATGGACCTTTTATGTGATGTTCAGTATATCCACCTCAGTCCTTGGGAAAATCATGTTCTTTTGAGGAGCGGATATAGAACATTGATGTGATGTCCCGTACCTCCACCTCATTTGTTGACATTATATTGAGGAATGGAGATGAACCTTTCATATGGTGTACAGTATCTCCTCCTCATTTGTTGGGAACATTACATTAGAGGAATGGAAATGGACCTTTCATATGGTGGACAGTACCTCCTCCTCATTTGCTGGGGGCATGAATTTATATTGAGGAATTGAGATGGACCTTTTATATTTTTGATTTGTCACCTGCTAACAATAACACAAATATAAGCTGTCTCAGCCTTTAGGGTTTATTACGTACCTGTATCTATAAGTAGAGAAGATTCCTCCTGTTTAATTTTCATAATCATCTCCCCCTCCTCCATAGACTGCTGATCTCCACTCACCAACGTCTCTTCTTCTTCCTCTTTAACCTCAACTTTGATGTCTTTCAGTTCCTCACCCTAAACCCCAAAGATGACAGAACACAAAGATTACTCAAAAGAATGTCATCTCTTGGCTTAGAATTAATTTTTAGGCCTCATGGTCAGTCCCATCTACCTGATGATAGTGAGAAATGGTGTGATCTTCCTGTGTGGAATCTCGGGAATACAGATTACGAGGACATCTCTCTGGTGGGTTTCTGTAGCTGGATGAATCCACCATATTGTCCTGGTGCAAATCTTTGTGTCCTTTTGGAATTTCTGACTCCTCCATCAGCCCATCCTCATCATCCTCCTCTTTATACTCTTCTTTAACCTCAACTTTAGAATCTATAATGTTTTCACTCTGAATATATATAATAAAAATGGCATCAATTGTAACAATGCAGATAATGTACAGATCCTAATAGTACTATCAGTGATTGTTCCTCATCTACCTGATGATGGTGAGGGAAGGTGTGATCTTCCTGTGTGGAATCCCCGGAATGCAGAGGACGGGGACATCTGTCTGGTGGGTTCCCATTACTGGATCCATCTGTAGGAAACACACACACTGACTGAATACATTGTTTCTATGTGTTTATCAGATGATGGGGGATCTAGGTGGACCCTCCGTACTGCTCTCTCCTTTACAATAAAGTCTCCTCTTACCCGGTGATGTGAGGGGCGGCTGATTGTCCATCATGACGTCCTTGTAGAGATCCTTGTGTCCTTCTAAATACTCCCACTCCTCCATGGAGAAATAGACAGTGACATCCTGACACCTTATAGGAACCTGACACACACAATGATACAGTCACCATCCAGACACATCCCTTGTCTGTTACTGGATAATATCCCAGAATTCCCGGCACCGCTCACCTCTCCTGTCAGCAGATTAATGATCTTCTTGGTGACTTCTAGAATCTTCTTCTCTTTTCTCTCTGTTGTCCGGCAGTGAGGTGAAGGCACTGTGATGGGTGACGTTCTTTGAAGATGGCTGCTGATCGTTGAAGGTTCTCCAGGTGTTTTCTTCACTACTTTATATTCCTGTACAAAGTGGAAAGTAACATTAATCTAAACGGAATTTCCAGGATTCCTCCTCACCTCGCCTGTCTGGTCTGTGTTTTAATTACAGAGCTAGGAATAAGGTCATGTGACCTCCCAGAATCCTCCTCACCTCTCCGGTCAGCAGGTAGATGATCTCCAGGGTGAGGTTTAATATCCTCTCAGTCATGTGACTTTGGTCCCTGTCCATCCTTATTGATGTGATCTATAATGAAATCTCTGTAGACGGATAATAAACTGAGAATTATCTGGACTGTACTGGGATGAATAACGTCTGAACAGAGTTCCTCCGTAGTTCTGACATCTCAGATTGGTTTTATATAATATTACAGGCCCTTTGTATCAACACAATCTGAGGAACACATGAGATTCCATCTAAAGTAGAACTAAAGGCAAGACCCTTGTGGTAGTATGTCAAATGTGATATGTCACGGGAAGTATTGTAAAGATAAGAAGTTGCCGTAAAGTGCTAAAATGCATTTGTGTGTGGACATCCCTTTATTGTGAGTATAAAGGCCTCTGGACGGGAATGTTGTGAGCGGTCTATGGCCAGGAGATGTGTGTCCAATATGGTAGCTACAAAGACAGGGGAATAGGTGCTCGATCCATGAAGAGGCGGGGCGGGGACTGTACAATTTCTCACCAACACCTGTCCAATCCCTCTATACATGATATCTACTGTAGGGATGTAAGGTAGTTCAGTCTTCTTCCTCCCCATATCCTGATCCAGAGAAGACATGATGTCCATTACATCACAGTGATGAGAGCCAACAACCCCGAGACAGCTTTATGGAGGATGGATAAATAGTTCTATATTTAGGATTTATCCGATCTATAAACCAGAGGCTCTGGATGGACAGTTGGATAAATGGTTCTATATTTAGGATGTATCTGGTCTATAAACCAGAGGCTCTGGATGGACAGTTGGAGAAATGGCTCTATATTTAGAATGTATCCGGTCTATAAACCAGAGGCTCTGGATGGACAGTTGGATAAATGGTTCTATATTTAGGATGTATCTGGTCTATAAACCAGAGGCTCTGGATGGACAGTTGGATAAATGGCTCTATATTTAGGATGTATCTGGTCTATAAACCAGAGGCTCTGGATAGACAGTTGGATAAATGGCTCTATATTTAGGATGTATCTGGTCTATAAACCAGAGGCTCTGGGTGGACAGTTGGATAAATGGTTCTATATTTAGGATGTATCCGATCTATAAACCAGAGGCTCTGGATAGACAGTTGGATAAATGGTTCTATATTTAGTATTTATCTGGTCTATAAACCAGAGGCTCTGGATAGACAGTTGGATAAATGGCTCTATATTTAGGATGTATCCGGTCTATAAACCAGAGGCTCTGGGTGGACAGTTGGATAAATGGTTCTATATTTAGGATGTATCCGATCTATAAACCAGAGGCTCTGGATAGACAGTTGGATAAATGGTTCTATATTTAGTATTTATCTGGTCTATAAACCAGAGGCTCTGGATGGACAGTTGGATAAATGGTTCTATATTTAGGATGTATCCGATCTATAGACCAGAGGCTCTGGATGGACAGTTGGATAAATGGTTCTATATTTAGGATGTATCTGGTCTATAAACCAGAGGCTCTGGATAGACAGTTGGATAAATGGCTCTATATTTAGGATGTATCTGGTCTATAAACCAGAGGCTCTGGATGGACAGTTGGATAAATGGCTCTATAAACATGCTACATATCTATGTAGTAGCACCTGCTGTAGATAAAAGACGGACATGACGGGGGGTTATTGGATTTAATAATACAAAATAAGATCTTATTACCTCTTCTGCTGCCAGTTCCAGCAATGTCTCCCAGTTCCTCTCAACGTACCTCTCACCAGGAACTTCCTGTCTGTATGTGACATCACTTCCTGTCTGTGGCTCCCGTCACTTCCTGTCTCTGCGTTCCACTGACAATACGTAGGATCACCTCCTTGTGCAGAACATAAAATCAATAAAAAAACATAAAATGTTCTTCAAATTTTATTGTGTCTAAAATCTAAAAACACCGGTCCAAATTTTTGATTTTTGTCTATGAATTCTTATGCTCTCTTTCCTTGACTTGAAGTTCCTCACCAGTTACTGTATATATGGTTTGTGCAGGGCTGGTGCAAGGATTTTTGACACCCCAGGCAAAACCTAATTTTGCCGCCCCCCTTGGCTTGGCCCCTGACTCCACCTCCCTTTGGCTTGCCCGTGTATACCCCGCCATGCTGCCCGATGCATGAAATGCAAGAGCCTGGAGGTGGCAGGGGGGGGGGGCACCAGCGCCGTGGCCCTGACTGATGTGTGCTCAAGGCCGGTGCCTACCTTGCCTATAGGTATCGCCGGCCCTGTACAGAGGATATGTACACAGATAATCAAGGCACTGATGATCAGCTGAGTGCTACCTATAAGTCTTCATCAGTGCCACCTATCAGTGCAGCCTATCAGTGCCACCTCATCAGTGCAGCCTCATAAGTGCCCTTCGTGGGGAACCCTTCATAATGGGCACAGGAGGCGTGCAGACCAGGGAACTCAGCACAGGGATGGTGGAAAGTGAGAACCCCTCATAATGGGCACAGCAGGTGCACAGACCCGGGAACTCAGCACAGGGATGGTGGGAACCTCTCATAATGGGCACAGCAGGTGCACAGACCCGGGAACTCAGCACAGGGATAGTGGGAACCTCTCATAATGGGCACAGCAGGTGCACAGACCCGGGAACTCAGCACAGGGATAGTGGGAACCTCTCATAATGGGCACAGCAGGTGCACAGACCCGGGAACTCAGCACAGGGATGGTGGGAACCCCTCATAATGGGTGCAGCAGGTCTACAGACCCGGGCACTCAGCACAGGGATGGTGAGAACACCTCATAATGGGCTCAACGGGTGTACAGGCCTGGATACTCAGCACAGGGATGGTGGGAACCCCTCATATTGGGCACAGCAGGTGTAAAGACCAGGGAACTCCGCACAGGGATGGTGGGAAATGGGAACCCCTCATAATGGGCACAGCAGGTGTACAGACCCGGGAATTCAGCACAGGGATAGTGGGTGTACAGGAGGGGGCAGCAATTACTAGAACTGATTAGCTGTAGTTTCTTCCTGCAGCTGCTGGTGGAAGGGAGAGGAGGAGAAGACAGCTTTCAGATGCTGGATGGAGTTGGAGATGGAGGAAAATACAGCCCAGTTCTAGTAAATGCTGCACCCCCAGGCTGTACTAGTATCAGTAGTATTTTTTTAAAGCCTGTGGTGTGTGAACACACTCCAAAAACTTCACAAGGGGCAAAATAGTGCACACCAAAATGTGAGACACAAAAAGTGCACAGGGTATACATATGGTCCTCCTCCGAAGAGAAGGGACCCTTTGCCCTGATCCCCCGGGGCGTTAGGCTCCAGACGGGGACTGGGGTACTTCACACGGTCCATCTGGCCGAAACCAGATGGACCCCGTTCTCTGGAAGGTCTGCCTAAAAAGACCACCCCAAGTACTAGGTGGGGCTCCCCCAAAAGGAGACCCCATGAGAGAGGACAAACCAAGCCAGAAGGCCATCTCCACCCCCTCCCAAGACGTTCAGGGCAGGCCCGAGGACCTACACCCTACTACTCAAACTTGAAACGTGTACAACACCAACAACCCAAAAAAAAAAATTGGTAACAGCAGTAACCAGGAGAATACATAGGGACTGATCTGTAGGCAGTGTTTTCCACCGGTGGTCACCAGCAGAAGACAGAAACATAAAGAGAGCTGACACACTGGCTGCCCTGCACAGCAATGGTATTACTGGAGCTGATAGCATGTGTACCGGGACCGATCACTCACACACACCCTCTGCTTCCAACCTGCCATGCCCTGATCTGTACAATGTGACCGGGGGAGAGGGTGGAACATTCGAGAGAGCTCTGGGTTACCAGGAGGAAGAGCTGGTGTGTACAGGGCGGCATTTACAACCACCAGTCAGTTTTATTTTCCTTCACTGATGTCTCCCTATAGACGGGATCTACGGCTCCCCAGCCAGGAGCCGGGGGGGAAGACACTTCCAGGCTGGTCTGTGTATTGTTGGTAGGAGGGGAGCGCAGATCTCTCCTATTCCCATGTAGTGCGGAGCGGCTCCCTCCACCAATAATCTGCTGCTTATTAAAATGCCCCAGTGACTGAGCCGCACGTCTTCGCACTCCACCCCCTCCTCGTGTTTGTCTGTCCTGTCAGACTGAGACACCCGGCTCTACACACAAGGCCGTTGTCATCTCCACACCAGAGAGCTGTATACACAGCAGCCGCGGTTGGGCTCTAGGTGGCAGTGCGCCGTAGGCGGCTGCCCAGTCCGCCTAGTGTTAGCACCAGCCCTGGGTTTGTGCTGCAGAAATGACCCGCCACAAGGACACCTGTTTCCTTGTTGTTCATTGTGAACTTATGAGGGTTCATTTGTTAGTGAAGGGTTTGACCAAGCTCTAGATCCCCAAGGGGCACACAATATCAAGTATATGACCCTTTGGGGATCTAGAGCAGAAATTACCATGTGTTCTACAGCTGTGATCCCAAAATTGGTACCGTATAGGTGCTGTGGATACATGTACAGGTCTTATACTTTTTATGCATGCAGGTCGATGTTCTAATTTGGTATTTGGCTGTTTAGGGTACTTTTTACAAAAAATTGTCTTCATTTAGCCAATTGTTGATACGATAGTAATGGTGTTTCCTGGTGCCTTCATGGCAGCATATGCGTATTTGGGACCTTTCATAGATATTAGTGCTTGTAAGCTCCTTCAAGGCATGGGTGGTAGGTGATAACTAGAGCAACCTGATTCTCATTTTCTGTCTGTTTTATAGTGTTAAAGACTGCTTAGGGGGGGCGTTAGCTACTTTCCCAGCCTGTGTGTTGTCTGTCATTGGATTATGTTCCAATTGGGCAATTCTGTCTGTGGTGTCTGAGTAGATCCAATTGCATCTTGCTACCTTACTGATAACAACCTTTGTAAGAGTCCAGGGCTTACTACGCATGCACCAATGGCGCATTGCCGCAAGAGGAAATCCGTGCCAACTGAGCATGCGCCAAAGACACCTCAGTGCACCAACCTGCACCTGCGCAGAAGACTTGATGGAAAAAGGCAGAAAAATGTCCAGGAGGCGCACAGGAAGTGACCTCAACCTGATGGAAAAAGGTGGGAAAATGCCCAGGGGAAGTGACCTCAAACCTCCCTATATAAGCCCAGCCCAGACACTGCCAAATTGCTGGATTATCTTCAGTCCCCCCTTGTTCCTGTGCTAGTGTTTGATCTGTCTGAACTTGTTGTGACCTGTAAACCTATTTGACTACTCTTGATTGCTGCTTGCCATTGACCTCGGATTTGTACCTTGACCATTCTACTTCTTTGCCCCTTTTGTACTCAGCTGCCAGATTGGAACCAACCCCGGCTTGGATCTCGACCATTCTTCTTCTGATTAACCCTTTTATACTTCTTTGCCAAACTGGACCTGACCTCGGATCTCGGACCAAGGCTTGCGTGGTGCTCCGCACCCCTGGCACCTGTGCCACTCGGTGTCCACCAAGGCTCTGTCTCCATCTCCAGAGGCTTCAAGGACCCGGGGTGCAAGGGAGGCCTCCCCACTACTTCGGTCTCACACCAGTTACGTGGCCCTCGTGACAAAGGTTCTTGACCTTCTACAGTCTTGATTCTGCCCACAGCATTCTATTGAAACTGCCCTACCAAGACTTACTAATGGCTTAGTAACTACTAAAACTAATGGTCACTACTCTATATCCATACTTACAGACTTTCCACTTCTGTTGATGCAGTTGTCCACCCAGTCCTCCTAAAAAAAAAAAACTCTGCATCTCTGCTATTTCCTGGTTCTCCTCCTACCGATCTCATCGCACCTTCAATGTTGCCTACAACTCTGTCTCCTCCTCTCCTCTTCCCTGTTCCATAGAGAGTCCCCAAGACTTTGTCTTAGGGCCCCAGTTGATAATCTACCATGGCTTCCATTACCACCTCTAAACTCTCAGCTCATCCTTTCAATTTCCTCCAATATCAGTATGGAAGTCACACCACTTCCTCAAACTCCATCTGTCAAAAACTGAGCTTGTCATAATTTGTATTCCCATCTTAAATGTAAGCCTTGACCTCTTCTTTGGGCCCCACATCCAATCACTGACTAAATCCTGTTTTATTCCTGACCCCACACAAGAAAAAATAAAAAAGCATGCCCCCCCCATGGGAGTTGCCTCACTTCAGGGACCCTGTGGGCAACCTCTTTCCCTCAACCCTGGCCCAGTGGTTCTGGGGGTCTGTAAGCGAGGGGCTTATTGGAATCCGAATTCCTCCTTTATCAATAAGATACCGACCCCCCATGTGAATCGGAATTGGGTACATACTGCACATCTTTAATGTTTTTTCGTTTATATTCACTATGTGTAATTTTTTACATACATAGTTAGTAAGGTTGAATAAAGACACCAGTCCATCGAGTTCAACCTGAGCGAGTGTGGGTGCGTGTCTAAGTTTTTTAAACTCAAATGTTAAAAAAAAGCACAATATTGAAAAAAAAAAACCTTTATTGTCTTTGCAACCTTTTAAATTACTTTTCAATGCTTTGTACCACAATTATGTTTTCTGGTTTAATTTTAAATGGGAGAAATTCTAGAGATGAATAAAATAATTTTTATCAAAAGTAACATATTTTTTTTAACCACTTGCCGCCCGCCCACCGTCAAATCACGGCTGGGGGGTGCGGCTCTCGTTCTCCTCAAAGTCCTCTCTCTTGATGTCGTGCGTGTGCACTACAGCCCCGTAAAAGTCTTTAGGGCTGTAATGCGCTCGTACGGCCAGGAATAAGAGGAACAGCAGTGTTAGAATTTCAACAAACTCCATAGCCATTGGATTTCAATAAGAATACATACTGTATATGGTGAGGCTGGGTCAGTTTAAGTCAGGGCAAAGGGCAAAAAGAATAGGTCCACTTTGTCTAAAAAGTGCTCTTATCCAGCGTACACACGAGCGGACTTCTCTATCGGACTGGTCCGACGGACCGAGTCCGGAAGACAATCCGATCTGGTGTGGGCTTCATTGGACCTTCAGTGGACTTTTCCAGCCACAAATCTGACGGACTTTAGATTGGAACATGCTTCAAATCTTTACGTCGTAACTCCGCCGGACCCAGAAATCCGCTCGTCTGTATGCTAATCCGACAGACAAAAACCCACGCTAGGGCAGCTATTGGCTACTGGCTATCAACTTCCTTATTTTAGTCCGGTCGTACGTCATCACGTACGAATCCGTCGGACTTTGGTGTGATCGTGTGTAGGCAAGTCCGTTCGTTAAAAAGTCCGTCGGAAGTCCATCAAAAGTCCGTTGAAAGTCCGCCCGTGTGTGCGCGGCTTTATTCTATAAAGTGACACTAAATGATATCCTTAATCTTCAAATATATTCCATACACATCCAATAGGACCTCTCTTGGACTCTTTCATCCGGTTTTGGTCTGGTGCTTCTTCTTGGTTTTCTATGGCTTGAGCTACTGTCGGGTGCTCATTGATGGAAGCCTTGCTGTGTGGATGCAAGGAGCTTGTTTGACATTTTCCTTAATCTGAAGTATGAAAGTTCTCAGAGACTCTTGAAATATGTTGTCCAACTCACATGTCACTAACATACCTTGTAAGCCTCCATGAGAGGGGAATGGCTCCATGTCACTGATGAAGATAATGACTGTGAAATTATGGAGTCTATCACTGTCACAATGAGGAGGAGAACCAAGATGGCGGTGATGGGATTATTCTATGTGGTATTTTTAATTGCTGTATCCTTAGAATCTCAGGTGGCACATGTGTGGAACTGGACCTTATGGACTCTCTAAAACTGGATCTTCTGAACTCCCTGAAACTGGTCCTTTTGGATTTCCTGAAACTGGTCCTTTTGTGCTCCCTAAAACTGGTCCTTTTGGACTCTCTGAAACTGTCCTTCTGGACTCTGTTGAACTGGACTCTCTGAAACTGGATCTTTTGAACTCCCTGAAACTGGACCTTCTGGACTCTCTGAAACTGGACCTTTTGGAATCTCTAAAACTGGATCTTCTGGACTTCCTGAAACTGGACCTTCTGGACTCCCTGAAACTGGACCTTCTAGATTCTCTGAAACTGGACCTTCTGGACTCACTACAACTGGACCTTCTGGGCTCTCTGTCTCACTAACACCAATGAATGACTCTCTATGAAAATTACAATCATCAACCATTTAAGAATTATGGTAATTTGTAAAAAAGAAAAACAGCACTCGGGGCAGAATATTGTAAAGTATAGAGTGTTTATTTTAAAAAACTGGAATGAACGATTAACATATAATAATACGAAGATTAAATACAAGTTATAGCTTATATAACTAAAATAATAAATATATAAAAAGTTATTAATTATTAAATGTGGGCTGGACCAATGAAAAGACAGCTACTTCAGTAAAACAAACAACAAACAATGACATGCAACAGCCAATAGCAACCTATAAAAAGAATTGTTTGTGTATTCCTGTGCTTGCCCATGTATTATTTCTATGTTGCCGTGCGTCATTGTGGACCAAGTCAGCACTGTTTGTTTAGACCAGGGTTTCTCAACCAATGTTCCATGGAACCCTAGGGTTCCTCCAGAGGTTGCTAGGGGTTCCTTGAGCAATTTCTGCCTCTCAGATAAGTTCCCAATGACACCAATGATCTTTTTAGCTCTCTGTAAGGGGGTAATTCTTCCCATTGACCACAAGTGTAAGGAGCATTCTTCCTCAACCAGGGCTCCAAGGAACCCTTTGATTCCTCCAGAGGTTGCTAAGGGTTCCTTGAGCAATAGGCAATTTCTGCTTCTCAGATGAGTAACCACTGACACATAAACCTTTTTAGCTCTCTGTAAGGGGGTAATTCTTCCTATTGACCACAAGTGTAAGGAGCATTCTTCCTCAACCAGGCCTTCATAAATCGCTTGGGGTCCCTTCAGAGGTTGCTAGGGGTTCCTTGAGCAATAATCAATTTCTGCCTCTCAGATAAGTTCCCACTGACACCATTGATCTTTTTAGCTATCTGTAAGGAGGTACTGTAATTCTATCACACTAATAAAGCCTTTCTCACCCTTCTCAATACCGAGGAACCCTTGAAATATCTTTCCTGTCTCAGGGAACACCTGCTAAAAAAATACAATATCTACAACTCATGATACATTAGTGTGATTGTCAGTGGGGTGAATGCTCCTAGCACTTGTGGTCATTGGGAAGAATTCCCTTCTTACAGATAGCTAAAAAAATAAATGATGTCAATGGGGACTTATCTGAGATGCAGAAATTTCTCATTGCTCAATGAACCCCTAGCAACCTGTGGAGGAACCAAAGGGTTCCCTGGAACCCTGGTTGAGAAAGAAATGTTCCTTACACTTGTGGTCATTGGGAAGAATTACCCCCTTACAGATAGCTAAAAAGATCAATGGTGTCACTTGGACCTTATCAGAGAGGAAGAAATTGCTCATTGTTTAAGAAACCCCTAGCAACCTCTGGAGGAACCCTGGTCGAGGAAGAATGCTCCTTACACTTGTGGTCATTGGAAAGAATTGCCCCCTACAGATAGCTAAAAAGATCAATAATGTCAGTGGGAACTTTCCTGTCTCAGGGAACCCCTGCTAGAAAAATACTATATCTACAGCTCATGATACATTAGTGTGATTGTCAGTGGGATGAATGCTCCTAACACTTGTGGTCATTGGAAAGAATTGCCTCCTTACAGATAGCTAAAAAGATCAATGATGTCAATGACAACTTATCCGAAAGGCAAAATTTCTCATTGCTCAACGAACCCCTAGCAACCTCTGGGGGAACCAAAGGGTTCCATGGAACCCTGGTTGAGGAAGAAAGTTCCTTATACTTGTGGTCCTTGGGAAAAATAACCCCCTTACAGATAGCTAAAAAGATCAATGGTGTCAGTGGGAACCTATCTGGGAGGCAGAAATTGCTCATTGATCAAGGAACCCCTAGCAACCTCTGGAGGAACCAAAGGGTTCCACAGAACCCTAGTCGAGGATAAATGCTCCTTACACTGGTGGTCTTTGGGAAGAATGACCCACTTACAGATAGCTAAAAAGATCAATGGTGTCATTGGGAACTTATCTGAAAGGCAGAAATTGCTCATTGCTTAAGGAACCCGTACCAACCTCTGGAGGAACCCAAGGGGAAGAATGCTCTCTACAGTTGTGGCCATTGGGAAGAATTACCCCCTTAAAGATGGCTAAAAAGATCAATGGTGTCAATGGAAACTTATCTGGGAGACAGAAATTGCTCATTGATCAAGGAACCCTTAGCAACCTCTGGAGGAACCAAAGGGTTCCATGGAACCATAGTTGAGGAAGAATGCTCCTTATACTTGTGGGTCATTGGGAAGAATTACTCCCTTACAAATAGCTAAAAAGATCAATGGTGTCAGTGAGAACTTATCTGAGAGGCAGAAATTTCTCATTGATCAAGGAACCCCTAGCAACCTCTGGAGGAACCAAAGGGTTCCATGGAACCAAAGTTGAGGAAGAATGGTCCTTACACTTGTGGGTCATTGGGAAGAAGTACCCCCTTACAGATAGCTAAAAAGATCAATGGTGTAAGTGGGAACTTATCTGAGAGGCAGAAACTGCTCATTGCTCAAGGAACCCCTAGCAACCTCTGGAGGAACCGAAGGGTTCCATGGAACCATAGTTGAGGAAGAATGCTCTTTACACTTGTGGGTCATTGGGAATAATTGCCCCCTTACAAGTAGCTAAAAAGATCAATGATGTCAATGGGAACTTATCTGAGGGGCAGAAACTGCTCATTGCTCAAGGAACCCCTAGCAACCTCTGGAGGAACCGAAGGGTTCCATGGAACCATAGTTGAGGAAGAATGCTCTTTACACTTGTGGGTCATTGGGAATAATTGCCCCCTTACAAGTAGCTAAAAAGATCAATGGTGTCAGTGGGAACCTATCTGGGAGGCAGAAATTGCTCATTGATCAAGGAACCCCTAGCAACCTCTGGAGGAACCAAAGGGTTCCACAGAACCGTAGTCGAGGATAAATGCTCCTTACACTGGTGGTCTTTGGGAAGAATGACCCACTTACAGATAGCTAAAAAGATCAATGGTGTCATTGGGAACTTATCTGAAAGGCAGAAATTGCTCATTGCTTAAGGAACCCGTACCAACCTCTGGAGGAACCCAAGGGGAAGAATGCTCTCTACAGTTGTGGCCATTGGGAAGAATTACCCCCTTAAAGATGGCTAAAAAGATCAATGGTGTCAATGGAAACTTATCTGGGAGACAGAAATTGCTCATTGATCAAGGAACCCTTAGCAACCTCTGGAGGAACCAAAGGGTTCCATGGAACCATAGTTGAGGAAGAATGCTCCTTACACTTGTGGGTCATTGGGAAGAATTACTCCCTTACAAATAGCTAAAAAGATCAATGGTGTCAGTGAGAACTTATCTGAGAGGCAGAAATTTCTCATTGATCAAGGAACCCCTAGCAACCTCTGGAGGAACCAAAGGGTTCCATGGAACCAAAGTTGAGGAAGAATGGTCCTTACACTTGTGGGTCATTGGGAAGAAGTACCCCCTTACAGATAGCTAAAATGATCAATGGTGTAAGTGGGAACTTATCTGAGAGGCAGAAATTGCTCATTGCTCAAGGAACCCCTAGCAACCTCTGGAGGAACCGAAGGGTTCCATGGAACCATAGTTGAGAAAGAATGCTCTTTACACTTGTGGGTCATTGGGAATAATTGCCCCCTTACAAGTAGCTAAAAAGATCAATGGTGTCAATGGGAACTTATCTGAGGGGCAGAAACTGCTCATTGCTCAAGGAACCCCCAGCAACCTCTGGAGGAACCGAAGGGTTCCATGGGACCATAGTTGAGGAAGAATGCTCTTTACACTTGTGGGTCATTGGGAATAATTGCCCCCTTACAAGTAGCTAAAAAGATCAATGGTGTCAATGGGAACTTATCTGAGGGGCAGAAACTGCTCATTGCTCAAGGAACCCCTAGCAACCTCTGGAGGAACCGAAGGGTTCCATGGAACCATAGTCGAGGATAAGTCGAGGACACTTGTGGTCTTTGGGAAGAATGACCCCCTTACAGATAGCTAAAAAGATCAATGGTTATAGAGCAACCTATCTGAGAGGCAGAAATTGCTTATTGCTGTAGGAACCCCTGCCAACCTCTAGAGGAACACTAGGGCTCCATGGAACCATGGTTGAGAAACCCTGCACCTACGTATCATGAGTTGAAGATATAGCCATTTCTTGCAGGGGTTCCTTGGGACCATAAAGCTATTTCAAGGGTTCCTCTGTGTTGAAAAGGTTGAGAAAAGCTGGTTTGGAGGATGAAATTATTATAATTGAGTCCCCGACTACTTCTCATCACATCACGCCCGAAACACTTTCCATATTTTCATAATACTGATAAAATGCCTATCCACCAAATCTGAAGCTCGTAGGGTTACAATCATTCCCTGGCATGCTTATATATCTTGAGTTCCCCGATCTACATACCCACTGAGCCCATTACAAGGGGCTCCTTCTCTCCCTGCTGGACTGAAAAAATGTGAAGAATACAAAAAGAGGCATAAAGGACCCCCCCAACGTGGGGGGTGGGGACACCTTGGGGGGGTGGGGTACGAGTACCAGGAAGTGTAGAAAGCTAATCTTACCAGCCAGAAGACTCGGCCCAAGAGTCTTCACTGATAATTAAAACTACCCCTTTTATTGTTATTTTACATCTCTGGTGTTGAAGAAGGTTTCCTTTTGTAGTGAAAGTTTTTACTGCACACTGACCATTAAAAAAAGGAAGTCTACTTGTGCGAATTCTGTCGATGAGGAAGGTTTCCCGCACGCTGAGCTTTATTAAAGATGCTCAACCGCGTGACTTCTCTCGTGTTCGAGAAGGTTTTCTTTAGTCGGGAAAGACTCCCCGCACTCTGGGCACAAAGAGGGATGCACATCTGCGTGACTTCTCTCGTGTTCGAGAAGGTTTTCTTTCGTAGTGAAAGGCTTCCCGCACTCTGAGCATAAAAAAGAATGCACATCTCTGTGGCTTCTCTCGTGTTCAAGAAGGTTTTCTTTCGTAGTGAAGGACTCCCCGCACTCTGAGCATAAATAAGAATGCACATCTGCGTGGCTTCTCTCGTGTTCGAGAAGGTTTTCTTTCGTAGCGAAAGGCTTCCCGCACTTGGAGCATAAATAAGGATGCAGATCCGCGTGACTTCTCTGATGTAAAAGAAGGTTTCTTTTCTCAGTGAAACATTTCCCGCACGCGGAGCACGAATAAGGACGCTCGCCCGTGTGACATCTGTGGTGCCTGAGAAGGTTTCCTTTTGCAGCAAAACATTTCCCGCACACCAAGCATGAATAGGGACGCACGCCCGTGTGGCTCCTCTGGTGTACAATAAGGTCTCCTTTCACTATGAAAGTTTTCCCGCACTCTAAACACGAGAAAGGACGCTCACCCGTGTGGCTTCTCTGATGTCTAAGAAGGCCTCCTTTCGAAGTAAAACATTTCCCGCACTCTGGACATGAAAAAGGTTGCACGCCCGTGTGACTTCTCTGGTGTCTCAGAAGGTTTCCTTGAGCGGTGAAACATTTTCCGCACAATGAGCACGAAAAAGGGCGCTCGCCCGTGTGAGTTCTCTGGTGTTGAAGGAGCTCTTTCTTGGCGGTGAACGATTTCCCGCACTCTGAACATGCGAAAGGGCGCACGCCCGTGTGAATTCTCTGGTGCGCAAGAAGCATTCCCTTTTGACTAAAACATTTCCCGCACTCCGAACAGGAAAAGGGTCGTTCACCCGTGTGACTTCTCTGGTGCAGATGGAGGTAGACTTTATCGGTGAAACTTTTTCCGCACTCTGAACACGAGAAAGGACGCTCCCCTGTGTGATTTCTCTGGTGTCTGAGAAGACCTTTTTTGTCAACAAAACATTTCCCGCACTCCAGACATGAGAAAGAACGTTGACTCTTGTGACTTCCTCTGTGTCTCCTATGGGACATGAATTGTATTTCGGGGGTCACAGTTTGTGATGTATCAGAAGGTTCCTCAGGATTAGAGGGGTCCATTGATCTCACCCAATGGTAAGGTCCCTGATGTCTATTATCAGTAAAAGGATTTACCTCTGGAGAATATGGTGTAAAGCTATTATCTTCCGCATTATAACCTGGAGATAAAATAAAATGTCCCTCAGAGGTATTCCTGTTCCAAATATAGTGTTCCTTAGCATCTGTTGAAAAGCAATTTATTAAAAAATGTTATAGGTACGTTTCTTGTGTTACAAGTCATATATGTTGGTCCAGCACTCAACAGTTTCATAAAACTCTGGCACTAAAATGGGAGCAATTAGAACACCAAACTATGATTAACAACACATGCAAAATACACTTGGTAATGGTGTTTGGACATTGAAGACATTGTTTCAAATGGTGTACAGGATCTCCACCTGATTTGTTGGGAACAAGACCTTATATTGAGGAATGGAGATGGACCTTTCATATGGTGTACAGTATCTCCTCCTCATTTGTTGGGAACATGACGTTATATTGAGGAATGGAGATGGACCTTTCATATGGTGTACAGTATCTCCTCCTCCTTTGTTGGGAACATGACATTATATTGAGGAATGGAGATGGACCTTTCATATGGTGTACAGTATCTCCTCCTCATTTGTTGGGAACATGACGTTATATTGAGGAATGGAGATGGACCTTTCATATGGTGTACAGTATCTCCTCCTCATTTGTTAGGAACATGACGTTATATTGAGGAATGGAGATGGACCTTTCATATGGTGTGCAGTATCTCCACCTCATTTGTTGGGAACATGACTTTATATTGAGGAATGGAGATGGACCTTTCATATGGTGTACAGTATCTCCTCCTCATTTGTTGGGAACATGACGTTATATTGAGGAATGGAGATGGACCTTTCATATGGTGTACAGTATCTCCTCCTCATTTGTTGGGAACATGACATTATATTGAGGAATGGAGATGGACCTTTCATATGGTGTACAGTATCTCCTACTGATTTGTTGGGGACATGACGTTATATTGAGGAATGGAGATGGACCTTTCATATGGTGTACAGTATCTCCTCCTCATTTGTTGGGGACATGACATTATATTGAGGAATGGAGATGGACCTTTCATATGGTGTACAGTATCTCCTACTGATTTGTTGGGGACATGACGTTATATTGAAGAATGGAGATGGACCTTTCATATGGTGTACAGTATCTTCTCCTCGTTTGTTGGGAACATGACGTTATATTGAGGAATGGAGATGGACCTTTCATATGGTGTACAGTATCTCCTCCTCATTTGTTGGGAACATGACATTATATTGAGGAATGGAGATGGACCTTTCATATGGTGTACAGTATCTCCTACTGATTTGTTGGGGACATGACGTTATATTGAGGAATGGAGATGGACCTTTCATATGGTGTACAGTATCTCCTCCTCATATTTTGGGAACATGACCTTATATTGAGGAATGGAGATGGACCTTTCATATGGTGTGCAGTATCTCCTCCTCATATTTTGGGAACATGACCTTATATTGAGGAATGGAGATGGACCTTTCATATGGTGTGCAGTATCTCCACCTCATTTGTTGGGAACATGACGTTCTATTGAGGAATGGAGATGGACCTTTCATATGGTGTACAGTATCTCTTCCTCATTTATTGAGAATGTGATGTTATATTGAGGAATGGAGGTGGACCTTTTATATGTTTTTTTTTGTTAAGTTTAATGAACCCATGACATTTTTCCACTCATGTAACATTGTAAAACACAAATGTAAACTATTTGCATAATTATTGTTTATCACTTACTTGTGTCCATTTGTTGAGAAGATTGATCCTGTTTACTTTCCAAAACCATCTCCCCCTGCTCCATAGACTGCTGATCTCCACTCACCAACATCTCTTCTTCTTCCTCTTTAATCTCAACTTTTATGTATTGCAATTCTTCATCCTAAACCCCAATGACGACAGAATACATTTGTAGAAAAAAAAAAAAAGAACAAGAGATTACATAGAAAACTACCCTTTTATTGCTTGGAATTAAACTTCAGGTCTACATGTTCTGTTCCATCTACCTGATGATGGTGAGGGATGGTGTGATCTTCCTGTGTGGAATCCCGGGAATACAGAGGACGGGGACATCTCTCTGGTGGGTTCCCATTACTGGATCCATCTGTAGGAAACACACACACTGACTGAATACATTGTTTCTATGTGTTTATCAGATGATGGGGGATCTAGGTGGACCCTCCGTACTGCTCTCTCCTTTACAATAAAGTCTCTTACCCGGTGATGTGAGGGGCGGCTGATTGTCCATCATGACGTCCTTGTAGAGATCCTTGTGTCCTTCTAAAATTCTGTTACTGGATAATGTCCCAGAATTCCCACCGCTCACCTCTTTAGACATCAACCCAATGATCTTGTTGGCAACTTCTAAAATGTTTTGTTTATTCTGTATTTCTGTTATCAAATAAGGCGGCTCAGTAACAGAGGTCAGGCTGTTAGTCAAGTTTGAAGGCAAACAGTGATCTCTCTTTGTTGTGTTATGCTCTGAAGATGGCCTTTTCTCTATGGTACAATCCTGTGTGATAAAATAATAAATATGAGATTCTTAGAATCTGCCACCTCTCTGGTTAGCACATCGCTCTCTTAATGACGATAAGCAAAGTTGGTAAATGCTAATCCCCAGAATTCCTCACCTGACCAATCAGCAGCTTGATAATCTCATGAGCAAGGTTCAAAATCATCTCCTTCAAGTAAAAGGTTTTCTTTCTAGTTATTAGTTCACTGAATTTCTGTTGATCCTCCGTCCTGGCGTCCTTGTAGAGATCCTTGTGTCCTTCTAAATACTCCCACTCCTCCATGGAGAAATAGACAGTGACATCCTGACACCTTATAGGAACCTGACACACACAATGATACAGTCACCATCCAGACACATCCCTTGTCTGTTACTGGATAATGTCCCAGAATTCCCGGCACCGCTCACCTTTTCCATCAGCAGATCAATGATCTTGTTGATGACTTCTAGAATCTTCTTGCGGCGCTCTACCTCTCTTGTCAGGCAGTGAGGTGAAGGCACGGTGATGGGTGATGTCTCCTGAAGACAGCTACTGGGTGTTAATGGTTCCCCAGGTTTTTCCTTCACTATTTTATAATCCTGAGAGAAAAAGTAACAATTAAAATGAATGACTTTTCAGAAACCTTCTCACCTCTCTGATAAGGTCTGTGGTTTAGTTACAGAGATAAGAGTGATGTCATGTGACCTCCCAGAATCCTCCTCACCTCTCCGGTCAGGTCTGTGTTTTATTAATAGAGATAAGAGTGATGTCATGTGACCTCCCAGAATCCTCCTCACCTCTCCGGTCAGGTCTATTTTATTAATAGAGATAAGAGTGATGTCATATGACCTCCCAGAATCCTCCTCACCTCTCCGGTCAGGTCTGTGTTTTATTAATAGAGATAAGAGTGATGTCATGTGACCTCCCAAAATCCTCCTCACCTCTCCGGTCAGCAGGTAGATGATCTCCAAGGTGAGGTCCAATGTCCTCTCAGTGATGTGACTCCGGCCCTCCTCCATCCTCACTGATGCGGTATATGATCTAAAAAAAGAGCTCCGTTCCGAGTTTTATATTACATTATAGGCCCCAGGTATCGATGCAACTGCAAGAAAATGAGAGATTTTATTTAATAAGCAACCCTAGACAAAACATTTTATTCTAGGCATAGATAGAGCAGACAAGGGTTAGATATTCTGTTAAGGGTTTTATCACTAGATGGGCTTTCTGGAGAAGTATTACCCTATATATATATTGGTTTGGAGAGAAAGCTTTACTAAATATTACTGAACATGTGTGATGTAAGATATGTAGACATGACATTGCCGGGAATATCTATATTGTGAGGGCCGTCACATTAGTGACACGGCATGTATTGTTCACATTGATGTCACCCTGACAGCCAACTCCACCAACATAGGTCTGTGGGCATCTATATTAAGGATGTATCTGGCCTGAAAAACCAGATGCTCCGGATGGACAGTTGGATAAATGGTTCTATATTTAGGATGTATCCGGTTTATAAACCAGAGGCTCTGGATGGACAGTTGGATAAACAGTTCTATTTTTAGAATGTATCTGGTCTATAAACCAGAGGCTCTGGATGGACAGTTGGATAAATGGTTCTATATTTAGGATGTATCTGGTCTATAAACCAGAGGCTCTGGATGGACAGTTGGATAAATGGCTCTATATTTAGGATGTATCCGGTCTATAAACCAGAGGCTCTGGATGGACAGTTGGATAAATGGCTCTATACTTAGGATGTATCTGGTCTATAAACCAGAGGCTCTGGATGGACAGTTGGATAAATGGTTCTATATTTAGGATGTATCTGATCTATAAACCAGAGGCTCTGGATGGACAATTGGATAAATGGTTCTATATTTAGGATGTATCCGGTCTATAAACCAGAGGCTCTGGATGGACAGTTGGATAAATGGTTCTATATTAAGGATGTATCCGGTCTATAAACCAGAGGCTCTGGGTGGACAGTTGGATAAATGGTTCTATATTTAGGATGTATCTGGTCTATAAACCAGAGGCTCTGGATGGACAGTTGGATAAATGGCTCTATATTTAGGATGTATCTGGTCTATAAATCAGAGGCTCTGGATGGACAGTTGGATAAATGGTTCTATATTTAGGATGTATCTGGTCTATAAACCAGAGGCTCTGGATGGACAGTTTGATAAATGGCTCTATATTTAGGATGTATCTGGTCTATAAACCAGAGGCTCTGGAGGATAAATGGTTCTATATTTAGGACGTATCCGGTCTATAAACCAGAGGCTCCGGATGGACAGTTGGATTAATGGCTTTATATTTAGGATGTATCTGGTCTATAAACCAGAAGCTCTGGATGAACAGTTGGATAAATGGTTCTATATTTAGGATTTATCTGGTCTATAAACCAGAGGCTCTGGATGGACAAATGGTTCTATATTTAGGAGGTATCTGGCTTATAAACCATACCAATCACAGTGACTATGGAGGAAGAGGACGGAACATGACGGGGGGATTACTGGGTGTAAATAGAAAATAAGATCTTATTACCTCCTCTACTGCCAGTTCCAGCAATGTCTCCTCTCTACTTCCTCCCGACTCACCTCTCACCTGGAAATTCCTGTCTGTTTATAGCGTCACTTCCTGTCTCTGCGTTCCTTTTGAGGATACTTAGGATCATCACCTCCTTGTGGAGAATATAAAGTCTGCAACATGCTTTGTATTACAATATTCTGACAGGTTCTTGGTGCGTTCTTTTTTTTTTGTTCAATTTGAAATCCAGGCAATAAGTAAAGATAGTTCAGAATCCCAAAACTATGCCGCTCACATGTGTACAGATAGAGATAGTGGCGCTAATGCATATTTTCTTTGGCGCAGTGGAGCAAGAGAGAATCAGGGGTGGCTCATTTTTAAATCTCTTGCTACAAACTATTATAGTAAGTAAAGATAATGAAAATAAATGTTATTGCATTTTAGGTTTCAGTAAAAATGAACCTATTGTGGAAACATACGACACATGCCCAAATAAAATTCAAGCATAAAGAAGAATGAGAACGGCAGGTGTACCTGAAAGGTCTCGGTGGTCATAGGTGCTCTAAAGAATCCTTGACCAAGAATAGCGTTAGTAGAAGTGACAGGCTGATCCCCTAGTTTCTAGATAGTGCCTACCTCATCCACAAGAGCCGAAATGGTCTCTTTCAGTTTAGGAGCGATGGCAGAAAACTGTGACTTCTCAGAGGAAGGTTCATCCGGTAGGGACTGGAGGGACTCAGCATCAGAGTCTTAGTGGCAGATGGCTAGAGACCACTAAAGCTGCAGGGATTGGATATAGTATCCACAGGAAAGGTCGCACTTGTGGCCCCATTTTGGCAAACATCAGAGCTCTTTGGCCCCAAAAAGTCATGCATGACTGAGGTGAGAGCAGTGTAGCACCCTCTACTTTAGGTAGGTGCTAGAAGTAGAGTTTTGTATTTTTGTAGTGCAGGTAAATTTAATCAAGCCTAGCTGTAAGCTAGGCCTGTTTGTTTTGATCTGTGTGGGCTGGGAGTGGCTCAGAGTAGGCTGGTGACTCACAGATAGCATCATCCTTCGGTTACCTCCCTTCTGCTTCTAGAGGATTCCAGAAGGAAAGAGGGGAAGAGAGGTGGAGCTGCCTGGGGTGTTCTAAGGATCCCTTACCAACCCCCAACCTGGATTGGTAGGGGGCAGGCCTCCTTAAATACCTAGATTCAGCCCAGCTGGGGAGGAGTTGTCAGGTGGATGAAGCTGGAGATGGAGCACTAGGTTGTCATGGCCTTTGAGGCACTCCCCAGTCTGGGGGGGGGTGACCTTGGGCCTGTGGGGTTCGGGTGCAGGTCGGAGCCTTTCTGAGTAACAAAGAAGGATCTGGACAGGAGGCACCGTGAGGGACCGAGAAGGACAACGGGAGCTAGTGTTGCCGGGCAAGTCTCCAGGAGAGATCCACCGGAGTGCAGCCAGGAGGGCTGGCGAGTGACAGGCACAGTTGGGAGAGCTGGGAAGGCATGCCAGAGCGGACTGGGAGAGTGCAGTCTGAGATGGATGTAGAGCCAGCAGGAGAGACTGTGATGTCTGGGGCAGTGGAGTCGGGTAGCTGCAGCCAGGAGGGCTGGCAGGGCCTGAAGAGGACTGACTGGGAGCAGTAGTCCACCAAAGGGTCAGCTAGCACTAAAGACTTTCCTATTTTTGTTGCTACACTAAAGGGGCTCGTGGTCCCTGTCTGCAAATGGCAGTTGCTAAGACCTGACAGAGTCAGAGTTGGGCCTACCATGTGCTAGCTGTACCAGGAACCAAGTATTGTATAGGAGAGGGAGAGAAGCAGTCTGCAAATAAGCGTTGTGCTGGAGGAGACTGGAGCTCTAGAAGTGTAAATAGAGGTTCCATCTGATCATCCTTTCGATTCCATTATTAATTCTGGCCACCCCATAACTTCCCTTACCCTACCCAAGTTCAAAATCCCTCAATAAAATACAAAACAAACATACGGACTGTTCATTGTCTCACGAGTGACTGGGAAGTGAATGCCAGGCTGGGCAGGTTGACAGGTTGACCACAATATCCAGCAGCCCCTATGGGGGTACCGCTACAGCAGTTCCGGGACAAGGTCACCCAGCGCCCAGGGCAAAGGTGCCAAACTGTGCCCCTTCCCATGATGTGCAATCTTAGGGGATCCTACACCCAACGTTTATAAGCAGTAACAGAATGAAGGTGCACTTATCCCTACAAGAAACCATTGTGCCCAGGGCAGCCTCCCCTCCCGACCACCCTTTTTCCCGGCCCTGGGTGAGAGTCTATTTAGTAGTGGAGGTGGCCACACCCAGCAGAGCTAGAGAAGACTTTGAAGATGGTGCAGACTCTAGTAGCAGGGAGTACGAGGATTCCACTTGTTCCATGCTTCAGCACTGGGCCTTTTCTCCTGTACAAGGGTTATGGCAGTCAGCAAATCAGCAACCTCCAGTGCCTTAGTCAGTCTATGGCCATGGTCTATGGTAGGTTGTGCCAGGGAGAGGGAGTGTCTTTACGGTGGAGAAATTGGGAGACTAAATCTCCAGCGTCTTCATAGCACATCTATCGGAGAGAAAGTATAGATGCAATATGGGCCATCTTCTTCATGAGATACACCAGTCTATGGATGGTCGTGTTTCTCGGTACAGCTTCTAGAGGATTCCATACTGTTAGTGGTTGTTTCCACCACACAAGCCTGTTTGACCCATTGAACGTAGGTTCTTTTGGGTTCAAACGTTCTGGTAAGCCTCCATATTATTGGTGGTGGTGTTTCTTCATTTCAAGTTTGCACCTATCAAGATTTTTACACCAAGTTTCGTTTGGGACTTTTCACTTTATTTTATATTGATTTATTCACTTTGGTTTTTTCATTCATATGTTGTTGTTTATCCACTGGGTTTATTCAAAAACAATTTTCTATATGTGTTTATACATGTATTCATTTTATTAGCGCTACACTTTTTGTCTTACACCTTAGTCAGACTATGGCCAGGCTCCGTCTTAAAAGACCAGCGCATGTGTTGTCCAGAGTTTGAGCGAGGCATCCACACACGAGTAGGCAGACCCCCTGTATTCCCAGTGACTTCTAGCAGGACCTTCATATCTCCAGTGATCCCAGTTTTGTCCAGGTTATCCCCATTGACTCCCTGTGTGCGCCTGCCACCCGATCCCAGCATCTGTCCTATCCTATCAGCGTTCTAGCATACTCTGATTTCCTTGTGAACCTCTGCCAGCTCCCAGCCTTTTTGCACCTCCATGATTCCATTCATTACCACACTTGTGCCCTCCAAAGTCTGCAGTGATCCGGTGTAACTTTTTGCACTCCTACAGCTCCCAGTGCCTCTGTGCGTTTCCCTGCACTCCTGCCAGCTTAGGCTGCATTGCATACTTGTAAGGGAATTCCAGTACGGCGACTTTCTCAAAGATATGCACATGATATGCACATAGAAATGAGCATAGGGTGCATTGCTAATAGAAATGCAGATGGGCGCATTGCTCATGGGAATGCGCATGCGCGCACACGTGTGCACGCACGCTGGAGCGTGCCCACAGTTTCTGGCAGCAGGCAGGCTATTTAAGGAATGATCTTGCAGTCAGTGCTGACTGGTCTTCAACTTTCCCTGTGTCCTGAGTGTATGCTGCATCTGACTTCTGTAGACAACCCAGCTTGTTACTGATCTGATCCTGGATTCTGCTTGTAATGTACATCTGCCCACCTGTTCCTGACTTTAGCTCCATTCCTGACCACGCTTCCACCTCTGTACCTTGTTGCCCTCCTGCTACTGAACTCGGCTACCTCTGTGACCTCACTCCTTCTCCTGACTTGGTACCACTTCTGAGTGTCTGCTTCGTTTGTCCTTCAAAACCACTCCAGTCATCGCAGTGTGTTTCTGCCTAAAGCCTGCTGAGATCTTCGACAAGCCACACTTCTAGAACCTGCAGGACATGCAGAGTGCCCCTTAAATCTTGGCTGGTCCAGTGTGCATCACATCTGCTTTTGGCCTGATGTGCTGCCTGGCTTCTCAAGCCTTCATCTCCCGCTGCAAGTTCTGCTATCAACACCTGCCAACACTCATGTTCCTCCTGTCCCTTGGCACCATATGTTCCACCTTCAGTAGGCCCAGGCATTTTAGACTGAGCAGCCCATGACATACATTGACAGAGAGCAATGGCGGGGGGGGGGGGGGGGGGTTGTGAAAGCATGGCTGGGGGCACTGAAGAGCACAGGATGGGGCCTGGAGAGAACAGAGGGTGGGGCCTGGAGAGCGGGGGGGGCAGAAAGCACTGGGTGAGCCTGAGAGCATGGGGTTACCTAGGGAGCATGGGGGGGGGGGCATGGGGGGGGGGGGCAGAGAGCACTGGGGGGAGCCTGAGAGTACTGCGGGGCTGGAGAGCACAGGTGGGTGGAGTCTGAGAGCGGGGGGCCAGAGAGCACTGGCGGGCTGGAGAGCACAGGGGGATGGGAAGCAAAGGGGGAGACGAAGAGCACTGGGGGAGCTGGAGGGCAGGGGGGAGCACTAGGGGGCTGGAGAGCAAAGGGGAGGCACAGAGAGCACTGGGGGGAGCCTGAAAGAACTGGGGGGCTGGAGAGCACAGTTGGGGGGAGTCTGAGAGTGAGGGGGCTGGAGAGCACAGGTGGGGGGAGTCTGAGAGTGGTTGGGGGCCTGAGAGCACAGGGGACCAGAGAGCACTGGCGGGCTGGGAAGCAAAGGGGGAGACGGAGAGCACTGGGGGAGCTGGAGGGTAGGGGGGAGCACTAGGGGGCTGGAGAACACAGGTGGGAGGAGTCTGAGAGCAGGGGGGGTTAGAGAGCACAGGTGGGGGGAGTCTGAGAGCGGTTGGGGGCCTGAGAGAACAGGGGGATGGGAAGCAAAGGGGGAGGCGGAGAGCACTAGGGGAGCTGGAGGACGGGGGGGGGGCACTAGGGGGCTGGAGAGCAAAGGGGAGTCACAGAGAGCACTGGGGGGAGCCTGAGAGTATTGGGGGGCTGGAGAACAAAGGTGGGGGGAGTTTGAGAGCGGGGGGGCTGGAGTGCACAGATGGGGGCCACATAGCACAGGGGGGGGCAGAAGGCATGGGGGGCAGAGAGCACAGCAGGGGGGGGCAGCAGAAAGAAGCTGGATAGGAGGAGCGGCTGCATATAGAAGAAATCAATCTCTCCATTTTCCTCCTGCATCCTCTGAATGCCTGCGGGAGGGAGAGGAGGAGAACTGGTCTTTAAGAGGCTGCAAGAGGAAAATGGAGAGATTGATTCTTCTATATGCAGCCGCCCGCCGCTCCTCCTACTCTCACTCATTTCTCTCTGGTCCGACGTCTCCTCCCTCTTTATGTTCACAGGCCCCCCTCTTGTGCTCTCTGCCCCCCCCCCCCCAGCTCAGCTGCCTTGAGCCCCACAAGAACATGCAACCCGGCGACCCCGGCCCACTGGGCAAGTGCCCTATGGCTAGTTTGGGCCTGTTCTGGACTTTACTTTTCCCCAATTCATCATCAATGGATGAGCCTCTATGGACTGATCACATTCCCGTCACCAATCATCCAAGAATTGTGGTAATTTATGAAAGAAAAAAAAACAGGACACCAGAAACAGGACCAGAATACGGTGAAGTTTAGAGCTTTCTTGTTTATTTTAGAAATTCAGAATGAATGCTGAACACACAATCTTGCATAACTAAAGTAATAAATATATTCAAAGTTATTAAATATTACACATTGACTGGACGAACGAAAAGCCGGCTACTTTTGTAAAACGAAGAGCAATGACGTGCAGAAACCTATAAAAAAGGAGTTGCCTGTATATTCCCATACTTGCCCGTATACACTCACCAGACACTTTATTAGGTACACCTGTTCAATTGCTTGGTAATACCAATTGCTAATCATGGTTTCATAGTCGGTAAGGTTGAATAAAGACAACAGTACAACCTGTGTAGGTGTACGTGTGTGAATGTCAGTAATCATTTCCCATATCCCTGTATGCTGTGTTTACTAAGATGCACGTCCATGAGTCTTTTAAAAATATCAATACTCCCTGCTGAGACCACCAATTGTGGAAGAGAGTCCCACGTCCTTACTTAAATTTAGATGCCTATAGTTGTTCCTCGTAATTGAGGTCCTCCAGTCCCCTTATTAATTTAGTTGCCTATCTCTGGACTCTCTCCAGCTCCAGCACATCCTTTTTTGAGGATTGTTTGACCAGAACTGGACGGAATACTCCAGATGCGGCAGAACCAGAGTTTTATAAAGCTGTCAGGATTATCATTTTATCTCTTGAGTAAATTCTCTTTTTTATGCAAGCTATGCCAACCACATGACAGCAACTCAAGTTCATTTAGGCATCTAGACGTGGTGAAGAAGTTCAAACTGAGCATCAGAATAGGGAAGAAAGGGGATTTAGGTGACTTTGAATGTGGCATGATTGTTGGTGCCAGACGGGCTGGTCTGAGTATTTCTGGGATTTTCACACACAACCATCTCTCGGGGATTACAGAGAATGGTGGGAAAAAGAGAAAATATCCAGTGAGCGGCAGTTGCGTGGAGGAAAAGGCCTTGGTGATGTCAGAGGTCAGAGGAGAATGGGCAGACTGGTTGGAGATCATAGAAAAGCAACAGTAACTCAAATAACCACTCGTTACATCCAAGGTATGCAAAATACCTTGGATGTAATGCACAGCACATCGAACCTCAAAGCAGATGGGCTACAGCAGCATAAGACCACACCGAGTGCCACTCCTGTCAGCCAAGAAGAGGAAACTGAGGCTACAAGTCACACAGCATCACCACAATTGGACAATAGAAGATTGGAAAAACGTTGCCTGGTCTGATGAGTCTGGATTTCAGCTGCAAGATTCAGATGGTAGGGTCAGAATTTGTTGTAAACAACATGAAAGCATGGATCCATCATGCCTTGTGTCAACGGTTCAGGCTAGTGGTGGTGGTGTAAAGGTTTTGGGGATATTTTCTTGGCACACTTTGGGTCCCTTAGTAGGAATTAAGAATGGTTTACATGTCATGGCCTACCTGAGTATTGTTGCTGACCATGTCCATCCCTTTATGACTACAGTGTCCCCATTTTCTGATGGCTCCTTCCAGCAGGATAATGCACCATGTCACAAAGCTCCAATCATCTCACCACTGGTCAATGAGGTCACTGTACTTCAATGGCCTCCACAGTCACCAGATCTCATCCAATAGAGCACCGTTGGAATGTGGTGGAACGAGTAATTCGCATCATGGATGTTCAGCCGTCAAATCTGCAGCAACTGTGTGATGTTATCAGGTCACTATGGACCAAACTATCTGAGGAATGTTTCCAACACCTTGTTGAATCTATGCCATGAAGAACGAAGGCAAAAGGGGGTCCAACCCGGTATTAGGTGGGCCTAATAAAGTGGCCGGTGAGTGTATTAGTTCTATGGTGAGTGTGGGACCAAGTCATCACTGTTTGTTTAGAGGACTATACTACTTTAATGTAATCCCTGAAGACCAAGAACTATCACATCACACCACAAAAACATTTAATATCTTCATCATGCTAGTACGCCTATCCACTTCCCTCCCCCGTTGAATCTGAAGCTCCTAGGGTTCTGATCATTCCCTGGTATACATATAGCTCTTGACTTCCTGGGTCTACATATCCACTTGGCCCATTACGAAAGGGATCATCCTTGCTGGATTCTTTATTTAACAACCCAAAAAACAAGGAGATCAGGAGCCAGGAACCATAGAAACCAAATCTAACCCCATTGGTGTCTCCAAAAAGAGACTCAAGCCAAGAGACCCCAGTGATAAAGAAAATGCCACTTTTGCCATTTACCATTTCCTATGTACTCCTTTATAAATGACTTGTTTTGATATATTATTTGTATGGAGTAAACCATAGAAACATTTAATATCTTAATCGTGCTAATACGCCTATCCACCTCCCTCCCCTATTGAATCTGAAGCTCCTAGGGTTGATGAAGAACCCAAAAAAGAGGACTGGATGCCAGGAACCATAGAAACTAAACCTTTCCCTGTTGTAGTAATATATCAAAATAGTAATATTTTGATATATTATTTCTAAGGAGTAAACCATAGAAACATTTATTATCTTCATCATGCTAATACAGATATCCACCTCCATCCCCCATTGAATCTGAAGCTCCTAGGGTTCCAATCATTCCCTGGTATACTTAGATCTCTTGACTTCCTGGGTCTACCTATCCAGTTGGCCCATTACGAGAGAGATCCTCCTTGCTGGATCTTTATTTAACATTGTGAAGAACCCAAAAAAGAGGAACAGGAGCCAGGAACCGTAGAAACCAAACCTTACCACGTTGTAGTAATATATCAAAATAGTAATATTTTGATATATTATTTCTTCTAAGGAGTAAACCATTCCCTGGTAAACTTAGATCTTTTGACTTCCTGGGTCTACGTATTCAGTTAGCCCATTAAGAGAGGGATCATCCTTGCTGGATCTTTAACATTGATGAAGAACCCAAAAAAGAGGATCAGGAGCCAGGAACCGTAGAAACCAAACCTTACCCCGTTGGCGTCTCCAAAAAGAGACTCAAGCAGAGAGACCCCAGTGGCATCTCCAAAAAGAGACTCAAGCAGAGAGACCCCAGTGGTAACGGAAATGGCACTTTTACCATTTACTCTTTCCCATGTACTCCTTTGTAAATGACTTGTTTTGATATATTATTTCTAAGGAGGAAACTATAAAAACATTTCATATCTTCATCATGCTAATATGGATATCCACCTCCCTCCCCCATTGAATCTGAAGCTCCTAGGGTTCCGATCATTCCCTGGTATACTTAGATCTCTTGACTTCCTGGGACTACGTGTCCACTTGGCCCATTACGAGAGAGATCAGCCTTGCTGGATCTCTAACATTGATGAAAAACCCAAAAAAGAGGATCGGGAGCCAGAAACCGTAGAAACCAAATCTTACCCCGTTGGCGCCTCCAAAAAGAGACTCAAGCCAAGAGACCCCAGTGATAACAGAAATGCCACTTTTGCCGTTTACCATTTCCTATGTACTCCTTCGTAAATTACTTGTTTTGATATATTATTTCTAAGGACTAAACCATAGAAGCATTTAATATCTTCATTAAATATCCAAATATCCACCTCCATCCCCCATTGAATCTGAAGCTCCTAGGGTTCGGTTTATTCCCTGGTATACTTAGATCTCTTGACTTCCTGGGTCTATGTATCCAGTTGGCCCATTATGAGAGGGATCATCCTTGCTGGAACTTTATTTAACATTGTGAAGAACTCAAAAAAGAGGATCAGGAGCCAGGAACCGTAGAAACCAAACCTTACCCCGTTGTAGTAATATATCAAAATAGTAATATTTTGATATATTATTTCTTCTAAGGAGTAAACCATAGAAACATTTAATATCTTCATCATGCTAGTACCCTTATCCACCTCCATCCCCCATTGAATCTGAAGCTCCTAGGGTTCCGATCATTCCCTGGTATACTTAGATCTTTTGACTTCCTGGGTCTACGTATCCAGTTAGCCCATTACGAGAGGGATCATCCTTGCTGGATCTCTAACATTGATGAAGAACTCAAAAAAGAGGATCAGGAGCCAGGAACCGTAGAAACCAAACCTTACCCCGTTGGCGTCTCCAAAAAGAGACTCAAGCAGAGAGACCCCAGTGGTAACGGAAATGCCACTTTTACCATTTACCCTTTCCCATGTACTCCTTCGTAAATGACCTGTTTTGATATCTTATTTCTAAGCAGGAAACCATAAAAACATTTAATATCTTCATCATGCTAATACGGATATCCACCTCCCTCCCCCGTTGAATCTGAAGCTCCTAGGGTTCCGATCATTCCCTGGTATACTTAGATCTCTTGACTTCCTGGGACTACGTGTCCACTTGGCCCATTACGAGAGAGATCAGCCTTGCTGGATCTCTAACATTGATGAAAAACCCAAAAAAGAGGATCGGGAGCCAGAAACCGTAGAAACCAAATCTTACCCCGTTGGCGCCTCCAAAAAGAGACTCAAGCCAAGAGACCCCAGTGATAACAGAAATGCCACTTTTGCCGTTTACCATTTCCTATGAACTCCTTCATAAATTACTTGTTTTGATATATTATTTCTAAGGAGTAAACCATAGAAGCATTTAATATCTTCATTAAATATCCACCTCCATCCCCCATTGAATCTCAAGCTCCTAGGGTTCCGATCATTCCCTGGTATACTTAGATCTCTTGACTTCCTGGGTCTACGTATCCAGTTGGCCCATTACGAGAGGGATCCTCCTTGCTGGATCTTTATTTAACATTGTGAAGAACCCAAAAAAGAGGATCGGGAGCCAGGAACCGTAGAAACCAAACCTTACCCCGTTGTAGTAATATATCAAAATAGTAATATTTTGATATATTATTTCTTCTAAGGAGTAAACCATTCCCTGGTATACTTAGATCTTTTGACTTCCTGGGTCTACGTATCCAGTTACGAAAGGGATCATCCTTGCTGGATTCTTTAACATTGATGAAGAACCCAAAAAAGAGGATCAGGAGCCAGGAACCGTAGGAACCAAACCTTACCCCGTTGGCGTCTTCAAAAAGAGACTCAAGCCGAGAGACCCCAGTGATAACAGAAATGCCACTTTTACCATGTACTCCTTCGTAAATGACTTGTTTTGATATATTATTTCTATGGAGTTCCACCTGTGAAATGTAACAATCAACAGCATTAGGAGCTGAGTGTTCGAGATTGGTGAGTTCTCTGGTGCTGAACAAGTTGCCTTTTCTCAATGAAACATTTCCGGCACACCGAGCATGGAAAAGGACGCTCGCCGGTGTGACTTCTGTGATGTATTAGAAGTTTTGCTTTCTCGGTGAAACACTTCCCGCACACCGAACACGAAAACGGACGCTCGCCCGTATGAATTCTCTGGTGCGTAACCAGGCCTACTTTGTGAATGAAACACTTTCCACACTCTGGACACGAAAAGGGGCGCTCGCCTGTGTGAGTTTTCTGGTGTTTGACAAGGCTTCCTTTGTGAATGAAACATTTCCCGCACTCGGAACACGAATAGGGGCGCTCGCCCGTGTGACTTCTCTGGTGCGTAAGAAGTGTCTTTTTCAAAATGAAACATTTCCCGCACACCGAGCAAGCATAAGGGCGCTCACCCGTGTGACTTCTCTGGTGATTGAGGAGGTCTCCTTTGGCAGTGAAAGAGAAGCCGCACTCTAAACACGAGAAGGGGCGGACGCCCGTGTGACTCCTCTGGTGTTTAACAAGGTTTCCTTTCTGGCTAAAACATTTCCCGCACTCGGAACACGAAAAAGGACGCTCGCCCGTGTGAATCCTCTGGTGAAGAAGAAGTTTGACTTTGTCGGTGAAGCTCTTCTTGCACTCTGAACATGAATAAGGACGCTCGCCGGTGTGGCTTCTCTGGTGCAAGAGAAGGTTTCCTTTATCGGCAAAACGCTTCCCGCACGTTGAACATGAATAGGGACGCTCTCCCGTGTGACTTCTCTCGTGCCTGAGAAGACATCTCTTCTCAATGAAACATTTCCCACACTCTGAACATGAGAAAGGACGCTCGCCCGTATGAAGTCTCTGGTGTCGAACGAGGTTTCCTTTCAGAGTGAAACTTTTCCCGCACTCTGAGCATGAGAAAGGGCGCTCAGTTGGGTGACTTCTCTGGTGGGTAATAAGGTCTCTGTTTTCAGTGAAAGATTTCCCACACGAGGAACGCTCTCCTATGTGAACTCCTCCATGCCCTAGAGAAGGTTCCTGGGGATTGGATGGATCTGTAGACCTGTCCGTACTCTGAGATTTTGGATGGATTTCTGGAGTCACAGAATGTGATTTATCAGAAGGTTCCTCAGAGGGGTTCAAGGATTTATCTACATTGTAAGGACTTATATTGTGAGTAACGAGGTTTTCTTCTGGAGAATGTTGTGTGACGCCATTATCTTCTGCATTATAATCTGGAAACAAACGAAAACGTCCCTCAGAGGTGTTCCTGTTCCGGTTATGTTCATCTGTTGGAAAGCAATTTAAAAAAAAGAAATGTTATAGTTATGTTTCTGCTTTACATTCAGGAGTCATATACACTATATTACCAAAAGTATTGGGACGCCTGCTTTTCCACACACAGGAACTTTAATGGCATCCCAGTCTTAGTCCGTAGGGTTCAATATTGAGTTGGCCCACCCTTTGGTGGAGGGGGAATTATGATGTGGGGTTGTTTTTCAGGGGTTGGGGTTGGCCTCTTAGTTCCAGTGAAGGGAACTCTTAAGGTGTCAGCATACCAAGACATTTTGGACAATTTCATGCTCCCAACTTTGTGGGAACAGTTTGGGGATGGACCCTTCCCGTTCCAACATGACTGCGCACCAGTGCACAAAGCAAGGTCCATAAAGACATGGATGAGTGAGTTTGGGGTGGAGGAACTTGACTGGTCTGCACAGAATTCTGACCTCAACCCGCTAGAACACCTTTGGGATGAATTAGAGTCAAATTAGTCAAGTTCCTCCACCCCAAACTCGCTCATCCATGTCTTTATGCACCTTGCCTTGTGCACTGGTCCAAATCATTTAATGGTGGGGGGGATTATGGTGTGGGGTTGTTTTTCAGGGGTTGGGTTTGGCCCCTTAGTTCCAGTGAAAGAAACTCTTAAGGCGTCAGCATACCAAGACATTTTGGACAATTTCATGCTCCCAACTTTGTGGGAACAGTTTGGGGACGGCCCCTTCCCGTTCCAACATGACTGCGCACCAGTGCACAAAGCTAGGTCCATAAAGAAATGGATGAGCGAGTTTGGGGTGGAGGAACTTGACTGGACTTGGACGAGAAGGCCTGGCTCACAATCTCTGCTCTAATTCATCCCAAAGGTGTTCTACCAGGTTGAGGTCAGGATTCGTTGCAGGCCAGTCAAGTTCCTCCAACCCAAACTCGCTCATCCATGTCTTTATGGACCTTGCTTTGTGCACTGGTGAGCAGTCATGTTGGAACAGGAAGGGGCCATCCCCAAACTGTTCCTACAAAGTTGGGAGCATGAAATTGTCCAAAATGTCTTGGTATGCTGACGTCTTAAGAGTCCCCTTCACTGGAACTAAGGGGCCAAGTCCAACCCCTGAAAAACACCCCACACCATAATCCCCCCTCCACCAAATGATTTGGACCAATGCACAAAGCAAGGTTCATAAACAAATGGATCAGTGAGTTTGGGATGAAGGAACTTGACTCCTTGAGTCCTGACCTCAACCCGATAGAACACCTTTGGGATGAATTAGAGCAGAGACTGCGAGCCAGGCCTTCTCATCCAACCTCACAAATGCATTTCTGGAAGAATGGTCAAACATTCCCATAGACACACTCCTAAACCTTGTGGGCAGCCTTCCAAGAAGAGTTGAAGCTGTCTCTTCAGGACTCTTCAAGAGTTGAAGAGTCCTGACCTCAACCCGATAGAACACCTTTGGGATGAATTAGAGCAAAGACTGCGAGCAATCAAGTTGTGTACATCCTCTTATCTTAAGGTAGTTCACTAAACAGGTTTTGTTTGAAGAAAATTCTCTATAGCCATTTCCATTATTTACAGCCAGGCAATGCTTTACAACCCTGAACAGTCTTATCACAGGCAAACTGGCCAGGAACTGGCCAAGGACCGGTTAGCAGGCAACTGAGGTGTCCCAAAACATCAGCCATAAGAATTCCTGTCACCACATGCATATACAAAAATAAAAACAAATCACTCAACCATAACCCATCCGAGAGCTGGAAAAAATGGTAACCAGGCCGCAGTGGCTCCATGTCTGTACACCACTCAAGGGTACAATTGAGCTGGAAACTTGGCGTCATCCAAATATAAAATACTTTATTCGCTACATGGTCAAACATAGTGCAAATAATCGAATGCATTTGGATGGTAGGCCTTAACCATAGCATGAGTGAGACCCGATGGCCGAAACGCGTTAGGGCATTTGCACTGTATTTGACCACGTAGCAAATAAAGTCATTTATTTTTGGATGATACCAAGTTGCCGCCTCGATTTTACCCTTGAATGGTATACAAGTGTGGCACCACTTCCTTACACACCATAAATAATTTGCAGCCATACTTCCGATAAATTACAAAAGAACCTAATACAGAAATGGTTCTTTCCTGTAATCGCTGTGAAATCGAGGAATATTATTATCTTTTGAGAGCGAGAGGTCATTTATTCCTGGTGGAAAATTGAGTCAAAATTCCTATGGTTTTTTTGCCTTTCTTTGGATCAGCAGCTTTCAAATTTTATGTTTTTTTTTTTTTTTTACCCATGTAATGATGAATACGCACTTTCTACTCATTATAGAAGAATGGAAATGTGAAATTACTCACTTGTGTCCATATGTAGAGAAGATTCCTCCTGTTTACTTTCCATAATCATCTCCCCCTCCTCCATAGACTGCTGATCTCCACTCACCAACCTCTCTTCTTCTTCCTCTTTAATGTTTTTTGGCTTTTCAGGCTAAACCCCCAAAAGTGGTAGTATACATTCCCAAAAAGAGAAAAAGAGAGTAGGTAGAAGAATGTAATTTCGTACTTTGGAATGATTTTTGACCTTTCCCCAGCCTTCAGTCCCACCTACCTGATAATGGTGAGGGATGGTGTGATCTTCCTGTGTGGAATCCCGGGAATACAGAGGACGGGGACATCTCTCTGGTGGGTTCCCATTACTGGATCCATCTGTAGGAAACACACACACTGACTGAATACATTGTTTCTATGTGTTTATCAGATGATGGGGGATCTAGGTGGACCCTCCGTACTGCTCTCTCCTTTACAATAAAGTCTCCTCTTACCCGGTGATGTGAGGGGCGGCTGATTGTCCATCATGACGTCCTTGTAGAGATCCTGGTGTCCTTCTAAATACTCCCACTCCTCCATGGAGAAATAGACAGTGACATCCTGACACCTTATAGGAACCTGACACACACAATGATACAGTCACCATCCAGACACATCCCTTGTCTGTTACTGGATAATGTCCCAGAATTCCCGGCACCGCTCACCTCTCCTGTCAGCAGCTCCATCATCTTCTTGATGACTTCCAGAATCTTCTTGGCACTGGTTACCTCTGTTCTCAGGCAGTGAGGTGCAGGCGCTGTGATGGGTGATGTCCTATGAAGAGATCTGCTTAGTGTTATTGGATCACCAGATGTTTTCTTCAATACTTTATAATCCTGTTTAGGGAGAAACAGAAACAGTTATTAATACAAACCTCCCAGAATCCTCCTCACCTCTCCGGTCAGGTCTGTGTTTTATTAATAGAGATAAGAGTGATGTCATGTGACCTCCCAGAATCCTCCTCACCTCTCCGGTCAGGTCTGTGTTTTATTAATAGAGATAAGAGTGATGTCATGTGACCTCCCAGAATCCTCCTCACCTCTCCGGTCAGGTCTGTGTTTTATTAATAGAGATAAGAGTGATGTCATGTGACCTCCCAGAATCCTCCTCACCTCTCCGGTTAGGTCTGTGTTTTATTAATAGATATAAGAGTGATGTCATGTGACCTCCCAGAATCCTCCTCACCTCTCCGGTCAGCAGGAAGATGATCTCCAGGGTGAGGTCTAATATCCTCTCAGTCATGTGACTTTGGTCTTTATCCATCCTTAATAATGTGGTCACGTGATTTATTCAGGACTCTCCTCTCTGTAGATAGATAATAAACTGGGAATTATCTGGACTGTACTGGGATGAAAAATGTCTACACAGAGTTCCTTCACAGTTCTGACATCTCAAAATGCTTCTTGTACTATTAACTGTATACCAGGCCTAAACTATCAATGTAACTTTACTATGTTTTAGACAAAATAGGGCCTGGGGGTAAACTGAAGAGAAAGAGGGAAGGGCCCCAGCCTTGTCACTGGATGTAATAATAACATAGGAGGGTGAGCCACTGTTACCAAAAGAAAACTGGAGCTGAAAATAAATAGATAACACTTCCAGCTCTGCAAACAATATCCAGGATAAATCTGGTCTATAAACCAGAGGCTCTGGATGGACAGTTGGATAAATGTTTCTATATTTAGGATGTATCAGGTCTATAAACCAGAGGCTCTGGATGGACAGTTGGATAAATGTTTCTATATTTAGGATGTATCAGGTCTATAAACCAGAGGCTCTGGATGGACAGTTGGATAAATGGCTCTATATTTAGGATGTATCTGGTCTATAAACCAGAGGCTCTGGATGGACAGTTGGATAAATGGCTCTATATTTAGGATGTATCTGGTATATAAACCAGAGGCTCTGGATGGACAGTTGGATAAATGGTTCTATATTTAGGATGTATCCGGTCTATAAACCAGAGGCTCTGGATGGACAGTTGGATAAATGGTTCTATATTTAGGATGTAGCTGGTCTATAAACCAGAGGCTCTGGATGGACAGTTGGATAAATGTTTCTATATTTAGGATGTATCCGGTCTATAAACCAGAGGCTCTGGATGGACAGTTGGATAAATGTTTCTATATTTAGGATGTATCAGGTCTATAAACCAGAGGCTCTGGATGGACAGTTGGATAAATGGCTCTATATTTAGGATGTATCTGGTCTATAAACCAGAGGCTCTGGATGGACAGTTGGATAAATGGTTCTATATTTAGGATGTATCCGGTCTATAAACCAGAGGCTCTGGATGGACAGTTGGATAAATGGTTCTATATTTAGGATGTATCCGGTCTATAAACCAGAGGCTCTGGATGGACAGTTGGATAAATGTTTCTATATTTAGGATGTATCTGGTCTATAAACTAGAGGCTCTGGATGGACAGTTGGATCAATGGTTCTATATTTAGGATGTATCCGGTCTATAAACCAGAGGCTCTGGATGGACAGTTGGATAAATGTTTCTATATTTAGGATGTATCTGGTCTATAAACTAGAGGCTCTGGATGGACAGTTGGATAAATGGTTCTATATTTAGGATGTATCCGGTCTATAAACCAGAGGCTCTGGATGGACAGTTGGATAAATGTTTCTATATTTAGGATGTATCTGGTCTATAAACTAGAGGCTCTGGATGGACAGTTGGATCAATGGTTCTATATTTAGGATGTATCCGGTCTATAAACCAGAGGCTCTGGATGGACAGTTGGATAAATGTTTCTATATTTAGGATGTATCTGGTCTATAAACTAGAGGCTCTGGATGGACAGTTGGATAAATGGTTCTATATTTAGGATGTATCCGGTCTATAAACCAGAGGCTCTGGATTGACAGTTGGATAAATGTTTCTATATTTAGGATGTATCTGGTCTATAAACTAGAGGCTCTGGATGGACAGTTGGATAAATGGTTCTATATTTAGGATGTATCCGGTCTATAAACCAGAGGCTCTGGATGGACAGTTGGATAAACGGTTTATATTTAGGATGTATCAGGTGTTTAAACCAGAGGCTCTGGATTAAAATTTGGATAAATGCCTCTCAATTTGGGACGTATTTGGTCTATAAATGTACAATTGGATTAATGGCTCTACATATTATACATTATAAAGAGAGAGAGGCAGAGAGAAAACAGCATCTGCTGGAGATAAAAGACATCACAGTGACTATGGAGGAAGAGGACGGACATTGCGGAGGGTTTACTTGGTGTAGAAATAAAATCATATCTTATTACCTCCTCTGCTGCCAGTTCCAGCAATGTCTCCTCTCTACTTCCTCCCGACTCACTTCTCACCCGGAACTTCCTGTCTGTATGTTACATCACTTCCTCTTTCTACGCAATATCACGTCCTGTCTCTGCGTTCCACTGAAAATACGATTACGTAGATCACCTCCTGGTTAAGGCAGTAAAATCTGCAGCTTATTTTGTTTTTTCGTACTTTGACAACTGCTTCTTGGTGTTCTTCGATTCTCCTGTCTATAAAACACCCGAGGTAAAATATAAACAATGTAAAAATATAATGAAAAGAACTTGATTGTGTTCATAAATACATGAAATGACAAAAACAAGCATTAAAACAGAACATTATGTTAAGAAAATATATTCTCTAACCCTTTCCCCAAACAAAAATGTGCAGGAGAAGAGTGCAGACTGTAGTATAGGGGCATGAGGTGCCCGACATAAGTGTGGAGGGTATGACAGTGGGCACTATGTACAGGAGAGGAGTGTGGAGGGTATGACAGGGGGCACTATGTACATTAAAGGAGTGTGGAGGGTATGACAGTGGGCACTATGTACAGGAAAGGAGTGTGGAGGGTATGACAGTGCGCACTATGTACAGGAGAGCAGTGTGGAGGGTATGACAGTGGGCAGTATGTACAGGAGAGGAGTGTGGAGGGTATGACAGTGGGCAGTATGTACAGGAGAGGAGTGTGGAGGGTATGACAGTGGGCAGTATGTACAGGAGAGGAGTGTGGAGGGTATGACAGTGGGCAGTATGTACAGGAGAGGAATGTGGAGGGTATGACAGCGGGCAGTATGTACAGGAGAGGAGTGTGATAGATATGACATGGAACCCTTTGGTTCCTCCAAAGGTTGGAAGGGGTTCCTCCAGGTTCCTTGAGGAATGAGCAATTTCTGCCTCTCAGATAAGTTCCCACTGACACCATTGATCTTTTTAGCAATCTGTAAAGGCATAATTCTTGCCAATGACCACAACGTAAGGCGCATTCTTCCCCAACCATGGTTCTATGGAACCCTTGTGTAACTCCAGAGGTAACAATGGGTTCCTCCAGAGGTTGGTAGGTGCTCCTTGAGAAATTAGCAATTTCTGCCTCTCAAATACGTTCCCACTGAAACCATTGGTTTTTTTTTACCAATTATTATTTTTAATATTATTATACAGGATTTACGTATATACTCGATTATAAGTCGTTCCGAGTATAAGTCGAGGCCCTAATTTACTACAAAAAAAATGGGAAAAACTTATTCACCCGAGTATAAGACGAGGGTGAGAAATACACAGCTACTGTAAGTGGAAAAGAGGGTCAACAATGCCCATTTGCAGCATCACTGTGCCCATTTGCAGCCATAGGTCCCCTGAACTTCAAACTCTGTAGTTAAGGGTTCCTAGATGCCCCCTAGCTGCAGCCAAAATTTGGGGTCTCTGAACCCAAAGGGTCCTGAAATGACATTGCTGCAGATGGACACAGTTGACCGAATTTGGGGCCCCGTATCTGGGGGCCACTTAGTGCTAGGAACCCCAAATTTGGTGTGCAAACCCAGTGGAACTAGCCCCATATAATTTTCAAAGCTGGGGTTTCTAGCACAAAGTGGCCCCGAGATACAGGGCCCCAAAAATCAGTTCAGAAAATGTCAAGCACATTTCTGCAGCAGAGAATGACATTTTCCGAACCAGTTTTGGGCCCCCGTATCTCAGGGACACTTGGTGCTAGAAACCCCAGCTTTGGATATGTTATGGTACCAGTTCCACTGGGCTTGCACACAAAATTTGGGGTTCTTAGCACTAAGTGGCCCTGAGATACGGGGCCCCAAATTCGGTTCAGAAAATGTCAAGCACTTTTCTGCAGCAGAGAATGACATTTTCCGAACCGGTTTTGGGGCCCCGTATCTCAGGGCCACTTGGTGCTAGAAACCCCAGCTTTGGATATGTTATGGTACCAGTTCCACTGGGCTTGCACACAAAATTTGGGGTTCTTAGCACTAAGTGGCCCTGAGATACGGGGCCCCAAATTCGGTTTGGAAAATGAAATTTTTTGCTGCAGAAAAGTGCTTGACTCAAGTATAAGTCGAGGGGGGCACTTTCAGCACAAAAAATGTGCTGAAAAATTCGACTTATACTCGAGTATATACGGTATATAGCGCCAACAGTTTGCGCAGCGCTTTACAACACCGGGAAGACAGTACAATTACAATACAATTCAATACAGGAGGGATCAGAGGGCCCTGTTCGTTAGAGCTTACAATCTAGGAGGGAGGGTCAAGTGGAACAAATGGTGGTAGCTGTGGGGGATGATCAGATGGACAAAATGAAAATACAGTTGTTAGATGTGAGTAGGATAGGCTTCTCTGAAGAGGAGGGTTTTCAAGGATCATCTAAAAGCTAATAGAGTAGGATGGACAGATTGGGGTAAGGAGTTCCATGTGCTTGGGGAGGCTATGGAAAAGTCCTGAAGGCGAGCATGGGAGGAGGTGATGAGAGAGCTAGAGAGCAGGAGGTCTTGAGAAGAACGAAGAGAACAATTAGGTCGGTATTTTGAGACTAGGTCGGTGATGTAGCTGGGGGGGAGAGTTGTGGATTGCTTTGTAGGTAGCAATCCACAACTCTGCAACGGGGTAATTCTTCCCAATGACCATAAGTGTAAGGAGCATTCTTCCCACTGACCATCACACTAATGTATCATGAGATGTAGATGTAGTCATTTTTAGCAGGGGTTCCCTGAGACTGGCAAGTTATTTCAAGGGTTCCTCTTTGTTGAAAAGATTTAGAAAGGCTGCCCTAGAACATCAGTTGCCACAAATGTGTCTGGACCTTTTGGACTCGACGTCTCAATATAAAAAACCCGAATGGATGGTTCTCCATGAACTAAGCAAATACCAATCACCAATCTAAGAATTTTGGTCATTTGTAAACAGAAAAAAAAATTGACTCAGACCAGAATATTTTAAAGCGTTGCGCTTTATTGTTTATTTTACACAATTTTGCAAAATTGGAATGAACAATTATCACACAATACCACGAAGCCTGAATCTAAATGAAATCTTGTAAAAGTAATAAATATATCAAAATTAATAATAAATATACAGTACATTGGATGGACCAACAAGTAACAATGATGTACACAACAACCAAGAGAACCCTATATAAAGAGTTGTCTATGTATTCCCATATTTGCCCATGTATTTGTTCTATGGAGTCATATATGAGTGTGGGACCGTGTCAGCACTGTTTGTTTAGAGGACCATATTACTATAACGTAATCCCTGTAGACATATACTTAATTACCAAAAGTATTGGGACACCTGCCTTTACACACACATGGACTTTAATGGCATCCCAGTCTTAGTCCGTAGGGTTCAATATTGAATTGGCCCACCCTTTGCAGCTATAACAGCTTCAATTCTTCTGGGAAGGCTGTCCACAAGGTTTAGGAGTGTGTCTATGGGAATGTTTGACCATTCTTCCAGAAGAGCATTTGTGAGGTCAGGCACTGATGTTGGGCGAGAAGGCCTGGTTCGCAGTCTCCGCTCTAATTCATCCCAAAGGTGTTCTATCGGGTCGAGGTCAGGCCAGTCACGTTCCTCCAATAAAGGTACATCTAGCAAGCATTTTTGAAAATTCAGAGTGCGACCATTTCTTTATTTTATTCTTACTGGACGGTGGTGAGACGGGGTCTACACCTGTCATCTATTTGCACCTGAAGATTTGCCTGGAGCGGTGTGTGCTCTTCTTAAGTTCCTCCTACCCAAACTCACTCATCCATGTCTTTATGGACCTTGCTTTGTGCACTGGTGCGCAGTCATGTTGGAACAGGAAGGGGCCATCCCCAAACTGTTCCCACAAAGTTGGGAGCATGAAATTGTCCAAAATGTCTTGGTATGCTGACACCTTAAGAGTTCCCTTCACTGGAATTAAGGAGCAAAACCCAACCCCTGAAAAACAACCCCACACCATAATCCCCCCTCCACCAAATGATTTGGACCAGTACACAAAGCAAGGTCCATAAAGACATGGATGAGCGAGTTAGGGATGGAGAAACTTGACTGGCCTGCACAGTCCTGACCTCAACCTCATAGAACACCTTTGGAATGAATTAGAGTGGAGAAGGACAGGGGAAGATGGGGTTGTTACACGTTGGAGCACATCTGCGCACCACCTAGAGGAGGTTTTTTTTTTCTTAATTTATTTTTATTTAATTTTTTTTGTTTAGGTCTGACCATACTATATAAACCTAAAATAAGGACAATGATATACAAAACCTCACATAAATACAAGATCATTTGTGATGTAACCGACTCATAACCGATTTGTTGACTGTACCATTACTTCGTACTACGATGGTACTACGATGATCTTGTAAAATTTTCTGAATAAAAATATTGGAAAAGAATTAAACCTAAACCTTGTGTGTCCCAAACCTTGTGGATAGCCTTCCCATGAGAGTGGAAGCTGTTATAGCTGCAAAGGATGGGCCTACTCAATATTGAACCCTATGGACTAAGACTGGGATGCCATTAAAGTTCATGTGCATGTAAAGGCAGGCGTCTCAATACTTTTGGTAATATAATGTATAATGGGTAGAAGAGACCTTCAGAGGATGACCAGAGGAGACCATCAGGGGATGATCAGAGGAGACCATCAGAGAATGACCAGAGGAGACCATCAGAGGATGACCAGAGAAGACCATCAGAGGATGACCAGAGGAGACCATCAGAGGATGACCAGAGAATACCATCGGAGGATGACCAAAGAAGACCATCGGAGGATGACCAGAGAAGACCATCAGAGGTTGACCAGAGGAGACCATCAGAGGAGGACCAGAAGAGACCATCAGAGGATGACCAGTGGAGACCATCAGAGGAGGACCAGAGGAGACCATCAGAGGATGACCAGAGAAGACCATCAGAGGATGACCAGAGAAGACCATCAGAGGATGACCAGAGAAGACCATCAGAGGATGACCATCAGAGGAGGACCAGAGGAGACCATTAGAGGATGACCAGAGGAGACCATCAGAGGATGACCAGAGGAGACCATCAGAGGATGACCAGAGGAGACCATCAGAGAATGACCAGAGAAGACCATCAGAGGATGACCAGAGAAGACCAGAGGATGTTGTTACAGAAATGCCAAGCAATGATTTATTTGATGTTCGCTATGATCAGGGGTCTGCTTACCCAACCCAAAATTAGAAGATTGCCAGGACCAGGGTCCTGAAACCAAGCTGACCTTGGAGGATGAGGGGGAATTTTCCATTACAGGTCATCACATCACATCTCAAAAGCTTTCAATATTTCACCATATAGATAATATGCCTATCCACCTCCCTCCCTCGGAGAATCGAAGGCTTATAACTTGGAGTTCGACTCTAACCCTGGCATGTTCGGCTCATTACTAATGAGGACGCTTACCAGTGTGACTTCTCTGGTGTATAACAAGCCCAGCTCTTTGAATGAAACTTTTCCCGCACTCCGAACACGAATAAGGACGCTCACCTGTGTGACGTCTCTGGTGCTCCACAAGGTTTACTTTGTGAATGAAACATTTCCCACACACCGAACATGAATAAGGACGCTCACCTGTGTGACTTCTCTGGTGTGTAAGAAGTGTCTTTTTCAGAATGAAACGTTTCCCACACACCGAGCACGGATAAGGACGCTCACCCGTGTGACTTCTCTGGTGGTTAACAAGATCACCTTTGACCGTGAAAGAATTCCCGCACTCCGAACATGGAAACGGGCGCTCGCCCGTGTGACTCCGCAGGTGTTTAGTAAGATTCCCTTTTTGACTAAAGCGTTTCCCGCACTCCGGGCACGGGAAAGGGCGCTCGCCTGTATGAATTCTCTGGTGTGCTACAAGTCCGCCTTTGTGAAGGAAACATTTCCCACACTCGGAACACGAATAAGGAAGGTCACCAGTGTGATTTTTCTGGTGTAGAAAAAGGCTTCCTTTATCAGCGAAACTCTTCCCGCACATTGAACATGGATATGGACGCTCGCCCGTGTGTTTTCTCTCGTGCAACAGGAGGTTTCCTTTCTGAGCGAAACGCTTGCCGCACGTGGAACACGAAAAAGGACGCTCACCAGTGTGACTTCTCTCGTGTCGATCAAGGCCAGTTTTCTGAGTAAAACTTTTCCCACACTCTGAGCATGAAAAAGGACGCTCGCCCGTGTGATGTCTCTGGTGTCTAAGGAGGTTGCTTTTCAAAGCGAAACACTTCCCGCACACCGAACAGGAAAAGGGGCGCTCGCCTGTGTGACTTCTCTCGTGTCCGTGAAGATTTTTTTTATCAGTAAAACATTTCCCGCACTCTCCACATGTGAAAGGACGCTCACCCTTGTGACGTCTCTGGTGTCTAACAAGGTATCTTTTCTCAGTGAAGCTTTTACCGCACTCTGAGCATGAGAACGGACTTTCACTCTTGTGACTTTTCTGGTGTCTAATAAGGTATCTTTTCTCAGTGAAACTTCTACTACACTCTGAGCATGAGAAAGGACGCTCACTCGTGTGACTCCTCTGGTGTGCAAGAAGGTCCTTGTTTTTAGTGAAAGATTTCCCGCACACTGAACAGGACAATGAACGCTCTTCTGTGTGAACTCCTTCATTACTTATGGATATCTTGGAATTAGATGGACCTTTTGACCTAACCTTTCTCAAAGTCTTTAGCTGTATTTCCGGAGCAATAGTTTGTGATTTGTCAGAGGATTCCTCAGGATTAGAGACATCTATTGACTGATCTAAAGGGTGAGGTCTTTGATGTCTATTATCAGTAATGGGATTTACTTCTGGAGAAGGCTGTGTGAGGCCATTATCTTCTGCATCACAACTCAGAGGTAGAGCGAGTCCTTCAGAGGTATTCCTGTTCTGTGCAGAGTGGTCATCTGTTGAAAAGCAAATTATAAAAACATGTTAAAGATATATACTGTATGTTGGCACCTCATGTCTAGGAAACATACTGAAGAACAGAGACAGACCATATGGTTTACAATATCTCTACCTCATTTGTTGGGAACTTGACGTTATATTGAGGAATGGAGATGGACCTTTCATGTGGTGAACAGTATTTTCTCCTCATTTGTTGGGAACATGACATTATATTGAGGAATGGAGATGGACCTTTCATATGGTGTACAGTATCTCCTCCTCATTTTTTGGGAACATGACATTATATTGAGGAATGGAGATGGACCTTTCATATGGTGTACAGTATCTCCTCCTCATTTGTTGGGAACATGACATGTTATATTGAGGAATGGAGATGGACCTTTCATATGGTTTACAATATCTCTACCTCATTTGTTGGGAACTTGACGTTATATTGAGGAATGGAGATGGACCTTTCATGTGGTGAACAGTATTTTCTCCTCATTTGTTGGGAACATGACATTATATTGAGGAATGGAGATGGACCTTTCATATGGTGTACAGTATCTCCTCCTCATTTTTTGGGAACATGACATTATATTGAGGAATGGAGATGGACCTTTCATATGGTGTACAGTATCTCCTCCTCATTTGTTGGGAACATGACGATATATTGAGGAATGGAGATGAACCTTTCATATGGTGTACAGTATCTCCTCCTCATTTGTTGGGAACATGACATGTTATATTGAGGAATGGAGATGGACCTTTCATATGGTGTACAGTATCTCCTCCCCATTTGTTGGGAACATGACATTATATTGAGGAATGGAGATGGACCTTTCATGTGGTGAACAGTATTTTCTCCTCATTTGTTGGGAACATGACATGTTATATTGAGGAATGGAGATGGACCTTTCATTTGGTGTACAGCATCTCCTCCCCATTTGTTGGGAACATGACATTATATTGAGGAATGGAGATGGACCTTTCATGTGGTGTACAGTATCTCCTCCTCATTTGTTGGGAACATGACGTTATATTGAGGAATGGAGATGGACCTTTCGTATGTGTACAGTGTCTCCACTTTATCTGTGCGCAACAATGTAACACTGCAGACTGAAGATGGAATTTACATACCACATCCAGACCATTGAGGTAAACATACTTTTTTTTCTGATGATAATTGGAGGTTTGTATATTATATGGTGTACAATATTTACACCTCAATTGTTGTGGACACTGGGTAGTGGGGTAGGTATATTGGTGATGTTCTTACATTGTCAGTATTTAAGGGTTATCTATCTTTGTCAAAGTAAAGGATGTGAAGTTTTCCCATGTTAAACAAGGGCAGCACAGACTGTGTGTTATTGAAGGAAACAAAGTGAAACCCAATACAGAGAGGATTCTTTTCTGTAAGAGCTGTGAAAATTAGTTTTTTTTTTCTGATTGTTTTGCTTTTTTTAATCGGGAATCAATGAATTTATCTTTGATGGAAAATTGGGCCAAGCTTTATATGGGTTTTTAGCCTTTCTTTGGGTCAACAGATTTTCTAAGAGCGAAGCTTGCCCTTAAGGTTTATTACTTACTTGTGTCCATATGTAGAGAAGATTCCTCCTGTTTACTTTTCTTTTTCCTTTTCCTTTCAGTCTTCTTCATAGACTTCTGAGCTCCCTTCACCAATGTCTCTTCTTCCTTTTTAATGTCTTTTTGTTTCACGCCCTAACCCCCAAAAATGATAGAATACATTTTCAAAAAGCAACAATAGAGATTTACATAGAAGAATGTCATCTCATGCTTTAAATGATTTATGAGCCCCGTTCTCCAGTTCCACCTACCTGATGATGGTGAAGGATCTCCTGATTTTTCTGTGTGGAAACCCGGGAATACAGAGGACGGGGACATCTCTCTTTTGGGTTCCCATTACTGGATCCATCTGTAGGAAACACACACACTGACTGAATACATTGTTTCTATGTGTTTATCAGATGATGGGGATCTAGGTGGACCCTCCGTACTGCTCTCTCCTTTACAATAAAGTCTCCTCTTACCCGGTGATGTGAGGGGCGGCTGATTCTCCATCATGACGTCCTTGTAGAGATCCTTGTGTCCTTCTAAATACTCCCACTCCTCCATGGAGAAATAGACAGTGACATCCTGACACCTTATAGGAACCTGACACACACAATGATACAGTCACCATCCAGACACATCCCTTGTCTGTTACTGGATAATGTCCCAGAATTCCCGGCACCGCTCACCTCACCCATCAGCAGCTCAATCATCTTGTTGATGACTTCTAGAATCTTCTTGGCATTGCTAACCTCTGTTGTCAGGCACTGAGGTGGGGGCACTGTGATGGGTGCTGTTCCATGAAGATATTTGCTGGGTGTTAATGAATCACCAGATATTTTCTTCACAACTTTACAATCCTGAGAGAGAAAAAGTAACAATTATTGCTATAGACTTCCAAGAATCCTCCTTAACACATAGATGTGGTCTTGGGTTTAGTTACAAAAATAGGAGTGATGTCATGTGACCTCCCAGAATCCTCCTCACCTCTCCGGTCAGGTCTGTGTTTAATTAATAGAGATAAGAGTGATGTCATGTGACCTCCCAGAATCCTCCTCACATCTCCGGTCAGGTCTGTGTTTTATTAAAAGAGATAAGAGTGATGTCATGTGACCTCCCAGAATCCTCCTCACCTCTCCAGTCAGCAGGTGAATGATCTCCAGTGTGAGGTCTAATATCCTCTCAGTCATGTGACTTTGGTCTTTACCCATCCTCGTTGATGTGGCCATTGGATCTGTTCTGCACCCTTCTTTCTGTGGATAAATAATAAATTGAGAATTATCTGAAGCATAAGACTTCATAACTCGCTTCTCGGCAATTTTGGCTAAGATCAAGTGTAGTACTGTATATTAATATTGTACCTGGACTATAAACCAATGACACTGGATAGAAAGTTGCATACATGACTCTACATCCGAAATGTCTCTGAACTACAAAACAGCCGCTCTTTATGTACAGTTGGCTCTATACTTAGGATGTATCTAAACTCGAAACCAGAGGCTCTGGATGGACAGTTGGATAAATGGTTCTATATTTAGGGTGTATCTGGTCTATAAACCAGAGGCTCTGGATGGACACTTGGATAAATGGTTCTACATTTAGGATGTATCTGGTCTATAAATCAGAGACTCTGGATGGACAGTTGATAAATGGTTCTATATTTAGGATGTATCTGGTCTATAAACCAGAGGCTCTGGATGGACAGTTGGATAAATGGTTCTATATTTAGGATGTATCTGGTCTATAAACCAGAGACTCTGGATGGACAGTTGATAAATGGTTCTATATTTAGGGTGTATCTGGTCTATAAACCAGAGGCTCTGGATGGACAGTTGGATAAATGGTTCTATATTTAGGATGTATCTGGTCTATAAACCAGAGGCTCTGGATGGACAGTTGGATAAATGGTTCTATATTTAGGGTGTATCTGGTCTATAAACCAGAGGCTCTGGATGGACACTTGGATAAATGGTTCTATATTTAGGGTGTATCTGGTCTATAAACCAGAGGCTCTGGATGGACAGTTGATAAATGGTTCTATATTTAGGATGTATCTGGTCTATAAACCAGAGGCTCTGGATGGACAGTTGGATAAATGGTTCTATATGGTTATATATTTAGGATGTATCTGGTCTATAAACCAGAGACTCTGGATGGACAGTTGATAAATGGTTCTATATTTAGGGTGTATATGGTCTATAAACCAGAGGCTCTGGATGGACAGTTGGATAAATGGTTCTATATTTAGGATGTATCTGGTCTATAAACCAGAGACTCTGGATGGACAGTTGATAAATGGTTCTATATTTAGGATGTATCTGGTCTATAAACCAGAGACTCTGGATGGACAGTTGATAAATGGTTCTATATTTAGGGTGTATATGGTCTATAAACCAGAGGCTCTGGATGGACAGTTGGATAAATTGTTCTATATTTAGGATGTATCTGGTCTATAAACCAGAGACTCTGGATGGACAGTTGATAAATGGTTCTATATTTAGGGTGTATCTGGTCTATAAACCAGAGGCTCTGGATGGACACTTGGATAAATGGTTCTATATTTAGGGTGTATCTGGTCTATAAACCAGAGGCTCTGGATGGACAGTTGATAAATGGTTCTATATTTAGGATGTATCTGGTCTATAAACCAGAGGCTCTGGATGGACAGTTGGATAAATGGTTCTATATTTAGGATGTATCTGGTCTATAAACCAGAGGCTCTGGATGTACAGTTGGATAAATGGTTCTATTTTTAGGATGTATCCGGTCAATAAACCAGAGGCTCTGGATGGACAGTTGGATAAATGGCTCTATATTTAGGATGTATCCGGTCTATTAGAATATAAACATTGCTATACAGTATATACACATAACATATATTTTTATTAATGGCTCCACATAATCATATACATTATAAAGAGAGAGAGAGAGGGAGAGAGAAATCAGCATCTGCTGGAGATAAAAGACATCACATTGACTATGGAGGAAGAGGACGGAACATGATGGGGGGATTACTGGGTGTAAATAAAAAATAATATCTTATTACCTCCTCTGCTGCCAGTTCGAGCAATGTCTCCTCTCTACTTCCTCCCAACTCACCTCTGACCCGGAACTTCCTGTCTGGTTTACACCACTTCCTATTTTTACATCAGATAATTTCCTGTCTCTGTGTTCCACTGACAATACATAGACTCGCCTGTTGTAGAGAATATAAAATCTGTAGCTTTTTTTTCGCTGCATTCTTCCGTTCTTTTGTCTAAATTACACTCCAGGAAAATAAAAACAATGAAACATAGATAGAAATTATTTATTTAATTATTAAGAATTTAGGAAAAATGAAAGAATTAAAAATACGCATTGAAGCCAGATATATCGTTTAACCACTTCAGTGCCAGAATTTTCCACCCCTGACAATTAGTCACGTGACACTGTACCCAAACCAATATTTATATATCTGTAGAACTTTCTTATAATCACTATTGTTTTTTTTTTTTAATCGAATAAAAATGTCGGGACCATACAATCGCCTCTAAAATGACCCATTTTTGGAAAGTAGACACCTCAAGTTGAAGACCTTCTAGTGTCGAAACGCATCGGGCCAGCATTATTTGTACCCCACATTGCTTTTATTTCTTTTTTTTAAACATTCTTGTGATCACTTTTTTATTGTGTCATTGTTAACCTATGACATATCTCAATTGACCTGCACCATCCGGAGTCCTTCTCTTTTTCCATATGTCTTGTGTTAGGTACCTGGTAGTAGAGCCTGACTTGTAGGAGAAGACCTCTCATACAACGCTGGTTCAGGAGCCACTGGAGTGGGAACAGTGGTCTCCTGAGCGCAGTGGGGTAGGAGTGCCTGTTGAAGTAGAGTCTCTGATGCTGAAGAGAGGTAGAGATCCCTCAGGGATGGCTGGACTGCAGATCAGGTGGAGACTGGAGGCAGCAGGCTGGAACACTGGAGATGCAGAGATCACTGGAGCTGAAGCTGAAGGTTCAACAGCAAAGAACAAACAGCAGGCACAAGCAGAGTCAGACAGTCCGGGTCAGCAGGTAGGTGAGACAGGCAATAATGGCAGGCAGAGGCAGAGTTGGTAGACAAGCAGAGATCGGCAACGGTATCAGGCCGGGTCGGATAGGAGCGGGACGGATGGTCAAACAAGCCGGGTCAAATCAGGTAACAATCAATCAGGTGCAGGTTACAGGAATCACAGAGCTGAGACGAAGCAGCAATGTGCCAGCGGCACAGGGGAACTCTTATGCGCTCTTTGGCGCCAAAACAGCGCAAACGCGTGCGCGCAAGCGTCGTGCTGATGCCTAGAAACAGCAGGACTTTGCTGCAATGTTCGCACAGGAGCGCGCCGGCGCATGCAAACGCCCAGGTCTGGCACCGGCGGCTCCCTGACATTGCCCCCCCCCCCAGGGGCAGCCTCCGGATGCCCATAAGCCTTCTCTTCTCAGGGTGGGTAGAAAAATAGGCGCGAACTAAACGCCTAGCATGCACATTACTATCTGGTTCCCATGAGTTACTTTCTGGGCCGTAGCCTTTCCACTTAATTAGGAACTGGGTTTGTCCCTGTCTTCTTCTGCAATCAAGGATAGCCTCAACCTCAATTTCCTCGCTGCCATCAATCAAAACAGGTTCAAGAGGTCTAGTTCCTCTACCAGGGAAGGGATCAGGTACAGCAGGTTTAAGCAAAGACACATGGAATACTAGGTGAATCTTAAGAGAGTCAGGCAAGGTCAGTTCGTAAGACACTTCATTGATTTTCCTCTTAACCGGGAAAGGTCCCATAAATCTAGGTGCCAACTTCTTAGAAGGACATGCTAATTTGATATTACTTGTAGAAAGCCATACCTGGTCACCAAGCTGTAACTTCAATTCCCCTCTTCTTTTTCGGTCGAAGATTCTCTTGCCGTCTGCCCGAGCCTTGGACACTGCCTCCTGCAACATCTGGTTGTTGTGAATGAGGAAATCCACTGTACTCTGTACTGCTGGAACTGAAGACTCTGGAAGAAAATCGGGTAGAAAGGTTAGATGGAAGCCACAATTGGCGAAAAAGGGGGATTGACCGGTGGCAGAATGTTTAGCATTATTGTAGGCAAATTCTGCCAAAGGCAGCAAGGATACCCAATCATCCTGTGAGAAGGATGTAAAGCATCTGATGTACTGCTCAAGGGTCTGATTGGTCCTCTCCGTCTGTCCATTAGTCTGAGGATGATAGGCCGAGGACAAGGCCAGTTTGATTTTTAAAGTTTCACACAGAGCTCTCCAAAAACGTGAGGTGAATTGTACCCCTCTATCTATTGTACCCCCCTCTATGAAGTCTGATGATTTCCTTGATGAATATATGAGCCGTTTCAATAGCCGATGGAGTTCCTCTTAATGGAAGAAAATGAGCCATCTTAGTTAAACAGTCCACTACCACAAAGATGGCAGAACACCCCTCAGAACATGGAAGCTCTACAATAAAGTCCATGGAAATCATCTTCCAGGGTCTGTCTGGTACAGGTAAAGGTTTTTTTTTTTTTACAAATTTATTGTTTATTAATCATAGGACACATTCAAGAACATACATAGGAGAGAAAAACAAAAACATAACATAACATTAAATTAAACCTCGCAGTTTTAAAACCCAACATTATATCCATCATGCGGTAAACTAGATCACCTTCTGAGATACCTCACACGTTTGGCAATAGGAGAAGAAAAAAAAAAAAAAAAAAAAAAAAAAAAAAAAAACCCTCCCCCCCCTATTATCTCCTATACCTTAACTCTATAATCCGCCAGAACCCTTAGATACTGCTTCCCCTATAGTCTCGGACCTGTCCCATTTAATTTTCTACCGTTATAAATCAACAACCACAAAAAAAAAAAAAAAAAAGGGGGGTAACCCTCCAGCGTGCCCGCCCAACCAGGGAAAAGTGCTGAGAGAAAAAAAAAAAAAAAAAAAAAAAAAAAAACCCCTCTTAACTATTCCAATTGCAGTCCAGGAGGGCACTTCCCTCCTCTGAGTTCAAAAAGGTATACCACAACGACCAGATCCTGGAGTAATGCTCCTGCTGATGTCGAGCAGAAAGAACTAAATCTTCTAATTTACTAATCTCCTTCACTTTACGCAGCCACATCCCTATTGTCGGAGGTAATGATGATTTCCATGTTAGAGGAATACAAGCCTTGGCTGCATCTAAGAGGTGTCTAATAATAGATTCCTTGTATATCTTTTCTGGTAAGCAGGACGCATGAAGAAGAAAAAAGGTCGGTTCCTCTGGGATCGTGTAGTCCGTACATAATTGGAGAATGCGTCTAACCTCTGTCCAGAAATGCTTTAATTTGGGACATTCCCAAAAGATATGTAACATAGTACCTTTGTCTTTCTGACATCTCCAACATAAATCCGAGGAGTCAGGAAAAATTTTCTTCAATCTCACTGGCGTTCTGTACCATCGAGTAAAAATTTTAAAATTGGTCTCCTGGATTTTTGTACAAATCGAAGATTCATGTGTAAACTTAAGGATATATTTTAACTGTCCTATGCTGAAAGATTTGCCCAGCTCCCGCTCCCACTCACTGACACACTTCAAGACCTCTGTTTCCGCCGGTAAGATCAATAACCGATAGTTGACCGCCAATGTATGAGCCATTAGTCCCGCCTCTGAACAGAATTTCTCAAAAACATTGAAGGACCTGATATACTGTCTCGGAGCTGGAAGAGTACTAAGAAAGTGGGTGATCTGTAGAGCATTCCAAAATTTTAATCTGAACGGACCCTCTTGTTCCATCAACTCCGGTATCGTCAGCCATGTCCCCTCTTTTATATAATTGGACACTTGTATACAGCCCATTTTGCGTAAGTGTCTAAAAGCTGCGTCATCTATCCCCGGAGGGAAAAGAGGATTCCCCAGTATCGGATACAAAGGGGAAGTCTCTGGTGTTATATCCATAGAAGGAAGCAGGGTCGAACAGATTTTTATCGTATTTCCTATAAGAGGATGTTTAGTTAGTTCTTTAGGCAAGTAGTCAAAACACCAAGAGGCTCTTCCCAATGGAATGGGCGACTGAGCGTATTCTATCTGCACCCATAGCTTAAAGTCTATATGTCTATTCCAATCAATTACCCTGCTCAGATGGATCGCTTGATAATATTTGCGTATATCTGGCACTGCCAATCCCCCATATCTCTTGGGAAATGTTAATTGATTGCGTTGTAAACGAGACTGCTTATATGCCCAGATAAAGTCAAAAATTACTTTCTGACTTTGTTTAAAGTAAATAGATGGGATATATATCGGTAGAGTCTGTAACAGATAAAGAAATTTGGGAAGAACACTCATCTTAATGATATTGCAGCGCCCAAGCCAAGAATGAAGGCCCGTTTTCCATTTACCCAATAAGGTCTTCACTTTTTGAAGTAATGGGGGAAAATTTAAATCAAAAATCTTAGTTATATTGGGTGGCAGCAGCGTGCCCAGATATGTAAGCGCTTTGTCGGTCCATTTAAATTTAAAGTTTTGTTTAAGTTGCTCGGTTGATGTCCGAGGGCAGTTAACCCCCATTGCCTCCGATTTCATCAAATTAATGCGAAGATTAGAAAGTGAGCTATACTTCTCAAACTCCTTCATCAGATTTGGGATCGATATCATAGGATTCGTAAGAGAAAAAAGCATATCATCTGCATAGGCCGAGATCTTGTATTGGCCTTCTCCAATCTGTATTCCTGTGATATCTTGATTTAAGCGTATTGTGCAAAGAAATGGTTCCAATGACAGGGCGAAGAGGAGTGGTGATAAGGGACACCCCTGGCGTGTACAGGTAAAGGTTTTAACAAGCCCCAAGCTCAATTCCTGGATGTCTTATTCTGGGTACAGATAGGGCAGGAGCTGACATATCTTTCGCAAAAGTCTTTTAAATTGGGCCACTAGAATGTACGCTGCACCAATTCCAGGGTCTTGCGAACCCCAAAGTGACCTGCCAGTGGGTGATCGTGAAGAAGCGTCAAGACCTTGACCCGAACCTTCTCAGGGACAAAAATTTGGCTTCCTCTCCAGAACAATCCATTTCTGTTAATCAAGGTAATCCCTGTAGGCCTGGCTGATTCAGAGGATGCTTCCTTAATCTGGGAGAGAAGATCTGTTTGTAGGAGTAGGAAATTGTTTGCAGGTAAGATGGTGTCAGGAGTAGATAAGTCCTTTGGGTTGTCATGCATTCGTGACAACGCATCTGGTTTAATATTTTTTGAGCCTGGCCGATAAGTAATGTGGAAGGAAAAACGTGAGAAGAACAGAGCCCAGCGGGCTTGTCGAGGCTTTAGTCGTTTAGCAGATCGCAAGTACTCCAGATTTTTATGGTCAGTGTAGATTAGTACTGGATGCATAGCCCCCTCCAACAGGTACCTCCACTCCTCTAGTGCAGTCTTAATAGCGAGAAGCTCCCGATCACCAACATCATAGTTTTTGTCCGCAGGAGAGAGTTTCCGGGAGAAGAACCCCACAGGATGCATTACGTCTTTACTGCCCTTGCGTTGCGAAAGTATCGCACCTACCGCTATCTCAGAAGCATCTACTTCTAAAATTAATGGTAATGGTGGTTAAGGATGGCTGAGGATAGGTGCTGAGGTGAATAGCCTCTTGAGGTTCTCGAAGGCATCTTGGGCTAGTTGATTCCAGGAAAAACGGGTATTCTGTTTGGTCAACTGCGTGATGGGTGCAATTATGGCTGAGAACCCCCTGATAAACTTCCTGTAAAAGTTTGCAAACCCGATAAACCATTGAACCCCCTTCTTGCCCAGGGGTACCGGCCAGTCCAGAACAGCGGAAACCTTCTGCGGGTCCATCTTGATGCCAGTTGAAGAAATTATCAACCCCAGGAATTGAATGCTCTGTTGCTCGAACTCACATTTCTCTGCTTTTGCATAAAGTCTGTGTAAGCGGAGACGACCCAGCACCCGGCGAACATGTTCTTGATGTAGATCCAGAGATTCTGAAAAGATCAAGATATCGTCCAGATATGAGATCACGAACACATCTAGGAAGTCCCTGAGAACATCATTAATCAGGTGTTGGAAGGTCGCAGGGGCGTTGCAGAGTCCGAAGGGCATAACTAGATATTCATAATGCCCGAATCGGGTCCGAAAGGCTGTTTTCCACTCGTGCCCAGCCCGGATACGGATCAGATTATAGGCCCCTCTTAGATCAAGTTTCGTAAAAATGACGGCAGTCCTTAATTTCTAGAACAGTTCAGGTATCAAGGGTAGGGGATACCGATTCTTGACCGTGATTTTGTTCAGTTCTCGGTAATCTATACATGGGCGGGGAGACTTGTCCTTCTTAGCGACAAAGAATATTCGGGCACCAGCTGGGGAGGTGGAGTGGCGAATGAATCCCTTGGCCAGGTTTTCATCTATATATGTCTTTAGTACTTCTTGTTCCTTTTCTGATAAAGGAAAGATGACTCCAAATGGAATTTCGGATCCTGGTAGCAACTCGATGGGGCAGTCATAGGGACGATGAGGTGGGAGAGAGTCTGCCCCCTTTTTACTGAAAACATCGATGTATTCGTGATAGTGATTAGGTATGGCCTGGCAATTTTTCTGGTCGGTGTCCAGACAAAGCAGAGTGGCTGAAGAATCCGGATCTTTCATCAAACAATGCTCTTGACAGTAGGATGACAGGAATTTTACATCTCCGGATGCCCAATGGATGTGTGGGTTGTGGGCCTGCAGCCAGGGAATGCCCAGGATAATAGGGAACAAAGGAGAGGTGATGGCATCAAGGACCAGCAGTTCCTTATGTTGGGAAGAAATGGTAGCAGGTAATGGCAGGGTTTCTTGCGTTACTTGTCCGGATCTGATGCGGGAGCCATCGGCAAGAAATACAGAGAGTCCATGGGTTTTAGTCCGTAAAGGGATGTTATGTTGGCTGGCAAAAGTTAAATCAATAAAGCAGCTGCATGCTCCGGAGTCAATAATGGCGTTGACTGGGATTATCTCTTCTTGGAGCTGTAACGAGAGAGGAATGGCAAGGTTGGTAGAATTCGTAGATAAAGCAGAGAGACTGGTATGTACAGGAGATGGACACTTACTTATTTTAACTGGACAATTATGGACATAGTGCCCGGTTCCTTCCAATAGAGACACAGATTGAGTTGCCGACGTCGGGCACGTTCTTCGGAAGACAGGGCAGGTCGCATCAGTCAGGCATTGCGAAAGGCCCGAAACTTAGCCCAGTCTCCGGAGAATCTTTCAGGAATAGGGACCCTCGGTTCAGGTGGAAGCATCACAACTGAAGGGACTGAAACAGTCTGTGTTGGAGCTGCGGCTGAAGAAGAGGCTGTAGGGTTAGACCCTGCAAGATTCTGAACTTGTCCTTCCAGTCTGTTATAATTATCCTGAAGGGATTGCACTGCTTGAGTGAGGGCCGCCAGGTGCGTACATATTTCCTTCATTGGAAAGGTGTCCCCTGCAGGCTCAGTCATGGCTGCTTCGTACTGTTAGGTACCTGGTAGTAGAGCCTGACTTGTAGGAGAAGACCTCTCATACAACACTGGTTCAGGAGCCACTGGAGTGGGAACAGTGGTCTCCTGAGCGCAGTGGGGTAGGAGTGCCTGTTGAAGTAGAGTCTCTGATGCTGAAGAGAGGTTGAGATCCCTCAGGGATGGCTGGACTGCAGATCAGGTGGAGACTGGAGGCAGCAGGCTGGAACACTGGAGATGCAGAGATCACTGGAGCTGAAGCTGAAGGTGCAACAGCAAAGAACAAACAGCAGGCACAAGCAGAGTCAGACAGTCCGGGTCAGCAGGTAGGTGAGACAGGCAATAACGGCAGGCAGAGGCAGAGTTGGTAGACAAGCAGAGATTGGCAAGGGTATCAGGCAGGAGCAGTAGAATAGTCAGGCAGGCCGGGTCGGATAGGAGCGGGACGGATGGTCAGACAAGCTGGGTCAAATCAGGTAACAATCAGGTGCAGGTTACAGGAATCACAGAGCTGAGACGAAGCAGCAATGTGCCAGCGGCACAGGGGAACTCTTATGCGCTCTTTGGTGCCAAAATTGCGCTAACGCGAACGCCGAGCACCGCGCTGATGCCTAGAAACAGCAGGACTTTGCTGCAATGTTCGCACAGGAGCGCGCCAGCGCATAGGCGCATGCAAACGTCCAGGTCTGGCGCCGGCGGCTCCCTGACATCTTGTTTCTGGAGCCAATGAGGAACTGCGTTTTGGCGACACCTACTTGGATTACGACAACAAGGAGAGGGGCGCCTCTGAATATATATCATAAACACATTTTATTAAAACAGCAATATCCAATCACATAAAAGATGGAGAAGTTGCATTCAGGTCAGTTGGCTGAGCTTGTAGAGATGCAGTGGAACTACAGGTCACAGCGCTTCCTGCAGGGCATGTGAAGTCCAGGGAGGAAGGATGAGCTGGTACAGCCAGGTGCAATCTCTTGCAGTTATCAGTCCAACGCATATCCTGCTGTATTAGCCTGGTGGTGTCCTGGATGTCAGGATAAGGGTTCCAAGTAGGAAAAAACAGGGGAGGGGGGGACGCCAGAGCAACCGTCCGGCCGCGCTGCCGCTCACCACTATGTACTGAGAGCCTCTAAGCTGGAACACGGCCGGTCGTGCGGAGGATCACAACGAGGCTTGGGGAGCAAACAGAGCGTGGCGCCCGGTGATGACGTCACACGTATGCGACGCGTTTTCAGAATCGGCCTGCCATTGGTGGAAGAATGGCCGCATTCCTTTATCAATGCTTGATTAACCTGTCGGCTAATTGCCAGCTCCTTTCTCTCCACAGTTACTCAGCTGTTGATGATATCCTGCTCATCAGTCCTGCCCACTTAAGCCGTCCAGCCCAAAGGATCTCTGCCTTCGCCTTGGTCAACATCACAGAGCCCATCTCCTGCGTTCCTGTTTAAAGACTTGCGTTGCTGACATCCCTTCTGGCTCCAGATCCTGCTTGCTGTTCCACTACATTGATCCCTGACTTCTGGCTTGGCTGACTATCCGTTTTGGTTACTGAACTTTGGCTATGTTTTGACTATGTTTGTTCTTTTTACTTTTATTATTAAACATGTGTGATTTAACTGTACTTCTGTCTTGGTCTGATTTCATGGCTTCTAACAGGGTGAAGGAGTAAATGCACAGGTCACATACAATGGGAGGTTGGAGATGAAGGGGTCGATGTACAGATTTGGGAGGTGAGGTGTTACATAAACTGTAGAGGGGTGAATGACATTAGATGGGTAGACATTAATACTATTGGTGTTGGCCTTTGGTCAAGAGGCTTTCTATCCTCTCACAAACTGGTCGGAGTGTGAGGCCTTCCAGAGCACAGTTCCTGGAGAACGTACTGGTACGTCCTTCCATAACAGTAGGGGAGTGGATCGGCCGTATATCTACAGTGACTGGTCCACAATTAAAAAGCATATACTGTACTTCAGGGGTCCCCGGGCCATGGACTGGTGCCGGTCCGTGGCCTGTTGATGACCGGTCCGCACAGGTCTACCACAGACCGCAGTCACTGCTAACCTCCTGCTGTGCAGCCATGCCCTGTGTGCTCTCTCGGCTCCCCCCGCCCAGCCAACAATGTCACCCAATCAGCAGGCAGGGGCAGAAGGTGCTGCAGATCAAAATGGAGAGCAGGAGTATTTTCATATTAAAAAGCAGGTAATCAGGTGAGGACACACAGATTGAGAACAGCCTCTGACCTGCCAATGGTAGGAGTTCTGTGCAGGAGAGGCAGAGAGCACCACTTTGTATGGTTACACCAGATTCAAAGAGAATTACCTCCAAGTCATAGATAATGTAACTATAGTAATTGAGACCAACTCTCAGTTGGCATGCAGAAACAGGCAGAGAGCCTGTCTCTGTGCCTTGTATAGCAGGCAGCATGTTTGCCACCACTACTCTTGCCCCTCCGCACCTGTCACCGGTTGTCAAGGAGGCTGTTGACTGTTCGCTTCACAGTCGACAGCCTTCTAGCTACCAGTGATGCTGACAGTGGGTGGAGCCTGATGGGCATTCAGAAACACGGCTGGCACAGTAAAAGACAAGTACGTAAACACTTCTCCTTTGGCAGTGCCAGTATGATGGAGATCTTTTCCATCTTCTAACTCGCACACAGACCGATAATGCTAATGCTCATGGGGTGATTAGGGTGTGCCCAGGCGCACCCTGTGCACACGCCTATGGTGACTGCATTATATCTGTGCTTTATTCAGTTACTAATAAACTACACTTTAGGAGCACCCTCTCTCTCTTTATTTTTTGTGGATATTTACCCAGGTTCCTTTAGTTGAGAAGAGCAGGAGCGTTGAGAGGAGCAGGAGCATAAAGTGTTCCCTTTGGCCACATTTGAGCTTCTTAGGACTTGATTTTGGCCAGTTAATGACAAGAACTTACTCATTGTTGTGCAAAATCTGGCGCAGCTCGGCATAGAAACCAATCAGCTCCCAGGTTTTTTTTTGTCAAAGCTTAACTGAACAAGCTAAATGTAGTAGCTGATTGGCTACCATGCAGAGCTGCACCAGATTTTGCACTCTCCAGTTTTAGTAAATTAACCCCTATTATGTTTACTTGTATAAACCCACCTCTGCTCAGCATGCCTCAGTTTTTGCTAGTGTCCTAGAAAGTTGCATGCCTTTTCTTCAGCTCTCCTAAACAAAGTCTAACAAACCTCTTTGTTTGCCTGCTAGCCTCGGTGACTTTAATCAAGACTCCTTGCCATACCGTCTTTACATAGCAGCTATCCAGATTGACAGCTCCCCGATACTGGCTAGCTTTGGAAGTCATACCCAGACTTCACTAGACTGGGCCTACAGGGCTAGCCTGGAATGTGACCTTCAGGAATTGGGCCTAGTATTGCGGCACTTTCCAGACCTAAGTGCACTGTGTTAGTTAGCCACAGAGCGTTTTCTGGGTCCAGAGCCATGGACCGGCGAGTCCTGCCCTTTGACCTTTATCAGCCTATTGGGATTCTAGACAAGAAACACATAGGTTCCAGAGAAAAAGTAGGGCTGGCCAACACTCCAGGAGCCCGAATAGGTCAGTTCAACGCAAGTAGTTCCGTAGACTGTGCCGGGATTTTGGTAAAAACCCAACGGATCTGGGGTGTTCCCCCTTGCCAGACGGTTACCAGAATGCTGATTTCTAGCTATTTTGTTACTTTCCCGGGCGATGCGATCTCCTGCCCAACATAAGCACTCTAGTTCTGACAGAGACAACGTGAGACACAGAACATGGACAGGTAGGTACATCAGTGGACACCATACCTGGGAATAAACCTCAAATGACATTCAACTGTCATTTGTAAAAAAAAAAACTCAGACCAGAATATCGTAAAGTATAGAGATTTCTTGTTTATTTTCCAAATCCAGAATGAACAATTGCCACATAATAATACAAAGCATGAATCTGAATCAAATCTTCAATACTGTAGTATCACATATATCAATATCAAAGATAATAAGTGTACATTGACTGGACCAATGAAAATCCGGCTACTTCAGTAAAACAAGCACGAGCAATGACATGCAGCAGCCAATAACAACCTTCAAAATAAAAAAAACAGTTGTCTATGTATTCCCATATATTGGTTGTATGGCGCCATATGTGATTGTGAGACCATGTCAGTTGGGCCGTGGATAATGGGGGAACCACTAGTCCTTCTTTACAGGGCTCAGGCCAGCAGGGGGCCCAGGCAGCAGGACTGTGGATAAGGGGCTCCTTCTGTACAGGGCTCAGGCCAATAGGGGGCCCAGGCAGCAGGGCTGGGTATAAGGGGGTCCTTCTGTACAGGGCTCAGGCCAGTAGGGGGCCCAGGCAGCAGGGCTGAGGATAAGGGGGTCCTGCTGTATGGGGCTCAAGCCAGCAGGGGAGCCAGGCATCAGGGTTGTGGATAAGGGGGTCCTTCTGTACAGGGCTCAGGCCAGCAGGGCTGTGGATAAGGGGATCCTGCTGTATGGGGCTCAGGTCAGTAGGGGGCCCAGGCAGCAGGGCTGTGGATAAGGGGGTCCTTCTGTACAGGGCTCAGGTCAGTAGGGGGCCCAGGCAGCAGGGCTGTGGATAAGGGGGGTCCTGTTGTATGGAGCTCAGGCCAGCAGGAGGGCCAGGCAGCAGGGCTGTGGATAAGGGGGTCCTGCTGTATGGGGCTCAGGTCAACAGGGGGCCCAGGCAGCAGGGATGTGGATAAGGGGATCCTGCTGTATGGGGCTTAGGCCAGCAGGGGGCCCAGGCAGCAGGACTGTGGATAAGGGAGTCCTGCTGTATGGGGCTCGGGCCAGCAGGGGGCCCAGGCAGCAGGATGAATCAGATGTGGGAAGGAGGGGTAATTACTGGAACCAATCCTCTGTATGGCTTTCTCTGCAGCAGCTGAAAGCCGGCATCTTCTCTTCTCCCTCTCACCGGCTTTCAGCTGCTGCAGAGAGAGCCATACAGGGGATTGGTTCCTGCAACTGCCCCCCCCCCGCCACACTGATCACCCTCCCTGTGCACCATACATTTACCCCTTGCCCGAGGCCCCCCACAGCGCTGCTGACTTCCCTCTTCTCCCTCCCGCTGGCAGTTGCAAGCATACAATAGGAACCTTCGGGGTGGAGATACACTATATTGTCAAAAGTATTGGGACACCTGCCTCTACATGAACTTTAATGGCATCCCAGTCTTAGTCCGTAGGGTTCAATATTGAGTTGGCCCAGCCTTTGCAGCTATAACAGCTTCAACTCTTCTGGGAAGGCCGTCCACAAGGTTTAGGAGTGTGTCTATGGTAATGTTTGACCATTCTTCTAGAAGCGCATTTGTGAGGTCAAGGGTGGGCCAACTCAATATTGAATCCTACGGACTAAGACTGGGATGCCATTAAAGTTCATGTGCATGTAAAGGCCAGTGTCCCAATACTTTTGAAAATGTTGTGTCTATATTTACCAGCCCCTTCCTTTTCTGAATGAACACGAGTGATTAGTACCAATCACTCGCTGTGTTCATTCATAATTGAAGCATAGTAAACTGTGTTTATTTGGGGGTGTCAGGTTGGCCATATGGGGCCCCGTGGTTTCTAACAGCAGCTCTGCATGTCAGTACTGATTGTTTAGATGACCATATTCCCACCAAACTCCCTCCCCAAGAGAATGTGAAACACGTAGGGTTGCAATCATTCCCTGGAATGCTTATATGTCTTGAGTTCCTGGGCCTGCAAACTCAGTGAGTCCATTATGAGGGTCACCAACCCCCCCTACTGGATTTTTTAATTTATAATGTGGAGCATGCACAAAGAATAATGAATAATAAGGACACCCCAATGTTGGGGGGTGAGGTGAGAGAGCCAGGAACTGTAGAAAGCAGATTTCACCACTGGAGGCTTCATCAGTGACTCAGTCAAACTAACTCTCAGAATGAACAGCCCTGTTGGATTTTTTTATTTAATATTGTGGAGCATGCACAAAGAATAATGAAGACACCCCAATGTTGGGGGGGGGGGGGTGAGAGAGCCAAGAACTGTAGAAAGCAGATCTCACCACTGAAGTCTTCATCAGTGACTCAGTCAAACTAACTCTCGGAATGAACAGCCCTGTTGGATTTTTTATTTAATATTGTGGAGCATACACAAAGAATAATGAGGACACCTCAATGTTGGGGGGTGGGGGTGGGGTGAGAGAGCCAGGAACTGTAGAAAGCAGATCTCACCACTGGAGGCTTCATCAGTGATTCAGTCGAACAAACTCTCAGAATGAACAGCCGTCCTTCTATTTGTGAGTTTTCTGGTGTTGAACAAGGCCTCCCTTGTGAACGAAACTTTTCCCGCACTCCGAGCATGAAAAAGGACGCTCACCCGTGTGACTTCTCTGGTGTATAACAAGCGCAGTTTTCATAATGAAGCCTTTACCGCACACCAAACATGAATGAGGACGCTCGCCTGTGTGAAGCTTCTGGTGTATACCAAGTGCCCCCTTCTGGGTGAAAGATTTCCCACACACCGAGCACGGATAAGGACGCTCCCCCGTATGACATCTGTGGTGTATCAGAAGTTTGGCTTTCTCAGGGAAACTTTTCCCGCACACTGAGCAAGAATAAGGACGCTCACCGGTGTGACCTCTCTGGTGTGATACAAGGCCTGCTCTGTGAGTGAAACTTTTCCCGCACTCCGAACATTTATAAGGACGCTCGCCTGTGTGGCTTCTCTGGTGCGAAATAAGGCCTGCTCTGTGCGTGAAACTTTTCCCACACTCGGGACACGAGTAAGGTCGTTCACCCGTGTGACATCTCTGGTGCTCCACCAGATTGATTTTGTGAGTGAAACATTTCCCGCACGCTGAACATGAATAAGGACGCTCACCCGAGTGACTTCTCTGGTGTTGAAGAAGAGTCTTTTTCAGAATGAAACACTTTCCGCACACTGAGCACGAATAAGGACGCTCACCGGTGTGACTTCTCTGGTGATTAATAAGATCTGATTTTGCAGTAAAGGAAAACCCGCACTCTAAACATGAAAAAGGACGCTCACCCGTGTGACTTCTCAGATGTTTAGTAAGGTTTCCTTTTTGACTGAAAGATTTCCCGCACTCTGAACATGGAAAAGGACGCTCCCCCGTGTGATTTCTCTGGTGTGCAACAAGGCTTCCTTTGTGAACAAAACGACTCCCGCACTCTGAACATGAAAAAGGACGCTCCCCTGTGTGATTTCTCTGGTGCGAAAGAAAGTGTCCTTTCTGAGTAAAACACTTCCCGCACTCTGAACATGAAAAGGGACGCTGACCCGTGTGAATTCTCTGGTGTAGGAGGAGGTTTCCTTTATCAGCGAAACACTTCCCACACACTGAACATGAATAGGGGCGCTTGCCTGTGTGACTTCTCTCGTGTCTCTGAAGACACCTTTTCTCACTGAAGCGCTTCCCGCACACCGAACATGAAAAGGGGCGTTCGCCTGTGTGAGTTCTTTCGTGTATATCAAGTGATTTTTTAACAGTGAAACCCTTCCCGCACTCTGAACACGAGTAAGGGCGCTCACCCGTGTGGAGTCTCTTGTGTCGGACAAGGTTTCCTTTTAAAGTGAAACATTTCCCGCACTCTGAACACGAGAAAGGTCGCTCGCTTTTGTGAGTTCTCTGGTGTATAAGAAGGTATTTTTTTTGGGTGAAGGATATCCCACACACTGAACATGACAACGATTGTTCTCCTGTGTGATTCCCTTCACGTCTTAAAGAAGATTCCCTGGACTTAGATGGCTTTGTTGGTCTATCTGTACTCTGAGATTTTAGATGTATTTCTGGAGTCACAGTATGAGATTTATCAGATTTCTTAGGATTTGAGGGATCCATTGATCTTTTTATATCTTCAGCTCCATGATGGGTATTATCAGTAATGGGGTGTACTTCTGGAGAAGGTTGTGTGATGTCATTATCTTCTTCATCATTATCTTCTTCATCATTATCTTCTTCATCATTATCTTCTTCATCATTATCTGGAGATGGAACAGATTGTCCCTCAGAGGTATTCCTGTTTTGGGCATCGTGTCCATCTGTTGGAAAGCAATTTGATGTTATAGGTATATGCTTTACATGCAGGAGTCATATACATGTACGTAGTTAGAGTAGTCAACTGTTTCAAAGAGCCCTGGCATAGAATTGGAAGCAATTGCAACACCAAACTACAGTATCTATTCACATTTGTTGGGAACATGACGTTATATTGAGGAATGGAGATGGACCTTTCATATGGTGTACAGTATCTCCTCCTCATTTGTTGGGAACATGATGTTATATTGAGGAATGGAGATCGACCTTTCGAAACATAGATGGACCTTTCATATGGTGTACAGTATCTCCTGCTCATTTGTTTGGAACATGACGTTATATTGAGGAATGGAGGTGGACCTTTCATATGGTGTACAATATCTCCACCTCATTTGTTGGGAACATGACATTATATTGAGGAATGGAGGTGGACCTTTCATATGGTGTACAGTATCTCCTCCTCATTTGTTGGGAACATGACGTTATATTGAGGAATGGAGATGGACCTTTCGAAACATAGATGGACCTTTCATATGGTGTACAGTATCTCCTGCTCATTTGTTGGGAACATGACGTTATATTAAGGAACGGAGATGGACCTTTCATATGGTGTACAGTATCTCCTCCTCATTTGTTGGGAACATGACATTATATTGAGGAATGGAGATGGACCTTTCATATGGTGTACAGTATCTCCTCCTCATTTGTTGGGAACATGACGATATATTGAGGAATGGAGATGGACCTTTCATATGGTGTACAGTATCTCCTCCTCATTTGTTGGGAACATGACGTTATATTGAGGAATGGAGATGGACCTTTCATCTGGTGTACAGAATCTCCTCCTTATTTGTTGGGAACACAACGTTATATTGAGGAATGGAGATGGACCCTTCATATGATGTACAGTATCTCCTCCTCATTTGTTGGGAACATGACATTATATTGAGGAATGGAGATGGACCTTTCATATGGTGTACAGTATCTCCTCCTCATTTGTTGGGAACATGACGATATATTGAGGAATGGAGATGGACCTTTCATATGGTGTACAGTATCTCCTCCTCATTTGTTGGGAACATGACGTTATATTGAGGAATGGAGATGGACCTTTCATCTGGTGTACAGAATCTCCTCCTTATTTGTTGGGAACACAACGTTATATTGAGGAATGGAGATGGACCTTTCATATGGTGTACAGTATCTCCTCCTCATTTGTTGGGAACATGACATTATATTGAGGAATGGAGATGGACCTTTCATATGGTGTACAGTATCTCCTCCTCATTTGTTGGGAACATGACGATATATTGAGGAATGGAGATGGACCTTTCATATGGTGTACAGTATCTCCTCCTCATTTGTTGGGAACATGACGATATATTGAGGAATGGAGATGGACCTTTCATATGGTGTACAGTATCTCCTCCTCATTTGTTGGGAACATGACATTATATTGAGGAATGGAGATGGACCTTTCATATGGTGTACAGTATCTCCTCCTCATTTGTTGGGAACATGACATTATATTGAGGAACGGAGATGGACCTTTCATATGGTGTACAGTATCTCCTCCTCATTTGTTGGGAACATGACATTATATTGAGGAATGGAGATGGACCTTTCATATGGTGTACAGTATCTCCTCCTCATTTGTTGGGAACATGACGATATATTGAGGAATGGAGATGGACCTTTCATATGGTGTACAGTATCTCCTCCTCATTTGTTGGGAACATGACATTATATTGAGGAATGGAGATGGACCTTTCATATGGTGTACAGTATCTCCTCCTGGTGTACTTTTTTCCACCTCAGTTGTTGGGGACATTGGGGTGGTAGTGTAGGTACATTGACAGTGTTCTTACTAGCAGGTTTACTACTACTTACTTACTAGTAGGTTTTCACAGTCTTTACCTCATTAAAGGATGTGACTGGAAGTAATTAATTTATCCTTCATGTAAACTTGGGTCAAACTTTATATTGATTTTCTGCATTTATCGGATAAAGTCTCCTCTTACCCGGTGATGTGAGGGGCGGCTGATTGTCCATCATGACGTCCTTGTAGAGATCCTTGTGTCCTTCTAAATACTCCCACTCCTCCATGGAGAAATAGACAGTGACATCCTGACACCTTATAGGAACCTGACACACACAATGATACAGTCACCATCCAGACACATCCCTTGTCTGTTACTGGATAATGTCCCAGAATTCCCAGAATCCTCCTCACCTCTCCTGTCAGCAGCTCCATCATCTTCTTGATGACTTTTAGAATTTTCTTGGCACTGGTTACCTCTGTTGTCAGGCAGTGAGGTGGAGACACTGTGATTGGTGACATCTTCTGAAGACAGCTGCTGGGTGTTAATGGCTCACCAGATATTTTCTTCACTACTTTATAATCCTAAGGAAAAAAAAAAAACCTCTACAGACTTATCAGACTTATCCCCAACTCTCAGATGCAGTCTGGGATTTAGTTACAGAGACAAGGGTAATGCCAAGAGACCCTCCCAGAATCCTCCTTACCTCTCCAGTCAGTAGGCAGATGATCTCAAGGGTGAGGTCTAATAACCTCTCAGCCATGTGACTTTGGCTCTTGTCCATACTTACTGATGGGGTCATGTGATCCATTTAGGTGGTCATAAGATCTATACAGGACTCTCTTTTCTGTGGAAGGATAATAAATATAAACTATAAACCAGAGGCTCTGGATGGACAGTTGGATAAATAGTTCTATATTTAGGATGTATCCAGTCTATAAACCAGAAGCTCGGGATGGACAGTTGGATAAATGGTTCTATATTTAGGATGTATCTGGTCTATAAACCAGAGGCTCTGGATGGACGGTTGGATAAATGGTTCTATATTTAGGATGTATTTGGTCTATAAACCAGAGGCTCTGGATGGACAGTTGGATAAATGGATCTATATTTAGGATGTATCTGGTCTATAAACCAGAGGCTCTGGATTAAGGATGAGCTCCGGCGTGTTCGCATGGCGCACGTGCCGAGCCCGCCAGGAAGTCGGCACGGCGCAGCGCTAATCACAAGCAGAGAGACATTTCCCGATGTGCGGCTGCAGAGATCGGGAAATGTCTCTCTGCTTGTGATTAGCGCTGCGCCGTGCCGACTTCCTGGCGGGCTCGGCATGTGCGCCATGCGAACACGCCGGAGCTCATCCTTACTCTGGATGGACAGTTGGATAAATGGTTCTTTATTTAGGATGTATCCGGTCTATAAACCAGAGGCTCTGGATGGACAGTTGGATAAATGGCTTTATATTTAGGATGTATCTGATCTATAAACCAGAGGCTCTGGATGGACAGTTGGATAAATGGTTCTATATTTAGGATGTATCCGGTCTATAAACCAGAGGCTCTGGATGGACAGTTGGATAAATGGTTCTATATTTAGGATGTATCCCATCTATAAAGCTATACATTTTATTACCTTTTATGCTGTCAGTTCTAGCTTTGTCTTTTCTCTATTTACCTCTCACCTGGAACTTCCTGTCTGTATGTTACATCACTTCCTGTTTCTATTATAATTTCCTGTTACTGCGTTCCACTGGCGATTAATGAGATTGCCTCCTTGTGGAGAATATAAAACCTGCAGCTTACGTTGTTTTTCAGTAGAGACAGCTGTTTCTGGGACCATTCTTTTATTGTATTGTACGTCTTAGCGCTTACATAGACTTTTAAAAGTGTTTTTGCACATTTTTAATGCATTTTAATGTGCAAGAAAATGCTTATGTTCCGTCTTTACAGGCAAGGCCATTAAAGCTTAGCACAGCCCTAAAAAAGCCTGTGAACCTTTAGAGATGTGAGCATTCTGTACTGAATACAATGGGACTCCTATTGCTGGGCATTGTCACGTGTAGGCCCAGGCACAAAAACACGTTCAAGAAGCTCATGTGTAAATGGCGTTTTTTAAATCCAAACAGTTACAAGTTTAGCAATACGGCTTTCTGAGGCAGGGGCCATAAAACGAGGGCGACTAGTGGCAAAATCCCAATTTTGGGAACACCAACCACATTTTGTTTTTTTTATAATAGTTGCTTCTGGAAACTTTGAAAATGGGAAAAGTCTGGTATATTATAGGGGCTGAAAGAGCAGAGACTTACACTCTGAGAGAGCTGTAACTCAGCCCGTTCCCTGATTGCCGAACTGATTCCAGGAAGTCTAAGACGTGGTTCCCAGAGGCTTCCTCCATATTCTATGATATGTGGTTTTCGTTGACTTTGGAAGGGGAGCTATGAATAAAGATGAAAGGTTGAATTGGGGCAACCTATTCCTCTCAGTTTCTACGCAATTAAATTAAGACATTTTAGGTGCGGAAGGATCCGGCGTGCTTGAGTCAGGAGATCTCGCTTAAAGAACATTGTTTTTCCAGAGGATATCACCAGAGGAAACAAGGCCTCCTCGGTCAAAATAGCGATCACCGCCATGCACTCTCATTGAGCCTTCACCAATACTTTCAAAATGAAAGATGTCAGAGGAAAGATGTAAACCATCCTAAACCTCCAGTGCCTGTGTGAGATAACGGATTGTGAGGGTTCGGTTCCACTGCTGGATGAAGCGAAACTAGAATGCTGTGAGATGAAGAACTACATTCCCAGCTATTTCAGACTCTGAGATGGTACCTGGTGGCTCTACTATTGTCACACTTACCTCCTCCGGGATCCAGCACTAGGTCTCATCTCTGGAGCACAGCTGCCTGAGCTTCTGGGCCTTCACCTGAAGTGCCAGTGCCGTAGGGTAGAGTTCTCCTGGCTGATATGGCTTTAAGTTACAAAACAATGAGGGCCTCAGTGTTCAGGCAAAACATCTCTGTGCTTAAGCCAAGTCTCCTCCTACTTCTGCACTCATCTGAATCCTCATGTTAACTATGTCCTCCATGCAAGCCTCCAGTCCTTGTGTCATACCAGTGACTGTGATTGCCTATGACTCCAGGACACACTGAGCATCCTGTGTGACTCTGCAACTCCAGAGCAACCTGAGCATCTTGTGTGTGACCCCTTGAATCCAAAGCACATTGAGCAGTCTATATGACCTCAGCGAACCTTGAGCATCCTTTGTGACCCCTGTGAAACCAGAGCACCCTGAGCATCCAGTATGAGCTTTATGACTCCAGAGCAATCACGAGCATCCTGTGTGACCCCTGTGACTCCAGAGCACCCTGAGCATCTTGTGTGACCCCTGTGACTCCAGAGCATCCTGTGTGTCCCCTGTGTTTTCGAAGCACCTTGAGCCTCCTCTAGACCTCTGTGATTCCAGAGCACCCTGAGCATCCTGTGTGACCCCTGTGATTCCAGTGCACCCTGAGCATCCTGTGTGACCCCTGTGATTCCAGAGCACCCTGAGCATCCTGTGTGACCCCTGTGACTCCAGAGCACCCTGAGCATCCTGTGTGACCCCTGTGATTCCAGAGCACCCTGAACATCCTGTGTGACCCCTGTGACTCCAGAGCACCCTGAGCATCCTGTGTGACCCCTGTGATTCCAGAGCACCCTGAACATCCTGTGTGACCCCTGTGATTCCAGAGCACCCTGAGCATCCTGTGTGACCCCTGTGATTCCAGAGCACCCTGAGCATCCTGTGTGATCCCTGTGATTCCAGAGCACCCTGAGCATCCTGTGTGACCCCTGTGACTCCAGAGCACCCTGAGCATCCTGTGTGATCCCTGTGATTCCAGAGCACCCTGAGCATCCTGTGTGACCCCTGTGACTCCAGAGCACCCTGAGCATCCTGTGTGACCCCTGTGACTCCAGAGCACCCTGAGCATCCTGTGTGACCCCTGTGATTCCAGAGCACCCTGAGCATCCTGTGTGACCCATGTGATTCCTGAGCATCCTGTGTGACCCATGTGATTCCTGAGCATTCTGTGTGACCCATGTGATTCCAAAGCATCCTGAGCATCTTGTATGACCCCTGTGATTCCAGAGTACCCTAAGAATCCAGTATATCTCTATAACTCCAGAGAACCCTGTGTGACCCCTGTGATTCCAGAGCACCCTGAACATCCTGTGTGACCCCTGTGATTCCAGAGCCCCCTGAGCATCCTGTGTGACCCCTGTGATTCCAGAGCACCCTAAGAATCCAGTATGATCTCTATGAATTTAGAGCACCCTGAGCATCTGGTGTGACCCCTGTGATTCCAGAGCACTCTGAGCATACTGTGTGATCTTTATGGCTCCTGAGCACCTTGAGAGCCCCTGTTACTCCAGAGCACCCTGAGCATCCTGTTCGATCCCTAGGACTCTGGCCACACCGGTCTTAGTGGTGGGGAGTGACAGCTTCCTTCCGGGTTCGGTCCAAACCCAAGCTCATCCCTACTCACTACTTGTTCAATCTCAATAGGAAGACATCCCTTCAATTCCTATCTTGTAGGCTCAACAGGAAATAAGTAGGGATGAGCTCAGGTTTGGTCCGAACTTGGCTTTGGACCAGACCCAGAAGGAAGCTGTCACTCCCAAGCAACATTGGCCCATGTGGTCAATGGTATCACAAGCATTCCCAACCCTTTGTATTTAAGTAGCTGTGGGGTGGGAAATTCTCTGGCCTCAGTTGTCTGGGCAGCAGCAGGTGGGAGAGACAGCTACTCTTCTGGGTTCAGTCCAAACCGAAGTTTGGACCAAACCCAAGCTCATTCCTCCCTAGTGGGAAACCTTGAGTTTTAAACCTTCCCCACTTTCCAAAACTAGAGAAAAGTTTTGGCTTCAGATATACTTTAACCATCCCCACTGACCCAGCCTTCGTAAAACTATCTCCAGTATGAAAGGATAAGAGATCTTGAACTGGTAGAAAGCAGGAGGCCTTCCAAGTAGTGGTAGCTACAGATACCCTGGAGATACAGCAGAGCAATAACTCAAAGACAAACTTCTGACAATGTCCTCAGTTCTGATAAGACATCAAATGAACGAAAGTAAAATTGGTTGTGCTGTCTGAAGATCAAGAACCCAAGGAACATCTAGTGACACCTGGCTACCATGACGATAGTTCACGTCATATTTTACTGTATCGTTCATGTTTTTGTTAAAAGAACATTTGTAATTTAAAATACACTATTAAATAGATTTATTAATCCAGAAACCAAACAGAAAAAAAAATGTCTCCTTGAACTATCTAGTATCATATACATAACATTATTTTATATTGTTGATAATGTTGTAGTTACATTTTTTAATTCTTTACTTTTACTTTTTTTTTTTTTTTTTTAAACCATAACTATATTGTTTTTTTTAGTATTTTTTTAATGATATCTTTTTATCCTTTGGGTTTCAACGCATGTGTAATATCTGCAACAAAATTGAAGATCGTAACACATTGGGGGCTTTCAAAGTATTGAAAAGCAAAGAAGCGTACAGATTATATATTCTTCACAAGGACGTGATTCTACGTAATTGTCATTGGAACGCAGAGATGGGAAGGGATGGGACTCACGGACAGGAAGTGATGTAAAGTACAACCAGGATGTGATGTCATATATAAATGGTAATTTCCAGGTCAGAGGTGAGTCAGGAGGAAGTAAAGAGGAGACATTGCTGGAACTGGCAGCAGAGGAGGTAATAAGATATAATTTTGTATTTACACCCAGTAACCCCCCCCCCCCCCCCCCGTCATGTCCGTCCTCTTCCTCCATAGTCACTGTGATGTCTTTTATCTCCAGCAGATGATAATACATATAATTATGGATAACACTGTAATATGAGCTTGGAAAAGTCCTAATTATGGAACTATTTATTCAACTGTCCATCCAGAGCCTCTGGTTTATAGACCAGATACATCCTAAATATAGAACCATTTATCCAACTGTCCATCCAGAGCCTCTGGTTTATAGTCCAGATACATCCTAAATATAGAGCCATTTATCCAACTGTCCATCCAGAGCCTCTGGTTTATAGACCAGATACATCCTAAATATAGAACCATTTATCCAACTGTCCATCCAGAGTAGGGTTGCCACCTTTTCTTCAAGCCAAACCCGAACACTTTCACGTCGCACGGCAATTTTTTTGTAGTACACTCTATAGAATTGTAAAATACCTGGGACACCTCTTGGGTTACCCAATGAGAGTAGTAATGAGGTGTACTACGGTGAACAATGGCTGTGGCCAAATTGCATTAAGAGTGGGGGGGGGGGGGGCTTAAAGGGGCATGGTTAAATAAAACAAAAGCATTTGTGTACTCATAAAATGTGATTTGATTAATAAAAGAATTTTCAGTTAAAATATAAAACTAGCCTACCTTAAAAGTGGACACTGTCAGCCAGTAGAGCAGTGGACGGTGTCAGTAGAACAGTGGATGGTGTCGGTGGGGCAGTGGACGGTGTCGGTGGGGCAGTGGACGGTGTCGGTGGGGCAGTGGACGGTGTCGGTGGGGCAGTGGACGGTGTCGGTGGGGCAGTGGACGGTGTCGGTGGGGCAGTGGACGGTGTCGGTGGGGCAGTGGACAGTGTCGGTGGGGCAGTGGACGGTGTCGGTGGGGCAGTGGACGGTGTCAGTAGAGCAGGATGGTGTCAGTAGAGCAGTGGATGGTGTCAGTAGGGCAGTGGAACGTAACAGATTAAATATCAGACAGTGTCTGTGCCCCCCCAATAGAGAACTCCATTACAGCAAGACAAAAAAAACCCTTACCTTCCAGGAGCCGCTGCAAAGATGTATGTGTGTGTGAACCTGTTAGGGGCGGAGTCTGTAATACCATGCTTTCTCCTGCAAAAGTGTCCCTGTTTGCTAGGATACCAGTTCAGTGGCCCTCCATTCACTGTCTCTGGCGGCATCGGCGGCTGGGTGGGAGAGAGAGAGCGCACAGATAGTGCAGTGTGACCCGGCTGCAGAACATTAGCCCCGCTGAAGCTGGGGGAAATGCGTGCTGTTTGGGGGTAGCAGAGGAGGGGGGCAGACAGAGAGGAGGGGGGCTGACAGAGGAGGGGGGCTGACAGAGGAGGGGGGCTGACAGAGGAGGGGGGCTGACAGAGGTGGGGGGCTGACAGAGAGGAGAGGGCTGACAGAGGAGGGGGGTGGCTGACAGAGGAGGGGGGCTGACAGAGGAGGGGGGCTGACAGAGGAAGGGGGCTGACAGAGGTGGGGGGCTGACAGAGAGGAGAGGGCTGACAGAGGAGGGGGGTGGCTGACAGAGGAGGGGGGTGGCTGACAGAGGAGAGGAGGGGGGCAGACAGAGAGGAGGAGGGGGCTGACAGAGAGGAGGAGGGGGGCTGACAGGGAGGAGGAGGGGGGCTGACAGGGAGGAGGAGGGGGGCTGACAGGGAGGAGGGGGGCTGACAGAGGAGGAGGAGGGGGCTGACAGAGGAGGAGGAGGGGGCTGACAGAAGAGGAGGGGGGGCTGACAGAGAGGAGGGGGGCTGACAGAGGAAGGGGGCTGACAGCTGACAGAGGAGGGGGGTGGCTGGCAGAGGAGGGGGGCTGGCAGAGAAGGGGGGCTGGCAGAGAAGGGGGGCTGGCAGAGGAGGGGGGCTGACAGAGGAAGGGGGCTGACAGAGGTGGGGGGCTTACAGCTGACAGAGAGGAGAGGGCTGACAGAGGAGGGGGGTGGCTGACAGAGGAGGGGGGCAGACAGAGAGGAGGAGGGGGCTGACAGAGAGGAGGAGGGGGGCTGACAGAGAGGAGGAGGGGGGCTGACAGGGAGGAGGAGGGGGCTGACAGGGAGGAGGAGGGGGCTGACAGGGAGGAGGAGGGGGCTGACAGAGGAGGGGGGGGGCTGACAGAAGAGGAGGGGAGGGCTGACAGAAGAGGAGGGGGGCAGACAGAGAGGAGGGGGGCTGACAGCTGACAGAGGAGGGGGGTGGCTGACAGAGAGGAGGAGGGGGCTGACAGAGAGGAGGAGGGGGCTGACAGAGAGGAGGAGGGGGCTGACAGAGAGGAGGAGGGGGGGCTGACAGAGGAGGAATGGGGGCTGACAGAGGAGGAGTGGGGGCTGACAGAGGAGGAGTGGGGGCTGACAGAGGAGGAGAGGGGGCTGACAGAGGAGGAGAGGGGGCTGACAGAGGAGGAGAGGGGGCTGACAGAGGAGGAGAGGGGGCTGACAGAGGAGGAGAGGGGGCTGACAGAGGAGGAGAGGGGGCTGACAGAGGAGGAGAGGGGGCTGACAGAGGAGGAGAGGGGGCTGACAGAGAGGAGGGGGGGCTGACAGAGAGGAGGGGGGGGCTGACAGAGAGGAGGGGGGGCTGACAGAGAGGAGGGGGGGCTGACAGAGAGGAGGGGGGGGCTGACAGAGGAGAGGGGGGCTGACAGAGGAGGGGGGGCTGACGGAGGGGGTGGCTGACAGAGGAGGGGGGCTGACAGAGGAGGGGGGCTGACAGGAGGGGGGCTGACAGAGGAGGGGGGCTGACAGCTGACAGAGAGGAGGGGGCTGACAGAGGAGGGGGTGGCTGACAGAGGAGGGGGTGGCTGACAGAGAGGAGGAGGGGGCTGACAGAGGAGGAGGGGGCTGACAGAGAGGAGGAGGGGGGGCTGACAGAGAGGAGGGGGCTGACAGAGAGGAGGGGGCAGACAGGGAGGAGGGGGGCTGACAGAGAGGAGGAGGGGGGCTGACAGAGAGGAGGAGGGGGGCTGACAGAGAGGAGGAGGGGGGCTGACAGAGAGGAGGAGGGGGGCTGACAGAGAGGAGGAGGGGGGTTGACAGAGAGGAGGAGGGGGGGCTGACAGAGAAGGAGGGGGGGCTGACAGAGAAGGAGGGGGGGCTGACAGAGAAGGAGGGGGGGCTGACAGAGAAGGAGGGGGGGCTGACAGAGAAGGAGGGGGGGCTGACAGAGGAGGAGGGGGGGCTGACAGAGGAGGAGAGGGGGCTGACAGAGGAGAGGGGGCTGACAGAGGAGGGGCGGCTGACAGAGGAGGGGGGGGCTTACAGAGAGGAGGGTGGGCTGACAGAGAGGAGGGGGTGGCTGACAGAGGAGAGGGGTGCTGACAGAGGATGGGGCTGATAGAGAGAGGAGGGGGGGCTGACAGAGAGGAGGGGGGGCTGACAGAGAGGAGGGGGGCTGACAGAGAGGATGGGGTGGCTGAGAGGGGGGCTGACAGAGGATGGGGCTGACAGAGAGGAGGGGGGGCTGACAGAGGAAGGGGGGCTGACAGAGGAGGGGGGGCTGACAGAGGAGGGGGGGGCTGACAGAGGGGGGGGGCTGACAGAGGGGGGGGGGGCTGACAGAGAAGGGGGGGCTGACAGAGGAGGGGGGGGCTGATAGAGGAGGGGGGCTGACAGAGGAGGGGGGGGCTGACAGAGGAGGGGGGGGGGCTGACAGAGGAGGGGGGGGCTGACAGAGGAGGGGGGGCTGACAGAGGAGGGGGGGGGCTGACAGAGGAGGGGGGGGGCTGACAGAGGAGGGGGGGACTGACAGAGGAGGGGGGGGCTGACAGAGGAGGGGGGGGCTGACAGAGGAGGGGGGGTGGCTTGGTGCTGGGGGAAGAGAGCACACAGTGAGCTGCAGCATTCAGGATTCATTAGCCTAGCACTGCATTGACAGGGGTGAGGGGGACCGGACTGGGACCGACTCACCACTCTCACCATTCACCAGTGAAACTGCCAAAAATCATTAGCCCTGCTGGAGCGGAGGAAGGAGGGGGGCCCGGGGGGAGCGTTGCTGCTGGCGGGAGAGAGCGCATTCAGGGCAGGCTGCATTTGCCGATCGGCATTGGCACACTGATAGGGGAGAGGTGGATGGAGGGGAACTGTCACCACTGAAGCCGCACAGGAGAGGAGCCATCCGGGGAGCAAGAGCCATTTGAGAGTGTGCATCCGACAGGAGGGGGTCGCGCTGCTGACGGGTCACAGCAGGACGGAGCACAGTCACAGCTACAGGAGCACGGGGGGGGGGTGCTAAACTGCTGGTGGGCTGGAGGTATGAACACTCACTTCCCACACTGGCTGGAGCCTATGCTGCTTTGTCCGGGTTTCAGGAGAAGAGAAACCCAGACACAGCTGTCCAAACCCGGACTGTCCGGGTCATTCCCGTACAGGTGGCAACCCTAATCCAGAGCCTCTGGTTTATAGACCGGATACATCCTAAATATAGAACCATTTATCCAACTGTCCATCCAGAGCCTCTGGTTTATAGATCAGATACATCCTAAATATAGACCTACAGAAAGGTCCTGTATAGACCAGCAGGAAGTGAGGAGGATTCTGGGACGTCACAGGACATCCACTCCTATCTCTGAAATGAAAACGCAATCCTGACTGCGGAGGTGAGGAGGATTCTGTGAAGTCTGTAGTCAAATTTTTTTTATTTTTTTCCCACTCTTAGGATAATAAAGTAGTGAAAAAGTAACGGATGGGTCATTAACACCCAGCAGCCGTCTTCATGGTACATCAACCATCACAGTGCCTCCACCTCACTTCCTGACTCCTCAGAGCAAAGAGAAGAAGATTCTAGAAGTCACCAACAAGATCACTGATCTGCTGACAGGAGAGGTGAGCGGTGCCGGGAATTCTGGGACATTATCCAGTAACAGACAAGGGATGTGTCTGGATGGTAACTGTATCATTGTGTGTGTCAGGTTCCTATAAGGTGTCAGGATGTCACTGTCTATTTCTCCATGGAGGAGTGGGAGTATTTAGAAGGACACAAGGATCTCTACAAGGACCTCGTGATGGACAATCAGCCGCCCCTCACATCACCGGGTAAGAGGAGACTTTATTGTAAAGGAGAGAGCAGTACGGAGGCTCCACCTAGATCCCCCATCATCTGATAAACACATAGAAACAATGTATTCAGTCAGTGTGTGTGTTTCCTACAGATGGATCCAGTAATGGGAACCCACCAGAGAGATGTCCCCGTCCTCTGTATTCCCGGGATTCCACACAGGAAGGTCACACCATCCCCCACCATCATCAGGTAAATGAGTACAATAATAATCACTGGTAATTATGATGTCTATACAAGCTTGTTTGGTAAATCAATGTCTTATTATATTATCCAGAGTGAAAACCTCGAAGATTATAATATTGTTGTTAAAGAAGAGTTAAATAATGATGAAGAATATGGTTTTATGGAGGAGTTTTCAGGAGGACACAATGATGTCATAAAGGAGTCGCCTAGAAACATAAAACCAGCAGAGAAATGTCCCAGTCCTCTGTATTCCCCACAGAAAGATCACACCATCTTGTACCATGATCAGGTAGATATTCCTTGACATCCCTTTATGTTATCTCTTGCTCTTTACAAATCTATTCTATCATCTTTGGGGTTTAGGATGAAGAACTGAAATACATCAAAGTTGAGGTTAAGGAGGAGGAAGAAGAAGAGATGTTGATGAGTGGAGATCAGCAGTCTATGGAGGAGGGGGAGATGATGGTGAAAAGAAAACAGGAGGAATCTTCTCTATATATAGACACAAGTAAGTAATAAACACTAAATTCAAAAACTTTTCATACCACATGGCCTGAAGAAAAAAAAAAAATCTGGGGCCCCTTCTCAAAATTCATATAAGACCCTTAACAATAATGTCATGTCCCCTACAAACGAGGTTTAGATCATGTAAACCACCTGAAAGGTCCATCTCCATTCCTCAATATAAGGTCATGTTACCACCAAATGAGGAGGAGATACTGTACACCATATGAAAGGTCCATCTCCATTCCTCAATATAACGTCATGTTCCCAACAAATGAGGTGGAGATACTGTACACCATATGAAAGGTCCATCTCCATTCCTCAATATAACGTCATGTTCCCAACAAATGAGGAGGAGATACTGTACACCATATGAAAGGTCCATCTCCATTCCTCAATATAACGTCATGTTCCCAACAAATGAGGAGGAGATACTGTACACCATATGAAAGGTCCATTTCCATTCCTCAGTATAATGTCATTTTCCCTACAATTGAGTAGGAGATACTGTTTACCAGGGGTCTCCAAACTTTCAAATCAAAGGCCCGTTTCCTGTCCTTTAGACTGTAGGGTGGCCATACTGTGGCCATTGGGAGTAGAAAAGTTCCCAATGTCAGTGGGAAAAAATAATGCCCCGGTATTTGGTTCAGTGGGAGTAATTGTGCCTCATCAGTGATGTCAGTGGGACTTACTGTGCCCCATCATTAGTGGAATTGTGCTCCTCACTGGTTTCATTGGGCCCTATTGTTGGTGTCAGTGGAAATAATTGTGCCCCATCATTGGTGTCATTGAGAGTTATAGTGCATTTTCATTGGTGTCAATGGGGGGATTATGCCCCATTGTCGGTATCAGCAGATGAAATAGTTCCCCAAGGGTTGGATAAAAACAAGCAAAGGTCCACAGTTTGAAGACAACTACTGTACACCATTTAAAAAGGTCCATCTCCATTCCTCAATATAATGTCATGTTCCCAACAAATGAGGAGGAGATACTGTACACCCTATGAAAGGTCCATCTCCATTCCTCAATATAACGTCATGTTCCCAACAAATGAGGAGGAGATACTGTACACCATATGAGAGGTCCATCTCCATTCCTCAATATAACGTCATGTTCCCAACAAATGAGGAGGAGATACTGTACACCATATGAAAGGTCCATCTCCATTCCTCAACATAACGTCATGTTCCCAACAAATGAGTAGGAGATACTGTACACCATATGAAAGGTCCATCTCCATTCCTCAATATAATGTCATGTTCTCAACAAATGAGGTGGAGATACTGTACACCATATGAAAGGTCCATCTCCATTCTTCACTATAATGTCATGTTCCCAACAAATGAGGAGGAGATACTGTACACCATATGAAAGGTCCATCTCCATTCCTCAATATAACGTCATGTTCCCAACAAATGAGGTGGAGATACTGTACACCATATGAAAGGTCCATCTCCATTCTTCACTATAATGTCATGATCCCAACAAATGAGGCCATACTGTCCAGTCCACATTGTGAAATGTCCATCTCCATCCACTGTCTATCGCAAAATTAGAGCTAGGCCAACACATATGACTCCTGAATGAAAGGCATGAAGAATACTTATCCTTTTTATTTCAAAACTCTTTTCTAACAGATGGAAGCTATGCCCGAAATTCCTCTGGACACCTTACTTTATCTCCCGATTATAATGGAGAAACAAAAGGTAACAGACAACATCCTCCAGAAGTGACTCCTGTTACACGTAATAGACATCATAGACCTCGCCATTTGGAAAGATCAATGAGTTCCTCTAATCCTGAGGAATCTTCTGATAAATTACATACTGTGACTCCAGATAGACACCGTACAAATACATCAAAAGGTCCATCTAATTCCAAGGAATCTTCTTCAAGCCAGGAAAGCGTTCATGCGGGAGAGAGTTCATTGTCCTGTTCAGTGTGCGGGAAATCATTCACTGAAAGCAAAGCACTTCTTAGACATGAGAGAAATCACAAGAGTGGGCGTCGCTTTTCATGTTCAGAGTGCGGGAAATGTTTCATTCAGAAAGGACACTTTCTTACTCACCAGAGAAGTCACACAGGGGAGCGCCCTTTCTCCTGTTCAGAGTGCGGGAAATGTTTCATTGAGAAAGGCAAACTTCTCATACACCAGAGAACCCACACGGGAGAGCGCCCTTACTCATGTTCAGAGTGCGGGAAATCTTTCAGCGAGAAAAAAACACTTCTCACACACCAGAGAAGTCACACGGGCGAGCGTCCTTATTCGTGTCCAGAGTGCGGGAAATGTTTTATTCAGACAACAGACCTTCGCAAACACCAGAGAAGTCACACGGGCGAACGTCCTTATTCGTGCACAGAGTGCGGGAAAAGTTTCATTCTGAAAGGAGACCTTCGCAAACACAAAAGAAGTCACACGGGCGAGCGCCCTTATTCATGTTCTGTGTGCGGGAAAAGTTTCACTCTGAGAAATGCACTTGTTAGACACCAGAAAATTCACACGGGTGAGCGTCCTTACTCGTGTTCAGATTGTGCTAAATCTTTTATTCAGAGGGGAGATCTCGTTAAACACCAGAGAATTCACACCGGGGAGCAGCCTTTCTCATGTTCAGAGTGCGGGAAAGGTTTCACAGAGAAAGCAAAGCTTGTGAAGCACCAGAAAATTCATACAAGCTAGCCTCCTTTGTCATATTCAGAGTGCGGGAATTGTTTTTACAGAGAAAGGTGGGTGTCCATTTTTCAAAGGGCGGATAAGTCATCAGCTGTCAGCTAAATGTAACGAAAACAATTACCGGCATTAAAAAAAATCGGAGAAAATACGGCTTGGGTCCCCCCACCCCTATCCATACCAGGCCCTTTGGTTTCTGGTATGGGCGGGGGGGCACGCTATTTTTCTTTTTTTTTTTTTTCTTTTTTTAGGAGTGGGGGTTCCCTTCAAAATCGATATCAGACGGCCGGCATGAAAAAAAAAAAAAAGGTAAAAACGGCATGATCCATACCAGGCCCACAGGCCTGGCATTAAAAAAAAAACAGGGTAAAAACTACGTGGGGTCCCCCCAATCCATACCAGACTCGCAGGGCCGGCATTAAAAAAAACCCCCAAAAAACGGCATGGGTCCCCCCCAATCCATACCAGGCCTGCAGGGCCGGCATTAAAGAAACCCCAAAAAAGGGGGTAAAAATGGAGTGGAGATCTCCCCCCAATCGATACCAGACCCGCAGGGCCGGCATTAAAAAAACCCCAAAAAATGGGGTAAAAATGGCATGGGTCCCCCCAATCCATACCAGGGCCAGTATTAAAAAACAAAACAAAAACGGGGTAAAAATAGCATGGAGTCCCCCCCAATCCATAACAGACCCACAGGGCTGGCATTAAATTAAAAAAAGGGGTAAAAATGGCATGGGGTCCCCCCCCCACCCATTCCATAGCAGGCCCCCCCCCCCCGATCGGGCCTGGTATGGATTGGATGCCGTTTTTTCCCCTGTTTGTTTTTTTTAGTACTGGTAATCTTCTCATTACATTCAGCTGTCAGCGGAGAATCCCGCTGGCAGCTGATGACTCAGTGGTTGTTAAGGAGCGGGGCAGCCGCCGCATCCTTAACAACCATGACAGTTGCTGGTTGTTAAGGACATTGGCGGCTGCCCGCTCCTTAACAACCAGCTATTTACACTGTTTGTTTAAGATGCTGGCTGCTGCCAGCAGTATATTACCGCAGGCTTTAACTACTAAAATACTGTATGACTTCATAAAATAGCGTATGCGGTATTTTAGTAGCACGAATGCCAAAAAACGCTATGCGGTATCTTACTGCGTATTCAGATGCGGTAAGATAGCGGGCTGCGGAGCCGCTGTGCGTCTTTGGCTTTGTTTCAGGGCCGAATTCAGGCATAGATTCGGCCCTGATTGGTTCCTGAAATGGAGAACAGGGACGCACAGCACTCCTGTGCGATCCGCAGCCAGTTCCAGTGAGAACCAGGCCTGAGTGAATTGTCCCCTTGTGATGAAAAAAAAAAACACACACCAGCATGAGCCTACGAGGGTTCTCACTCTTTCCGCATTTGCGTCCGTCTTTTGGTTGCCCACTTCTTGCGTCATCCTGAACATCTTCCCGCCCCTCCTTAAACCGCCTACGTCATTCATAAAAAAAAACATGATTTGTCCATGGAATGTTCACCACAAGCCTGTTGTAACCAAGCTATTGGCACTTTTGCCAATTTTCCCACAAAATTTAACGCTCCAGATCCCCGTCACTCATTTTCCCCCAACAGCGGAATGCACACACTGTTGTTTCTTCTACTACTCCATAAAGTCTGAGTCCACTGGTCTGCGACCCAGGAGAGTGCAAGTTAGAACATGTCAGAGCAGCTTGAGTGTGATTGGCTGTGTGACTCACCGCCGTAGTGCTATTTTCGGGAATTAAATTGTCTCACCTCGTACAGACCTGCAAATTCATGATCTAGAAGAATACCAGGAAACCTTTGTAGCCCCCATGAGCCTCCGATTCTTAGATAGGCCCAAATGGTGATGTAGGGACACTGTGGATGTTCTTTGTCGTGGTGAACTTATTGAAGCTTTTCATGGAGTGGAATGATAGTTCTAGGTCCACTGGGATTAAATTATAGTAATATGATAGTCCTATAGAAACAGTGCTGGCTTGGTCCTACATAGGTAGGTTGTGGTGAATAATAGAGCCAAGAGAAATGGAGTAGGCGTCATGCCGGACAAAGTTGAATACCGAGCCGTGATCGATGGATGAATGTTGCACCTTAGTCTTTTTGGGGGTGGGTGATGAAGCATGTTTCCATGTTTTACTCATTTCTTTAGTCTCAGGATCATATAGATATACCCAGCTTTCACCCATGGTCCATACACAGCTGACATCTCTTCATGGATTATCTGGGCAGATTTCCCTTGAAAATGCAGGAACCTAATCACGGCTCAGTATTCAACTTTGTCACCTACTCCCATTTCTCTTGGCTCTGACTATAGTTGACCATGACCTACAAAAACTAAAATTGGCATGCAGATTACGAAGATATCCACCTATAAACCTGCAAAATTTCAGATCCCTAGCACATCTAGATCATGGTGAGGGTAAGAACTTATAGAACACAAGCTACTATTTTGTTGCTGTAAATTATTCCTTTTTTTTTCTTTACTTTATCGTTCCAGCTAATAAGCAATTGTTAATAAATCTGAAATATGTTTTACTTTCCTTATACAAGATTTGATTAGATTCATGCATCATGTATTAATCAGTTATTCTTATTTGCTAAAATAAACAAGAAAGCTTTACAAAATTTTGTTCTCGAGCCCCTTTTTTTTTAAAATAAGTGATTGGTACTCAATTCATAGGGGGTCTTCCAATGTTGTTTTATTAGTTAGGCGAAGAGTCCAGAAGTGTTCACAAATGACAGAATTCTAGATTTCAGAAGGTCTGGTTCCAAAGAGTCCAGAAGGTCCAGCTCCAGAGAGCCCAGAAGGTTCATTTTCACAGATATTTCAGAAGGTTCACTTCCAGAGAGTCCAGAAGGTCCGGTTCCAAAACACCCAGAAGGTCCAGTTCCCAAGAATCCATAAGGTCCTGTTCCAAAAAGTCCAGAAGTTTCAGCTCCAGAGATTTCAGAAGGTCCAGTTTGAAAGAGTCCAAAATGTCCAGTTCCAGAGAGCCCAGAAGGTCCAGTTTCACATATGTGTCAGGTGATGTTCTAAGGATATATGGATTCAATACAAAGGCCACATAGAATATTCCCCTGGCTGCCATCTTGGTTCTCCTCCTCATGGTCACATTAATTGGCTCAATAAGTTCACAGGTCATCATCATCATCAGTGGTTTACTGAGTAGGTAAATGTTGTCTCATAGATCTCATCATTGTCACACTGATTTTTCCAATGTAAGGATTCCTTTACATTGGTGGTCAGTGGAGAAGGGACCCCTTACTTTAGGGGTTGGTGGAAAAAGGGAACCCTTACATGGGTGGTCAGTGGAGAAGGCCCTCTTACATTGATGATCAGCGAAGAAGGGCCCACCTTACATTAGTGGCCATTGGGGAAGGTCCACCTTTCATTGATGATCAAGACCTACCTGAGAAATGAGGGGAGATGCACCACGGGTGCCACACTATTGTCTTTACCAAATGAGGTTGGAGCTAGATCTAGCAGGCAGCATTCCAGTGTCATTTGATTGGTCTCGTCATTATCAAAGTGATTGTTCCAATGCAACGATTCCCTTTTACATTGGTGGTCAGTGGAGAAGGGTCCCCTTACTTTGGGGGTCAATGGAAAAAAGCCCCCCCCCCCTACATGGGTGGTCAGTGAAGGTCCCCCTTACATTGCAACAATGCACCACTGGTGCCACAAAGGTCCCCCTTACATTGATGATCAGTGAAGAAGGCCCACCTTACATTAGAGGCCATTGGGGAAGGTCCCCCCTTCATTGATAGCCAGGACCTACCTGAGAAATGAGGGGATGCACCACTGGTGCCACACTGTTGTCTTTACCAAATCAGGTTGGCGCTGGATCTAGGCAGACAGCATTGGGAAGGAGATCAATCCTCTATAATCTGTTATGCCGAGGTGGACCTGGAACCAGGTGGACTACACACAGCACTCCTGTCCTTGGTATAAAACTGGTGGTTCTCCCATCAATTTAAGGTTGAAGGTTTATTTTAAATATCCTATCCACTGCAGGTAGCTGCGTGCAGATTTGGCCTAGCAAGCATTAGTCACTGGTAATGATAATGGGTTGGTCTCTTTATATCCAGAGAACCAGTTCATAGAAAGATGCAATGGATCCAAGAGGGACTTCTAGTTCCTTGTTCTTAGGGTTAGGGTTATTATTAATAAAATTATGTCTGTTATAGCTTTGGAAATTGGATTATCGGAGTTCTGACAAAATCCCCACATGTTCATTAGTATAATGTATCTTTTGTGAGATTTATTCATAATCGGACCTTTTTTTGTTTTATCTATAAAGAGGAAGGGTTTGAAGTGAACCTGTTTCCACACCTCAAAACTTTCCATCACTGCTGTGCTGAGGATATAAATCAATTATGTTCTTTTTAAATATAAATTCTCTTTTTGTATTTCAATTTCCAATAAATTTTTTCTCTTCTTCTTTTTTTTTTTTTTTACTTATCACAAATTTATGAATTTTAAACCACAATCAAATTATTTTTATGGAATGTCTCCATTGTCTGAGTTTTCGCTAAATAAGTGAAACAAACCTAAACAACGAACCAAGAAGCAACAGCCAACACTGAAAAACAAGGGTGAGTTGCAGTTTTTATCTCCACAAGGCCTGATGTCATTTGTTGTCCATGGAATGCAGAGACAGGGAGTGATGTCCCATATAAAGTTCCGGGTGAGAGGTGAGTCGGGAGGAAGTAGAGAGGAGACATTGCTGGAACTGGCAGAAGAGGAGGTAATAAGATCTTATTTTCTATTTACACCCAGTAATCCCCCCCGTCATGTTCCGTCCTCTTCCTCCATAGTCACTGTGATGTCTTTTATCTCCAGCAGATGATGATACATATCAAATATGGAGGATTATACTGTAATATAGAACCATTTATCTAACTGTCTATCCAGAGCCTCTGGTTTATAGACCAGATACATACTAAATATAGAACCATTTATCCAACTGTCCATCCAGAGTCTCTGGTTTATAGACCGGATACATCCTAAATATAGAACCATTTATCCATCTGTCCATCCAGAGCCTCTGGTTTATAGACCAAATACATCCTAAATATAGAACCATTTATCCAACTGTCCATCCAGAGCCTCTGGTTTATAGACCGGATACATCCTAAATATAGAACCATTTATCCAACTGTCCATCCAGAGCCTCTGGTTTATAGACCAGATACATCCTAAATATAGAACCATTTATCCAACTGTCCATCCAGAGCCTCTGGTTTATAGACTGGATACATCCTAAATATAGAGCCATTTATCCAACTGTCCATCCAGAGCCTCTGGTTTATAGACCAGATACATACTAAATATAGAACCATTTATCCAACTGTCCATCCAGAGCCTCTGGTTTATAGACTGGATACATCCTAAATATAGAGCCATTTATCCAACTGTCCAGCCAGAGCCTCTGGTTTATAGACCAGATACATCCTAAATATAGAACCATTTATCCAACTGTCTATCCAGAGCCTCTGGTTTATAGACTGGATACATCCCAAATATAGAGCCATTTATCCAACTGTCCATCCAGAGCCTCTGGTTTATAGGCCAGATACATCCTAAATATAGAACCATTTATCCAACTGTCCATCCAGAGCCTCTGGTTTATAGACCAGATACATCCTAAATATAGAACCATTTATCCAACTGTCCATCCAGAGCCTCTGGTTTATAGACCGGATACTTCCTAAATATAGAACCATTTATCCAACTGTCCATCCAGAGCCTCTGGTTTATAGACCGGATACATCCTAAATATAGAACCATTTATCCAACTGCTATCTGGTGTTTCTGGTGTACTTTCAGTGAGATTCACAAGATCTATTATATAGTATAAGAAGCAGTCTGAGGTGCCAGGACTATGGAAGAACATTGTGCAGACATTATTCATACCAGTACAGTCCAGATCATTTTCAAGTCATTATTCACCAACAGAGAGGAGCTTCCTGTATAGATCACATGCCCATTGCATCAAGGATGGACAACGATAACGCTCGAATCACTGAAAGGATATTGGACCTCACCCTGGAGATCTTCTACCTGCTGACCGGAGAGGTGAGGAGGATTCTGGGAGGTCACATGACATCACTCTTATCTCTATTAATAAAACAAAGACCTGACCGGAGAGGTGAGGAGGATTCTGGGAGGTCACATGACATCACTCTTATCTCTATTAATAATACCCAGACCAGACCGGAGAGGTGAGGGGGACTCTGGGAGGTCACATGACATCACTCTTATCTCTATTAAAAAAACACAGACCTGACCGGAGGGGTGAGGAGGATTCTGGGAAGTCTGTTGTTATAATTGTTACTTTCTCATACAGGATTTTAAAGTTATGAAGAAACTATCGGGTGAGACAATAATACCCAGCAATTTTCTTCATGGAGCATCACTCAAATCATTGCCTTCACCTCACTGTCTGACAACAGGGTTAATCGGTGCCAAGAAGATTCTAGAAGTCATCAACAAGATAACTGAGCTGCTGACAGGAGAGGTGAGCGGTGCCGGGAATTCTGGGACATTATCCAGTAACAGACAAGGGATGTGTCTGGATGGTGACTGTATCATTGTGTGTGTCAGGTTCCTATAAGGTGTCAGGATGTCACTGTCTATTTCTCCATGGAGGAGTGGGAGTATTTAGAAGGACACAAGGATCTCTACAAGGACGTCATGATGGACAATCAGCCGCCCCTCACATCACCGGGTAAGAGGAGACTTTATTGTAAAGGAGAGAGCAGTACGGAGGGTCCACCTAGATCCCCCATCATCTGATAAACACATAGAAACAATGTATTCAGTCAGTGTGTGTGTTTCCTACAGATGGATCCAGTAATGGGAACCCACCAGAGAGATGTCCCCGTCCTCTGTATTCCCGGGATTCTACACAGGAAGGTCACACCATCCCTCACCATCATCAGGTAGATTACCAATGACTGGCAGTTATGATTTGTACTCAAGCTATTTTATTACAATTATCGTTGAATTCTATATTCAGGGTGAAAACTTTGGGGATTATAACGTTGTTAAAGAGGAGTTTAAAAAAGAGGAACATCAATACAGTTTGATGAAAGAGTTTTCAGAAGAACACAAGGAACTTAACAAGGAGCCAATAGTTAATAAAAACCCACCAGAGAGATGTCCCCGTTCTCTGTATTCCTGGGATTTCACACAGGAATGTCACATTATCCCTCACCATCATCAGGTACGTAGGGCTAATGGTAAACAACACAAAAATTATAAGCTGTGAGATGATATAATCTGTAACCACTTTTGTTACTTTTTACAAATGTATTCTGTCATCTTTGGGGTTTAGGGCGAAGAACTCAAGTACATCAAAGTTGAGGTTAAAGAGGAAGAAGAAGAGAGGTTGGTGAGTGGAGATCAGCAGTCTATGGAGGAGGCAGAGATGGTTGCGGAAAGTAAACAGGAGAAATCTTCTAAACATATGGACACAAGTAAGTTGAAAGAGTTCACTATTTTTTCCTCTTATTACTCAATGTATGTGCTGTCCGTGTTCAGGATAAAAAAAAAACTTGAAATGCTTCAGTAAGGAATAGATTAAGACTTCTAAACTCCTTACAGTAAGAACATCATCTATGTACCACCTACCCCACTACCCAATGCACTCAAAAAATGAGGTGGAGGAATTGTACGCTAATTGTACTGATAATTGTTAAAAGACTGGACCCCTCCGCAGCTTCTGACCACCACCTGTTTTTACTCTCCTATACTATGTACCTGTACCATGTCCGCAGTCTCTGACACTTCCTGTACCATGTCCACAGCCTCTGACATCTCCTGTACCATTTCCACAGCCTCTGACACCTCCTCCTGTACCATGTCCACAGCCTCTGACATCTCCTGTACCATGTCCACAGCCTCTGACATCTCCTCCTGTACCATGTCCGCAGCCTCTAACATCTCCTCCTGTACCATGTCCGCAGCCTCTGACATATCCTCCTGTACTATGTCCACATCCTCTGACATCCCCTCCTTTACCATGTCCACAGCCTCTGACATCTCATGTACCATGTCCACAGCCTCTGACATCTCCTGTGCAATGTCCACAGCCTCTGACATCTCCTGTGCAATGTCCACAGCCTCTGACATCTCCTGTACCATGTCCACAGCCTCTGACATCTCCTATACTATGTCCACACAGCCTATGACCAGCTTCTGTTCCATGTCCACACAGCCTCTGACATCTCCTGTACCATGTCCACAGCCTCTGACATCTCCTGTGCAATGTCCACAGCCTCTGACATCTCCTGTACCATGTCCAAAGCCTCTGACATCTCCTGTACCATGTCCACAGCCTCTGACATCTCCTGTACCATTTCCACAGCCTCTGACACCTCCTCCTGTACCATGTCTACAGCCCCTGACATCTCCTGTACCATGTCCACAGCCTCTGACATCTCCTGTACCATATCCACAGCCTCTGACATCTCCTCCTGTACCATGTCCACAGCCTCTGACATCTCCTCCTGTACCATATCCACAGCCTCTGACATCTCCTCCTGTACCATGTCCACAGCCTCTGACATCTCCTCCTGTACCATGTCCGCAGCCTCTGACATCTCCTGTACCATGTCCACAGCCTCTGACACCTCCTCCTGTACCATGTCCACAGCCCCTGACATCTCCTGTACCATGTCCACAGCCTCTGACATATCCTCCTGTACCATATCCACAGCCTCTGACATCTCCTGTACCATATCCACAGCCTCTGACATCTCCTGTACCATATCCACAGCCTCTGACATCTCCTTTACCATGTCCACAGCCTCTGACATCTCCTCTTGTACCATGTCCGCAGCCTCTGACATATCCTCCTGTACCATGTCCGCAGCCTCTGACATCTCATGTACCATGTCCACAGCCTCTGACATCTCCTCCTGTACCATGTCTGCACAGCCTCTGACATCTCCTGTACCATGTCCGCAGCCTCTGACATCTCCTTTACCATGTCCACAGCCTCTGACATCTCCTGTACCATGTCCACACAGCCTATGACCAGCTTCTGTTTCATGTCCACACAGCCTCTGACATCTCCTGTACCATGTCTGCACAGCCTATGACCACCTCCTGTACCATGTTTCCCACTGTAGTTTTTTATTTTGAAAAATCTTTTTTATTGAGTTTTCAGTTTTTGTCCACTGTAGTTTGGTTGGGTTGTAACCTTTTATCTAGCTTATAGTCCTATATTTCTGTAGTAATTGTAACCACTTCTTTGTCGGGGCTATGAGTATATACGAATCCTGAATGTAAAAATGTGAAGAATACGTTTAAAAAAATATATATATTTTTTCCAACAGGTAGGCACTATATCTGGAATATCTCTGAGGAACATCTTCTATTATCTCCCGATTCTAAGGCAGAAGATAAAGGCATTGCACAACGTTCTCCAGGAGTAAATTGCATAGCTGTAAATAGACATGAGGGACCTTATGATTTGGAGAGGTCCATGGACCCCTCTAATCCTGAGGAACCTTCTGATACATCACATACTAACACTCCAGATTTACATAGAAGAGACGATAGAGCAACAGGTCCATCTAATGCCAAGGAATGTTTACGGAACGGAGGAGATCCCACGGAAGAGCCTTCATGGTCATGTTCAGTTTGCCTGAAATCTTTCACCGGGAACCGAAAACTTCTTAGACACCAAAAAATTCACACGGGCGAGCGTCCTTTCTCATGTTCAGAGTGCGGGAAATGTTTCATTCAGAAAGGAGTCCTTATTAAGCACCAGAGAATTCACACGGGCGAGCGTCCCCATTCGTGCTCAGAGTGCGGGAAAAGCTTCATTCATAAAGGGGACCTTCAAAAACATCAGAAAATTCACACGGGTGAGCTTCCTTATTCGTGTTCAGAGTGTGGGAAAGGTTTTATTAAGAACGGAGACCTTCTTAAACATCAGAGGACGCACACGGGGGAGCGTCCCTTTTCATGTTTAGAGTGCGGGAAATCTTTCATCCTGAAAAATATACTTGTGAGACACTTGAAAACCCACACGGGCGAGCGGCCTTATTCATGTTCCGAGTGCGGGAAATCTTTCAGTGAGAAGAAAACACTTCTTAGACACCAGAGAAGTCACACGGGCGAGCGTCCTTATGCTTGTCTGGAGTGCGGGAAATGTTTTATTCAGGCATCAGACCTCCGTATACACCAGAGAAGTCACACAGGCGAGCGTCCTTATTCATGTACAGATTGTGGGAAAAGTTTCATTCTCAAAGGAGACCTTCGTAAGCACAAAAGAATTCACACGGGCGAGCGGCCTTATTCGTGTTCCGTGTGCGGGAAAAGTTTCATTCTGAGAAATGCTCTTGTTAGACACGAGAGAATTCACAAGGGTGAGCGTCCTTTCTCGTGTTCGGTTTGCGCAAAATCTTTTATTGAGAAGGGAGACCTCGTTAAACATGAGAGAATTCACAACGGGCAGCAGCCTTTCCCATGTACAGAGTGCGGGAAAGGTTTCGCTGCGAAAGGAAAACTTCTTCATCACTTTAAAATTCATACAAGCTAGCGTCCTTTTTCATAGAGTGCGGGAAATGTTTTACAGAAAAGAAAAAAGTTCTTAAACACCAGGAAAGTCACACGGGTAACTGCAGATCCTCTTTCTCAAGGTGACAGATAAAACACCAAGGTTTCAAGTGTTTGCACATCCTCTTTCTCAAGGTGACAGATAAAACACCAAGGTTTCGAGCGTATGTCATTCCTCTTTCTCAAGGAGACAGTTAAAGCACCAAGGTTTCGAGCATATGCACTTCCTCTTAAGGTGACAGATAAAACACCAAGGTTTTGAGCGTATGCACTTCCTCTTTCTCAAGGCGACAGATAAAACACCAAGTTTTCGAGCGTATCCACTTCCTCTTTCTTAAGGAGACAGATAAAACACCAAGGTTTCGAGCATATGCACTTCCTCTTAAGGCGACAGATAAAACACCAAGGTTTCGAGCGTATGTAATTCCTCTTTCTCAAGGAGACAGTTAAAACACCAAGGTTTCAAGTGTTTGCACATCCCCTTTCTCAAGGCGACAGATAAAACACCAAGGTTTCGAGCGTATGCACACCCTCTTTCTCAAGGCGACAGATAAAACACCAAGGTTTCGAGCGTATGTCATTCCTCTTTCTCAAGGAGACAGTTAAAGCACCAAGGTTTCGAGTGTTTGCAATTCCTCTTTCTCAAGGCGACAGATAAAACACCAAGGTTTTGAGCATATGCACATCCTCTTTCTCAAGGCGACAGTTAAAACGCCAAGGTTTCGAGCGTATGCACTTCCTCTTTCTCAAGGAGACAGTTAAAACACCAAGGTTTTCGAGCATATGCACTTCCTCTTAAGGTGACAGATAAAACACCAAGGTTTCAAGCGTATGCACATCCTCTTTCCCAAGGTTTCAGAGTGTGTGAAATGTTTCAATGGGACAGGGAAACTTCTTACACACCGGATAACACACTCTAGGAAGAGCCGTTTTTCATTCTCAAAGTGTGGTAAAAAATGTAAACGTATTGGAAATCGAATTAGACACTGAGGCTACGCATACCTGCTGAAGCTGTTGTCAAATGTATGGTGGGATTGAGCAAGTGGGATAGTTTAGTTCATGTATGTTAAAAAATAAAAACATTTTTAAAGGGGTGCATCCTGATAGAAGTGGTAGTGAGATCAGCCTTCTACAGTTCCTGGCTCTCTTCCATAATATCAATATCCATTAGGAAGAGTGGGAGCCATTCATGATGGGCGGGGAGGGTATACAGACCTAAACACTGAGAAAAACCAGCACTCCAACAACGTTCTAGAACCCTGGTGCCCAACCCGTGGCCCTTTGGTATATGACGTGTGGCCCTTTGACCATAGTGATTTGTAGTAGGAACATTGATTAGAGTAATAGCATTGATATCTCTACTAGCCTCATGTAACATGTTCCCAGTTTTGTATTGTCTTCTGCAGCATATCACTGGCCAAAAATGTATCCTGTCCTCACTCTCTGACCCTCATTTTCTCTATTAGGCCTGCAGTTTCTGACAGTCCTTTCAATCATTACATGTATTAAACATATGTGGCCCTCTGGTGATGTCAGGGGTCGCATTTGAGGTCCCCTTTAGCTCATAAGTTGACAACCACGGTTATAGACTGACCAAGTTTTCAAGAATATGCAGATCCTCATTCTCAAGGTGACAGATAAAACACCAAGGTTTTGAGAATATGCATGTTCTTTTTCTCAAGGTGACAGATAAAACACCAGGGTTTCGAGCATATGTAGATCCTCTTTTTTAAGGTGATAAATAGTACACCAAGGTTTCGAGCACATGCAGGTCCTCGTTCCCAAGGTGACAAATAAGACATCAAGGTTTCGAGAATATGCAGATCCTCTTTCTCAAGGTGATAAATAAGACACCAATGTTTGGAGAATATGCAGATCCTCTTTCTCAAGGTAACATGTAAAACAGCATGGTTTCGAGCACATGCAGGTCCTCTTTCTCAAGGTGACAGATAAAACATCAAGGTTTCGAGAATATGCAGATCCTCTTTCTCAAGGTGACAAATAAGACACCAAGGTTTTGAGAATATGCAGATCCTCTTTCTTAAGGTGACAGATAAGACACCAATGTTTGGAGAATATGCAGATCCTCTTTCTCAAGGTAACATGTAAAACAGCATGGTTTCGAGCACATGCAGGTCCTCTTTCTCAAGGTGACAGATAAAACACCAAGGTTTCGAGAATATGCAGATCCTCTTTCTTAAGGTGACAGATAAGACACCAATGTTTCCAGAATATGCAGATCCTCTTTCTCAAGGTAACAAGTAAAACAGCATGGTTTCGAGCACATGCAGGTCCTCTTTCTCAAGGTGACAAATAAGACACCAAGGTTTTGAGAATATGCAGATCCTCTTTCTTAAGGTGACAGATAAGACACCAATGTTTCCAGAATATGCAGATCCTCTTTCTCAAGGTGACAAATAAGACACCAATGTTTTGAGAATATGCAGATCCTCTTTCTCAAGGTAACATGTAAAACAGCATGGTTTCGAGCACATGCAGGTCCTCTTTCTCAAGGTGACAGATAAAACATCAAGGTTTCGAGAATATGCAGATTCTCTTTCTCAAGGTGATAAATAAGACACCAAGGTTTTGAGAATATGCAGATCCTCTTTCTTAAGGTGACAGATAAGACACCAATGTTTCGAGAATATGCAGATCCTCTTTCTCAAGGTGATAAATAAGACACCAAGGTTTTGAGAATATGCAGATCCTCTTTCTTAAGGTGACAGATAAGACACCAATGTTTCGAGAATATGCAGATCCTCTTTCTCAATGTAACATGTAAAACAGCATGGTTTCGAGCACATGCGGGTCCTCTTTCTCAAGGTGACAGATAAAACAGCAAGGTTTCGAGAATATGCAGATCCTCTTTCTCAAGGTGACAGATAAAAGACCTAGGTTTTGAAAATATGCAGATCGTCTTTTTTAAGGTGACAGATAAAAGAGCAAAGTCTCGAGCGTGTGCAGATCCTCTTTCTCAAGGTGACAGACAAGACACCCATGTTTCGAGAACATGCAGATCCTCTTTCTCAAGGTTTAAGAGTGTGGGAAACGTTGCAATGGGAAAGGGAAACTTCTTACACACCAGATAAAACAATCTAGGAAGAAATATTTTTAATTCTGAAAGTCTGGTAAAAAAACATGTTGGAAATCTAATTGTGCACTGGACTACTCATACCTGCTGAAGCTGTTGACAAATGTATGGTGGGACTGAACAAGTGGGATAGGTTAGTCCATGAATGCTAAACAATAAATTAATTTTTAAAGGTGTGTATCCTAGTAGAGGTGATCTGTGTGGTAGTGAGATCGGCCTGCTACAGTTCTTGGCTCTCTTCCATAATACTAATATCTATTAGGAAGAGGGATCAGCTCATGATGGGTAGGGCAGGTATACGGCCAAAGGGCTACATGAGGCCCTTTGGTATATGATGTATGGCCCTTGGACCCCAGCAGTCTGTAGTGGGAATGTTGATTAGCATAATCGCATTGATCTCTACTAGTCTCATGTAACATGTTCCCAGTTTCATATTGTCTTCTACAGCATATCCCCAGCAAACAAAGTATCATGTCCTCACTCTTTGACCCTCATTTTCTCTATTAGGTCTGCAGTTTCTGACAGTCCTCTCAACCATTATATATACTGAACATTATGTGCGGCCCTTTGGTCAATGTCAGGGGCCGCATTTGAGACCCCCTTGACAACCACTGTTCTAGAATGACCATTTAGTGAAGTCCCTAAAAACACCAAGGTTTCGAGAATAAGCAGATCTTCTATCTCAAGGTGACAGATAAAAGACCAAGGTTTTGAGAAAATGCAGATCCTCTTTTTTAAGGTGACAGATAAAAGATCAAGGTCTCGAGCATATGCAGATCCTCTTTCTCAAGGTGATGGATAGTTCACCAAAGTTTCGAGAATATGCAGATCCTATTTCTCAAGGTGACAGGTAAAAGACAGAGAATATGCAGATGACAGATAGAGATGTATAAAGACCTGCAAACTTAAGATGTAGAAGCATGGGCGTAGCATAAGGGGTTGCAGGGGTCACAATCGCAACCCCACCCCCTCCCTGTCATATTATCATATCCGCCACAAAATCCAGCTCCGATCTGCCCTAGGGACCCACAGCCACGCTCCAGTACTGGGCTGCTACTTTGCCTTCTACAGTCCACACCCCTCTGTTCCTATTGGCTGGGGAGAAGCTGTGAGACATTTCCTGAATGGAGAGGAGCACCAAGTGAGAACAGCCCAGGATGGGGAAGTGTCTGTGCTGTGTGCTGGCAACATGGAATGGTAACCGAGCTCAGTGAGGCAAGAGGAGGAGAGTGCCGTCCTGTAGCCTGATGGCACCGATGTCACTGGTGAGGTATGACACTGCTCCGTGTCTCCTAGTCACCAGCTGGGATTCTCTGTACCCCACCCCCCGGGGATGTCTACTTACCCCACTTCCCTGACAACTGGGGAAAAGACAAACACCTCTGGGAGGTGACCCTCCCCCAACACCTGCCAACACTGACAGAGAAACCTTCAGAAATTGCTAAAATCCCTTAACACCTCCTCGGGGAGGGTCCCTGAACGGCTGCAGGCTCCAGATTTTGTGTCACATGGCTTTGCCCTCCCAGATCTAAGTTGTCCCCTGAGCACCCCCTCCACCCTGCATGCTATGCCTGGCTGCTGAGCTCCTTTCCCATTACAGGACTCTATACATCTCCTCCTACACTACACAGGGCTGAAATCACATTCCTTTACAGCACAGCCAGTCAGCCATGATCTGCACAGGGTGTATCTGCCTACTGCAACTACACTGCCGTTCCGACCAGAGAATTTCACAGGTCAGAAGGGCAACATAAAAGCCAGATACACCCTGTGAAGACTGACAGACTGTGTGTAAAGGAATGTGATTTCAGCCCTGTGTAGTGTGTGTGTGTGTGGGGGGGGGGGGGGGGGGGGAGAGCTGTATACAATGCTGGGATGGGAAAGGAGCTCTGCCAAGTGACCTGCCAGGGATCCCTGCCTCTGATTCTCCAGTGGTTATCCCTGTCCTCTCATGTAAAGAGGAACTCTGGGAACTCAAAACTCTTAAGCCACTTTGAGTATCTTGGCGTGCGGTGGATGTATCTGCACGCACGTTGGAAGTAGTGGGGGGGGGCCCAGGTCAACTTTTGCATCGGGGGCCCACAAGCTTCAAGCTACGCCTCTGTGTAGAAGGATACCAGGAGATGTCTGTAACCCTATGAGCCTCAGATATTCCAGGTAGAGAAGAGGATAGGTCAGTATGGTGCAGTGAGGACATAATGTATTTTCAGTGGCATGGTGAAATTTATTGAGGTTTTTCATGGAGTGGTATGATAGTTATAGAACCGCAGAGATTAAATTATAGTAATATGATCCTCTATAGAAACAATGCTGGCTTCCACATTCACACAAACAGCCCCAGAGTGCCATACTGTAGTAACATATGGAACACAATGAAAATCATTGGGTTTTTTGTTCCTTACTTTATTGGTCCAGCCAATGAGCAATTGTTAATAAATCTGAGATCTATTATTCAGTTTTTCTTACTTTCTAAAATAAGCAATAAATCTTTACACATTACAATATTCTGTTCTGAGTGGCTTTTTTTTGTTGTTGTACAAATGGCCATATATGATCAGTAATTTGAATGTCATCAGTTCATAGAAATTCATCCTTTAGTGTTGTATTAGTGAGATGGAGAGTCTAGAAGGTCCAGTTCCACACGTGTGTCAGCTGATAGTCTAAGCATACATGGAGCCGCTACAGATACCACATAGAGTATTCCCATCACCGCCATCTTGGTTCTCCTGCTCATGGTCGCAGTAATTGGCTCAATAATTTTGCAGTCATTATTTTTATCAGTGAGGTCACCATCATCCATGGCTTACAGGGTTAAGCTAGCCAAAAGTGGATCAAAATTCGACCAGTTCAGCAAGGACTTGGATGAATTCGGATCCATGTATGGTCACTCTGGTTGTACAGAAGCTGATCTACCGATCAACCAGCCTGTTGGATAAATGCCACTCGATCAGCGCTGCCGGCTATAGCTAGCTATAGCCGGCAGAGCCGATCAGTGTATCCTGGTGGCGGGGAAGTCTCCCTGATGTCAGGATACAATAGCTCGGCAGGAGTGATTCACCCATCCACCTCAAGTGTGTTGATGGGGGAATCAGGTCAATTTTTCAATTACTGAATAATCTAAGGGCTGCTCTACTCAGTGCCAGTTGATTGGCCCCATCATTGTCACAATGTAAGGGTTCCCATACATTGGTGGTCAGTGGAGACAGGCCCTCTCACTTTTGGGGGTCCTTGGAAAAGGGCCCACTTTCGTGGGTGGTCAGTGGAGAAGGACTTCCTTACTTTGATGGTCAGTAAAGAAAGGCTCGCCTTACATTAGTGGTCAGGACCTATCACACTTGAGGTGAATGGGAGAAGCGAGTAGGTTTTCTTTTTCGCTCAACCCACTGGTTGAACGAAAATAACGGAATAATTGAGGGGCTGCCTTAGTCAGTGTCAGTTGGGGAAGTCTCCCTGATGTCAGAATACAATAGCTCGGCAGGAGTGATTCACCCCTCCACCTCAAGTGTGTGGATGGGGGAATTAGGTCAATTTTTCAATTACTGAATAATCTAAGGGTTGCGCTACTCAGTGTCAGTATGATTGGTCCCATACTTGTCACAATGTAAGGTGTTCCCATACATTGGTAGTCAGTAGAGATGGGTCCCCTCACTTTTGGGGGTCTTTGGAAAAAAGCCCCCTTTCATTGGTGGTCAGTGAAGGACCTCCTTACGTTGATGGTTAGTGAAGAAAGGCTCGCCTTATGTTGATGGTCAGGATCTACCACACTTGAGGTGGATGGGGGATTCGAGTACCTTTTCTTAGCTCAACCCACTGGTTGAACGGGAAAAACTGAAGAATCTAAAGGTTGCCTTAGTCAGTGTCAGTTGATTTGTCCTATCATTGTCACAATGTAAGGGTTCCCATACGTTGGTCAGTGGAGACAGACCCCCTCACTTTTGGGGGTTCTTGAAAAATGGTCCCCTTTTCATTGGTGGTCAGTGGAGAAGGACTTCCTTACATTGATGGTCAGTGAAGGAAGGCTTGCCTTATATTGGTGGTCAGGAACTACCACATTTGAGGTGGATGGGGGAAATCGAGTATGTTTTCTTTTGCTCAACCCACTACTGGTTGAATGAAAAAAACAGAATAATCTAACGGCTGCCTTTTGATTGGTCCCATCCAACCTGGTCATTCTCTTTACATCTAGGGAACCAGTTTATAGAAATATAGAATGGTTTTTGGAGGGACTTCTAGGTCCTGGTTAATACAACGTAATAGTTATTAAATTATGTCCGTTTTAGCTTTGGGAATCAGATTATGGGAGTCTGACAAAATCCCACACATTCATTGGTATAATATAGATCAGAATTTCTCAACCTTTTCAGCACAGAGGAACCCTTGAAATAACTTTCTGGTCTCAGGGAACCCCTGCTAAGATTCCTATATCTACATCTCATGATACATTAGTGTGATGATCAGTGGGAGGAATTCGTCTTACACTTGTGGTCACTGGGAAGAATTACCCCTTTCTGGATAGCTAAAAAGATCAACAGTGTCAGTAGGAACTTATTTGGGAGTCAGAACTTGCTCATTGCTCAAGGAACCCCTAGCAACCTCTGGAGGAACCCTAGGGTACAATGGAACCCTGGTTGAGAAAGCCTTATTTTCACGGTCCTTTCAATTATCTTTAATGGACTGTATTTCTTTATGTAATATAAGAAGAAACCCCCCCACCAGGGGCGGACTGACCATTGAGCCACTCGGGCACTGCCCGAGGGCCCTGGGCCACTAGGGGGCCCCATCTGGGTTTCCAGCCTCAGTAAAACCAGGGATAGTATGTATAAATCTGTGTTTTTTTTTACATCTGTCTGTGTATACTGTGTGTACATGTATGTGTATACTGTGTGATTGTATACTGTGTGTGTGTATACTGTGTGGCCCCATAATCTCTGATTGCCTGGGGGCCCCATAATCTCCTATTGCCCGGGGGCCCCATGAGTTATCAGCCCGCCCCTGCCCCCCACCCCCCCCCCACCCCCCAAAAAAACAATGCATAACTATTAGATTGTAAGCTCTTCTGAGCAGGGCCCTCTTAATCCTATTGTATTGTATTGTATTATAACTGTATTGTCTCCCTTTTATATTGTAAAGCGCTGCGTAAACTGTTGGCGCTATATAAATCCTGAATAATAATAATAATAATAATAAAGGAGCATCTGACAAAGTATTAAAATTGTGTGCTGTAGTTATTATGTTCCCCACAAGATGGCGATTTGACTTATCGCCAGTGGAACGCAAACACAGGAAGTGATACCCAACACAGACAGGAAGTGATGTCAGCTGAAGACAGGAAGTTCTGGGCGAGAGATTAGGAGAGGGTAGAGATCAGACATTGCTGGAGCTGGCAGCAGAGGTAAGAAGATCTTATTTTATATTTACACCCAGTAACCCCCCCGTCATGTCCGTCCTCTTCCTCCATAGTCACTGTGATGTCCTTCAAGCCCTGTTCACACTTGCGAAATTTCAGATGTGATTTGAGTGGCTTAACAAAGGAAATCACATTGTTTTCAATGGGGGCCGTTCACATCAATGCGATTTTGTAAAAGGTTGCTGTGCTACTTTGCTGCAATTTCAGCTCGATTTTACCTCCATAAAATATACAAACCATATCCAAGTTTCACTAAATAATCGCACTGAAAGTTTTTGTTTTTTTAATCATATAATTCTGGTTAAAGTGTAAACATATTGGAAATCTGATTGTACACTGGGCTACGAGCCTTATTTCTAGCAGATGATGACACATGTATATTCATATATTTATACTTTAATAAATCAGATACATCCTAAATATAGAACCATTTATCCAACTGTCCATCCAGAGCCTCTGGTTTATAGACCAGATACATCCTAAATATAGAGCCATTTATCCAACTGTCCACCCAGAGCCTCTGGTTTATAGACCAGATACATCCTAAATATAGAGCCATTTATCCAACTGTCCATCTAGAGCCTCTGGTTTATAGACTGGATACATCCTAAATATAGAGCCATTTATCCAACTGTCCATCCAGAGCCTCTGGTTTATAGACCGGATACATCCTAAATATAGAACCATTTATCCAACTGTCCATCCAGAGCCTCTGGTTTATAGATCAGATACATCCTAAATATAGAACCATTTATCCAACTGTCCACCCAGAGCCTCTGGTTTATAGACCGGATACATCCTAAATATAGAACCATTTATCCAACTGTCCATCCAGAGCCTCTGGTTTATAGATCAGATACATCCTAAATATAGAACCATTTATCCAACTGTCCATCCAGAGCCTCTGGTTTATAGACTGGATACATCCTAAATATAGAGCCATTTATCCAACTGTCCATCTAGAGCCTCTGGTTTATAGACTGGATACATCCTAAATATAGAGCCATTTATCCAACTGTCCATCCAGAGCCTCTGGTTTATACGCCAGATACATCCTAAATATAGAACCATTTATCCAACTGTCCATCCAGAGCCTCTGGTTTATACGCCAGATACATCCTAAATATAGAGCCATTTATCCAACTGTCAATCCAGAGCCTCTGGTTTATAGACCGGATACATCTTAAATATAGAACCATTTATCCAACTGTCCATCCAGAGCCTCTGGTTTATAGACTGGATACATCCTAAATATAGAACCATTTATCCAACTGTCCATCCAGAGCCTCTGGTTTATAGACCGGATACATCTTAAATATAGAACCATTTATCCAACTGTCCATCCAGAGCCTCTGGTTTATAGACCGGATACATCCTAAATATAGAGCCATTTATCCAACTGTCCATCCAGAGCCTCTGGTTTATAGACCGGATACATCCTAAATATAGAACCATTTATCCATCCTCCATAAAGATGTCTCGAGGTTGTTGGCTCTCATAACTGTGAGATAATGGACACCATGTCTTCCCTGAATCAGGGTATGGGGAGGAAAAAGACTGAACTACGGTACAAGTTCTAATCAAGACAACATAGGGAGTAAATGTTCTTATAGTAAACAGAATAAGGAATAAAAGAGGATTCTGGTAGGGTCATGTGACATCACTCTTATTTCTATTAAAAAAGAGACCTGACTGAAGAGGTGACATAAAGATCTCTACAAGGACATCATGATGAAGAAACGACCGCCCCTCACATCACCGGGTAAGAGGAGACTTTATTGTAAAGGAGAGAGCAGTACGGAGGGTCCACCTAGATCCCCCATCATCTGATAAACACATAGAAACAATGTATTCAGTCAGTGTGTGTGTTTCCTACAGATGGAAGTAATGGGAACCCACCAAAGAGATGTCCCCGTCCTCTGTATTCCCAGGATTCCACACAGGAAGAGCACACCAGCTCTGACCTTGATCAGGTAGATGATTAACCATCACTGGAAGTTATGATTTATACAGATACATGTTTGTTACAATGAAAGTTTTATCATCCATCCAGAGTGGAGATCTTGAAGATTTTAATATTATTGTTAAAGAAGAGTATAAAGATGAAGATGAGGAATATGGTGTGATGGAGGAGTCTTCTGAAGGACACAAGGACCTCTCTAAGGATGTCATGAAGGAGCCACCCAGTAATGAACACTCACCAGAGAGAGCTTCCCGGGATTCCCTACAGGAAGATCTCATGATCCTTCACCATAATCAGGTAGATGGAATTCAGAGACTGGAACTACATATTTATTCTTTCAAAATGAGATCTATGTTATCTCCTTATACTAAAATCTCTTATCTATCTTTGGGGTTTAGGATAAAGAACTGAAGAGCATCAAGGTTAAAGAGGAAGAAGAAGAGACGTTGGTGAGTGGAGAGGTGGAGAGTGCTCCTCTGTGTTCTCAGGATTCCACACATGAAGATGACAGCTATACAGAGAATGATCAGGTAGATGGCACGGGGTAATAGAACTCAAGAATATGTAACCTCTCGTTCTTGGCAGTTTTTTTTCCTAGTGTTATATTTTGTCATCTTTGGGGTTTAGGAAGAAGACCTGAAAGACATTAAAATTGAGGTTAAAATAAAAGACGAAATGTTTGAGAGTGAAGATCAGCAGGAGGAAGAGGAGGGGACCACGAAAAGTAAACAGAAATCTGCTCTACACATCGACACAAGTAAGTAATAAACACTAAATTCAAAAACAGTCTACAATTTCATTATACTTCTCTAAAGGGAAGGGTATGTTTTTCATTGTTACGTGGATTGAAAAAAGACAAGTTAACCCAGGCGGAGGTGGAGATGCTGTACACCATATGAAAAGTCCATTTCCATTCCTCAATATAATGTCATGTTCCCAACAAATGAGGTGGAGATACTGTACACTATATGAAAGGTCCATCTCCATTCCTCAATATAACGTCATTTTCCTAACAAATGAGGAGGAGATACTGTACACCATATGAAAGGTCCATCTCCATTCCTCAATATAACGTCATGTTCCTAACAAATGAGGTGGAGATACTGTACACTATATGAAAGGTCCATCTCCATTCCTCAATATAACGTCATGTTCCCAACAAATGAGGAGGAGATACTGTACACTATATGAAAGGTCCATCTCCATTCCTCAATATAACATCATGTTCCCAACAAATGAGGAGGAGATACTGTACACCATATGAAAGGTCCATCTCCATTCCTCAATATAACTTCATGTTCCTAACAAATGAGGTGGAGATACTGTACACCATATGAAAGGTCCATCTCCATTCCTCAATATAACGTCATGTTCCTAACAAATGAGGTGGAGATACTGTACACTATATGAAAGGTCCATCTTCATTCTTCACTATAACGTTTTGTTCCCAACAAATGAGGAGGAGATACTGTACACCATATGAAAGATCCATCTCTATTCCTCAATATAATGTCATGTTCCCAACAAATGAGGAGAAAATACTGTACACCAGAGGAATAATCCATCTCCATTCCTCAATATAATGTCATGTTCTCAACAAATGAGGTGGAGATACTGTACACCATATGAAAGGTCCATCTCCATTCCTCAATATAACGTCATGTTCCCAACAAATGAGGTGGAGATAATGTACAGCATATAGAAAGTCCATCTTCATTCCTCAATATAATGTCATGTTCCCAACAAATGAGGAGGAGATACTGATATACTGTACACCAGTGGTTCTCAACCCTGCTCTCAACAGGCCATGTTTTGGGAATTTCTCTTAGATAAACTAGCTTTCCAAAATACCTAGCCATTGCCTCTGATTTTAAAGCACTCTTGCAAGATAAAGAAAAACCTGCAAACATGGCCTGTTGGGGGTACTTAAGGACATGGTTGAGAACCACTGCTGTACACCATATGAAAGGTCCATCTCTATTTCTCAAAATAATGTCATGTTCCCAACAAATGAGGTGGAGATACTGTACACCAGTGGTTCTCAACCCTTCCCTCAAGTACTCCCAACAGGCCATGTTTTGGGAATTTCTCTTAGATAAAATAGTTGTCCAAAATACCAAGCCATTGACTCAACAGGGTTGAGAACCACTGCTGTACACCATATGAAAGGTCCATCTCCGTTCCTCAATATAACGTCATGTTCCCAACAAATGAGGTGGAGATACTGTACACCATATGAAAGGTCAATCTCCGTTCCTCAATATAACGTCATGTTCCCAACAAATGAGGAGGAGATACTGTACACCATATGAAAGGTCCATCTCCATTCCTCAATATACCGCCATGTTCCCAACAAATGAGATGGAGATACTGTACACCATATGAAAGGTCCATCTCCATTCCTCAATATAACGTCATGTTCCCAACAAATGAGGAGGAGATACTGTACACCATATGAAAGGTCCATCTCCATTCCTCAATATAACGTCATGTTCCCAACAAATGAGGAGGAGATACTGTACACCATATGAAAGGTCCCAAGGTTTGGGAGTATTGGGTCACTGATCTATGTTGTATTCATATTGTTTGCTCTATTTTATGCCAACTTTTATTTGAAATTGTTGAGTGCTAGTCCAGCATATTTGGCTCCTTAACGTAAAGCATGAAAAATACTTTAAACATTTCCTTAAAAATGTTTTTTCCATAGATGGACACTATGTCCCAAAATGTTCACAGTGCGGAAAAAGCTTCGACAACAAAGGCGACCTTGTTAAACACCAGAAGACCCACAAGGATAAACGCCCTTATTCGTGTTCAGACTGCGGGAAACGTTTTGCTGAGAGAGGAAAACTTCTTAGACACCAAAAAATTCACATAGACGAAGGCCCCTATTCATGTTCTGAGTGTGAGAAAACTTTTACGCGTAAAGGAAATTTACTTAACCACCAGAATTTCCACACAGACAAGCAACGTTTCTCATGTTCAGAGTGCGGGAGATGTTTTACCGACAACGGAAAGCTTGTAGTGCACAAGAAAACTCACACGGGTGAGAGTTCTTTCACATGCCCAGAGTGTGGGAAAAGTTTTGCTGACAAAGCAAAGCTTCTTGCACACAAGAAGAGGCACTCGAGTGAGCGTCCTTTCTCATGCCCGGAGTGCGGGAAATGTTTTGCCGAGAAGGCAAAACTTCTCCTGCACCAGAAAAGACACACGGGGGAGTGTCCTTTTCCGTGTTCCGAGTGCGGGAAGAGTTTCGTCCAAAAGGGAGACCTCCTTAAGCATCAGAGAATTCACACAGGGGAGCGTCCTTTTTCCTGTTCAGAGTGCGGGAAATCTTTCACCGAGAAGGGAAGCCTTCATATACACCAAAAAAGTCACACAGGTGAACGCCCCCATACGTGTTCCGTGTGCGGTAGAGGTTTCATAATGAAAACTTCGCTTGTTATTCACCAGAGAATTCACACGGGCGAGCGCCCTTATTCGTGCTCAGTGTGCCATAAAACTTTCAGGGTGAAAAATTCCCTCGTTGTGCACCAGAGGATTCACACGGGCGAGCGCCCGTACTCGTGTTCAGAGTGCGGGAAAGGCTTCGTCCAGAAAGCCGACCTCATGACTCACCAGAGAATTCACACCGGCGAGCGCCCTTACGCGTGCACGGTGTGCGAGAAACGCTTTAACGAAAAGGGCACTCTTATTAAACACCAGAGGAGCCACACCGGTGAGCGTCCTTACCAGTGCTCCGATTGCGGGAAGTGTTTTATTAAGAAAGGAGACCTTGTCAACCACCAGAGAATTCACACGGGCGAGCGTCCCTTCTCGTGTACCGTGTGCAAGAAAAGTTTCTCTGAGAAAGGAAACCTTGTTAAACATCGGAGGCTTCATGATGATTAGTGTCCTTTTTTTTTTAATGTTCAGAGTGCGGGAAACCTTCAGAAAATAAAGAAAATCGAATTAGGTGCCAGAAGAAGTATTTAACATGTAGAATTGTTTAGTACATAGAAAAGCTGTATTATAAGAATACGATATGTAGGGATTCCTGCTAGGAAATGTGACCTCTTTAGGTACAGGTGGAGTCTATTGGGCTGAGTCTCTAACTCTTATTTACACTATATTACCAAAAGTATTAGGACGCCTGCCTTTACACGCACATAAACTTTAATGGCCTCCCAGTCTTAGTCTGTAGGGTTCGATATTGAGTTGGTCCACCCTTTGCAGCTATAACATCTTCAATTCTTCTGGGAAGGCCGTCCACAAGGTTTAGGAGTGTGTCTATGGGAAGGTTTGACCATTCTTCCAGAAGAGCATTTGTGAGGTCAGGCACTGAGAAGGCCTGGTTCTCAGTCTCCACTCTAATTCATCCCAAAGGTGTTCTATTGGGTTGAGGTCAGTGACATTTGTGAGGTCAGGCACTGATTTTGGATGAGAGGTCCTGACCTCAACCCGATAGAACGCCTTTGGGACGAATTAGAGCGGAGACTCTTCTGGGAAGGCTGTCGACAAGGTTTAGTGGTGTGTCTATGGGAATGTTTGAACATTCTTCCTTGTGAGGTCAGGCACTGATAGTTGGACAAGAAGTCCTGGCTCACAGTCTCCACTCTAATTCATCCCAAAGGTGTTCTATCGGGTTGAGGTCAGGACTTTGTGAAGGCCAGTCAAGTTCCTTCACCCCAAACTCGCTCATCCATGTCTTTATGGACCTTGCTTTGTGTACTGGTGCGCAGTCATGTTGAAACAGGAAGGGGCCACCCCCAAACTGTTCCCACAAAGTTGGGAGCATGAAATCATCTAAAATGTCTTGGTAAGCTGACGCCTTAACAGTTCCCTTCACTGGAACTAAGAGCCCAACCCCTGAAAAACAACCCCCACACCATAATCCCCCCTCCACCAAATGATTTGAACCAGTGGGCAAAGCAAGGTCCATAAAAACATGGATGAGCGAGTTTGGGGTGGAGGAACTTCACTGGCCTGCACAGAGTCCTGAGCTCAACCCAATAGAACACCTTTGGGATAAATTAGAGCCCAGCCTTCTTGTCCAACATCAGTACCTGACCTCACAAGGAAGAATGTTCAAACATCCCCATAGACACACTCCTAAAACTTGTGGACAGCCTTCCCAGAAGAGGTAAAGCTGTTCTAGCTGCAAAGGGTGGGCCAACTCATTATTGAACCCTACGGACTAAGACTAGGATTCCATTTAAGTTCATGTGCGTGTAAAGGCAGGTGTCCTAATACTTTTGGTAATATAGTGTATTTCTTGGAGATTCTGGTGATTCCCGGCTCTCTTCCTGCCCACACTTGGATGTCCTCGTTCCTCTGTTTTGCTTTCCTCCTAGAATAAAATAATAGACCAACATTGAGTTCTCAATGGGTGGGAAGCTCTCATAGAGGGCAAGGAAGGTGCCAGACCCAATCATTTAAGACAAATTGGAGAAGGCTTGGAGCTCCAGGCGCCTCAGAATCTCTGAGGAAGGAAGAGGGATGAGCCCACGTGGCTGGCTTCGTCTACCAGAGTGTATTGGGGGTCCATCAATCATGTATTTTTTTTAGTTTTTGGGGATATGATGGTTATAGGTCTGCGTAAAATGCTCCTCGAAAAAAATGGTGCTGATTAAGTCCCGCACTCACATAGACGACACCATAGAACTAAGACATGGGCGAGTATAGAAGCAGACCAGCAACTATTATTCTAGATGGCTATTGGTTGCCGTATGTCGTTGTTCTTTGACATTTTAACTGATGACTTGCGCTTTTTATGTTCCAGCCAATGTATAATTATTAATCAATTAGATATAAGGTGTTATTCAGTTATATAAGGTTTGATTTAGATTCAATAATAGTCTTATTGTGTGTTACTCTCTTATTTTGTGAAATAAAAAGAACGCTCTACACATTGCGATAAGTTGTTCTGAATCCTTTTTATTAATAAATGACCATAATTCTCAGATGATCGGTGATTGGAATGTGATCAGTTCCTTGACAGTTGTCCATTGAGTTGGGGGGGGGGGGTTTAATAGTGAGAGAATCTACAAGGTCCAGTTTCAGAAGTATGTAAGTTGATATTCTATGGATACATGCAGCCACTACAAATACCACAGTTTATTCCCATGTTCATTACATTGGTGATCAGTGGGAAGAATGTTCTTTACATTGGTGGTCAGTGAGAAAAATGTTCCTTACATTGGTGGTCAGTGGGAAGAATGTTCCTTACATTGGTGATCGGTGGGAAGAATGTTCCTTACATTGGTGATCAGTGGGAAGAATGTTCCTTACATTGGTGATCAGTGGGAAGAATGCTCTTTACATTGGGGATCAGTGGGAAGAATGTTCCTTACATTGGTGATCAGTGGGAAGAATGTTCCTTACATTGGATAACTACACCATATGAAAGATCCATCTCCATTCCTCAATATAACGTCATGTTCCCAACAAATGAGGTCTAGATACTGTACACCATATGAAAGGTCCATCTCCATTCCTCAATATAACGTCATGTTCCCAACAAATGAGGAGGAGATACTGTACACCATTTGAAAGGTCCATCTCCATTCCTCAATATAACGTCATGTTCCCAACAAATGAGGTGGAGATACTGTACACCATATGAAAGGTCCACCTCCATTCCTCAATATAACGTCATGTTCCTAACAAATGAGGAGGAGATACTGTACACTATATGAAAGGTCCATCTCCATTCCTCAATATAACGTCATGTTCCCAACAAATGAGGTGGAGATACTGTACACCAGTGGTTCTCAACCCTTCCCTCAAGTACTCCCAACAGGCCATGTTTTGGGAATTTCTCTTAGATAAAATAGCTGTCCAAAATACCAAGCCATTGACTCTAAATTAAAGCACCCTTGCAAGATAAAGGAAAACCTGCAAACATGGCTTGTTGGGGGTACTTAAGGACAGGTTTGAGAACCACTGCTGTACACCATATGAAAGGTCCATCTCTATTTCTCAAAATAATGTCATGTTCCCAACAAATGAGGACTAGAGTGTACACCATATTAAAGATTCGTCTCCATTCCTCAATATAACATAGTTTTCCCAACAAATGAGGAGGAGATACTGTACACCATATGAAAGGTCCATCTCCATTCCTCAATAGAACGTCATGTTCCTAACAAATGAGGAGGAGATACTGTCCAACATATGAAAGGTCCATCTCCATTCCTCAATATAACGTCATGTTCCCAACAAATGAGGAGGAGATACTGTACACCATATGAAAGGTCCATCTCCATTCCTCAATATAATGTCATGTTCCCCACAAATGAGGAGGAGATACTGTACACCATATGGAAGGTCCATCTCCATTCCTCAATATAATGTCATGTTCCCAATAAATGAGGAGGAGATACTGTACACCATATGAAAGGTCCATCTCCATTCCTCAATATAATGTCATGTTCCCAACAAATGAGGAGATACTGTACACTATATGAACGGTCCATCTCCATTCCTCAATATAACATCATGTTCCCAACAAATGAGGAGAAGATACTGTACACCATATGAAAGGTCCTTCTCCATTCTTCAAAATAACGTCGTGTTCCCAAAAAAGAGGAGATACTGTACACTATATGAATGGTCCATCTCCATTCCTCAATATAACGTCATGTTCCCAACAAATGAGGAGGAGATACTGTACACTATATGAAAGGTCCATCTCCATTCCTCAATATAACGTCATGTTCCCAACAAATGAGGAGGAGATACTGTACACTATATGAAAGGTCCATCTCCATTCCTCAATATAACGTCATGTTCCCAACAAATGAGGAGGAGATACTGTACACTATATGAAAGGTCCATCTCCATTCCTCAATATAACGTCATGTTCCTAACAAATGAGGTGGAGATACTGTACACTATATGAAAGGTCCATCTCCATTCCTCAATATAACGTCATGTTCCCAACAAATGAGGAGGAGATACTGTACACTATATGAAAGGTCCATCTCCATTCCTCAATATAACATCATGTTCCCAACAAATGAGGAGGAGATACTGTACACCATATGAAAGGTCCATCTCCATTCCTCAATATAACTTCATGTTCCTAACAAATGAGGTGGAGATACTGTACACCATATGAAAGGTCCATCTCCATTCCTCAATATAACGTCATGTTCCTAACAAATGAGGTGGAGATACTGTACACTATATGAAAGGTCCATCTTCATTCTTCACTATAACGTTTTGTTCCCAACAAATGAGGAGGAGATACTGTACACCATATGAAAGATCCATCTCTATTCCTCAATATAATGTCATGTTCCCAACAAATGAGGAGAAAATACTGTACACCAGAGGAATAATCCATCTCCATTCCTCAATATAATGTCATGTTCTCAACAAATGAGGTGGAGATACTGTACACCATATGAAAGGTCCATCTCCATTCCTCAATATAACGTCATGTTCCCAACAAATGAGGTGGAGATAATGTACAGCATATAGAAAGTCCATCTTCATTCCTCAATATAATGTCATGTTCCCAACAAATGAGGAGGAGATACTGATATACTGTACACCAGTGGTTCTCAACCCTGCTCTCAACAGGCCATGTTTTGGGAATTTCTCTTAGATAAACTAGCTTTCCAAAATACCTAGCCATTGCCTCTGATTTTAAAGCACTCTTGCAAGATAAAGAAAAACCTGCAAACATGGCCTGTTGGGGGTACTTAAGGACATGGTTGAGAACCACTGCTGTACACCATATGAAAGGTCCATCTCTATTTCTCAAAATAATGTCATGTTCCCAACAAATGAGGTGGAGATACTGTACACCAGTGGTTCTCAACCCTTCCCTCAAGTACTCCCAACAGGCCATGTTTTGGGAATTTCTCTTAGATAAAATAGTTGTCCAAAATACCAAGCCATTGACTCAACAGGGTTGAGAACCACTGCTGTACACCATATGAAAGGTCCATCTCCGTTCCTCAATATAACGTCATGTTCCCAACAAATGAGGTGGAGATACTGTACACCATATGAAAGGTCAATCTCCGTTCCTCAATATAACGTCATGTTCCCAACAAATGAGGAGGAGATACTGTACACCATATGAAAGGTCCATCTCCATTCCTCAATATACCGCCATGTTCCCAACAAATGAGATGGAGATACTGTACACCATATGAAAGGTCCATCTCCATTCCTCAATATAACGTCATGTTCCCAACAAATGAGGAGGAGATACTGTACACCATATGAAAGGTCCATCTCCATTCCTCAATATAACGTCATGTTCCCAACAAATGAGGAGGAGATACTGTACACCATATGAAAGGTCCCAAGGTTTGGGAGTATTGGGTCACTGATCTATGTTGTATTCATATTGTTTGCTCTATTTTATGCCAACTTTTATTTGAAATTGTTGAGTGCTAGTCCAGCATATTTGGCTCCTTAACGTAAAGCATGAAAAATACTTTAAACATTTCCTTAAAAATGTTTTTTCCATAGATGGACACTATGTCCCAAAATGTTCACAGTGCGGAAAAAGCTTCGACAACAAAGGCGACCTTGTTAAACACCAGAAGACCCACAAGGATAAACGCCCTTATTCGTGTTCAGACTGCGGGAAACGTTTTGCTGAGAGAGGAAAACTTCTTAGACACCAAAAAATTCACATAGACGAAGGCCCCTATTCATGTTCTGAGTGTGAGAAAACTTTTACGCGTAAAGGAAATTTACTTAACCACCAGAATTTCCACACAGACAAGCAACGTTTCTCATGTTCAGAGTGCGGGAGATGTTTTACCGACAACGGAAAGCTTGTAGTGCACAAGAAAACTCACACGGGTGAGAGTTCTTTCACATGCCCAGAGTGTGGGAAAAGTTTTGCTGACAAAGCAAAGCTTCTTGCACACAAGAAGAGGCACTCGAGTGAGCGTCCTTTCTCATGCCCGGAGTGCGGGAAATGTTTTGCCGAGAAGGCAAAACTTCTCCTGCACCAGAAAAGACACACGGGGGAGTGTCCTTTTCCGTGTTCCGAGTGCGGGAAGAGTTTCGTCCAAAAGGGAGACCTCCTTAAGCATCAGAGAATTCACACAGGGGAGCGTCCTTTTTCCTGTTCAGAGTGCGGGAAATCTTTCACCGAGAAGGGAAGCCTTCATATACACCAAAAAAGTCACACAGGTGAACGCCCCCATACGTGTTCCGTGTGCGGTAGAGGTTTCATAATGAAAACTTCGCTTGTTATTCACCAGAGAATTCACACGGGCGAGCGCCCTTATTCGTGCTCAGTGTGCCATAAAACTTTCAGGGTGAAAAATTCCCTCGTTGTGCACCAGAGGATTCACACGGGCGAGCGCCCGTACTCGTGTTCAGAGTGCGGGAAAGGCTTCGTCCAGAAAGCCGACCTCATGACTCACCAGAGAATTCACACCGGCGAGCGCCCTTACGCGTGCACGGTGTGCGAGAAACGCTTTAACGAAAAGGGCACTCTTATTAAACACCAGAGGAGCCACACCGGTGAGCGTCCTTACCAGTGCTCCGATTGCGGGAAGTGTTTTATTAAGAAAGGAGACCTTGTCAACCACCAGAGAATTCACACGGGCGAGCGTCCCTTCTCGTGTACCGTGTGCAAGAAAAGTTTCTCTGAGAAAGGAAACCTTGTTAAACATCGGAGGCTTCATGATGATTAGTGTCCTTTTTTTTTTAATGTTCAGAGTGCGGGAAACCTTCAGAAAATAAAGAAAATCGAATTAGGTGCCAGAAGAAGTATTTAACATGTAGAATTGTTTAGTACATAGAAAAGCTGTATTATAAGAATACGATATGTAGGGATTCCTGCTAGGAAATGTGACCTCTTTAGGTACAGGTGGAGTCTATTGGGCTGAGTCTCTAACTCTTATTTACACTATATTACCAAAAGTATTAGGACGCCTGCCTTTACACGCACATAAACTTTAATGGCCTCCCAGTCTTAGTCTGTAGGGTTCGATATTGAGTTGGTCCACCCTTTGCAGCTATAACATCTTCAATTCTTCTGGGAAGGCCGTCCACAAGGTTTAGGAGTGTGTCTATGGGAAGGTTTGACCATTCTTCCAGAAGAGCATTTGTGAGGTCAGGCACTGAGAAGGCCTGGTTCTCAGTCTCCACTCTAATTCATCCCAAAGGTGTTCTATTGGGTTGAGGTCAGTGACATTTGTGAGGTCAGGCACTGATTTTGGATGAGAGGTCCTGACCTCAACCCGATAGAACGCCTTTGGGACGAATTAGAGCGGAGACTCTTCTGGGAAGGCTGTCGACAAGGTTTAGTGGTGTGTCTATGGGAATGTTTGAACATTCTTCCTTGTGAGGTCAGGCACTGATAGTTGGACAAGAAGTCCTGGCTCACAGTCTCCACTCTAATTCATCCCAAAGGTGTTCTATCGGGTTGAGGTCAGGACTTTGTGAAGGCCAGTCAAGTTCCTTCACCCCAAACTCGCTCATCCATGTCTTTATGGACCTTGCTTTGTGTACTGGTGCGCAGTCATGTTGAAACAGGAAGGGGCCACCCCCAAACTGTTCCCACAAAGTTGGGAGCATGAAATCATCTAAAATGTCTTGGTAAGCTGACGCCTTAACAGTTCCCTTCACTGGAACTAAGAGCCCAACCCCTGAAAAACAACCCCCACACCATAATCCCCCCTCCACCAAATGATTTGAACCAGTGGGCAAAGCAAGGTCCATAAAAACATGGATGAGCGAGTTTGGGGTGGAGGAACTTCACTGGCCTGCACAGAGTCCTGAGCTCAACCCAATAGAACACCTTTGGGATAAATTAGAGCCCAGCCTTCTTGTCCAACATCAGTACCTGACCTCACAAGGAAGAATGTTCAAACATCCCCATAGACACACTCCTAAAACTTGTGGACAGCCTTCCCAGAAGAGGTAAAGCTGTTCTAGCTGCAAAGGGTGGGCCAACTCATTATTGAACCCTACGGACTAAGACTAGGATTCCATTTAAGTTCATGTGCGTGTAAAGGCAGGTGTCCTAATACTTTTGGTAATATAGTGTATTTCTTGGAGATTCTGGTGATTCCCGGCTCTCTTCCTGCCCACACTTGGATGTCCTCGTTCCTCTGTTTTGCTTTCCTCCTAGAATAAAATAATAGACCAACATTGAGTTCTCAATGGGTGGGAAGCTCTCATAGAGGGCAAGGAAGGTGCCAGACCCAATCATTTAAGACAAATTGGAGAAGGCTTGGAGCTCCAGGCGCCTCAGAATCTCTGAGGAAGGAAGAGGGATGAGCCCACGTGGCTGGCTTCGTCTACCAGAGTGTATTGGGGGTCCATCAATCATGTATTTTTTTTAGTTTTTGGGGATATGATGGTTATAGGTCTGCGTAAAATGCTCCTCGAAAAAAATGGTGCTGATTAAGTCCCGCACTCACATAGACGACACCATAGAACTAAGACATGGGCGAGTATAGAAGCAGACCAGCAACTATTATTCTAGATGGCTATTGGTTGCCGTATGTCGTTGTTCTTTGACATTTTAACTGATGACTTGCGCTTTTTATGTTCCAGCCAATGTATAATTATTAATCAATTAGATATAAGGTGTTATTCAGTTATATAAGGTTTGATTTAGATTCAATAATAGTCTTATTGTGTGTTACTCTCTTATTTTGTGAAATAAAAAGAACGCTCTACACATTGCGATAAGTTGTTCTGAATCCTTTTTATTAATAAATGACCATAATTCTCAGATGATCGGTGATTGGAATGTGATCAGTTCCTTGACAGTTGTCCATTGAGTTGGGGGGGGGGGGTTTAATAGTGAGAGAATCTACAAGGTCCAGTTTCAGAAGTATGTAAGTTGATATTCTATGGATACATGCAGCCACTACAAATACCACAGTTTATTCCCATGTTCATTACATTGGTGATCAGTGGGAAGAATGTTCTTTACATTGGTGGTCAGTGAGAAAAATGTTCCTTACATTGGTGGTCAGTGGGAAGAATGTTCCTTACATTGGTGATCGGTGGGAAGAATGTTCCTTACATTGGTGATCAGTGGGAAGAATGTTCCTTACATTGGTGATCAGTGGGAAGAATGCTCTTTACATTGGGGATCAGTGGGAAGAATGTTCCTTACATTGGTGATCAGTGGGAAGAATGTTCCTTACATTGGATAACTACACCATATGAAAGATCCATCTCCATTCCTCAATATAACGTCATGTTCCCAACAAATGAGGTCTAGATACTGTACACCATATGAAAGGTCCATCTCCATTCCTCAATATAACGTCATGTTCCCAACAAATGAGGAGGAGATACTGTACACCATTTGAAAGGTCCATCTCCATTCCTCAATATAACGTCATGTTCCCAACAAATGAGGTGGAGATACTGTACACCATATGAAAGGTCCACCTCCATTCCTCAATATAACGTCATGTTCCTAACAAATGAGGAGGAGATACTGTACACTATATGAAAGGTCCATCTCCATTCCTCAATATAACGTCATGTTCCCAACAAATGAGGTGGAGATACTGTACACCAGTGGTTCTCAACCCTTCCCTCAAGTACTCCCAACAGGCCATGTTTTGGGAATTTCTCTTAGATAAAATAGCTGTCCAAAATACCAAGCCATTGACTCTAAATTAAAGCACCCTTGCAAGATAAAGGAAAACCTGCAAACATGGCTTGTTGGGGGTACTTAAGGACAGGTTTGAGAACCACTGCTGTACACCATATGAAAGGTCCATCTCTATTTCTCAAAATAATGTCATGTTCCCAACAAATGAGGACTAGAGTGTACACCATATTAAAGATTCGTCTCCATTCCTCAATATAACATAGTTTTCCCAACAAATGAGGAGGAGATACTGTACACCATATGAAAGGTCCATCTCCATTCCTCAATAGAACGTCATGTTCCTAACAAATGAGGAGGAGATACTGTCCAACATATGAAAGGTCCATCTCCATTCCTCAATATAACGTCATGTTCCCAACAAATGAGGAGGAGATACTGTACACCATATGAAAGGTCCATCTCCATTCCTCAATATAATGTCATGTTCCCCACAAATGAGGAGGAGATACTGTACACCATATGGAAGGTCCATCTCCATTCCTCAATATAATGTCATGTTCCCAATAAATGAGGAGGAGATACTGTACACCATATGAAAGGTCCATCTCCATTCCTCAATATAATGTCATGTTCCCAACAAATGAGGAGATACTGTACACTATATGAACGGTCCATCTCCATTCCTCAATATAACATCATGTTCCCAACAAATGAGGAGAAGATACTGTACACCATATGAAAGGTCCTTCTCCATTCTTCAAAATAACGTCGTGTTCCCAAAAAAGAGGAGATACTGTACACTATATGAATGGTCCATCTCCATTCCTCAATATAACGTCATGTTCCCAACAAATGAGGAGGAGATACTGTACACCATATGAAAGGTCCATCTCCATTCCTCAATATAACGTTGTGTTCCCAACAAATGAGAAGGAGATACTGTACACCATATGAAAGGTCCATCTCCATTCCTCAATATAACGTCATGTTCCCAACAAATGGGGTTGAGATAATGTCCATTACATTGGTTGTCAGTGAGAAGAATGTCCCTTACATTGGCGGTCAGTGGGAAGAATGTCCCCTTACATTGGTCAGTGGGAAGAATGTCCATTACATTGGTGGCCAGTGGGAAGACTCTCCTCTAAATTGGTGGTCAGTGGGAAGAATGTCCCTTACATTGGAGGTTGGAAGAATGTTTACGTGCAACCAGCTAAAACGTTGGTGCCAGTGAGCACATACCTGAGAGATGAGAAGAGATACACCACTAGTGCCATGTTACTACTTCCTCAAAGTGTTATCTTCCTGGCCTGATTACAACCCATTCACAACAGATCCCTCATCAACAACCTGCATTCCCCCCCTTCACAGAACATCCCTACTTGGCAACATCACCCTACACTTACAGCATATTGCAAATGGCCATCTCATTAGCCTCTTACAGAGCAGATAGTATGGAACAATAATCTGCAGTTTTGCACAGAAATTGAAGGCACGGGAAGGATTAAAGGCTATTTCAATTTTATTTCAGCTGCTGACCATACAGCTGATTCTCTCCATAAGCACAGAGACAAAGAGAACAAAATACTTCTTAGGTCTGTAGATGGGTGTGCCAAATCTGAGCCGATAGTGATACTGGATGTCTTGTAGACCCAAGGGGAAAAAGCTAGAAGTGTTTCTTGTCTGCTGCACTCATTTCCCATGATGGACCACTATGTTTACTAGGCCGAGTTCTCAAACTTGCTGGTTTGTTCTTCAAAAGAGTTCATACAGGACATTTGTCTGCAGAATATCTGCCTGGAGGACACGTTGATGGCAATCTTGTGTCCTTTTGCTGTGCTCGCTTTTTTTTTTTTTTTTTTTATAAATTGGGTTTTTCATTCATTATTGTCCCTTACTTATACATTTTAAATGACAATATTATAATCTCATCACATTTTTTTTTTTTTTTAATTATTTGGGTTTTAGGTTTTAGGGTTTTAATGCAGGTATATAAAACAAAATGGGAAAAAAGGCAGCAAGAAGCAGATGTCAAACTACGTAGGCTGCAGTTTTTACATTTTCCACAAGATGGTGACCTCGCTTATCGTCAGGTGGAACGCACAGCCAGGAGGCAAAGACGGGAAGTGATGTAAGATACCGATAGGACATTACGAGTCAAAGGTAAGTAGAGAGGAGACGCTACTGGAACTGACAACATAATATGAGGTAATAAGATATTATTTTATTTTTTACACCCAGTAACCCCCCGTCATGTCCGTCCTCTTCCTCCATCAGCCTTAATTTAGGTATATTCTAAAATTACAGGCAATGGGTGGAGCAATGAAAAGAAAAAAGAATTTTAACCCAACTGTCCATCCAGGGTAGGGTTGCCACCTCATCCCTTTAAAACCGAACACCTGATTAAGGTGGCAATTAAACTCGTTTTATGCCTTATCTGCATTAAATTAGCCTCAGAACCTGTGTAATTCATGTGTGTTCGGGTTTAAAGAAATGAGGTGGCAACCCTAATCCAGAGCCTCTCATTTATGGACCAGATACATCTTAAATATAGAGCCATTTATCAAACTGTCTATCCAGAGCCTCTGGTTTATAGACCAGATATGTCCTAAATATAGAACCATTTATCCAACTGTCCATCCAGAGCCTCTGGTTTATAGACTGGATACATCCGAAATATAGAACCATTTATCCAACTGTCCATCCAGAGCCCCTGGTTTATAGACAGGATACAACCTAAATATAGAACCATTTATCCAACTGTCCATCCAGAACCTCTGGTTTATAGACTGGATACATCCTAAATATAGAACCATTTATCCAACTGTCCATCCAGGGCCTCTGGTTTATAGATTGGATACATCCTAAATATAGAACCATTTATGCAACTGTCCATCCAGAGCCTCTGGTTTATTGACCAGATACATCCTAAATATAGAGCCATTTATCCAACTGTCCATCCAGAGCCTCTGGTTTATAGACCGGATACATCCTATATCTGGGGTGTTGATCTCTGCAGAGAGGAAAATTCCTTATAGATCACATGACCACCATCATTTAATTAGACAGAACATGTGACTGAGAAGATATTAATTCTCATTCTGGAGATCATCTACCTGCAGACTGGAGAAGTGAAGAGGATTCTGGTTTGTCTGTTGATGTATAATGATAACTGTTACTTTCTCTTTTTAATCAGGGTTATTAAAGTAGTGTAAATACCTTTCGAGTCATTAACACCCATCATTCTTCAGAGGACATCACCCATCACAGTGCCTCCACTTCACTGCCTGACAACAGAGGTAACCGGTGCCAAGAAGTTTCTAGAAGTCACCAACAAGATCTTTGACCTGCTGACAGGAGAGGTGAGCGGTGCCGGGAATTCTGGGACATTATCCAGTAACAGACAAGGGATGTGTCTGGATGGTGGCTGTATCATTGTGTGTGTCAGGTTCCTATAAGGTGTCAGGATGTCACTGTCTATTTCTCCATGGAGGAGTGGGAGTATTTAGAAGGACACAAGGATCTCTACAAGGACGTCATGATGGACAATCAGCCGCCCCTCACATCACCGGGTAAGAGGAGACTTTATTGTAAAGGAGAGAGCAGTACGGAGGGTCCACCTAGATCCCCCATCATCTGATAAACACATAGAAACAATGTATTCAGTCAGTGTGTGTGTTTCCTACAGATGGATCCAGTAATGGGAACCCACCAGAGAGATGTCCCCGTCCTCTGTATTCCTGGGATTTTACACAGGAAGGTCACACCATCCCTCACCATCATCAGGTAGATGGAATTAAGGGACTAAGTTATGACTTTTACAGAAGAATGTTTGTTACATCTAATGTTTTTTGTATATTCAGAGTGGAAACCTCTGGGATTATAATATTGTTGTTAAAGAAGAGTTTAAAAATGAAGCAGATGAATATGGTTTAAAGGGGGAGTTTTCAGAAGGACAAAAGGATCTTTACAAGAATGTCATAATGAAGCCATCTAGTAATGAAACCCTGCAGGAGAGATGTCCCCCTCCTCTGTATTCCAGGGATTTAACACTGGAAAATCACACCATCCCTCACCATCATCAGGTAGATGCATGCAGTTCCCAAAAACTTTCTATTAGACTATATATTTCCATCAAATCTTTTGTTCTTTGCTTACAATACTATCGCCTTTAGGGTGAAGAATTAAAAGACATCAAAGTTGAGGGTAAAGAGGAAGAAAAAGAGTGGTTGGTGAGTGGAGATCAGCAGTCTATGGAGGAGGGGGAGATGGATATTAAAATTAAACAGGAGAAATCTTTTCCACAAACAAGTAAGTTATTAACACTAAAGCAAGAACATTTCATTTTGCTTCCATTAGTGTAAAGTAATTATTTATTATTTATATATTATTCAATATAATGTCATGTTCCCAACAAATGAGGTGGAGATACTGTACACGATATGAAAAGTCCATCACCATTCCTCAAAATAACATCATGTTCCCAACAAATGAGGTGGAGATACTGTACACCATATGAAAGGTCCATCTCCATTCCTCAATATAATGTCATGTTCCCAACAAATGAGGTGGAGATACTGTCCATCATATGAAAGGTTCATCTCCATTCATCAAGGCCCATCTTCATCCCTCAATATATCATGTTCTCAACAAATGAGGTGGAGATACTGTACACAACATGAAAGGTCCATCTCCATTCCTCAATATAACGTCATGTTCCCAACAAATAAGGTGGAGATACTGTATACCATATGAAAGGTCCATCTCCATTCCTCAATATAACGTCATGTTCCCAACAAATGAGGTAGAGATACTGTATACCATATGAAAGGTCCATCTCCATTCCTCAATATAACGTCATTTTCCCAATAAATGAGGTGAAGATACTGTACTCCATATGAAAGGTCCATCTCCATTCCTTAAAATAAAGTCATGTTCCCAATAAATGAGGTGGAGATACTGTACACCATATGAAAGGTCCATCTCCATTCCTCAATATAAAGTCATGTTCCCAATAAATAAGGTGGAGATACTGTACACCATATGAAAGGTCCATCTCCATTCCTCAATATAAAGTCATGTTCCCAATAAATGAGGTGGAGATACTGTACACCATATGAAAAGTCCATCTCCATTCCTCAATATAATGTCATGTTCCCAACAAATGAGGTGGAGATACTGTCCATCATATGAAAGGTATATCTCCATTCATCAAGGCCCATCTTCATCCCTCAATACATCATGTTCTCAACAAATGAGGTGGAGATACTGTACACAACATGAAAGGTCCATCTCCATTCCTCAATATAACGTCATGTTCCCAACAAATAAGGTGGAGATACTGTACATCATATGAAAGGTCCATCTCCATTCCTCAATATAACGTCATGTTCCCAACAAATAAGCTGGAGATAATGTATACCATATGAAAGGTCCATCTCCATTCCTCAATATAATGTCATGTTCTCAACAAATGAGGAGGAGATACTGTACACCATATGAAAGGTCCATCTTCATTCTTTAATATAAAGTCATGTTTTTTAACATATGAAATGTAGGTACTGTAGGTAGGTCCATTTCCATTCTCACTGTAATAATGTCATTAATACACAAACCTGAATGCAAGGCATGAAAAATACTTACAACATTTAGTTAAAAATTGTTTTCCAATAGATGAACACAAGGTCTCGAAAACCTCTGAGGAACATCTCATTTTTTCTCAAGATTATAAAGCGGAAGATGCTGGAGTCACTCTATATCCTCAAGGAGAAAACTGTATTACTCAAAATATAGATCACAAACCTGACCATTTGCAGAGTTCAGCTGATTCCTCCAATCCTAAGGATCCTTCTGATAAATTACATACTGTTACTCCAGAAATACATCTACAATATCAGAGCAGGGCTAGATCAACAGAACCATCTAACCCCAAGCAATCTTCTTTAAGCCATAAAGGAGTTAATACAGGAGACAGTTCATTAACGTGTTCAAAGTGTGGAAAATCTTTCAGTGAAAACAGATCACTTGTTAGACACCAAAAAGTTCACGAAGATGAGGGTCCCCATTCATGCTCTGAGTGTGGGAGGAGCTTCATTCGGAAAGGACACTTAATAAACCACCAAAAAACTCACACAGAGAAGCCGGAAAAGCGTTGTTTCTCATGTATAGAGTGCGGGAAATTTTTCGTTGAGAAAGCAAAACTTATTATACATCAGAGACGTCACACGGGTGAGCGTCCTTTCCCATGTTCAGAGTGCGGGAAATGTTTCATTGATAAAGGAAAACTTTCTCTACACCAGAGATGTCACACGGGTGAGCGTCCTTATCCATGTTCAGAGTGTGGAAAACGTTTCACTCACAAAGTAAACCTTGTCAAACACCAGAGAATTCACACAGGCGAGCGTCCTTATTCATGTTCAGAGTGCGGGAAATGTTTCACTGAGAAAGGAAGCCTTGTAATACACCACAAATGTCACACAGGTGAGCGTCCCTATTCATGTTCAGTGTGCGGTAAAGGTTTCCTCATGAAAACTGCGGTTGTAATACACCATAGGATTCATACGGGTGAGCGTCCATATTCATGTTCCGTGTGTGGGAAATGCTTCAGTGTGAAAAGTTCGCTTGTTGTACACGAGAGAATTCACACGGGTGAGCGCCCTTATTCATGTTCCGAGTGTGGGAAATGTTTCATCAAAAAAGGAGACCTCCTTACACACCAGACACGTCACACAACTGAACTCTCATTTTCATGTTCAGAGTGCGGGAAACGTTTCACTAAGAAAGGACATCTCCTTAAACACCAGACAAGTCACACAGGTGAACTTCCTTTCTCATGTTCAGAGTGCGGGAAACGTTTCATTAAGAACGGACAGCTTCTTAAACACCAGAGAATTCACAGTGGCGAGCGCCCCTTCTCATGTTCATACTGCGGGAAATGTTTTCTTATGAAAGGAGCTCTTCTTATACACCAAAGAACTCACACCGGCGAGCGCCCTTATTCCTGTTCAGAGTGCGGGAAATGTTTCGCTGCGAAAGGAAGCCTTAATATACACCAGAGAACCCACACCGGCGAACGTCCTTATTCATGTTCAGAGTGCGGGAAATGTTTCGCTGAGAAGGGGAAACTTAATAAACATCAGAGAATACATACAGGGGAGCGTCCTTATTCGTGTTCAGAGTGCGGGAAAAGTTTCATTGAGAAGGGAATACTTCGCACACACCAGAGAATTCACACAGGGGAGCGTCCTTATTTATGCTCAGAGTGCGGGAAGTGTTTCATTGAGAAAGGAGCACTAGTTGTACACCAGAGAATTCATACGCGCTAGTCTTCTATTTCATATTTAGTGTGACCAACCTCTAAGCTGAGCTCATGAGGGACATTTTTCATGTTCGGAGTGTGGGAAATGTTTTAAGCACAAAGGAAATCTAATTGGACGTCAGAGTTGCCATTGAATAAGTGAAAATGCTTAGTTTGTAAAAAAAAAAAGTTTGATAAAAGTAAGTGATATGTAGAGTTTGGTGGCCTGAGTCTCCTGTAGCTTCTTCTAATGCTTGGAGCCTCCAGTGGTGAGATCTTCCAGCCTCAGGTCCCGACTCTCTTCCTACACTCTCCCACATTGGGGTGTCCCCATTTATCTTTCTGCAATTCCTATAATTTGAAAAATAAATTTAGCAAGGAGAGTGGGAGCCCTATCTATTGGATGCAGCATCTATGAACATCTCCCAAACTCAACTCTCCCTACCAGCCACCATAACCTGAGTATGAGGATCCGTTTCAGCCTACATGTCTCCACCAAGAAACCATACCCTCTGACGTGTTTCGCCCCTCTGTCAAGAAACCATAACCTCTGACGTGTTTCGCCCCTCCGTCAAGAAACCATAACCTCTGACGTGTTTCGCCCCTCCGTCAAGAAACCATACCCTCTGATGTGTTTCGCCCCTCCGTCAAGAAACCTTACCCTCTGACGTGTTTCGCCCCTCCGTCAAGAAACCGTACCCTCTGACGAGTTTCACCTCGCCCATCAGAGCTTAGTCATAGATTATCTAAGAGGAACCAATATGGAGAAAAGTCCATCCCAGGTATAGTGTATATAGAAAAGTAAGTACCCCCGGTACAAAGGGACTTTAAGGGCAAACTTTTTATAAAAGATTTTATAAAAAGTTTTTATAAAAGATATTTTCAAAAAATAGAAAAATGTATTTCATAAAAACAATGTAGTGGTCAAAGATAATAACTATGCACAAAGTGAACATAATATCCATATATAGTATATAAGCAGAAAGCACTTCTATAGACCGACGCGTTTCAGGAAATTCAAGGTAAATCCCTTCTTCAGGGGCTGGAAGGAGACAATAATTGGAGATGCGCAATACTGCATTCATGGAATAAATATTATTAAAAAAGATTGTAAGGATGGTGCTGAACGGATGTGGAGACACGTATCCAGGTTGAGAAGGAGGTCACCCAAGAAAAAATAGATCCTCAAGGCTAGAGGGATCCCTCACAAGGGTCCCCAAAAAAGAGTAGATCCTCGCAGCAAATTCGTGCAGAACAGTATATAGCTGAGATTATGGGGAAATTCAATCCTTGATGGTCCATTTATAACCCCAGACGGCACATCTGCTCTATGCGGACGCTGCTGTTTTGGGATTCTGTGTGAGACAAACGCCGCCACTTCTCCATTAAGGATTGAAATTCCCCATAATCTCAGCCATATACTGTTCTGCACGAATTTGCTGCGGGGATTTACACTTTTTTGGTGACCCTTGTAAGGGAACCCTCGAGCCTTGAGGATCTATTTCTTCTTGGGTGACCTCCTTCTCAACCTGGACACGTGTCTCCACATCCGTTAAGCACCATCCTTACAATCTTTTTTAATAATATTTATTCCATGAATGCAGTATTGAGCATCTCCAATTATTGTCTCCTTCATGACCCTGAAGAAGGGATTTACCTCTAATTTCCCGAAACGCGTCGGACTATAAGAGAAGTGCTTTCTTCTTATATACTATATATGGATATTATGTATCACTTTGTGCATAGTTATTATCTTTGACCACTACATAGTTTTAATGAAATACGTTTTTCGAAAATATTGCGTCTTTAAAAAAGTTTGCCTTTAAAGTCCCTTTGTACCGTGGTGTACTTACTTTTCTATATAGAGCTTAGTCATAGGCCCCTATGACTAAGCCCTCCCCAGTGGGCAGGGAAACATGCATTGGGGGGTGTGTTTTTTTGGCAGTGACATGTAGGCTGACACCGATTCTCATACACAGGTTATGGTGGCTAGTTGGTAGAGTTGAGTTTGGGAGAGCAGCGTTTTTTCTAAAAATCCCCTGAATTCAAGATATATTGGTGTACCAGCAAACTTTTGTAACCGCACGAGCTTCAGATTCTCTTCAACAGGGATGGAGCAGGCCCAAACAGTGCACTATGTCAGTGGTCTCCAAACTGCGGCCCTGGGGCCAGATGTGGCCCTTTGCTTGCCTCTATCCGGCCCTTGGGGCACTATTTCATCCACAACATACACCAATGATGGGGCACCATTCCTTCCACAGACACCAGTAGTGGGGCACTATTCCTCCCACTGATACCAACAATGGGGCACTATTCCTGCCACTGATACCAACAATGGGGCACTATTCCTCCCACTGACACCAACAATAGGGCAATATTCCTCCCACTGATACCAACAATGGGGCACTATTCCTCCCACTGATACCAACAATAGGGCACTATTCCTCCCACTGGTGCCAACATTGGAGCACTATTACTCCCACTAAAACCAATGTTGGGGCATTTTTTATTCCCACTGGCCACAGTCTGGCCCCCTAAAGTCTGAAGGACAGTAAACTGGCCCTTTATTTAGAAAGCTTGGAGACCCCTGCACTATGTGAACTGTGGGGTATTGCAGGTGGGCAATTATGTATTGAAATTTCTTGTGATTTGGTTGGTTACACATCTTCATGGTTGAAGTCATAATAAAATGGTCCTCTAAATGCACAACTCTGACTTGTTCCCACACTCTCACAGATGGCTCCATCCTACTAAACTACACTACACATACTACATACCTACTACATGACCAAATATCGTAATACTGTACATGAGTAGCACTTTTCATAGGTTGCTTTTTATCTGCTGTACATCATTGTTAATACATTTTATATGTTTTTTCTTCACTTATACAAGATTTGAATTAAAGTCAGTCTTAGTTTTAATCGTGTATTAGTCATCTATTCTGATTTTCTAAAATAAAAAGGAAAGCTCCACACCTTCCAGCATTTTGTCCAGAGTCATTTTTTATTTACAAACTAGCAAATGTCTGCCTGCTCCAAAATGGACAAGGTTGGGTATTGGGTGGGATTGGGGTGTTGGCAAGTGCGGTGGGGAAAGCGGAGGGTGTTGAGCTGGTGTCAGCTGCAAGGAACTAAAGTGTTGGCAGGCTTGGTGGTGGGATGAGAGGGGAATGGGGGTCAAGTAAAGTGGTTGGGTGTGGTGGTGGGAGTGAGAAGCGAATGGGGGTCAAGTGACGTGGTTGGGTGTGGTGGTGGGAGTGAAAAGAGAATGGGGGTCAAGTGACATATTTGGGTGCAGTGGTGGGAGTGAGAAGGGAACGGGGTCAAGTAAAGAGGTTGGGTGCGGTGGTGGGAGTGAGAAGAGAACGGGGTCAAGTGAAATTGTTGGGTGTAGTGGTGGGAGTGAGAAGGGAATGGGGGTCAAGTGACGTGGTTGGGTGTGGTGGTGAGAGTGGGAGTGGGAAGGGAATGGGGGTCAAGTGACCTGGTTGGGTGCAGTGGTGGGAGTGAAAAGGGAAAGTGTTGGCAGGCTTGGTGTTGGGATGAGAGGGGAACGGGGGGTAAGTAAAAAGGTTGGGTGCGGTGGTGGGAGTGAGAAGGGAACAGGGGTCAATTGAAGTGGTTGGGTATGGTGGTGGGAGTGAGACAGGAACAGGGGTCAAGTGAAGTGGTTGGATGTGGTGGTGGGAGTGAGAAGGGAATGGGGGTCAATTGACATGGTTGGGTGTGGTGGTGGGAGTGAGAAGAGAATGGGGGTCAAGTGAAGTGGTTGGGTGCGGTGGTGGGAGTCAGAGGGGAACAGGGGTCAAGTGAAGTGCTTGGGTGCAGTGGTGGGAGTGAGAGGGGAACAGAAATTCAAGTAAAGTGGTTGGGTGCGGTGGTAGGAGTGAGAGGGGAACGGGGGTCAAGTGAAGTGTTTTGGTGCGGTGGTGGGAGTGAGAGGGGAACAGAAGTCAAGTAAAGTGGTTGGGTGCGGTGGTGGGAGTGAGAGGGGAACAGAAGTCAAGTAAAGTGGTTGGGTGCGGTGGTAGGAGTGAGAGGGGAACGGGGGTCAAGTGAAGTGGTTGGGTGCAGTGGTGGGAGTGACAGGGGAATGGGGGTCAAGTGACCTGGTTGGGTGCAGTGGTGGGAGTGAGAAGGGAACAGGGGTTAAGTAAAGTGGTTGGGTGCGGTGGTGGGAGTGAGAAAGGAACGGCGGTCAAGTGAAGTGGTTGGCTGCGGTGGTGAGAGTGAGAGGGGAACAGGAGTCAAGTAAAGTGGTTGGGTGTGGTGGTAGGAGTGAGAGGGGAACGGGGTCAAGCGAAGTGTTTGAGTGTGGTGGTAGGAGTAAGAGGTGAACGGAGGTCAAGTGAAGTGGTTGGGTGCGGTGGTGAAAGTGAGAGGGGAACGGGGGTCAAGTGAAGTGGTTGGGTGTGGTGGTGAGAGTACGAAGAGAACGGGGGTCAAGTGAATTGGTTGGGTGTGGTGGTGAGAGTGAGAAGGGAACGGGTGCCAAGTGAAGTAGTTGGGTGCGGTGGTGGGAGCGAGAAGGGAACGGGTGTCAAGTGAAGTGGTTGGGTGCACAAAAGTGGTTGGGAGAGATGGGGGAAGGAGTGATAGTGGTCAGTTTGTTGTTTATAATCGGAATCTCTTAAACCACACCCAGTAATAAGCATAATTCACCCAATGCTCGCTTTTTACTGTCTTCCTAAACTGTCTCTCATTCTCACATTCTAAAGATGGGGTGTATGCCGTAGCAGCCACATATACCAAGTCATCGCCCCCGCCCCCATAGCAGCCACATATAAGGAGTCCTCCCTGGCTGTCTAGTAGTTAGGATTTGGTGCTTTCACCTGTTTACAGTGTATAGAGATTACCTGAAGGGGATTGGTTGTCTCTCAGCGGCATTGGAGATACACATTATGGGCGACTGCAATGCTCACGCTGTCCAGTAGCTGGTGATCTCTCCTCTACTAAGTGGAATGACCAGGCAGGAAGTGGTGTCACATGCAGACAGGAAGTGGTGTCACGTGCAGACAGGAAGCGGTGTCACGTGCAGACAGGAAGCGGTGTCACATGCACACAGGAAGTGGTGTCACATGCAGGTAAGAAGTTCCAAGGCGGGAGGGAGTAGAGAGAAGACATTGCTGGAACTGGCAGCGGAGGAGGTAATAAGATATTATTTTCTATTTACACCTAGTAACCCCCCGTCATGTCCGTCCTCTTCCTCCATAGTCACTGTGAAGTCTTTTATCTCCAGCAGATACTATACATATAGAGAGATATAAAAATGTGACACTAATATTGTTTTACATTTACCACATTTTCTGTGACAGAAAACAGAACCCATTCCACCGTCACTTCTGTCACCGATGAAAAACAAAATGGAGAATTCAGTCAAAGAAGAGCCGAGGAGAGCCGGACACCTCACAACCATCACCTCAGAGTTCCCGCTTCACACCTCCTCCACTGCCATTGGCTGCGCTCCCTCCACACCAACCAATCACAGGGCAGGATCACAGTCACTGGGCAGATTCCACTCTCCACAGAGACACAACTCAGACCTCACCACTGCCACTGGCTGTACTCTCTCCACACCAACCAATCACAGAGCGGGATCACAGTCGCTGGGCAGATTCTGCTCTCCACAGAGAATCTCCTCAGACCGCTTCACAGTTACACACTATTATTATTATACATTTATATAGCTCTGACATATACCGCAGTGCTGTACAGAGAACACTGAGCCAGTCACATCAGTCACTGTACCAGAGGAGCTTACACTCTAATGTCCCCCCACAGTCACATACTATTATTATTATTATACATTTATATAGCTCTGACATATACCGCAGTGCTGTACAAAGATGACTGAGCCAGTCACATCAGTCTCTGTACAGAGGAGCTAACACTCTAATGTCCCCTCCCCCCACAGTCACACACTATTATTATTATACATTTATATAGCTCTGACATATACCGCAGTGCTGTACAGAGAACACTGAGCCAGTCACATCAGTCACTGTACCAGAGGAGCTTACACTCTAATGTCCCCTCCCTCACAGTCACACACTATTATTATTATTATACATTTATATAGCTCTGACATATACTGCAGCACTGTACAGAGATCACTGAGCCAGTCACATCACTCTTTGTACAGAGGAGCTTACACTCTAATGTCCCCCCCCCACAGTCACATACTATTATTATTATTATTATACATTTATATAGCTCTGACATATACCGCAGTGCTGTACAGAGAACACTGAAGCCAGTCACCTCAGTCTCTGTACCAGAGGAGCTTACACTCTAATGTCTCCCCACAGTCTCACACTATTATTATTATACATTTCTATAGCTCTGACATATACTGCAGTGCTGTACAGAGAACACTGAAGTCAGTCACATCAGTCTCTGTACCAGAGGAGCTTACACTCTAATTCCCCTCTAGTGTTTAAAGCAGAGAGGGAGGGTGAGGGTCACTGGGGGGTCCAGGGGGTGCACTTCCTAGAGGCATAGAGAGAAGTGTGCATACGGGAAGTGATGGTGGTGGCTCAGCCAAGGGAATTAGAAGAGGGCTTGAGGCCATATGATGTTATGGAAGGGGTTTGTACAAATGTGGGGTGAGAGAACTGTGGGTGAGGTGGTGGTGGTGCAGGTGTATTGGTGAGAGTTGGTATTGTGGTTGCTTTCTTGAAGACCACTTCTGATAAGACTTCTCTGTACTGTAAATGGGTGCACCAGGGTCCCAGTGGGTTCTGAGCCAACAGAGGTGATGAATGTGTCCTCCTAGTATCAATAGGGGAAAAAAAGCTGGATGTTCCCATGCTTTTCTCATCCTCACTTTGGTGGGTTCTACTTCTATAGGAGAACTTGGACTGAACATCTGGAAACATCTCTCTGCTCCAGAATACCTGCTTTGGGAGATGCTGATGATACAAAATGGCTACCTTTTGTCTCGTCACCCTTGGCACCCTTTTTCCATGGAGAACAATTTATCATACTCTATCTCTGCAACCTCCTCTTCTTAGTAATGTTGTCCTTTGTCGAATTTTAGTCCCTCTACAAAGTTGCTTTTTTTTTCTCTTCATCACTTTGGTCCAAAGTATATCATGGATGCTCAATATGGTTGCCACCTCATCCCTTTAAATCTGAACACATATTAATTACACAGGTTCTGTGGCTGATTAAGGTGGTAATTAAATTCACTTGGTGTCTTATCTGCATTTAATTAGCCTCCGAACCTGTGTAATTCAAAGGTGTTTGGGTTTAAAGGGATGAGGTGGCAACTCTAGTGCTCAACCTGTGGCCCTCCAGCTATTGCCAAACTACAATTCCCATCATGCTTCTGTCTTTGGGAGTCATGCTTGTAAATATCAGCTTTGCAATGCTTCATGGGATTTCTAATTCCACAACAGCTGGAGGACCATAGGTTGAGTACCCATGCATTATATAATTAATCATTATTTACATTTATAGGTAATCACACTGAAAATTATATATAAATATAATAATATGTAGAGGCCAATCTGCTGACAGCCTAAAGGTTTACTGCTGCTCAGGGGCTCTGGGATTCAACAAAATGGCAGCCTCCAGGAAGAAGAAACAGGAACAATGCTGGAGGCAATTTACAGCACACACTAATTTTGGCAGCATAATTATTAATGTGGAATGTATGTTTCTTGCCAAGGAACATTGTTTTTTTTAATCAAGTTATTATGGGTAAAGTTCTGCTTTAAATACATTAAAATATAAAATATATTATTTTATATTTATATTAAAATATATATTGTATATTATTGTGGAAGATTTATCGAAAAGAACTCTAATTCTATGTATTGTCAGTGGAACGCAAAGACAGGAAGTGATAGGAGGGACATGCAGGAAGTGATGTCATAGTATAAACAGGAAGTTCCAGGTGAGAGAAGAGTTGGGAGGAAGTAGAGAGGAGACATTGCTGAAACTGGCAGCAGAGAAGGTAATGAGATAATATTTTATATTTACACCCAGTAACCCCCCCCCCCCCCGTCATGTCCGTCCTCTTCCTCCATAGTCACTGTGATGTCTTTTGTCTCCAACAGATGATCGAAAAATATATTTATTGCATAGAGAGAGCTATTTATCTTTATCCAACTGTCTGTCCATCCAGAGCCTCTGGTTTATAGACCGGATACATCCTAAATATAGAACCATTTATCCAACTGTCCATCCAGAACCTCTGGTTTATAGACCGGATACATCCTAAATATAGAACCATTTATCCAACTGTCCATCCAGAACCTCTGGTTTATAGACCGGATACATCCTAAATATAGAACCATTTATCCAACTGTCCATCCAAAGCCTCTGGTTTATAGACCGGATACATCCCAAATATAGAACCATGTATCCAACTGTCCATCCAGAGCCTCTGGTTTATAGACCGGATACATCCTAAATATAGAACCAATCATCCAACTGTCCATCCAGAGCCTCTGGTTTATAGACCAGATACATCCTAAATATAGAACCATATATCCAACTGTACATGTAGAGCTGCTTCCCACAGCAAAGATACACCCAGACCTATTTTGGTGGAGTTGGCTGTCAGGGTGACATCAATGTGTCCAGTACATGCCGTGTCCAGTGACACTAATAGGACGGGGCTCACAATATAGACATTCCCGGCTGCTGTGCACACAACAATTTAATGTTACATATCCTCCATCATACAGATATTATTTATCCCAGGATAGTCCAGATATATCTCAGCTTATCATTTGTTAACCGAGAGGAAAGTCCTACTCTATATAGATCAGGTGGATGTGAGGAGGATTCTAGGAGGTCACATGACATCACAGTTAGCTCTGTAATAAAAATACAGACCTAAGGGAGAGATGAGGAGAATTATGGGAGGTCATGAGTGATAATTTTTACTTCTACTGTCTACATAGGACATCACCCATCACAGTGTCTCAACCTCAGTGCCTGATGACAGAGGTAACCAGTGGCAAGAAGATTGTAGGTGACTGTATCATTGTGTGTGTCAGGTTCCTATAAGGTGTCAGGATGTCACTGTCTATTTCTCCATGGAGGAGTGGGAGTATTTAGAAGGACACAAGGATCTCTACAAGGACGTCATGATGGACAATCAGCCGCCCCTCACATCACCGGGTAAGAGGAGACTTTATTGTAAAGGAGAGAGCAGTACGGAGGGTCCACCTAGATCCCCCATCATCTGATAAACACATAGAAACAATGTATTCAGTCAGTGTGTGTGTTTCCTACAGATGGATCCAGTAATGGGAATCCACCAGAGAGATGTCCCCGTCCTCTGTATTCCCGGGATACCACACAGGAAGATCACATCATCCCTCATCAGGTAGGTGATTAATGATTATTGGTAGCTATGATTTATATACAAACATGTTTGTTACATTGAATATTTTATTATATATTCAGAGTGGAAACCTTGGGGAATATAATATGGTTGTTGTTAAAGAAGAGTATAAAGAGGAGGATGAGGAGCGTAGTGCAACGAAGGAGCTTTTTGAAGTGCACAAGGATCTCTACAAGGACATTATGATGAAACCACCTAATTACAGAAACCCACCAGAGAGATGTCCCCGTCCTCTGTATTCCTGGGATTCCATACAGGAAGATCACACCATCCCTCACCATCATCAGGTAGATGGGAGTGAGCAACTAGAATTCAAAAATATTTTCAATTTAAGAGAGGACATCTTCTATCTAACTTCTTGTTCTATTTTTTTTGGGGGGGGGGGGGGGGGGTTAGTTTGAAGAACTGAAAATCATCAAAGTTGAGGTTACAGAGGAGGAAGAAGAAGAAGAAGAAGAAGAGAGGTTGGTGAGTGGAGATCAGCAGTCTATGGAGGAGGGGGAGATGATTATGAAAAGTAAACAGGAGGAACCTTCTCTACATATGGACACAAGTAAGTCATAAACAGTAAATGCAGAAATAGTTCACATTTTTATTTTATTTCTCTTCACAAAAAGTATGTTTTAAAAATTGTTATTAATTGAGAAAAGGTATATGTCTTTTTCAAAATTAACTGCTGACAGTAAAAAACAACAATCATCATCAATGTACCCACCCCATGGCCTGTGTATTGGGGTTATTGTACACCATATAAAAAAAATAACCCCTAGTCCCCTGAGAGGAAACAATCATATTTACATCACTACCAATGTTCCCAACAAATGAGGTGGAGATACTGTACACCATATGAAAGGTCCATCTCCATTCCTTAATATAATGTCATGTTCCCAACAAATGAGGTGGAGATACTGTACACCATATGAAAGATCCATCTCCATTCCTCAATATAACGTCATGTTCCCAACAAATGAGGTGGAGATACTGTACACTATATTGAAGGTCCATCTCCATTCCTCAATATAATGTCATGTTCCCAACAAATAAGGAGACACTGTACACCATATGAAAGGTCCATCTCCATTCCTCAATATAACGTCATGTTCCCGAAAAATGAGGAGGAGATACTGTACATCACATGAAAGGTCCATCTCCATTCCTCAATATAACGTCATGTTCCCAACAAATGAGGTGGAGATACTGTACACCATATGAATGGTCCATCTCCATTCCTCAATCTAAAAACATCATGTTCCCGCAAAAAATGAGGAGGAGATACTGTACACCATATAAAAGGTCCATCTCCATTCCTCAATATAACTTCATGTTCCCAACAAATGAGGAGGAGATACTGAACACCATATGAAAGGTCCATCTCCATTCCTCAATATAATGTCATGTTCCCAACTAGGGATGAGCTTCGTGTTCGAGTCGAACCCATGTTCGACTCGAACATCGGCTGTTCGACCGTCCGTCGAATTGCGAACGATATGGGCCGTTCGCGCCAAATTCGTGTGGCGCGTCACGGCCCATAATTCACTGCGGCATCGCAGTGCATTGCTGGCTGATGATTGGCCAAGCATGCACTATGACCCGCATGCTTGGCCAATCACAGCGCAGTCAGTAGAGAGAGCTGTAATTGGCCAAAGCCAGGGTGGCTTTGGCCAATTATGGCTCAGGGGATTTAGTACACACCCCACACTATATAAGGCCGCCTGCACGGCGGCCCTGTGTAGTGTGTGTTCCGGTGTGCTGAGCGATAGAGAGAGAGAGAGACAGTGTCATTTGATTTGAGTTAGATAGATTAGGCAGAACAGTCAGTCAGTTAGCTGCACTTACAGTGTATTGTGTATATATATGCATCCCAGGTGTTGCATATATATATATACACTGTATTCAGTTTAGCTAGATCCGTTCCTGTTATCTTCTATCTAGACTATTTACATTCAGTGCAGTGTGTCCTGCTCACAGTGTTCAGCTAGATCCGTTCCTGCTATTTACATTCAGTACAGTGCTTCCTGCTCACAGTGTTCAGCTAGATCCGTTCCTGCTATTTACATTCAGTGCAGTGCGTGCTGCTCACAGTGTTCAGCTAGATCCGTTCCTGCTATTTACATTCAGTGCAGTGCGTGCTGCTCACAGTGTTCAGCTAGATCCGTTCCTGCTATTTACATTCAGTGCAGTGCGTCCTGCTCACAGTGTTCAGCTAGATCCGTTCCTGCTATTTACATTCAGTGCAGTGCGTGCTGCTCACAGTGTTCAGCTAGATCCGTTCCTGCTATTTACATTCAGTGCAGTGCGTGCTGCTCACAGTGTTTAGCTACATCCGTTCCTGCTGTTTACATTCAGTGCAGTGCGTCCTGCTCACAGTGTTCAGCTAGATCCGTTCCTGCTATTTACATTCAGTGCAGTGCGTCCTGCTCACAGTGTTCAGCTAGATCCGTTCCTGCTATTTACATTCAGTGCAGTGCGTCCTGCTCACAGTGTTCAGCTAGATCCGTTCCTGCTATATACATTTAGTGCAGTACGTCCTGCTCACAGTGTTCAGCTAGATCCGTTCCTGTTATCTTCCTACTGACAGGCAGGCTTGTCTGGTTACAGTATATAAAGCTACCTGAAGAAAATTACAGGTGTTCTTTTTGATCCTATTAGTACCACGGTCAGGCAGCTAGACTATTTACATTTAGTACAGTGTGTCCTGCTCACAGTGTTCAGCTAGATCCGTTCCTGTTATTTACATTCAGTGCAGTGCGTCCTGCTCACAGTGTTCAGCTAGATCCGTTCCTGCTATTTACATTCAGTGCAGTGCGTCCTGCTCACAGTGTTCAGCTAGATCCGTTCCTGCTATTTACATTCAGTGCAGTGCGTCCTGCTCACAGTGTTCAGCTAGATCCGTTCCTGCTATTTACATTCAGTGCAGTGCGTCCTGCTCACAGTGTTTAGCTAGATCCGTTCCTGTTATTTACATTCAGTGCAGTGCGTCCTGCTCACAGTGTTCAGCTAGATCCGTTCCTGCTATTTACATTCAGTGCAGTGCGTCCTGCTCACAGTGTTCAGCTAGATCCGTTCCTGCTATTTACATTCAGTGCAGTGCGTCCTGCTCACAGTGTTCAGCTAGATCCGTTCCTGCTATTTACATTCAGTGCAGTGCGTCCTGCTCACAGTGTTTAGCTAGATCCGTTCCTGCTATTTACATTCAGTGCAGTGCGTCCTGCTCACAGTGTTCAGCTAGATCCGTTCCTGCTATTTACATTCAGTGCAGTGCGTCCTGCTCACAGTGTTCAGCTAGATCCGTTCCTGCTATATACATTTAGTGCAGTACGTCCTGCTCACAGTGTTCAGCTAGATCCGTTCCTGTTATCTTCCTACTGACAGGCAGGCTTGTCTGGTTACAGTATATAAAGCTACCTGAAGAAAATTACAGGTGTTCTTTTTGATCCTATTAGTACCACGGTCAGGCAGCTAGACTATTTACATTTAGTACAGTGTGTCCTGCTCACAGTGTTCAGCTAGATCAGTTCCTGCTATTTACATTCAGTGCAGTGCGTCCTGCTCACAGTGTTCAGCTAGATCCGTTCCTGCTATTTACATTCAGTGCAGTGCGTCCTGCTCACAGTGTTCAGCTAGATCCGTTCCTGCTATTTACATTCAGTGCAGTGCGTCCTGCTCACAGTGTTTAGCTAGATCCGTTCCTGCTATTTACATTCAGTGCAGTGCGTCCTGCTCACAGTGTTCAGCTAGATCCGTTCCTGCTATTTACATTCAGTGCAGTGCGTCCTGCTCACAGTGTTCAGCTAGATCCGTTCCTGCTATATACATTTAGTGCAGTACGTCCTGCTCACAGTGTTCAGCTAGATCCGTTCCTGTTATCTTCCTACTGACAGGCAGGCTTGTCTGGTTACAGTATATAAAGCTACCTGAAGAAAATTACAGGTGTTCTTTTTGATCCTATTAGTACCACGGTCAGGCAGCTAGACTATTTACATTTAGTACAGTGTGTCCTGCTCACAGTGTTCAGCTAGATCAGTTCCTGCTATTTACATTCAGTGCAGTGCGTCCTGCTCACAGTGTTCAGCTAGATCCGTTCCTGCTATTTACATTCAGTGCAGTGCGTCCTGCTCACAGTGTTTAGCTAGATCCGTTCCTGCTATTTACATTCAGTGCAGTGCGTCCTGCTCACAGTGTTCAGCTAGATCCGTTCCTGCTATATACATTTAGTGCAGTACGTCCTGCTCACAGTGTTCAGCTAGATCCGTTCCTGTTATCTTCCTACTGACAGGCAGGCTTGTCTGGTTACAGTAAATAAAGCTACCTGAAGAAAATTACAGGTGTTCTTTTTGATCCTATTAGTACCACGGTCAGGCAGCTAGACTATTTACATTTAGTACAGTGTGTCCTGCTCACAGTGTTCAGCTAGATCCGTTCCTGTTATTTACATTCAGTGCAGTGCGTCCTGCTCACAGTGTTCAGCTAGATCCGTTCCTGCTATTTACATTCAGTGCAGTGCGTCCTGCTCACAGTGTTTAGCTAGATCCGTTCCTGCTATTTACATTCAGTGCAGTGCGTCCTGCTCACAGTGTTTAGCTAGATCCGTTCCTGCTATTTACATTCAGTGCAGTGCGTCCTGCTCACAGTGTTCAGCTAGATCCGTTCCTGTTATCTTCCTACTGACAGGCAGGCTTGTCTGGTTACAGTATATAAAGCTACCTGAAGAAAATTACAGGTGTTCTATCCCAGCTTAGTGCAGCTACAGGCCATTAGTATGTCTGGAAGGCCAAGAAGGAGAGGCAGACAGTCACAAGCCAATAAGAGAGGGCAAGCAGGCTCTGTGTCTAGTGCTGGTCGTGGAGACGGTGCATCCTCATCAGCACGTGGCCATGGGACACGCTTGGCCTTTTTTTCGGCAGCTGGCCGTGTTGAGCCGCAACATGCGGAAGACTTGGTCGAGTGGATGACCAAGCCGTCCTCATCCTCCTCATCCTCTCTCACCCATGCCCAGGGTGCTTTGTCTGGCAAAGCAGCGGCCTCTTCCCTCAGCTCAATGTCATCAGTGACTCCTTCCCTAGCCCCACCATGTCCTCCTGAGGATTCCCTCGAACTGTTTGACCACAGTGTTGGGTACATGCTCCAGGAGGATGCCCAGCGTTTGGAAGGCTCTGATGATGATACTGAGCTCAATGAAGGCAGTAACATGAGCACGGACAGAGGGGGTGCCCAAGAAGGACAGCAATCTGGCAGTCATGCTCCCCCTGCTGCAGCATACTGCCAGGTTTGCTCCAGTGATGAGGAGGGAGGGGATGATGAGGTCACTGACTCAACGTGGGTGCCTGATAGGAGAGAGGAGGAGGAGGAGGAGGAGGAGGAGGTGGCACATCACCAACTAGGCAGGATGCCCTCCAGGGGCCAGCCTAAGGGCAGCACATTGACTGCATCACACCCCAAAGCTCCACATGTGCAGGGCGCTGCAGTCTCTGCGCGTTATTCAAAAAGTTCTTTGGTGTGGGCCTTTTTTGAGACGAGTGCATCAGATCGCACCGCTGCTATTTGCAACATATGTCTCAAGCGTATCTCGCGTGGCCAAAACATCTCCCGCTTGGGTACCACATGCTTGACCAGACATATGTTGACCTGCCATGCAGTTCGTTGGCAAGCGTATCTAAAAGACCCACACCAAAGAACAAAGACGATCTCTCCTTGCTCCTCATCAGCTGAGATTTCCAACCCCACTAGACCTTCAGTCCTCTCTGCGACCTGCAGTGAGAGGAATGAAGGTGTAGAATTAGGTGTGTCACAGCCAAGTACTTATGGGCAATCTGCTTTGGGTACACCGACGTCAGATTGTACCAGGCAAATTTCCCTGCCCCAGCTGCTGCACCGCCGAAAGAAGTTTGCTCCCAGCCATCCACATGCCCAGCGGTTGAATGCTAGCTTGGCAAAATTGCTAGCACTTCAACTGCTGCCTTTTCAGTTGGTAGACTCTGCCCCCTTCCGTGAGTTTGTGGAATGTGCGGTTCCTCAGTGGCAGGTACCCAAACGCCACTTTTTCTCACGGAAGGCGATTCCGGCTCTCTACCGGCATGTGGAAGGCAATGTCCATGCCTCGCTGGACAGGGCGGTCAGCGGTAAGGTGCATATTACCGCTGACTCATGGTCCAGCAGGCATGGACAGGGACGTTACTTAAGTTTCACGGCGCATTGGGTGACTCTGCTGGCAGCTGGGAAGGATGCAGGACAAGGTGCAGTAGTGTTGGAGGTTGTTCCGCCACCACGCCTCCAAAATGCTGATTGTGACACACCTCTCTCCTCCACCCCCTCCTCTTCTTCTTCCTCCATGGCCTCTTCCTCGGAACCAGCGGTGCTCCGTAGGCGTTCAAGGGGCTACGCAAGTACGCAGGCCAAAAGATGCCATGCGGTGCTTGAGCTGGTGTGCTTGGGGGACAGGAGCCACACTGGGGCAGAGGTTCTGTCAGCTCTGCAGGGGCAGGTTCAGAGGTGGTTGACGCCACGCCAACTTAAGGCAGGAATGGTGGTTTGCGACAATGGCACCAACCTCCTCTCTGCCCTCCGACAGGGACAACTGACCCATGTGCCCTGTTTGGCTCACGTCCTTAACTTGGTGGTGCAGCGGTTCTTGGGCAGGTACCCGGGCTTACAGGATGTCCTGAGGCAGGCCAGGAAAGTCTGTGTGCATTTCCGCCGGTCATATAATGCCAGTGCTCGGCTGACGGACCTCCAAAAGGAGTTTAACCTGCCCAAGAACCGCCTAATCTGTGACATGCCCACCAGGTGGAACTCGACGTTGGCCATGCTGCAGCGGCTGCACACGCAGCAGAGGGCCATCAATGAGTACCTGTGCGACTATGGCACCAGGACAGGGTCAGGGGACCTTGGTTTTTTTTCCCCACGCCAGTGGGCCATGATCAGGGATGCATGCACTGTCCTGTCACCATTCGAGGAGGCCACGAGGATGGTGAGCACTGACAGTGCATGCATCAGTGACACTGTCCCCCTTGTCCACCTGTTGGAGCACACGCTGCGTGGGATAATGGACAGGGCACTTGAGGCAGAACAGAGGCAGGAAGAGGAGGACTTCCTTAGCTCTCAAGGCCCCCTTTATCCAGACAGTGTTCCTGCGTGCCCGCCGATCACACAGGAAGAGGACGAGGAGGAGGAGGAGGAGGAGGAGGAGGAAGATTGTGTCAGTATGGAGGTGGAGCCTGGCACTCAGCATCAGCAGTCTTTAAGGGATCAGTCCCAAGGAACACATGGACTTGTACGTGGCTGGGAGGAGGTGGCTGCGGACGTTGTTGTCCTTAGTGACCCAGAGGACTCCGGACCGAATGCCTCAGCAAACCTACGCTGCATGGCCTCCCTGATCCTGCAAAGCCTGCGTAAGGATCCTCGTATTCGTGGTATCAAGGAGAAGGACCAATACTGGCTGGCAACCCTCCTTGATCCACGTTACAAGGGTAAGGTTGCGGACCTTATCTTGCCATCGCAGAGGGAGCAGAGGATGAAACATCTTCGGGAGGCCTTGCAGAAAGGTCTGTGCAACGCGTTCCCAGAGACTGGGAGGTTACAAACTCCTGTTTCTGGACAACGTGTTGCTGAGGCTTCGGTCAGTCAAAGAAGGAGCGGTGGAGAAGGTGGCCGTCTGACCGATGCGTTCAGACAATTTTTTGGTCCGCAGCCCCAAGGTATGATCGGTTCCAGCAACCATCGCCAGCGTCTGTTTTACATGGTGCAGGAATACCTAGGGGCAAGATCAGACTTGGACACCTTTCCCACCGAAAATCCTCTGGGTTACTGGGTCTTGAGGATGGATCACTGGCCAGAGCTTGCACAGTATGCAATTGAGCTACTGGCCTGTCCTGCATCCAGCGTTCTTTCGGAACGCACATTCAGTGCTGCTGGAGGCGTGGTAACCGATCACAGGGTGCGTCTGTCCACCGACTCGGTCGATCGGCTGACCTTCATAAAAATGAATCAGTCTTGGATCACCACCAGCTACCAAGCACCTGATGCAGATGTAACCGAATAATTTTTTTTGAAATCTCAGATCCCTTCAAAGACTGCCTATGCTGATGCTGAGTGACTATCCCTGAGTAATTATCCTCTTCCTCCTCAATCATCACGCTGATAGCTTGTAAGAACATTTTTGGTTCTGGGCGCCACCACCAGTGCCTAAGGCACAATTTTTCAGCCCCTGTTTAACAGGGGCGTGTAATTACAATTTTTGATGTAATACTTTGCAGCAGGGCTCGTTCCTGCATTCCAACTAGAGTGTCTGTGAGGGGTTGCAGTGTTGTGGCACCAGCACCAGTGCCTAAGACCCAATTTTTCAGCCCCTGTCTAACAGGGGCGTGTAATTACAATTTTTGATGCAATACTTTGCAGCAGGGCTTGTTCCTGCATTCCAACTAGAGTGTCTGTGAGGGGTTGCAGTGTTGTGGCACCAGCACCAGTGCCTAAGGCCTAATTTTTCAGCTCCTGTTCAACAGGGGCATGTAATTACAATTCTTGATCTAATATTTCACAGCAGGGCCCTGTGAGGGCTTACAGTGTTTTGGCCACAGCAACACCTAAGGCCCAAATTTCTGCTGAGTATATAGGGTAGGACCCTACTTTCAAACATCTAACTTACAAACGACTCCTACTTGCAAACGGAAGGAGACAACAGGAAGTGAGATGAAATCTACCCCTAAGGAAGGGAAATTCTCTCCTGTAAGAGTTAATATGGGAAAACAATTTTTCCTTTCCACTGATGCTTTCCAATCCTTGTTCCACAAAAAAACACAAATTTTCAAAAAACATTTTTCATTGGGACAAAAAAGTGAGGTGAAATCTTCTGAAGAGGAGGAAAGACGCAAAACAAATGTCACAGGGGTGATAACCCTTCCCTATGTTTTCCAAAAAGCTTAGAAAAGATTTTTTGGCTGGAGCTAAACACATTAAAAATGTTCAAAATTACAAACAGATTCTACTTAACAACAAACCTACAGTCCCTGTCTTGTTTGCACCGCCTGTATACTGCTGTTCAGAGTATATAGGGACCTTTCCTTATTTTAATTTGGGTGCGGGGTTCCCCTTAATATCCATACAAGACCCAAAGGGCCTGGTAATGGACTGGGGGGTACCCATGCCGTTTGTCTCACTGATTTTCATCCATATTGCCATGACCCGACATGACATTAAACCCGCAAGCAGTTTTAAATGAGATTTTTTCCTTTAAAAATGACATTTGGTGCAGGGACTGTTCTAAACATGGGAAACACGCGTCACTTTACAGGCATACTATAGACACCCCCCAGGTACGATATTTAAAGGAATATTTCACTTTTTTTTTTTTACTTTAAGCATCATTAAAATCACTGCTCCCGAAAAAACGGCCGTTTTTAAAAGTTTTTTTTGCATTGATACATGTCCCCTGGGGTAGGACCCGGGTCCCCAAACCCTTTTTAGGACAATACCATGCAAATTAGCCTTTAAAATGAGCACTTTTGATTTCGAACGTTCGAGTCCCATAGACGTCAATGGGGTTCTAACGTTCGTGCGAACTTGCGGTCCGTTCGCGGGTTCTGGTGCGAACCGAACCGGGGGGTGTTCGGCTCATCCCTATTCCCAACAAATGAAGTGGAGATACTGTACACCATATGAAAGGTCCATCTCCATTCCTCAATATAATGTTATGTTCCCAACAAATGTGGAGGAGATACTGTACACCATATGGAAGGTCCATCTCCATTTCTAAACCTTTGGTCCTAATTGCATCCAGTTCACTGTTAGAAATCTTAAAAAATATTTTGTTCTAGACCAACTTGAATCCTAAATGAAAGGTTTGAAAAACGCTTAGATTTATTTTAAAATTGCTTTTTAATAGGTAAACATGCCCAGAATACCTCTGAGGAACATCTCCAGATTGTATCTCCAGATTATACCGTAGAAGATAATGTCTTCACACAACATCCTTCAGAAGTAAATCCCATTACAGATAATAGACATCACAGACCTCTCCAATTGGAAAGATCAATGGATCCCTCTAATCCCGAGGAATCTTCTGATGAATCACATCCCAGGACTCCAAGATCTCACAATACAGATACTTTAATAAATCCAACTTTTTCCAATGAATCTTCTCTAAACCAGGAAGAGATTCACACAGGAGGGAGTTCCTTCTCATGCTCATTGTGTGGGAAATCCTTTACAAAAAACTGGGCACTTCTTAGACACAAAAAAAGTCACACCGGGGAACGTCCCCATTCATGTTCAGAGTGTGGGAAATGTTTCACTCATAAAGAACACCTTCTTCAACACCAGAAAATTCACACAGGTGAGCGTTCCTATGCATGTACAGAGTGCGGGAAATCCTTCATTCAGAAAGCAGACCTTTTGAGACACCAGAAAATTCACATGGACGAGCGTCCCTTTTCATGTTCAGAGTGCGGGAAATGTTTCATTCAGAAAGGAGACCTTCTTAAACATCAGAGAATTCACACGGGCGAACGTCCCTTTTCGTGTTCAGAGTGCGGGAAATGTTTCACTCAAAAACAAGTACTCGTTACACACCAGAAAAGTCACACAGGTGAGCGTCCCCATTCGTGTTCAGAGTGCGGGAAGTGTTTCATTCACAAAGGAGATCTCGTTAAGCACGAAAGAAGTCACACGGGTGAGCGTCGCTATTCATGTTCGGTGTGCGGGAAATCCTTTCGACAGAAAGAACACGTTACAATACACCAGGGGATTCACACAGGTGAGCGTCCTTATTCATGTTCAGAGTGCGGGAAGCGTTTCATTCAGAAAGGAGATCTTCTCAAACATCTGAGAACTCACACGGGCGAACGTCCTTATTCATGTTCAGAGTGCGGGAAATGTTTCACTCAAAAAAAAGTGCTTCTCACACATCAGAGAACTCACACGGGTGAGCGTCCTTAATTCGTGTTAAGGGTGTGGGAAATGTTTCCGTCACAAAGGAGACCTTCATAAACACCAAAGTGAACGTCATCCTTGTTGAGTGTGCGGGAAACGTTTCATTTGTTAAAAATTCATCTCCACCTCCACCTAATAACTGAACTTTTTATTTCTCTATCAGCTTATCTAATTTCACAGGTATTACCCGTTTGTATCACTTCCCCCGCCCTTTAGATTGTAAGCTCCTGTGAGCAGGACCCTCCTAATCCTCGTATATGGAATTTTATTTTACCTGTACTGTCTCCCTATATATTGTAACATGCTGTGAAAACCATTGGTGATATATACATCCTGTGTGGTTTCAATAATAATATTATTCTGTTCTGAGTTTTTTGGGATATTATGATAATTCTAAATAATTGGTGATTAAATATTTGGACACTGAGCAGCCAGGTCTGGTCTCCAGAAATCGACACAGTATTCTAAATGAGGCCTAACCAAGGATCTATATAGAGGAATCAGGACCTCCTTCCTCCGGCTGGTGACCCCTCTAGTGATATAAAGATCTATATAGAGGAATCAGGACCTCCTTCCTCCTGCTGGTGACCCCTCTAGTGATATAAAGATCTATATAGAGGAATCAGGACCTCCTCCCTCCTGCTGGTGATCCTTCTAGTGATATAAAGATCTATATAGAGGAATCAGGACCTCCTTCCTCCTGCTGGTGATCCCCCTAGTGATATAAAGATCTATATAGAGGAATCAGGACCTCCTTCCTCCTGCTGGTGATATAAAGATCTATATAGAGGAATCAGGACCTCCTTCCTCCTGCTGGTGATATAAAGATCTATATAGAGGAATCAGGACCTCCTTCCTCCTGATGGTGATCCCTCTAGTGATATAAAGATCTATATAGAGGAATCAGGACCTCCTTCCTCTTGCTGGTGATATAAAGATCTATATAGAGGAATCAGGACCTCCTTCCTCCTGCTGGTGATATAAAGATCTATATAGAGGAATCAGGACCTCCTTCCTCCTGATGGTGATCCCTCTAGTGATATAAAGATCTATATAGAGGAATCAGGACCTCCTTCCTCCTACTGGTGATATAAAGATCTATATAGAGGAATCAGGACCTCCTTCCTCCTGATGGTGATCCCTCTAGTGATATAAAGATCTATATATAGAGGAATCAGGACCTCCTTCCTCCTACTGGTGACCCCTCTAGTGATATAAAGATCTATATAGAAGAATCAGGACCTCCTTCCTCCGGCTGGTGATCCCTCTAGTGATATAAAGAGCTATATAGAGGAATCAGGACCTCCTTCCTCCTGCTGGTGATCCCTCTAGTGATATAAAGATCTATATAGAAGAATCAGGACCTCCTTCCTCCTGCTGGTGACCCCTCCAGTGATAAAGATCTATATGGAGGAATCTGGACCTCTTTCCTCCTGCTGGTGATCCCTCTGGTGATATAAAGATCTATATGGAGGAATCAGGACCTCCTTCCTCCTGCTGGTGATCCCTCTAGTGATATAAAGATCTATATGGAGGAATCAGGACCTCCTTCCTCCTGCTGGTGATCCCTCTAGTGATATAAAGAGCTATATAGAAGAATCAGAACCTCCTTCATCCTGCTGGTAATTCTTTTAGTGATATAAAGATCTATAAGGAGGAATCAGGACCTCCTTCCTCCTGTTGGAAATCCTTCCAGTGATACCTAAAGATCTATATATAGAGGAATCAGGACCCCCTTCCTCTTGCTGCTGACCCCTCTAGTGATATAAAGATCTATATACAGGAATTGAGACCTCCTCCCTCCTGCTGTTGATCCCTCTAGTGATATAAAGATCTATATAGAGGAATCGGGACCTCTTTCCTCATGCTGGTGACCCATCTGGCAATACATCCTAGAGTTCTATTAATTTTTCCCAATGCCTGGCCACACTGTTTGTTCATCTTGCAATAATCTGAAATAAGTACCCCCAAATCTTTTTCCTCTGTAGTTGTGGCCAACACTGTGCCGCCAATATTGTGCCGTAGCAAAGGATTATTTTGCCCTAGATGCATTATTTTACATTTAGAAACACTAAACTGGAGTTTCCACCGCTTTGACCAATCTTTCAGCAAGCCCAAGTCATCTTCCTGTCAGAAACCAGGAATCAGACTGAGGCAGAAGTACAGTTAAATCACACTTGTTTAATAATAATAATAAAAAGGTAAACGTAGTCAAAACATAGCCAGAGTTCAGGAACAGGAACGCATAGTCAGACAAGCCAAACATCAGGGAGCCAGATATGAGCGTAGTGGAACAGCAAGCATTATCTAAGACCAGAAGGAGTGTCAGCCAAGTAATTCTTAAACAGGAACACAGGAGAGCGTCTCTAGATATGTGACCAAGGCAAAGGCAGAGATCATCTGGGCTGGACGGCTTAAGTAGGCAGGACTGACGAGCAGGATATCATCAACAGGTGAGTCACTGTGGAGAGATAGAAGCTGGCAATTAGCCGACAGCTGAGCAGCCAGCTTAGAGAAGAAAGGGCTGAGCCCAGCCCTGACACTTCCATGTTACAGACACCTCCACAGATATCAATCCTATTGCACACCTTTGTGTCACCAGCAAAAAGACTTACCTTACCCACAAAGCTTTTAGTTATATCACTTACATAGAGATTAAATAGAACAGGACCCAGTACGGAGCCTTGGGGTACACCAATAGTGACTGGTCCGAATGAACCCCATTTACAACCACACTCAGATATCTATCCTTTAGCCAACTGCATATCCACTCAACCACCCAAGGGTTAAGTCCTAGATCGTACAACTTCTTTATGAGATCATTACGTGGAACCGTATCAACGGTTTTGCTGAAGTCAACAAAACAAAAAAGAGAGCGCCAAGATCTGGCTGTCAAACTATTGAAAGACAACACGGCCTGAAGATTTACACTTTGCAGAGGGAGGTGATCTCATTTATGGTCAATGGGATGCAAAGGACGTCATACTAGATCAAGACAGGAAATGATGTATGGCACTGACAGGAAGTGAGGTATAGTAAAACAGGAAGTTCCGGGTGAGAGACGAGTAGAGAGAAGACATTGCTGGAACTGGCAGAAGAGGAGGTAATAAGCTTTTGTTTTATATTTACACCCAGTAACCCTCCTGTCCTGTTCGTCCTCTACCTCCATAGTCACTGTGACGTCTTTTATCTCCAGCAGATGCTACTGCTAAAAACGATATATAAACATAGAATTCTCTATTGTATTATGTGTATGTGTAATAATATATCCAAATTTTAATCCAGAGCCTCTGGTTTATAGACCAGATACATCCTAAATATAGAGCCATTTATCCAACTGTCCATCCAGAGCCTCTGGTTTATAGACCAGATACACCCTAAATATAGAGCCATTTATCCAACTGTCCATCCAGAGCCTCTGGTTTATAGACCGGATACATCCTAAATATAGAACCATTTTTCCAACTGTCCATCCAGAGCCTCTGGTTTATAGACCAGATACATCATAAATATAGAGCCATTTATCCAACTGTCCATCCAGAGCCTCTGGTTTATAGACCAGATACATCCTAAATGTAGAACCATATATCCAACTGTCCATCCAGAGCCTCTGGTTTATAGACCAGATACATCCTAAATATAGAGCCATTTATCCAACTGTCCATCCAGAGCCTCTGGTTTATAGACCAGATACATCCTAAATATAGAGCCATTTATCCAACTGTCCATCCAGAGCCTCTGGTTTATAGACCAGATACACCCTAAATATAGAGCCATTTATCCAACTGTCCATCCAGAGCCTCTGGTTTATAGACCAGATACATCCTAAATATAGAGCCATTTATCCAACTGTCCATCCAGAGCCTCTGGTTTATAGACCGGATACATCCTAAATAAAGAGCCATTTATCCAACTGTCCATCCAGAGCCTCTGGTTTATAGACCAGATACATCCTAAATATAGAACCATTTCTCCAACTGTCCATGCAGAGCCTCTGGTTTATAGACCAGATACATCCTAAATATAGAACCATTTCTCCAACTGTCCATCCAGAAACTCTGGTTTACGATGTCATGTTACATATCCTACATTACACAGACGTTAGGCATCCCAGGACAATCCAGAAAGTTCTCAGCTTATTATTTTTAAACAGAGAGGAAAGTCCTCCTCTATATAGATCAGGTGGATGTGAGGAGGATTCTAGGAGGACACATGACATCACAGTTACCTGTGTAAAAAAAACACAGAATTTATGGGAGAGAGGAGGAGGATTATGGGAGGTCATGAGTGACAATTTTTACTTTCTGTGTTTTTACTCAGGATTATAAAATAGTGAAGAAAATAGCTAGCGAACCATTAACACCCAACAGCTGTCTTCATGGGACAACACAGTGCCTCCACCTCACTGCCTGACAACAGAGGAAAACTGTGCTAAGAAGATTCTAGATGTGTGTATCATTGTGTGTGTCAGAATCATAAAAGGTGTCAGAATATTTTCTATTTCTCCATGGAGGAGTGGGAGTATTTAGAATGACACAAGGATCTCTACAAGGACGTCATGATGGACAATCAGCCGCCCCTCACATCACCGGGTAAGAGGAGACTTTATTGTAAAGGAGAGAGCAGTACGGAGGGTCCACCTAGATCCCCCATCATCTGATAAACACATAGAAACAATGCATTCAGTCAGTGTGTGTGTTTCCTACAGATGGATCCAGTAATGGGAACCCACCAGAGAGATGTCCCCGTCCTCTGTATTCCTGGGATTCCACACAGGAAGGTCACACCATCCCTCACCATCATCAGGTAGATGGGAATGAGCAACTAGAACTAAAAAATAATTCCAAGGTATGAGAGGACATTCTTCTATGTAACTTCTGTCATCTTTGGGGTTTAGGGTGAAGAACTGAAAGACATCAAAGTTGAGGATAAAGAGGAAGAAGAAGAGAGGTTGGTGAATGGAGATCAGCAGTCTATGGAGGAGAGGGAGATGATTATGAAAAGTAAACAGGAGGAATCTTCTCTACATATGGACACAAGTAAGTAATAAAGGCTAGATGCAGAAATGTCACATTTTTTTACATTTTATTTCTGTTTTGTATTTTAAATTGTTGCATCAGTTGAGACAAGGTATATGTGTACGAAATTCACCAAAAAGAAAAAAAATAATGAGGGGGAGATACTGTACACCATCAGGAACAACACACGTATCACTCTCTATCACAAGCAAGAGACTGAGCATTTGGCTTGCTTATAACAGGTGACTGACCACATCAATCACCATGTAGGTGGACAAAGACAGGGAGAACACAATAGCCAAAACCCCCGATTGCTGGCATGTTCCCAACAAATGAGGAGGAGATACTGTACACCATATGAAAGGTCCATCTCCATTCTTCAATATGATGTCATGTTCCCAACAAATGAGGAGGAGATACTGTACACCATATGAAAGGTCCATCTCCATTCCTCAGTATAACGTCATGTTCCCAACAAATGAGGAGGAGATACTGTACACCATATGAAAGGTCCATCTCCATTCCTCAATATATTGTCATGTTCCCAACAAATGAGGAGAAGATACTGTACACCATATGAAAGGTCCATCTCCATTCCTCAATATAATGTCATCTTCCCAACAAATGAGGAGGAGATACTGTACACCATATGAAAGGTCCATCTCCATTCCACAATATGATGTCATGTTCCCAACAAATGAGGAGGAAATACTGTACACCATATGAAAGGTCCATCTCCATTCCTCAGTATAACGTCATGTTCCCAACAAATGAGGAGGAGATACTGTACACCATATGAAAGGTCCATCTCCATTCCTCAATATAACGTCATGTTCCCAACAAATGAGGAGGAGATACTGTACACCATATGAAAGGTCCATCTCCATTCCTCAATATAACGTCATGTTCCCAACAAATGAGGAGAAGATACTGTACACCATATGAAAGGTCCATCTCCATTCCACAATATGATGTCATGTTCCCAACAAATGAGGAGGAAATACTGTACACCATATGAAAGGTCCATCTCCATTCCTCAGTATAACGTCATGTTCCCAACAAATGAGGAGGAGATACTGTACACCATATGAAAGGTCCATCTCCATTCCTCAATATAACGTCATGTTCCCAACAAATGAGGAGAAGATACTGTACACCATATGAAAGGTCCATCTCCATTCCTCAATATAATGTCATCTTCCCAACAAATGAGGAGGAGATACTGTACACCATATGAAAGGTCCATCTCCATTCCACAATATGATGTCATGTTCCCAACAAATGAGGAGGAAATACTGTACACCATATGAAAGGTCCATCTCCATTCCTCAGTATAACGTCATGTTCCCAACAAATGAGGAGGAGATACTGTACACCATATGAAAGGTCCATCTCCATTCCTCAATATAACGTCATGTTCCCAACAAATGAGGAGGAGATACTGTACACCATATGAAAGGTCCATCTCCATTCCTCAATATAACGTCATGTTCCCAACAAATGAGGAGGAGATACTGTACACCACATGAAAGGTCCATCTCCATTCCTCAATATAATGTCATGTTCCCAACAAATGAGGTGGAGATACTGTACACCACATGAAAGGACAATCTTTGTTATTTAGTTTGTTGTCATGTTTCCTGCAAATGAGGTGGAGGAAAGTCCATCTCCATTCCTACAGTAACAATGTCATTAATGCACAAACACTGTTCCCAGTGTGGTTTGAATGTATTCCGTCCTTTATTTGGTTTCTATTCATCATTTTTGGTCTCTTATAAAATCTTTAGTTCTAGACCAACTGTTATGAATCCTGAGTGGAAGGTTTGAAAAAATACTTACAAGGTTTATTTCAACATTGCTTTTTAATAGGTAAACATGCCCAGAATACCTCTGAGGAACATCTCCAGATTGTATCTCCAGATTATACCGTAGAAGATAATGTCATCACACAACATCCTTCAGAAGTAAATCCCATTACAGATAATAGACATCACAGAACTCTCCAATTGGAAAGATCAATGGATCCCTCTAATCCCGAGGAATCTTCTGAGGAATCACATCCCAGGACTCCAAGATCTCACAATACAGATCCAACTTTTCCCAATGAATCTTCTTTAAGCCATGAAGGAGTTCACACAGCAGAGAGTTCCTTCTCATGTCCAATGTGCGGGAAATCATTTACTAAAAGCTGGGCACTTCTTAGGCACGAAAAAATTCACACCGGAGAGCGTCCCCATTCATGTTCAGAGTGCGGGAAATGTTTCACTCATAAAGAACACCTTCTTCAACATCAGAGAATTCACACAGGCGAGCGTTCCTATGCATGTACAGAGTGCGGGAAATGTTTCGTTTACAAAGGAGACCTTCTTAGACACCAGAGAATTCACATGGATGAGCGGCCCTTTTCATGCTCAGAGTGCGGGAAATGTTTCATACAGAAAGGAGACCTTCTTAAACATCTGAGAATTCACACGGGCGAACGTCCCTTTTCGTGTTCAGAGTGCGGGAAATCTTTCACTCAAAAAAAAGTACTTCTTACACACCAGAAAAGTCACACGGGTGAGCGCCCCCATTCGTGTTCCGAGTGCGGGAAATGTTTCATTCACAAAGGAGGCCTTGTTAAGCACCAAAGAAGCCACACGGGTGAGCGCCTCTATTCCTGTTCAGAGTGCGGGAAATCTTTTATACAGAAAGAACACCTTGCTATTCACCTGGGAATTCACACAGGTGAGCGCCCTTATTCATGCGCAGAGTGCGGAAAACGTTTTATTCAGAAAGGACACTTTCTGATACACCAGAGAACTCACACGGGGGAGCGTCCTTTTCCATGTTCAGAGTGCGGGAAATGTTTCTTTCAGAAAGGAGATCTTCATAAACACCAAAGAATTCACACAAGTGGACAGCTTCCATCTTGAGTGTGCGGAAAATGTTTCATTTGGAAAAACTCATCTCCACCGCCCCCTAATAACTGAACTCTTTCTTTCTTAATCAGCTTATCCCTTTCACAGGCATTACCTTTTGTATCACTTCCCCCGCCCTTTAGATTGTAAGCTCCTATGAGCAGGACCCCCCTAACCCTCCTATATGAAATTTTACTGTCTCCCTTTATATTGTGAAATGCTGTAAAAACCGTTGGTGCTATATAAATCCTGTGTGATCGTATTAATAATAATAATCTGTTTTGAGTGTTTTTGGGAATATTACAATTATTCTTAGATAATTGGTGATAAAATATTTGCACACTGAGCTCCCCGGTCTATACACCTATTGTGCCAGTAATGAGGGATTCCCACTATCTCGGCTGAGTTACTGGGTCTCCACACCTACTACACCCATCCAAAGGGGATCCCACCATGCCCGTGTGAGTTCCTGGGTCTCCACACCTACTACACCCATCCAAAGGGGATCCCACCATGCCCGTGTGAGTTCCTGGGTCTCCACACCTACTACACCCATCCAAAGGGGATCCCACCATCCCCGTGTGAGTTCCTGGGTCTCCACACCTACTACACCCATCCGAAGGGGATCCCACCATAGCTGTGTGAGTTCCTGGGTCTCCACACCTACTACACCCATCTGAAGGGTTGCCCACCATCCCTGTGTGAGTTCCTGGGTCTCCACACCTACAACACCCATCCAAAGGGGAGCCCACCATCCCTGTGTGAGTTCCTGGGTCTCCACACCTACTACACCCATCCAAAGGGGATCCCACCATCCCCGTGTGAGTTCCTGGATCTGGTTCTCCACACCTACTACGCCCATCCGAAGGGGATCCCACCATAGCTGTGTGAGTTCCTGGGTCTCCACACCTACTACACCCATCTGAAGGGTTGCCCACCATCCCTGTGTGAGTTCCTGGGTCTCCACACCTACTACACCCATCCAAAGGGGAGCCCACCATCCCTGTGTGAGTTCCTGGGTCTCCACACCTACTACACCCATCCAAAGGGGATCCCACCATCCCCGTGTGAGTTCCTGGATATGGGTCTTCACACCTACTACACCCATCCGAAGGGGTTCCCACCATCCCTGTGTGAGTTCCTGGATCTGGTTTTCCACACCTACTATGCCCATCTGAAGGGGATCCCACCATCTCCGTGTGAGTTCCTGGGTCTCCACAACCTACTACACCCATCCGAAGTGTTGCCCACCATCCCTGTGTGAATTCCTTGGTATCCACACCTACTACGCCCATTAGAAGGGGATCCCACCATCCCTGTGTGAGTTCCTGGGTCTCCATACTTACTGCGCCCATTAGAAGGGGATCCCACCATCCCTGTGTAAGTTCCTGGGTCTGGGTCTCCATACCTACTAGGCCCATCCGAAGGGGATCCCACCATCTCTGTATGAGTTCCTGGGTCTCCACAGCTAATATGCCCATTAGAAGGGGATCTCACCATCCCTATGTGAGTACCTGGGTCTGGGTCTCCACACCTAATACGCCCATCCGAAGAGGCTCCCACCATCCCTGTATGAGTTCCTGGGTCTCCACACCTACTACGCCCATTAGAAGGTATCCCACCATCCCTGTGTGAGTTCCTGGTTTTCCACACCTACTACACCCATCCGAAGGGGATCTCACCACCCCTGTGTGAGTTCCTGTGTCTCCACATCTACTACGTCCGTTAGAAGGGGATCCCACCATCCCTGTGTGAGTTCCTGGGTCTCCAAACCTACTACGCCCATTAGAAGGGGATCTCGCCATCCCTGTGTGAGTTTCTCGGTCTGGGCTTCCACACCTACTACGCCTCATCGGAAGAGGATCCCACCATCCCTGTGTGAGTTCCTGGGTCTCCACACCACCTATGCCCATTAGAAGTGGATCCCACCATCCCTGTGTGAGTTCCTGAGTCTGGGTCTCCACATCTACTACGCCCATCCAAAGAGGATCCCACCATCCTTGTGTGAGTTCCTGGGTCTCCACACCTATTGCGCCCATTAGAAGGGGATACCACCATCCCCGTGTGAGTTCCTGGGTCTCCACACCTTCTACACCCATCCGAAGGGGAGCCCACCATCCCTGTGTGAGTTCCTGGGTCTTCACACCTACTACACCCATCCAAAGGGGAGCCCACCATCCCTGTGTGAGTTCCTGGGTCTTCACACCTACTACAACCATCCAAAGGGGATCCCACCATCCCTGTGTGAGTTCCAGGATCTGGTTCTTCATACCTACTACGCCCATCCGAAGGGGAGCCCACCATCCCTGTGTGAGTTCCTGGGTCTCCACACCTACTGCGTCAGTTAGAAGGGAATCCCACCATCCCTGTGTGAGTTCCTGGGTCTCCACACCTACTACGCCCATTAGAAGGGGATCCCACCATCTCTGTGTGAGTTCCTGGGTCTCCAAACCTACTACGCCCATCCGAAGGGGATCCCACCATCCCTGTGTGAGTTCTTGGGTCTCCACACCACCTATGCCCATTAGAAGTGGATCCCACCATCCTTGTGTGAGTTCCTGAGTCTGGGTCTCAACACCTACTACGCCCATCCAAAGAGGATTCCACCATCCTTGTGTGAGTTTCTGGGTCTACACACCTACTACGCCCATTAGAAAGGGATCCCACTATGCCTGTGTGAGTTCCTGGGTGTCCACACCTACTACGCCCATTAGAAGGGGATCCCACCATCCCTGTATGAGTTCCTTGGTATCCACACTAACTAAGCCCATTAGAAGGGGATCCCATCATCCCTGTGTGAGTTCCCGGGTCTGTATACCACCTTTGATTATTAGAGGGGTTCCCCATATCACTTCACTGAGTCTCTAGGTCTACACACTTGCTGTGAACGGTATGAGGGGTTCCCGCCATCCCTGAGTTCCTGGATCTGCACATCTGCTGTTCTAATTATCAAAGCTTCTCAGTATTCTTAAATTCTTAATGATGCTTATAATGAGGTGTTCCAACCATTCCTACATTGAGTTCTTGCATCTGCGCACATCTTGACAAAAAATGTAGAAGATCTCCCACAGGAGTTACCTTCTTTCTTAAAGGACATTCAAACATTTCATTCTGTTGCTTGAAGTATTAGTATAGCTCAATGTCTCTCATCCTTTTTTCAGCCAAAGCACCCTTTAAAATTATAGACAATCTTGAGGAACCCTCCACAATTATGGACAATCTCGAGGCACCATCCAAAATTATGGACAATCTCAAGGCACCCTCCAAAATTATGAACAATCTCTAGGCACCCTCCAAAATTATGGACAATCACGCGGCAGCCTCCAAAATTATGGACAATCTTGAGGCAGCCTTCAAAATTATGGACAATCTTGAGGCACCCTCTAAAAATTATGGACAATCTCAAGGCACCTTCCAAAATTATGGACAATCTCAATGCACCCTCCAAAATTATGGACATTCTCGAGGCACCCTCCAAAAATATGGACAATCTCAAGGCACCCTCCAAAATTATGGACAATCTCGAGGCACCCTCCAAAATTATGGACAATCTCGAGGCACCCTCCAAAATTATGGGCAATCTCAAGGCACCCTTCAAAATATGGACAATCTCAAGGCACCCTCTAAAATTATGGACAATCTCGAGGCACCCTCCAAAATTATGGACAATCTTGAGGCACCCTCCAAAATTATGGACAATCTTGAGGCACCCTCCAAAATTATGGACAATCTTGAGGCACCCCATTCTAAAATGTTAAAACTTTTCTAAAAATTTTACATAATGCAGCAACATCCACATACGTAGGAGACCTAACGTTAGAGGTGATTTATTCTTTCAAAGTCAATACACTTTTGCAAACTGGTACTGACTAGTATTCCAATGTTTCTCTTTTTACTCAGAGAACCCAAAGCTGATGGAGAGAGGCAAGGTAGGGTCAAACAAGGATGATATGCAGGCAACTGACATCCTCCTTATCGACTGATGATGTCATTGGTTGTTAAGAGTTTGGCAGCTAGAAGGCTGTAATGGTGCACAACGAAAACTTGTGGCTTTGTGTAACTAACAGCCAGGCTTCATCCATCTGCCGGCTTGTATAAAATTTTGGGGCAATTTCTAGGCATTTTTTTCAAGGTACCCCTGAAGAAACCTCCAGGCACCCTGGTTGAAAAAGGCTGGTATAGGGTTATCCTCCATTAAGGGGTCACTCTGACTTTTGTGCGTTAACATGTTCCCAATCCCACAAATCACCCATTACAAATGTAGCCACCCTGCTATAAGCAGGAATGACTCTTTAAGGGGTAAGTTCACCTTTTTCAGAAAAAAACTATGAAAACCTTCCCCATCTACACCTCCAGTCCCCACTGGGCTTTGCTGCATCCATGACATTCCCTCCTGGTACTCCTGCCAGTCACTATACCAGGCCACGCACACAGAATCTTCACTACACAGCCCCGTCATCTGTATAGTAAAGTCTCATCCTCCTAACCAGTCTACAGAGGGATGGCACCCATGTGTTTGAGAGACAAGGTCTAAGGCTAGGTTCACACCTATGGGTTTTTTTTTAGTGCGTTTTGCAGAAACGCATTACAGTCTATTTACTGGTTTACATGGTTTCCTATGGGACACATTCACATCTACGCGTTTTTCAGCTGCTGCATTTTTTTAATGGGTCAGGGACTTTTTTCCTGCAGCAGATTGCATTTTGCGTGCAATTGACTTCAATGGATTCGTACCAAACACATAAAGAAAGGCTCCTTAACAAACTATGAATCGCCGGTTGTTAAGGAGTGGGCGGTAGCCGCCTCCTTAACAACCAATGACTCATCAGCTGTCAAAAGGATTCCCCGCTGACAGCTGAATGTAAACCAAAGAATGCCAGCATTCGAAAGCTTAAAAAAAATTTAAAAAATTGCATGGGGTCCCCCCCCCTCAATCCATAGCAGGTCTGGTATGGATTTTAAAGGGAACCCCATGCCAAAATTAAGCTGATGAGTCAAAGGACGTAGCAGCCGCTTGCTCCCTAACAACCCACTATTCACAGTTTGTTAAGGAGTATTTCCTATTACCCATGCAAAAACACATCAAAAACGCGTGTTCAAAAACGAAAAATGCATCAGAAAACTCCATTAACCACATAGATGTGAACCTAGCCTAAGTCTGTTGCCTAGACTTGCACTGCCTTGGAGGATTGGAGCCAATCTTGAGAAGAAGCACGATAAAGGAACTTTGGCTGGAGGTACTGAAGAAGCTGGAATCTGGCTTGGACCTCACAGGAAGTCTGGTCTCTCACCCAGGGAGTATATGTTGCACCTCATGTGCAGACAAGTGTTTGAGGATCACAGGATGTCGGTCTGACTTAAAGGCCCTTTTATCTGCCAAGGCTGTGGGTATGAGAATTTTCTGCCATGTTCTCTGGGTGTCCTGTGCCGTAACCCTCTCTCCCTGAGTTCATGTTGGCAAATAAACTCTACATTTTGTGACGGTCGCCAATCTATGCACAACCTAACTAAATTCAAGGACTGAAGTGGAATGTCAGCTCACCTGACCACATGTGGTCCCTAAATTCTCTAAACCCTGTCTAGGTTTGAATTTTGGAGTAATAAATAGAAACATAGAAGACTGATGGCAGAAAAAAGACCTTGCGGGCAATCGAGGCTGCCCTGTTTTTCGAATACTTTCTAAGGTTGGTTCTGAACTCTCCTCCCGCTCGTTTGAGATTATGTCCCTGTGTGCTTGATCTTAGATTCATTCTGAAAATACTGCCCTCCTGAATCTTATTTACCCCCCTGATCTACAGTATTTAAAGGTTTCAATCATGTCTCCTCTTTCTCTTCATAAGTTCCTGCAGTCACTCCTAACATTCTTTATCCCTCAGGCCTTTCATCATTTTTGTTGCTTGTCTTTGAATTTGTTCTATCTCATCAATATCTTTTAGTAAGTGAGGTCTACAAAAATGTATACAGCATTCTAAATTAGGTCTAACTAAAGATGTACAGTATATATCCATATTAGGACCTCCTTCCTTCTGGTGGTGATATAAAGATCTATACTATGTAGAGGAATCAGGACCTCCTTCCTCCTTCTGGTGACCCCTCTAGTGATATAAAGATCTATATAGAGGAATCAGGACCTCCTTCCTCCTGCTGGTGATGCCTCCAGTAATATAAAGATTTATATAGAGGAATCAGGACCTCCTGCCAGTTACTCTTCTAGTGATATAATGCTCTATATAGGGGAATCAGGACCTCCTTCCTTCTGCTGGTGACCCCTCTAGTGATATAACGATCTATATAGAGGAATCAGGACTTCCCTCCTCCTACTGGTGACCCCTCTAGTGATATAAAGATCTATATAGAAGAATCAGGACCTCCTTCCTCCTGGTGATCCCTCTAGTGATATAAAGATCTATATAGAGGAATAAGGACCTCCTTCCTCCGGTTGGTGATCCCTCTAGTGATATAAAGTTCTATATAGAGGAATCAGGACCACCTTCCTCCGGCTGGTGATCCCTCTAGTGATATAAAGATCTATATAGAGGAATCAGGACCTCCTCCCTCCAGTTGGTGATCCCTCTAGTGATATAAAGATCTATATAGAGAAATCAGGACCTCCTTCCTCCTGCTGGTGATCCCTCTAGTGATATAAAGATCTATATAGAAGAATCAGGACCTCCTTCCTCCTGGTGATCATTCTAGTGATATAAAGATCTATATAGAGGAATCAGGACCTCTTTCCTCCGGTTGGTGTTCCCTCTAGTGATATAAAGATCTATATAGAGGAATCAGGACCTCCTTCCTCCTCCTGGTGACCCCTCTAGTGATATAAAGATCTATATAGAAGAATCAGGACCTCCTGCTAGTTACTCTTCTAGTGATATAATGCTCTATATAGGGGAATCAGGACCTCCTTCCTTCTGCTGGTGACCCCTCTAGTGATATAACGATCTATATAGAGGAATCAGGACTTCCCTTCTCCTACTGGTGACCCCTCTAGTGATATAAAGATCTATATAGAAGAATCAGGACCTCCTTCCTCCTCCTGGTGATCCCTCTAGTGATATAAAGATCTATATAGAGGAATCAGGACCTCCTTCCTCCGGTTGGTGATCCCTCTAGTGATATAAAGATCTATATAGAGGAACCAGGACCTCCTTCCTCCGGCTGGTGATCCCTCTAGTAATACATGCTTAAAATTTTACTAATTTTTCCCACTGCCTGGCCACACTGTTTGCCCATTTTGCAATCATCTGAATATAAGAACCACTAAATCTTTTCCCTCTTTGACCAGTCGTCGGGCAGAACCAAATCATGTTCCATGGTACAGACACCTACATGGAGTTCAACTCTATTACACACCTTTGTGTCATCAGCAAAAAGACTTACCTTACCCACCAAGCCTTTAGTTATATCACTTACATAGAGATTAAATAGAACAGGACCCAGTACGGAGCCTTGTGGTACCCCAATAGTGACTGGTCTTTGTTCTGAATGAACCCCATTTACAACCACACTCAGATATCTATCCTTTAGCCAACTGCATATCCACTCAACCACCCAAGGTTTCAGTCCTAGATCGTAGGACTTCTCTATAAGATCATCACATAGAACCGTATCAAATGCTTTGCTGAAATTAACAGAACAGAACACCAAGAAGTGGCAAACCATTGAAAAACAACACCGGCTGAAGAGTTACATTCTCCAGAACCAGAAGGAGGTGATCTCATTTACTGTCAGTGGAACACACAGAAAGTCTTACTAGAGCAAGACAGGAAATGAAGTAAGGCACTTGACAGGAAGTGATGTAATGCACTGACAGGAAGTGATGTAACGTACTGACAGGAAGTGATGTAACGCACTGACAGGAAGTGATGTAAGGCACTGACAGGAAGTGATGCATAGTAAAACAGGAAGTTCCGGGTGAGAGACGACTAAAGAGGAGACATTGCTGGAATTGGCAACAAAGGAGGTAATAAGATATTATTTTCATCCATCCGTCATGTTCATCCTCTTCCTCCATAGTCACTGTGACGTCTTTATCTCCATCATATGCTACTGCAAAAAAATATATATAAACATAAAATTCTCTTTGGTATTATGTGTATGTAAAATAATATATTCAGATTTTAATCCAGAGCCTCTGGTTTATAGACTAGTTATATCCTAAATATAGAACCATTTATCCAACTGTCCATCCAGAGCCTCTGGTTTATAGACCAGATACATCCTAAATATAGAACCATTTATCCAACTGTCCATCCAGAACCTCTGGTTTATAGACCAGATACATCCTAAATATAGAGCCATTTATCCTACCATCCATCCAGAACCTCTGGTTTATAGACCAGATACATCCTAAATATGAAGCCATTTATCCAACTGTCCATCCAGAGCCTCTGGTTTAGAGACTGGATATATTATACAATACAATTTAGTAAATTTGTATTTCTTTCAAACTCATATTTGAAAGAGAAGAAATTTACATGGATAAACAATGTCTGTATTATAATCTTAGAAGCAGTCTCAGATGTCAGAACTATGGAGGAACTCTGTGCAGTTTTTATTCATCCCAGTACAGTCCAGATAATTCTTGGTTTATAACCTGTCTACAAGGAGGTGAATCCTGTGTACATCACATAACCACTTTGTTAATGATGGCTGGTGACCGGAGTCACATGACGGAGAGGATACTAAACCTCACCCTGGAGATCATCTACCTGCTGACTGGAGAGGTGAGGAGGATTCTGGGAGGTCACATGACATCACTCTTATCTCTATTAATAAAACACAGACCTGACCGGAGAGGTGAGGAGGATTCTGGGAGGTCACATGACATCACTCTTATCTCTATTAATAAAACACAGACCTGACCGGAGAGGTGAGGAGGATTCTGGGAGGTCACATGACATCACTCTTATCTCTATTAATAAAACACAGACCTGACTGGACAGGTGAGGAGGATTCTGGGAGGTCACATGACATCACTCTTATCTCTATTAATAAAACACAGACCTGACCGGAGGGGTGAGGAGGATTCTGGGAGGTCACATGACATCACTCTTATCTCTATTAATAAAACACAGACCTGACCGGACAGGTGAGGAGGATTCTGGGAGGTCACATGACATCACTCATATCTCTATTAATAAAACACAGACCTGACCGGAGGTGAGGAGGATTCTGGGAGGTCACATGACATCACTCTTATCTCTAGTAATAAAACACAGACCTGCCTGGAGGGTTGAGGAGGCTTGTGGATAGTCTATTACTTTTTTCTCTTTACACAGGATTATAAAGTAGTGAAGAAAATATCCGGTGATCCACTAACACCCAGTAGATGTCTTCAGGGGACATCACCCATCACAGTGCTGCCACCTCACTGCCTGAGAACAAAAGTAACCAATTCCAAGAAGATTCTAGAAGTCCTCAAGAGGATCACTGAGCTGCTGACAGGAGAGGTGAGCGGTGCCGGGAATTCTGGGACATTATTCAGTAACAGACAAGGGATGTGTCTGGATGGTGACTGTATCATTGTGTGTGTCAGGTTCCTATAAGGTGTCAGGATGTCACTGTCTATTTCTCCATGGAGGAGTGGGAGTATTTAGAAGGACACAAGGATCTCTACAAGGACATCATGATGGACAATCGGATCCTTCTCAATCTTATTAAAATGAGAAAAAAGAATTCTTCCTCAAATGGGACGCTAGTGAAGCACACTCTGGATATCATCTGTTTGCTTACTGGAGAGGTGAGGAGGATTCTGGGAGGATCACAGACAACAAATTTATCTTTATTAACAAACCCCAAACCTAATATTGGAGGTTAAAAGGATTCTAATGTTATTATATTTATTACTGTATAACCAGGACTGTGCTGTAGTTATGAAGACATCCATTGAGAACAGCAGAGGAAGGAGAAGTCAACGCTTGTCCAGAACACTAAGAGAAACACAGTGCCCCATCACCGTACCTCCACCCACCTTCCTTACTCTTCAGAGAAGCAACAAAGAAATAATTCTAAACCTTACCAATAAAATCATTGATCTGCTGATGGGTGAGGTGAGTAGTGCTGGAAACTCTGGGACATTATCCAGTAACAGACAAGGGATGTGTCTGGATGGTGACTGTATCATTGTGTGTTTCAGGTTCCTATAAGGTGTCAGGATGTCACTGTCTATTTCTCCATGGAGGAGTGGGAGTATTTAGAAGGACACAAGGATCTCTACAAGGACGTCATGATGGGCAATCAGCCGCCCCTCACATCACCGGGTAAGAGGAGACTTTATTGTAAAGGAGAGAGCAGTACGGAGGGTCCTAATCATATGGATAATAGTGAAAGGTCCATCTCCATTCCTCAATATAGTGTCATGTTCCCAACAAATGATGAGGAGATACTGTACACCATATGAAAGGTCCATCTCCATTCCTCAATATAACATCATGTTCCCAACAAATGAGGAGGAGATACTGTACACCATATGAAAGGTCCATCTCCATTCCTCAATATAATGCCATGTTACCAACAAATGAGGTGGAGATACTGTACACCATATGAAAGGTCCATCTCCATTCCTCAATATAAGGTCATGTTCCCAACAAATGAGGAGGAGATACTGTACACCATATGAAAGGTCCATCTCTATTCCTCAGTATAATGTCATGTTCCCAACAAATGAGGAGAAGATACTGTACACCATATGAAAGGTCCATCTCCATTCCTCAATATAACGTCATGTTCCTAACAACTGAGATTACCAAACTTTACATTATATAAGAGTTCCAATGCTGTTGGAGATCTATCCTCATTTTTCTCCATAGCATATCTAATCTATGTTTAATAATTCGTTGACTTTTTAACAAGATATATGATTTCATGCAAAACAATTCTCATCACATTCCTTTTTAAAACTGATTTCCAAAAGATGGACACTTTTTTTCTTGAAAACCTCTGACAGTCATCTTATTTTTTCAGAATATAAAGCAGACGATAAAAGGAATCTTCCTGGAACAAAATCCTTAAACAGAACAATACATCCCAGACCTTACCAGTTGGTGAGACCAAGGGATCCCTCTAATCCTGAGGAATCTTCTAAAAAATCCCATGCTATGACTTCAGATGTCCATCTAAGATCAATGGGCCCTTCAAATCCTGAGGAACCTTCTGATAAATTCCATACTGTGACTTCAGATGTCCATCTAAGATCAATGGGTCCTTCAAATCCTGAGGAACCTTCTGATAAATTCCATACTGTGACTTCAGATGTCCATCTAAGATCAATGGATCCTTCTAATCCTGAGGAACCTTCTGATAAACCCCATACTATGACTTCAGATGTCCATCTAAGATCAATGGATTCTTCTAATCCTGAGGAACCTTCTGATAAATCCCATACTATGACTTCAGATGTCCATCCAAGATCAATGGATGCTTCTAATCCTGAGGAACCTTCTGATAAATCCCATACTATGACTTCAGGTGTCCATCTAAGATCAATGGGTCCTTCTAATCCTGAGGAACGTTCTTATAAATCCCATACTATGACTTCAGATGTCCATCTAAGATCAATGGGTTCTTCTAATCCTGAGGAACCTTCTGATAAATCCCATACTGTTACTCCAGAAATGCCTCAGAGATCTCACAGTACAGATAGATCAGCAGATCCATCAAATCCTAAGAAACCTTCTTTGAGCCATGAAGGAGTTCACACAGAAGAGAGTTCAATGTCATGTTCGACGTGTGGGAAATCTTTCACCGACAAAAAAGCATTTCTTAAACATGAGAAATATCACAAGAGTAAGCGTTCTTATTGCTGTTCAGAGTGCGGGAAATCTTTCGTTCAGAAAGGACACTTTCTAAACCACCAGAGAATTCACACGGGCGAGCGCCCTTTCTCGTGTTCAAAATGTGGCAAAACCTACATTCAGAAAGTAGACCTCCAGAGACACCAGATAATACACACGGGCGAGCATCCTTATTCATGTTCAGAGTGCGGAAAAGGCTTCTCTAAGAAAGGAAAGCTTCTTGAACACCAAAGAGTTCATACAGGCGAACGTCCTTTCTCATGTTCAGAGTGCGGGAAATGTTTCTCTTTGAAAGGATCGCTTGTGGCACACCAGAGAGTCCACACGGGTGAGCGTCCTTTTTCATGCTCAGTGTGCGGGAAAGGCTTCACTCAGACGGGAGCGCTACGCCTGCACCAGACAACTCACACGGGTGAACGTCCATTTTCGTGTTCAGAGTGCGGGAAATGTTTCAGTCAGAAGGGACACTTTCTTGCACACCAGAGAATTCACATGGGCGTGCTTCCCTTTCCCTGTTCGGAGTGCGGGAAATGTTTTGCCGATAAAAGAAAACTTTATTTACACCAGAAAAAACACACGGGCGAGCGTCCTTTTTCATGTGTAGAGTGTGGGAAATCATTCATTCACAAGGCAGACCTTCAGAGACACCAGAAGAGTCATGTGGGGGAACGCCCTTTTTCCTGCTCCGAGTGCGGGAAGTGTTTCCTTCACAATAGCGTACTTCTCGCACACCAAAGGATTCACACAGGCGAATATCGTTTTTCATGCTCGGAGTGCGGGAAAGGATTCCCCGGGAAGGTGAGCCTTGTTAAACACCAGAGAACCCACACGGGCGAGCGTCCTTATTTATGTTCAGAGTGCGGGAAGAGTTTCACCGAGAAAAAAAAACTTAGCACGCACCAGAAGATTCACGCAGGGGAGCGTCCTTTTTTATGCTCAGAGTGCGGGAAAAGTTTCATCCAGAAAAGCAGCCTCCTTATACACCAGAGAAGTCACACCGGCGAGCGCCCCTTTTCCTGTTCGGAGTGCAGGAAATGCTTCGCCGAGAAGGCAATACTGCTTACTCACCAGAGAATTCACACAGGCGAGCGTCCCTATTCGTGTTCAGAGTGCGGGAAAGGTTTCACCGGGAAGAAAGCACTCCATGTACATCAGAGGAACCATATGAGCGAGCGCCCTTTCAAATGTAGAGAGTGTGGGAAAGGTTTCATTTCCAAAGCAGCCCTTGGCCAGCACCAGATAGTCCATACGGGGGAGCGCCCTTTCCCTTGCTTAGAGTGCGGGAAATGCTTTACTCAGAAGGGAAACCTCAACATACACCTGAAACGGCACACCGGCGAGTTCCCTTTTCCGTGCACAAAGTGCAGGAAACGTTTCGGTGAGAAGGAAGAACTTCGTGAACACCAGAAAAGTCACACCAAAGCGCGGTAGATGGGTGCAGAACTCATTCGCTTTCAGGATTCGTTTCGTTAATTCGAATTTGAATTGATTCGAATTTTTTCGAATTCCATTCGAATTCGGATTTTGGAAGATGGTTATATTTTTATATTCTTTCTGTTCTATTCTTTTCTATTGTTCTTTTCTAATCTTTTCTATTCGAAATTCGAATTTCAGAAGATGATTATATTCCTTCTATTTTATTCTTGTCTTTTTTCTATTCTATTCTATTCCTTTATTTTATGTTCTTTTATTTTCTATTTTATTTTTTCTATTTCGTTTTATTTTTTCTATTTTGTTTTATTTTTTCTATTTTATTTTTTCTATTTCATTTTTTTCTATTTCATTTTTTTCTATTTCATTTTTTTCTATTTTATTTTTTCTATTTTATTTTCTTAAGTTTGTGATGAGTGGAGAAGGGCCTTCTTCCAAATTTTGGTCAGTGGAGAAGTGCAGCTTTATATTAGGGGTCAGGGGAACAGGGTTCCCTTTTGGTGATCGGTAGTAGACATGTGCACTGACCAAAAATTTAGTTTGTTTTCGTTTCATTCGTTTTTTTGCTTTTTTCTGAAATTTGAAAATTCTGAAATTCGGAAATCCGAAAATTCGGATTTTCAAATTTTCGAATTTCTGAATTTTCAAATTTCCGCATTTTGAATTTCCAAAATTTAGAATTTCCAAATTTTTAAATTTCCGAATTTTGAATTTCGTAAATTCAAAATTCGGAAATTTGGAAATTTGAAAATTCGGAAATTCGAACATTCGGAAATTTTCAAATTTTGAATTTCCAAATATCCGAATTTTGAATTTTCGAATTCGAAATTTTCAAATTTCAGAAAAAAAGCAAAAAAAACGAATGAAAAGAAAACGAACAAATCTTTGGTCAGTGCACATGTCTACTACTGATCACCAATATAAAGGAACTCTGTTCCCCTGACCCCTAATATAAAGATGCACCTCTCCACAAATTCGGAAATTTGGAAATTCAAAAATTCGAAAGTCCGAAAATTTGAAAATCTGAAAAAAAGAAAGAAAATCAGTAAAATTCGAAATAATAACTAACTAATAATAACTAACTATTAAATGATAGGTATTGGAATTTCCTTTCAAATGTGGCTGTTTGTAAATGTAACGAATACAAATTTATCTGAAGTTACGAATGATCCGAAATAACGAATGCCGCATCTAAACAAATGGAATGGAACAAATTAATAATAAATTATAACAATAAAAAGATTTTATTATTATTATTGTTATTTATTATTATTAGATCGTTACGTTCCATTCATTTAGATACGGCATTCGTTATTTCAGGTCATTCGTAACTTCAGATAAATTCGTACTCGTTACGTTCACTAACAGCCAAATTTGAAAGGAAATTCCAATACCTATAATTTAATAGTTATTTTTAGTTAGTTATTATTTCAGATTTTTGGGTTTTCGGATTTTCATTTTTTTGAATTTTCAGATTTTCACTCTTATTTTCAGATTTTCACATTTTCAAACTTCCGAACCTTTGAATTTCCGAAATTTAGAATTTCCAATTTCCGAAATTTTCCTATTTCCGAATTTTCGAAAATTTCAGCCATGACGAACTTGTCAAAATTCGTTAAGAAACGAATTCGGAACTAAACGAATTGCAAATGTCTAATCAGTAGAGAAGGACATTGGTGGTCAGTGGTGAAGGATACCCTTACATCGGTCTTCAGTGGAGAATGGTTCACGTACAACTGGGGTCAGTGGTGAAGGGTACCCTTACATCGGTCTTCAGTGGAGAATGGTTCCCGTACAACTGGGGTCAGTGGTGAAGGGTACCCTTACATCGGTCTTCAGTGGAGAATGGTTTCTGTACAACTGGGGCTAGTGGTGAAGGGTACCCTTACATCGGTCTTCAGTGGAGAATGGTTCCCGTACAACTGGAGTCAGTCGTGAAGGGTATCCTTACATTGGTCTTCAGTGGAGAATGGTTCCCGTACAACTGGGGTTAGTGGTGAAGGATACCCTTACATTGGTCTTCAGTGGAGAATGGTTCACGTACAACTGGGGTCAGTGGTGAAGGGTACCCTTGCATAGGTGTTCAGTGGAGAATGGTTCCCGTACAACTGGGGTCAGTGGTGAAGGGTACCCTTACATCGGTCTTGAGTGGAGAATTGTTCCTGTACAACTGAGGTCAGTGGTGAAGGGTACCCTTACATAGGTCTTCAGTGAAGAATGGTTCCCGTACAACTGGGGTCAGTGGTGAAGGGTACCCTTACATTGGTCTTCAGTGGAGAATGGTTCCCGTACAACTGGGGTCAGTGGTGAAGGGTACCCTTACATCGGTCTTCAGTGAAGAATGGTTCCCGTACAACTGGGGTCAGTGGTGAAGGGTACCCTTACATTGGTCTTCAGTGGAGAATGGTTCCCGTACAACTGGGGTCAGTGGTGAAGGGTACCCTTACATTGGTCTTCAGTGGAGAATGGTTCCCGTACAACTGGGGTCAGTGGTGAAGGGTACCCTTACATAGGTCTTCAGTGGAGAATGGTTCCCGTACAACTGGGGTCAGTGGTGAAGGGTACCCTTACATAGGTCTTCAGTGAAGAATGGTTCCCCTACAACTGGGGTCAGTGGTGAAGGCCCTATACTGATTTCCTTTTTTTATTTATCCTTTTTGGCCAATTGGTCCTTTTAACAGTTTTTTGTACCCGTTTTATGCATGTGATATTATGCTAGGAGCGCTAGGAACTTTTACGCTAGTTTTCTTTTAGTCAACTGCCATCGGAATCTGAACTTTTTTCCATATTTTGGTTGCCAATATTTATTGAATTTGCCAGCCATCGTAGGAAGCAATTGTGATGCTATCAATTCTTGTGTTGGGGAATAAACCTGAAGATAACGTCATGACGTCATTTCTACAATATGTAAAGTGGTCAAACCGGTGAAACCGGCACCGTTGCTCCTGAAAGATGGAGTGCTTAGCATCACTGTCCTTGTTATAGGACTATATGTTATTGCCAATATATGCATGTTAACATGAGGACAACTTTATGTAGCAGTTCTTTGTAATAACGCTCTGTAGTTACCATGGGAAGATCTTCTGTCGATTTTGATAGTGCAAGTGTCCTGCAAACCAGTTGCATTGCCCGATCTTATTCACAGATACTGTTTTAGGCTGAGTCCCATAATACGTACTAACATATATTGTTGTGAAAAAACATTTACATCGTGTTGAGTTGTTCGGCTGTGTATACATTTTGTAGAAATAAAAATCTTTGTTGTAGCAAATAATTGCAGATTATTGTTCTTTCTATTGTGTCCATCAATACAACGGAACCCCCACCCACCATCCACAGAACCCTGGTCTCACCATTATGAAGCCTGTCTGCAATTAGTAGTCAGATTGCCAATATGCTAAAGGCACAGGTGGTCCATATACTGTCCACATGCTGTTTTCTAGGATCACCCTTCCATTCTCTGACAGCTCTCCTCCACCATATCATTTGTACCTACCAACACTAATACCCGTAAAAGGGTTACTATGACCATCGGTATTTTGAAAGATTAGGACTACTAACAAAGCACCTTGGTCCTGAGGAATAGAGTCGGACTCTTTCTCCTAAAACACATTGACATGCTAGCTGACGTATTACATCATCGGTGTGCACCAGTACTCTGCAGCGGCCTGCTCTCTTGGAAATTTGCTACTCACCAGTCTGCAAAAGTGCAATTGATGTGGACAGATGGGACTTTGGCCTAGATATCAGTCTCAGGGACTGTACACTTTAATGAACTCTCTTTCTCTCTGTTAATCCCTCTGCCTTCCATTCAGTGTCCTCCACCCCTCTCTGCCAATCCCTCCACTGGATTCCATTCAGTGTCCACCACCCCTCTCTGCCAATCCCTCCACTGGATTCCATTCAGTGTCCTCCACCCCTCTCTGCCAATCCCTCCACTGGATTCCATTCAGTGTCCTCCACCCCTCTCTGCCAATCCCTCCACTGGATTCCATTCAGTGTCCTCCACCCCTCTCTGCCAATCCCTCCACTGGATTCCATTCAGTGTCCTCCACCCCTCTCTGCCAATCCCTCCACTGGATTCTATTCAGTGTCCGCCACCCCTCTCTGCCAATCCCTCCACTGGATTCTATTCAGTGTCTGCCACCCCTCTCTGCCAGACCCTCCACTGGCTTCCATTCAGCGTCCTCCACCCCTCTCTGCCAATCCCTTCACTGGATTCTATTCAGTGTCTGCCACCCCTCTCTGCCAGACCCTCCACTGGCTTCTATTCAGTGTTCTCCACCCCTCTCTCCCAATCCCTCCAATGGCCTCCATACAGTGTCCTCCACCCATCCCTGCCCTTTCCTCCACTGGCTTCCTCTCAGTGTCCTCCACCCCTTTCTGCCAATCCCTCCACTGGCTTCCACTCAGTGTCCGCCAATCCCTCTCTGCCAATCCCTCCACTGGATTGCATTCAGTGTCCGCCACCCCTCTATGCCAATCCCTTCACTGGATTCTATTCAGTGTCAGCCACCGCTCTCTGCCAGTCCCTCCACTGGATTCTATTCAGTGTCTGCCACCCCTCTCTGCCAATCCCTCCACTGGATTCTATTCAGTGTCTTTCACCCCTCTCTGCCAGACTCTCCACTGGCTTCTATTCAGTGTTCTCCACCCCTCTCTCCCAATCCCTCCAATGGCCTCCATACAGTGTCCTCCACCCATCCCTGCCCTTTCCTCCACTGGCTTCCTCTCAGTGTCCTCCACCCCTTTCTGCCAATCCCTCCACTGGCTTCCACTCGGTGTCCGCCAATCCCTCTCTGCCAATCCCTCCACTGGATTGCATTCAGTGTCCGCCACCCCTCTATGCCAATCCCTTCACTGGATTCTATTCAGTGTCTGCCACCCCTCTCTGCCAGACCCTCCACTGGCTTCCATTCAGCGTCCTCCACCCCTCTCTGCCAATCCCTCCACTGGCTTCTATTCAGTGTTCTCCACCCCTCTCTGCCAATCCCTTCTCTGGCATCCATTCAGTGTCCTCCAGCACTCTTTCCCAATCCCTCCAATGGCCTCCATACAGTGTCCTCCACCCATATCTGCCCTTTCCTCCACTGGCTTCCTCTCAGGGTCCTTCACCCCTTTCTGCTAATCCCTCCACTGGCTTCCACTCAGTGTCCTCTACCCCTCTCTGCCAATCCCTCCACTGGCTTCCACTCGGTGTCCTCCACCCCTTTCTGCCAATCCCTCCACTGGTTTCCTTTTAGTGTCCTCCTCCCCTCTCTGCCAATCCCTCCACTGGCTTCCATTCAGTGTCCTCCACCCCTCTCTGCCAATCCCTCCACTGGCCCCCACTCAGTGTCCTCCACCCTCTCTGCCAATCCCACCACTGGTCTCCATGCAGTGTCCTCCACAACTCTCTGCCAATCCTTCCACTGGCTTCCCATTGCCCATTTTATAAAATTAAAAATACTAACAATATCATATACCATAATCCCCTCAATGGGGCTCCTAAAAAAACTGTAAAAAATAAATAATAAAGAATGATTGTAAAAAAAAATTGTAAAAAATAGTGCAAAAATTAAATTATAAAAAAGTAATAAAAAATAAAACTATCCCCCTACATTAGTCAGATTAGTCAGATGTGTTCATAAAACCTCACAAAGCACAAGGTCACAGAATCGGCAAATATATCTATAGATCCTTGATAAAAACGGCATGGGAATTCCCCACAGGGGAACCCCGAACCAAAATTAAAAAAAAAAAAAAAAATACTAACAATATCATATACCATAATCCCCTCAATGGGGCTCCTAAAAAAACTGTAAAAAATAAATAATAAAGAATGATTGTAAAAAAAAATTGTAAAAAATAGTGCAAAAATTAAATTATAAAAAAGTAATAAAAAATAAAACTATCCCCCTACATTAGTCAGATTAGTCAGATGTGTTCATAAAACCTCACAAAGCACAAGGTCACAGAATCGGCAAATATATCTATAGATCCTTGTGGATTTCTGGAGCTTGGTTAGAGAATGTTTAGACTCGAACATTGGCTGTTCGCAAGTTCGCCGGACAGCGAACAATTTGGGGTGTTCGCGGCAAATTGGAATGCCGCGGAACACCCTTTAAAAGTCTATGGGAGAAATCAAAAGTGCTAATTTTAAAGGCTTATATGCAAGTTATTGTCATAAAAAGTGTTTGGGGACCTGGGTCCTGCCCCAGGGGACATGGATGAATGCAAAAAAAGTTTTAAAAACGTCAGTTTTTTTCAGGAGCAGTGATTTCAATAATGCTTAAAGTCAAACAATAAAAGTGTATTATCCCTTTAAATTTCGTACCTGGGGGGTGTCTATAGTATGCCTGTAAAGGGGCGCATGTTTCCTGTGTTTAGAACAGTCTGACAGCAAAATGACATTTCGAAGGAAAAACCCATTTAAAACTACTCGCGGCTATTGCATTGCCGGTCCGACAATACACATAGAAGTTCATTGATAAAAACGGCATGGGAATTTCCCACAGGGGAACACCGAACCAAAATTAAAAAAAAAAAATGACGTGGGGGTCCCCCTAAATTCCATACCAGGCCCTTCAGGTCTGGTATGGATATTAAGGGGAACCCCGGCCAAAATTTTAAAAAAAGATTACGTGGGGGTCCCCCTAAATTCCATACCAGACCCTTATCCGAGCACGCAACCTGGCAGGCCGCAGGAAAAGAGGGGGGACGAGAGTGCGCCCCCCCCTCCTGAACCGTACCAGGCCACATGCCCTCAACATTGGGAGGGTGCTTTGGGGTAGCCCCCCAAAACACCTTGTCCCCATGTTGATGAGGACAAGGGCCTCATCCCCACAACCCTGGCCGGTGGTTGTGGGGGTCTGCGGGCGGGGGGCTTATCGGAATCTGGAAGCCCCCTTTAACAAGGGGACCCCCAGATCCCGGCCCCCCTGTGTGAAATTGTAACTAAAATTCACTAAAAAACTGTTCAAAATGACAAGAGACAGTTTTTGACAATTCCTTTACTTAAATGCTTCTTCTTTCTTCTATCTTCCTTCTTCTTCTGGTTGTTCTGGTTCTTCCTCCAGCGTTCTCGTCCAGCATCTCCTCTGCGGCGTCTTTTATCTTCTTCTCCTCGGGCCGCTCCGCACCCATGGCATGGGGGGAGGCTCCCGCTCTTCTCTTCATCTTCTTTATCTTCTTCTTCTCTTCTTCTCTTCTTCATTTTCTTCTCCGGGCCGCTCCACATCCATGCTGGCATGGAGGGAGGCTCCCGCTGTGTGACGGCATCTCCTCGTCTGACGGTTCTTAAATAACGGGGGGCGGGGCCACCTGGTGACCCCGCCCCCCTCTGACGCACGGGACATGACGGGACTTCCCTGTGGTATTCCCCGTGACGTCACAGGGAAGTCCTGTCAAGTCACCGTGCGTCAGAGGGGGCAGGGTCACTGGGTGGCCCCGCCCCCCGTTATTTAAGAACCTTTAGACGAGGAGATGCCGTCACACAGCGGGAGCCTCCCTCCATGCCAGCATGGATGCGGAGTGGCCCGGAGAAGAAAATGAAGAAGAGAAGAAGATGAAGAGAAGAGCGGGAGCCTCCCCCAATGCCATGGGTGCGGAGCGGCCCGAGGAGAAGAAGATAGAAGACGCCGCCGAGGAGATGCTGGACGAGAACGCCGGAGGAAGAACCAGAAGAGCCAGAAGAACCAGAAGAAGAAGATGAAGGAAGATAGAAGAAAGAAGAAGCATTTAAATAAAGGCATTGACAAAAACTGTCTCTTGTCATTTTTGACAGTTTTTTAGTGAAATGGTAGGGGTAAGTACCCCCTTACCATTTCACACAGGGGGGAGGGCCGGGATCTGGGGGTCCCCTTGTTAAAGGGGGCTTCCAGATTCCGATAAGCCCCCCGCCCGCAGACCCCCACAACCACCGGCCAGGGTTATGGGGATGAGGCCCTTGTCCTCATCAACATGGGGACAAGGTGTTTTGGGGGGCTACCCCAAAGCACCCTCCCAATGTTGAGGGCATGTGGCCTGGTACGGTTCAGGAGGGGGGGGCGCTCTCTCGTCCCCCCCTTTTTTTCCTGCGGCCTGCCAGGTTGCGTGCTCAGATAAGGGTCTGGTATGGATTTTTGGGGGGACCCCACGCCGTTTTTTTTTTTTTTTTTGGCGCGGTGTTCCCCTTAAAATCCGTACCAGACCTGAAGGGTCTGGTATGGAATTTAGGGGGACCCCCACGTCATTTTTTTTAAAATTTAGGCCGGGGTTCCCCTTAATATCCATACCAGAGCTGAAGGGCCTGGTATGGAATTTAGGGGGACCCCCACGTCATTTTTTTTTAAATTTTGGTTCGGGGTTCCCCTGTGGGGAATTCCCATGCCGTTTTTATCAATGAACTTCTATGTGTATTGTCGGACCGGCAATGCAATAGCCGCGAGTAGTTTTAAATGGGTTTTTTCCTTCGAAATGTCATTTTGCTGTCAGACTGTTCTAAACACAGGAAACATGCGCCCCTTTACAGGCATACTATAGACACCCCCCAGCTACGAAATTTAAAGGGATATTACACTTTTATTGTTTGACTTTAAGCATTATTAAAATCACAACTCCTGAAAAAAACGGACGTTTTTAAAACTTTTTTTTGCATTGATCCATGTCCCCTGGGGCAGGACCCAGGTCCCCAAACACTTTTTATGATAATAATTTGCATATAAGTCTTTAAAATTAGCACTTTTGATTATTCATGTTCGTGTCCCATAGACTTTAACGGTGTTCGCGTGTTCGAACAAACTTTTTTCCTGTTCGCATGTTCTGGTGCGAACCGAACAGGGGGGTGTTCGGCTCATCCCTACTGTAGAGTGATTTATCTTAATAAGGATTCCCTGGTAAGAAGAACTTTATATAGAATGATATGGAACTTTAACTAAGGTATAATGCGTGGGTGATATTATTATATGCAATGAAGCCAAAGAATGCACTATGTAGGCTTCAGTCTTCATATTCTCCACCAGGTGGTGAGATCGATGATTGTCAGTTGAGCGCAAAGACAGGAAGTGATGTCACATATAAACAGGAAATTCCAGGTCAGAGGTGGGTTGGGAGGAAGTAGAGAAGAGACATTGCTGGAACTGGCAGCAGAGGAGGTAATAAAATATTAATTTATATTTACGCCCAGTAACCCCCCCGTCATGTCCGTCCTCTTCCTCCATAGTCACTGTGATGTCTTTTATCTCCAACATCCACCACTACAGACATATCACATCCTGTATATTGGAGTTATATTGTAATATGTGTCCAGATACATCCTAAATATAGAACCATTTATCCAACTGTCCATCCAGAGCCTCTGGTTTATAGACCAGATACATCCTAACTATAGAGCCATTTATCCAACTGTCCATCCAGAGCCTCTGGTTTATGGACCAGATACATCCTAAATATAGAACCATTTATCCAACTGTCCATCCAGAGCCTCTGGTTTATAGACTGGATACATCCTAAATATAGAGCCATTTATCCAACTGTCCATCCAGAGCCTCTGGTTTATAGACCGGATACATCCTAAATATAGAGCCATTTATCCAACTGTCCATCCAGAGCCTCTGGTTTATAGACCGGATACATCCTAAATATAGAGCCATTTATCCAACTGTTCATCCAGAGAATCTGATTTATAGAACAGATACATCCTAAATATAGAACCATTTATCCAACTGTCCACCCAGAGCCTCTGGTTTATAGACTGGACACGCCCTAAAATGGGTAAAAATCACAACATGATACCTATGGAACAATGCTGCTAGAAATTATCCATCCTAGTGCAGTGCAGATATTTTTCAGTTTATATTCCATCTTTTATCTCTATAGATCCCACCACAACACCAATAAGGATGGACAAAGACCAAAGTCAAATACCTGAATGGATTTTGAACCTCTCCCTGGAGATCATCTACCTGCTGACCGGAGAGGTGAGGAGGATTCTGGGAGGTCACATGACATCACTCTTATCTCTATTAATAAAACACAGACCTGACTGGTAAGAATGTAGGTAAGATGGATTCCCGGGATATTTGTGGCAATAACTGTGAGTGTATTTTTATGAAGGTTTATGAAGTGCTAAAGAAGACATCTGGAGAACAGTTGACAACCAGCAGGCATCTTCTTAGATCATCTCTCATCAGAGTGCCTCTACTTCATTTGCAGACTCCTAAAACAAACAACTTCAAGAAGATCCTAGAATTCACCAAAAAGATGATGGAGCTGCTGACAGGAGAGGTGAGCGGTGCCGGGAATTCTGGGACATTATCCAGTAACAGACAAGGGATGTGTCTGGATGGTGACTGTATCATTGTGTGTGTCAGGTTCCTATAAGGTGTCAGGATGTCACTGTCTATTTCTCCATGGAGGAGTGGGAGTATTTAGAAGGACACAAGGATCTCTACAAGGACGTCATGATGGACAATCAGAACCTTTTTGATCTTATTAAAATGGGAAAAAACAATTCTCCCTCGCATGGGACGCTAGTGAAGCACACTCTGGATATCATCTGTTTGCTTACTGGAGAGGTGAGGAGGATTCTGGGAGGTTCACAGATTCCACATTTATCTTTATTAAAAAATCTCAAACCTAATATTGGAGGTTAAAAGGAGTCTAATGTTCTTATATTTATTACTGTATAACCAGGACTGTGCTGTAGTTTTGAAGACACCTGTTGACAATAGCAGAGGAAGGAGAAGTCAACGCTTGTCCAAAAGACTACGAGAAACACAGTGCCCCATCACCGTACCTCCACCCACCTTCCTTACTCTTCAGAGAAGCAAGAAAGAAGGAGTTCTAAAGCTTACCAATAAAATCATCGAGCTGCTGACAGGAGAGGTGAGCGGTGCCGGGAATTCTGGGACATTATCCAGTAACAGACAAGGGATGTGTCTGGATGGTGACTGTATTATTGTGTGTGTCAGGTTCCTATAAGGTGTCAGGATGTCACTGTCTATTTCTCCATGGAGGAGTGGGAGTATTTAGAAGGACACAAGGATCTCTACAAGGACGTCATGATGGAGAATCAGCCGCCCCTCATATCACCGGGTAAGAGGAGACTTTATTGTAAAGGAGAGAGCAGTACGGAGGGTCCACCTAGATCCCCCATCATCTGATAAACACATGGAAACAATGTATTCAGTCAGTGTGTGTGTTTCCTACAGATGGATGCAGTAATGGGAACCCACCAGAGAGATGTCCCCGTCCTCTGTATTCCCGGGATTCCCAATTATCAATTGCAATGAATACATTTTAATCGTTTTGTTTTCTGTATTTTATTTTTTTAAGATGCCTTTGCACAGTTTGGGTTTCTAAATCTTTGTCAGTCAAAAAATTTGAAAGGATTATGCCCAATCCTTTGACAGAGAGAAAAACTCTTAATGTTTAAGCAACATAGTAAACATTTCTCAGCTTTTTAAAGGTCGAGAAATCCCCTTTACTGTTCATAAGACCATCGTCAATGTACCTAACCCACAAGCTAATGTGCCCATCAAATGAAGTTGAGATATTTGCCATCATTTGATGGGCCAGTCATTTATGCTCAACAGAAAAATCTCCCTGCAAATGAGGAGAAGATACTGTACACCATATAAAAGGTCCATCTCCATTCCTCATTATAACGTCATGTTCCCAACAAATGAGGAGGAGATACTGTACACCATATAAAAGGTCCATCTCCATTCCTCATTATAACGTCATGTTCCCAACAAATGAGGAGGAGATACTGTACACCATATGAAAGGTCCATCTCAATTCCTCAATATAATTTCATGTTTCTAACAAATGAGGAGGAGATACTGTACACCAGCGGTTCTCAGCCTCAGTCCTCAAGTGCCCCCCAACAGGCCATGTTTTGGGAATTTTTCTTAGATAAAATAGCTGTCCGAAATACCAAGCCATTGACTCTGATTTAAAGCACCTGTGCAAAATAATGGAAAACCTGCAAACATGGCTTGTTAAGGGGGTACTTAGGTTGACTGACTTTGAGAACCACTGCTGTACACCATATGAAAGTTCCATCTCCTTTCCTCAGTATACCGTCATGTTCCCAACAAATGAGGAGGAGATACTGTACACCATATGAAAGGTCCATCTCCATTCCTCAATATAACGTCATGTTCCCAACAAATGAGAAGGAGATACTGTACACCATATGAAAGGTCCATCTCCATTCTCAGTATAACATCATGTTTTTAATACTCCCAAATCCATGGCAGAGCTTTGCGAATTTGTTGACCCTTGCATCTTTCATCCAGTGCTGCGCTAATGTTTCAAGTCATCCTACTCCATTCTCACTTCCCCGATATGTTGGTCCTCTCTCAACCTTCATGATTCCTCACTGCTAAACATTAAACAATATTTTGGTTTTTTTTTTGTAATTTCTTCGACAACAGGTGGACAGGGTGTTCGGAATACCTTAGAAGCTGATTCTGAAGCAGAAGACCATGGTATTACACAATGTTCTCCAGGAGAAAACCCTGATGTTCGAAATATGCTTTGCACACTTTCTTGTGTAGATGGATCAATGGATACCTCGAATCCCGAGAAATCATCTGAAAAATCACACCCAAGATTTTACAATACTGATAAGGTACCCGACCCCTCTAATGCCGAGGGATTATCTTCTAATGAATTGCCCGCTGCTACTCATAGAGGTGAGAAGATGTTCACGTGTTCTGAAGGCCATAAATGTTTTATGAGGAAGTCAAGCCTTGTTGGCCATCAGAAAGTTCACACGGGGCAGCGTCCTCTTCCACTTACGAAGGGCAGGAAGTCTCACAAAGACAAAGGACTTCCTTTTTTAGGTCCGGAGTGCAGTGGTTTTACCCATAAAAAAAGCCTTGGCGGCCATCCGAAAATCCACTCTCGGAAAAAGCTGTTTTCGTGTTCCGATTGCGAGAAACAATTTGTAAGGAAAAGTCGTCTTCTTCACCACCAGAGGACCCATGATGGAGAAGGTCCTCTTTCCTGTCCCGAATGTGGCAAATGTTTCCACGTGGAGAGAGATCTTTCTAGGCACACTTTAATTCACACTTCAAAATTCGGGAAAAAATTCTCACAGGAAGGAGACCTTCAACAACCGGCAGTTCATAAAGGAGAAGCTCACACTTTTACATGTCCACTGTGCGGGAAATGTTTCACCGAGAAGGCAAGCCTCGTTGCTCACCAGAGAATCCATTCAGGAGAACGTCCATTTTCATGTTCAGAGTGCGGAAAAAGTTTCTTTCAGAAAGGAGACCTGGTCAAACATGAGAGGATTCACACAGGCGAGCGTCCTTTTTCATGCTCCGAGTGTGGGAAATGTTTTACTGACACATCTGGGCTGAATGCACACCGGAAATGTCACACGGGCGAGCGTCCTTTTTCATGTTCAGAGTGCGGGAAATGCTTTGGGCGGAGAGGACAACTCATTAGACATCTGAGAGGTCACACGAGGGAGCGTCCTTTTTCATGCTCCGAGTGCGGGAAATGTTTCGCTGAAAAAGATGGACTTACTTTACACCAAAGATGTCACACGGGTGAACGTCCTTTTTCTTGCTCAGAGTGCGGGAAAAGCTTCAGGCAGAAAGGAAAAGTGCTTATACACCAGAGAACTCACACGGGTGTGCGTCCTTTTTCATGCGCTTTGTGTGGGAAATGTTTCGCTCAAAAAAGTGGGCTTACTGCACACCAGAAAGTTCACACCGGCGAGCGTCCTTTTTCATGTTCAGAGTGCGGGAAATGTTTCACTCGGAAAACCGTACTTGCAGCGCACCATAGAAGTCACACGGGCGAGCGACCTTTTTCCTGTTCAGAGTGCGGGAAGTGTTTCTTTCACAAAGGTGACCTGGTGAAGCACCATCGAATTCACACAGGCGAGCGACCTTTCTCTTGCTCAGAGTGCGGGAAGTGCTTTGGGCGGAAAGACGAGCTCCTTCAACACCAGAGAGTTCACTCCGGAGTGCGGGGAATGGCTCACTGAGGAAAGAGACCTCCTTACACACCAACAAACTCATGTACAGACATTGCCCATTTCATGTCCAAAGTGTGGGAAATGGTTAAGACCTCTTTCTTGGTCTGGAGTGTGGAAAATGTTTTAAATCAAAAGCACACAGACAGTTTTTAAATGTTTTCATACCTAAAGCTACAATGGTTCAAAATAAAACATGATGTAAATTGTCTCTATCTCCATTTCCTATAAGCTTTTCAACATTGATAGTGAAGGGGTCAGATATATGTAATGTAGGTAGAAGAATGGTTCCCGTACAACTGGGGTCAGTGGTGAAGGGTACCCTTACATCGGTCTTCAGTGGAGAATGGTTCCCGTAGAACTGGGGTTAGTGGTGAAGGGTACCCTTACATCGGTCTTCAGTGGAGAATGGTTCCCGTAGAACTGGGGTCAGTGGTGAAGGGTACCCTTACATCGGTCTTCAGTGGAGAATGGTTCCTGTACAACTGGCGTCAGTGGTGAAGGGTACCCTTACATCGGTCTTCAGTGGAGAATGGTTCCCGTAGAACTGGGGTTAGTGGTGAAGGGTACCCTTACATCGGTCTTCAGTGGAGAATGGTTCCCGTACAACTGGGGTCAGTGGTGAAGGGTACCCTTACATCGGTCTTCAGTGGAGAATGGTTCCTGTAGAACTGGGGGTAGTGGTGAAGGGTACCCTTACATCGGTCTTCAGTGGAGAATGGTTCCCGTACAACTAGGGTCAGTGGTGAAGGGTACCCTTACAAAGGTCTTCAGTGGAGAATGGTTCCCGTACAACTGGGGTCAGTGGTGAAGGGTACCCCTACATCGGTCTTCAGTGGAGAATGGTTCCTGTAGAACTGGGGGTAGTGGTGAAGGGTACCCTTACATCGGTCTTCAGTGGAGAATGGTTCACGTACAACTGGGGTCAGTGGTGAAGGGTACCCTTACATAGGTGTTCAGTGAAGAATGGTTCCCGTACAACTAGGGTTAGTGGTGAAGGGTACCCTTACATCGGTCTTCAGTGGAGAATGGTTCCCGTACAACTAGGGTCAGTGGTGAAGGGTACCCTTACAAAGGTCTTCAGTGGAGAATGGTTCCCGTACAACTGGGGTCAGTGGTGAAGGGTACCCCTACATCGGTCTTCAGTGGAGAATGGTTCCTGTAGAACTGGGGGTAGTGGTGAAGGGTACCCTTACATTGGTCTTCAGTGGAGAATGGTTCACGTACAACTGGGGTCAGTGGTGAAGGGTACCCTTACATAGGTGTTCAGTGAAGAATGGTTCCCGTACAACTAGGGTTAGTGGTGAAGGGTACCCTTACATCGGTCTTGAGTGGAGAATGGTTCCCGTACAACTAGGGTCAGTGGTGAAGGGTACCCTTACATCAGTCTTCAGTGAAGAATGGTTCCCATACAACTAGGGTCAGTGGTGAAGGGTACCCTTACATTGGTCTTCAGTGGAGAATGGTTCACGTACAACTGGGGTCAGTGGTGAAGGGTACCCTTACATAAGTCTTCAGTGAAGAATGGTTACCGTACAACTGAGGTCAGTGGTGAAGGGTACCCTTACATCGGTCAGTGAAGAATGGTTCCCGTACAACTGGGGTCAGTGGTGAAGGGTACCCTTACATCGGTCTTCAGTGGAGAATGTTTCCCGTACAACTGGAGTCAGTGGTGAAGGGTATCTGACCATATTACATCATCGGTGTGCACCAGTACTCTGCAGCGGCCTGCTCTCTTGGAAATCTGCTACTCACCAGTCTGGAACAGTGCAATTGATGTGGACAGATGGGACTTTGGCCTAGATATCAGTCTCAGGGACTGTACACTTTAATGAACTCTCTTTCTCTCTGGCAATCCCTCCTCCACCCCTCTCTGCCAATGCCTCCATGCAGTGTCCGCCAGTGTCTCTGCCAATCCCTCCTCTGGCTTTGATTCGGTGTCCTCTACCCCGCTCTGCCAATCCCTCCACTGGATTCTATTCAGTGTCCTTCCACTCAGTGTCCTCCACCCCTCTCTGCCAATCCCTCCACTGGATTCCATTCAGTGTTCTCCACCCCTCTCTGCCAATCCCTCCACTGGATTCCATTTAGTGTCCTCCACCCCTCTCTGCCAATCCCTCCACTGGATTCCATTCAGTTTCTGCCACCCCTCTCTGCCAATCCCTCCACTGGCTTTTATTCAGTGTCCTCCACCCGTCTCTTCCATTCCCTCCTCTGCCTTCCATATAGTTTCCGCCACCCCTCTCTGCCAATTCCTCCACTGGATTCTATTCAGTGTCTGCCACCCGTCTCTGCAAATCCCTCCTCTGGCCTCCATTCAGTGTCATCCACCCCTCTCTGCCAATCCCACCACTGCATTCTATTCAGTGTCCTCCACCCCTCTCTACCAATCCCTCCACTGGATTCCATTCAGTGTCCTCCACCCCTCTCTGCCAATCTCACCACTGGATCCTATTCAGTGTCTGCCACCCGTCTCTGCCAATCCCTCCTCTGGCCTCCATTCAATGTCCTCCACCCCTCTCTGCCAATCCTTCCACTGGATTCTATTCAGTGTCCACCACCCCTTTCTGCCAATGCCTCCACTGGATTCTATTCAGTGTCCACCACCCCTCTCTGCCAATGCCTCCACTGGATTCTATTCAGTGTCCACCACCCCTCTCTGCCAATCCCTCCACTGGATTCTATTCAGTGTCCACCACCCCTCTCTGCCAATCCCTCCACTGGATTCTATTCAGTGTCCACCACCCCTCTCTGCCAATCCCTCCACTGGATTCTATTCAGTGTCCACCACCCCTCTCTGCCAATCCCTCCACTGGATTCCATTCAGTGTCTGCCACCCCTCTCTGCCAGACCCTCCACTGGCTTCCATTCAGCGTCCTCCACCCCTCTCTGCCAATAACTCCACTGGCTTCTATTCTGTGTTCTCCACCCCTCTCTGCCAATCCCTTCTCTGGCCTCCATTCAGTGTCCTCCAGCACTCTTTCCCAATCCCTCCACTGGCTTCCATTCAGTGTCCTCCACCCCTCTCGGCCAATCCCTCCACTGGCTTCCATTCAATGTCCTCCACCCCTCTCTGCCAATCCCTCCACTGGATTCTATTCGGTGTCCTCCACCCCTCTCTGCCAATCCCTCCACTGGCTTCCATTCAGCGTCCGCCACCCCACTCTGCCAATCCCTCCACTGGCTTCCATTCAGTGTCCGCCACCCCTCTCTGCCAGACCCTCCACTGGCTTCCATTCAGCGTCCTCCACCCTCTCTGCCAATCCCTCCACTGGATTCTATTCGGTGTCCTCCACCCCTCTCTGCCAATCCCTCCACTGGCCCCCACTCAGTGTCCTCCACCCCCCTCTGCCAATCCCTCCACTGGTGTCCATGCAGTGTCCTCCACAACTCTCTGCCAATCCTTCCACTGGCTTCCCATTGCCCAACTTATAAAATTAAAAATACTAACAATATCATACACCACAATCCCCCCAATGGGGCTCCTAAAAAAACTGTAAAAAAAAATAAAAAAATAAAAAAATAAAGAATGATTGTAAAACAAAATTGTAAAAAATAATACAAAAATTAAATAATAAATAAGTAATAAAAAATAAAACTATCCCCCTTATACATTAGTCAGATTAGTCAGATGTGTTCATAAAACCTCACAAAGCACAAGGTCACAGAATCGGCCAATATATCTATAGATCCTTGTGGATTTCTGAAGCTTGGTTAGACAATGTTCCTAACACTTAGATTTCTTCCCTTTGTTCTTCTGTAGAGTGATTGATCTTAATAAGGATTCCCTGGTAAGAAGAACTTTATATAGAATGATATGGAACTTTAACTAAGGTATAATGCGTGGGTGATATTATTATATGCAATGAAGCCAAAGAATGCACTACGTAGGCTTCAGTCTTCATATTCTCCACCAGGTGGTGAGATCGATGATTGTCAGTTGAGTGCAAAGACAAGTGATGTCACATATATACAGGAAATTCTGGCTCAGAGCTGAGTCGGGAGGAAGTAGAGAGGAGACATTACTGGAACTGGCAGCCGAGGAGGTAATAAAATATTGATTTATATTTACACCCAGTAACCCCCCGTCATGTCCGTCCTCTTCCTCCATAGTCACTGTGATGTCTTCTATCTCCAACATCCACTACTACAGACATATCACATCCTGTATATTGGAGTTATTTTATAATATGTGTCCAGATACATCCTAAATATAGGACCATTTATCCAACTGTCCATCCAGAGCCTCTGGTTTATAGACCGGATACATCCTAAATATAGAGCCATTTATCCAACTGTCCATCCAGAGCCTCTGGTTTATAGACTGGACACGCCCTAAAATGGGTAAAAATCACAACACGATACCTACGGAGTAATACTGCTAGAAATTATCCATCCTAGTGCAGTGCAGATAATTTTCAGTTTATATTCCATCTTTATCTCTATAGATCCCACCACAACACCAATAAGGATGGACAAAGACCAAAGTCAAATAACTGAATGGATTTTGAACCTCTCCCTGGAGATCATCTACCTGCTGACCGGAGAGGTGAGGAGGATTCTGGGAGGTCACATGACACCACTCTTATCTCTATTAATAAAACACAGACCTGACCGGAGAGGTGAGGAGGATTCTGGGAGGTCACATGACATCACTCTTATCTCTATAAATAAAATAGACCTGACCAGAGAGGTGAGGAGGATTCTGGGAAGTCACATGACATCACTCTTATCTCTATTAATAAAACACAGACCTGACTGGTAAGAATGTAGGTAAGAAGGATGCCGGGATATTTGTGGCAATAACTATGAGTGTATTTTTATGAAGGTTTATGAAGTGCTAAAGAAGACATCTGGAGAACAGTTGACACCCAGCAGGCATCTTCTTAGATCATCTCCCATCAGAGTGCCTCTACTTCATTTGCAGACTCCTAAAACAAACAACTTCAAGAAGATTCTAGAAGTCACCAAGAAGATGATGGAGCTGCTGACAGGAGAGGTGAGCGGTGCCGGGAATTCTGGGACATTATCCAGTAACAGACAAGGGATGTGTCTGGATGGTGACTGTATCATTGTGTGTGTCAGGTTCCTATAAGGTGTCAGGATGTCACTGTCTATTTCTCCATGGAGGAGTGGGAGTATTTAGAAGGACACAAGGATCTCTACAAGGACGTCATGGGGGAGAATCAGAACCTTCTTGATCTTATTAAAATGGGAAAAAACAATTCTCCCTCGCATGGGACGCTAGTGAAGCACACACTGGATATCATCTGTTTGCTTACTGGAGAGGTGAGGAGGATTCTGGGAGGTTCACAGATTCCACATTTATCTTTATTAAAGAAAACTCAAACCTAATATTGGAGGTTAAAAGGAGTCTAATGTTCTTATATTTATTACTGTATAACCAGGGCTGTGCTGTAGTTTTGAAGACACCTGTTGACAATAGCAGAGGAAGGAGAAGTCAACGCTTGTCCAAAAGACTACGAGAAACACAGTGTCCCATCTCCGTACCTCCACCCACCTTCCTTACTCTTCAGAGAAGCAAGAAAGAAGGAGTTCTAAAGCTTACCAATAAAATCATTGAGCTGCTGACAGGAGAGGTGAGCGGTGCTGGGAATTCTGGGACATTATCCAGTAACAGACAAGGGATGTGTCTGGATGGTGACTGTATCATTGTGTGTGTCAGGTTCCTATAAGGTGTCAGGATGTCACTGTCTATTTCTCCATGGAGGAGTGGGAGTATTTAGAAGGACACAAGGATCTCTACAAGGACATCATGATGGAGAATCAGCCGCCCCTCACATCACCGGGTAAGAGGAGACTTTATTGTAAAGGAGAGAGCAGTACGGAGGCTCCACCTAGATCCCCCATCATCTGATAAACACATAGAAACAATGTATTCAGTCAGTGTGTGTGTTTCCTACAAATAGATCCAGTAATGGGAACCCACCAGAGAGATGTCCCCTTCCTCTGTATTCCCTGGATTCCCAATTATCAATTGCAATGAATACATTTTAATCGTTTTGTTTTCTGTATTTTATTTTTTTAAGATGCCTTTGCCCAGTTTGGGTTTCTAAATCTTTGCCAGTCAAAAAATTTGAAAGGATTATTCCCAATCCTTTGACAGAGAGAAAAACTCTTAATGTTTAAGCAACATAGTAAACATTTCTCAGCTTTTTAAAGGTTGAGAAATCCCCTTTACTGTTCATAAGAACATCGTCAATGTACCTAACCCACAACCTAATGTGCCCATCAAATGAAGTTGAAATATTTGCCACCATTTGATGGGCCAGTCATTTATGCTCAACAGAAAAATCTCCCTGCAAATGAGGAGAAGATACTGTACACCATATAAAAGGTCCATCTCCATTCCTCAATATAACGTCATGTTCCCAACAAATGAGGAGAAGATACTGTACACCATATGAAAGGTCCATCTCCATTGCTCAATATAATGTCATGTTCCCAACCAATGAGGAGAAGATACTGTACACCATATAAAAGGTCCATCTCCATTCCTCAGTAGAACATCATGTTCTTAACAAATGAGGAGGAGATACTGTACACCAGGGATCTGCAATTAGCGGACCTCCAGCTGTTGCAAAACTACAAGTCCCATCATGCCTCTGCCTCTGGGTGTCATGCTTGTGGCTGTCAGAGTCCTGCTGTGCCTCATGGGATTTGTAGTTCTGCAACAGCTGGAGGTCTGCTAATTGCATATCCCTGCTGTACACTATATGAAAGGTCCATCTCCATTACTCAATATAACGTCATGTTTCCCAACAAATGAGGAGGAGATACTGTACACCATATGAAAGGTCCATCTCCATTCCTCAATATAATGTCATGTTTCCCAACAAATGAGGAGAAGATACTGTACACCATATGAAAGGTCCATCTCCATTCCTTGATATAACTTCATGTTTCTAACAAATGAGGAGGAGATACTGTACACCATATGAAAGGTCCATCTCCATTCCTTGATATAACTTCATGTTTCTAACAAATGAGGAGGAGATACTGTACACCAGCGGTTCCCAAACTCAGTCCTCAAGTGCCCTCCAACAGGCCATGTTTTGGGAATTTTTCTTAGATAAAATAGCTGTCTGAAATACCAATCCATTGACTCTGATTTAAAGCACCTGTGCAAGATAAAGGAAAACCTGCAAACATGGCTTGTTAAGGGGGTACTTGAGGAATGAGGTTGAGAACCACTACTGTACACCATATGAAAGTTCCATCTCCTTTCCTCAGTATAACGTCATGTTCCCAACAAATGAAGAGTAGACACTGTATGCCATATGAAATGTTCATCTCCATTCCTCAATATAACGTCATGTTCCCAACAAATGAGGAGGAGATACTGTACACCATATGAAAGGTCCATCTCCATTCCTCAATATAACGTCATGTTCCCAACAAATGAGGAGGAGATACTGTACACTAGGGATGAGCCGAACACCCCCCTGTTCGGTTCGCACCAGAACATGCGAACTGGAAAAAAGTTCATTCGAACACGCGAACACCGTTAAAGTCTATGGGACACGAACATGAATAATCAAAAGTGCTAATTTTAAAGGCTTATATGCAAGTTATTGTCAAAAAAGTGTTTGGGGACCTGGGTCCTGCCCCAGGGGACATGGATCAATGCAAAAAAAAGTTTTAAAAACGGCCATTTTTTCAGGAGCAGTGATTTTAATAATGCTTAAAGTCAAACAATAAAAGTGTAATATCCCTTTAAATTTCGTACCTGGGGGGTGTCTATAGTATGCCTGTAAAGGGGCGCATGTTTCCCGTGTTTAGAACAGTCTGACAGCAAAATGACATTTCGAAGGAAAAAACGCATTTAAAACTACTCGCGGATATTGCATTGCCGGTCCGACAATACACATAGAAGTTCATTGATAAAAACAGCATGGGAATTCCCCACAGGGGAACCCCGAACCAAAATTTAAAAAAAAATGACGTGGGGGTCCCCCTAAATTCCATACCAGGCCCTTAAGGTCTGGTACGGATATTAAGGGGAACCCCGGCCAAAATTTTTTAAAAAAATGACGTGGGGGTCCCCCTAAATTCCATACCAGACCCTTTAGGTCTGGTACGGATTTTAAGGGGAACCCCATGCCAAAAAAACCCCAAAAAACGGCGTGGGGTCCCCCCAAGAATCCATACCAGACCCTTATCCAAGCACGCAACCTGGCAGGCCGCAGGAAAAGAGGGGTGGACGAGAGTGCGCCCCCCCTCCTGAACCATACCAGGCCACATGCCTTCAACATTGGGAGAGTGCTTTGGGGTAGCCCCCCAAAACACCTTGTCCCCATGTTGATGAGGACAAGGGCCTCATCCCCACAACCCTGGCTGGTGGTTGTGGGGGTCTGCGGGCGGGGGGCTTATCGGAATCTGGAAGCCCCCTTTAACAAGGGGACCCCCAGATCCCGGCCCTCCCCCCCTGTGTGAAATGGTAAGGGGGTACTTACCCCTACCATTTCACTAAAAAACTGTCAAAAATGCTAAAAATGACAAGAGACAGTTTTTGACAATTCCTTTATTTAAATGCTTCTTCTTTCTTCTATCTTCCTTCATCTTCTTCTTCTGGTTCTTCTGGCTCTTCTGGTTCTTCCTCCGGTGTTCTCGTCCAGCATCTCCTCCGTGGCATCTTCTATCTTCTTCTCCTCGGGCCGCTCCGCACCCATGGCATGGGGGGAGGCTCCCGCTCTTCTCTTCATCTTCTTGATCTTCTTCTCTTCTTCTTTTCTTCTCTTCTTCTCTTCTTCATTTTCTTCTCCGGGCCGCTCCGCATTCATGCTGGCATGGAGGGAGGCTCCCGCTGTGTGATGGCGTCTCCTCGTCTGATGGTTCTTAAATAACGGGGGGGTCACCCGGTGACCCCGCCCCCCTCTGACGCACGGTGACTTGACGGGACTTCCCTGAGACATCACGGGGAATGCCACAGGGAAGTCCTGTCATGTCCCGTGCATCAGAGGGGGCGGGGTCACCAGGTGGCCCCCCCCCCCATTATTTAAGAACCGTCAGACGAGGAGACGCCGTCACACAGCGTGAGCCTCCCTCCATGCCATCATGGATGCGGAGCGGCCCGGAGAAGAAAATGAGAAAGAGAAGAAGAGAAGAAAAGAAGAAGAGAAGAAGATGAAGAAGATGAGGAGAAGAGCGGGAGCCTCCCCCCATGCCATGGGTGCGGAGCGGCCCGAGGAGAAGAAGATAGAAGACGCCGCAGAGGAGATGCTGGACGAGAACGCCGGAGGAAGAACCAGAAGAGCCAGAAGAACCAGAAGAAGAAGATGAAGGAAGATAGAAGAAAGAAGAAGCATTTAAATAAAGGAATTGTCAAAAACTGTCTCTTGTGATTTTTAACATTTTTGACAGTTTTTTAGTGAAATGGTAGGGGTAAGTACCCCCTTACCATTTCACACAGGGGGGGGGGCGGGATCTGGGGGTCCCCTTGTTAAAGGGGGCTTCCAAATTCCGATAAGCCCCCTGCCCGCAGACCCCCACAACCACCGGCCAGGGTTGTGGGGATGAGGCCCTTGTCCTCATCAACATGGGGACAAGGTGTTTTGGGGGGCTACCCCAAAGCACCCTCCCAATGTTGAGAGCATGTGGCCTGGTATGGTTCAGGAGGGGGGGGGCGCACTCTCGTCCCCCCATCTTTTCCTGCGGCCTGCCAGGTTGCGTGCTCGGATAAGGGTCTGGTATGGATTTTTGGGGGGACCCCACGCCGTTTTTTTTTGGCGCGGGGTTCCCCTTAAAATCAGTACCAGACCTGAAGGGTCTGGTATGGAATTTAGGGGGACCCCCACGTCATTTTTTAAAAAAATTTTGGTTCTGGATTCCCCTGTGGGGAATTCCCATGCCGTTTTTATCAATGAACTTCTATGTGTATTGTCGGACCGGCAATGCAATATCCGCGAGTAGTTTTAAATGGGTTTTTTCCTTCGAAATGTCATTTTGCTGTCAGTCTGTTCTAAACACGGGAAACATGCGCCCCTTTACAGGCATACTATAGACACTCCCCAGCTATGAAATTTAAAGGGACATTACACTTTTATTGTTTGACTTTAAGCATTATTAAAATCACTGCTCCTGAAAAAACGGCCGTTTTTAAAACTTTTTTTTGCATTGATCCATGTCCCCTGGGGCAGGACCCGGGTCCCCAAACCCTTTTTATGACAATAACTTGCATATAAGCCTTTAAAATTAGCACTTTTGATTTCTCCCATAGACTTTACAAAGGGTGTTCCGCGGCATTCGAATTTGCCGCGAACACCCCAAATTGTTCGCTGTTTGGCGAACTTGCGAACAGCCAATGTTCGAGTCGAACATGAGTTCGACTCGAACTCGAAGCTCATCCCTACTGTACACCATATGAAAGGTCCATCTCCATTCCTCAATATAACGTCATGTTCCCAACAAATGAGGTGGAGATACTGTACACCATATGAAAGGTCCATCTCCGTTCCTCAATATATCGTCATGTTCCCAACAAATGAGGAGGAGATACTGTACACCATATGAAAGGTCCATCTCCATTCCTCAATAAAACGTCATGTTCCCAACAAATGAGGAGGAGATACTGTACACCATATGAAAGGTCCATCTCCATTCCTCAATATAACGTCATGTTCCCAACAAATGAGGAGGAGATACTGTACGCCATATGAAAGGTCCATCTCCATTCCTCAATATAACGTCATGTTCCCAACAAATGAGGAGGAGATACTGTACGCTATATGAAAGGTCCATCTCCATTCCTCAATATAACGTCATGTTCCCAACAAATGAGGAGGAGATACTGTACACCATATGAAAGGTCCATCTTCGTTCCTCAATATATCGTCATGTTCCCACCAAATGAGGAGGAGATACTGTACACCATATGAAAGGTCCATCTCCATTCCTCAATATAACGTCATGTTCCCACCAAATGAGGAGGAGATACTGTACACCATATGAAAGGTCCATCTCCATTCCTCAATATAACGTAATGTTCCCAACAAATGAGGAGGAGATACTGTACACCATATGAAAGGTCCATCTCCATTCCTCAATATAACGTCATGTTCCCAACAAATGAGGTGGAGATATAGTACACCATATGAAAGGTCCATCTCCATTCCTCAATATAATGTCATGTTCCCAACAAATGAGGAGGAGATACTGTACACTATATGAAAGGTCCATCTCCATTTTCAGTATAACATCATGTTTTTAATACTCCCAAATCCATGGCAGAGCTTTGCAAATTTGTTGACCCTTGCATCTTTCATCCAGTGCTGCGCTAACGTTTCAAGTCATCCTACTCCATTCTCACCTCCCCGATATGTTGGTCCTCTCTCAACCTTCATGATTCCTCACTGCTAAACATTAAACAATATTTCGTTTTTTTTTGTAATTTCCTCCCAAACAGGTGGACAGGGTGTTCGGAATACCTTAGAAGCTGATTCTGAAGCAGAAGACCATGGTATTACACGATGTTCTCCAGGAGAAAACCCTGATGTTCGAAATATGCTTTGCACACTTTCTTGTGTAGATGGATCAATGGATACCTTGAATCCCGAGAAATCTTCTGAAAAATCACACCCAAGATTTTACAATACTGATAAGTTACCCGTCCCCTCTAATCCCGAGGGATTATCTTCTAATGAATTGCCCGCTGCTACACATAGAGGTGAGAAGATGTTCACGTGTTCTGAAGGCCATAAATGTTTTATGAGGAAGTCAAGCCTTGTTGGACATCAGAACGTTCACACGGGGCAGCGTCCTCTTCCACTTACGAAGGGCAGGAAGTCTCACAAAGACAGAGGACTTCCTTTTTTAGGTCCGGAGTGCAGTGGTTTTACCCATAAAAAAAGCCTTGGTGGCCATCCGAAAATCCACTCTCGAAAAAAGCTGTTTTCGTGTCCCGATTGCGAGAAACAATTTGTAAGGAAAAGTCGTCTTCTTCACCACCAGAGGACCCATGAGGGAGAAGGTCCTCTTTCCTGTCCCGAATGTGGCAAATGTTTCCACGTGGAGAGAGATCTTTCTAGGCACACTTTAATTCACACTTCAAAATTCGGGAAAAAATTCTCACAGGAAGGTGACCTTCAACAACCGGCAGTTCATAAAGGAGAAGCTCACACTTTTACATGTCCACTGTGCGGGAAATGTTTCACCGAGAAGGCAAGCCTCGTTGCTCACCAGAGAATCCATTCAGGAGAACGTCCATTTTCATGTTCAGAGTGCGGAAAAAGTTTCTTTCGGAAAGGAGACCTGGTCAAACATGAGAGGATTCACACAGGCGAGCGTCCCTTTTCATGCTCCGAGTGTGGGAAATGTTTTGCTGACACATCTGGGCTGAATGCACACCGGAAATGTCACACGGGCGAGCGTCCTTTTTCATGTTCAGAGTGCGGGAAATGCTTTGGGCGGAGAGGACAACTCATTAGACATCTGAGAGGTCACACAAGGGAGCGTCCTTTTTCATGCTCCGAGTGCGGGAAATGTTTCGCTGAAAAAGATGGACTTACTTTACACCAAAGATGTCACACGGGGGAGCGTCCTTTTTCTTGCTCAGAGTGCGGGAAAAGCTTCAGGCAGAAAGGAAAACTGCTTATACACCAGAGAACTCACACGGGTGTGCGTCCTTTTCCATGCGCTGTGTGTGGGAAATGTTTTGCTCGAAAAAGTGGGCTTACTGCACACCAGAAAGTTCACACCGGCGAGCGTCCTTTTTCATGCTCCGAGTGCGGGAAATGTTTCGCTGAAAAAGATGGACTTACTTTACACCAAAGATGTCACACAGGGGAGCGTCCTTTTTCATGCTCCGAGTGCGGGAAATGTTTCGCTGAAAAAGAAGGACTTACTGTACACCAAAGATGTCACACGGGGGAGCGTCCTTTTTCCTGCTCAGAGTGCGGGAAAAGCTTCAGGCAGAAAGGAAAACTGCTTATACACCAGAGAACTCACACGGGTGTGCGTCCTTTTCCATGCGCTTTGTGTGGGAAATGTTTCGCTCAAAAAAGTGCACTTACTGTACACCAGAACGTTCACACCGGCGAGCGTCCTTTTTCATGTTCAGAGTGCGGGAAATGCTTTGCGCGGAGAGGACAACTCATTAGACATCTGAGAGGTCACACCGGCGAGCGTCCTTTTTCATGCTCCGAGTGCGGGAAATGTTTCGCTGAAAAAGATGGACTTACTTTACACCAAAGATGTCACACGGGGGAGCGTCCTTTTTCATGCTCCGAGTGCGGGAAAAGCTTCAGGCAGAAAGGAAAAGTGCTTATACACCAGAGAACTCACACGGGTGTGCGTCCTTTTCCATGCGCTTTGTGTGGGAAATGTTTCGCTCGAAAAAGTGGACTTACCGCACACCAGAAAGTTCACACCGGCGAGCGTCCTTTTTCATGTTCAGAGTGCGGGAAATGTTTCGCTGAAAAAGAAGGACTTACTGTACACCAAAGATATCACACGGGGGAGCGTCCTTTTTCCTGCTCAGAGTGCGGGAAAAGCTTCAGGCAGAAAGGAAAACTGCTTATACACCAGAGAACTCACACGGGTGTGCGTCCTTTTCCATGCGCTGTGTGTGGGAAATGTTTCGCTCGAAAAAGTGGGCTTACTGCACACCAGAAAGTTCACACCGGCGAGCGTCCTTTTTCATGTTCAGAGTGCGGGAAATGTTTCAGTCGGAAACCCGTACTTGCAGCGCACCAGAGAAGTCACACGGGCGAGCGACCTTTTTCCTGTTCAGAGTGCGGGAAGTGTTTCTTTCACAAGTGTGACCTGGTGAAGCACCATCGAATTCACACAGGCGAGCGACCTTTCTCTTGCTCAGAGTGCGGGAAGTGCTTCGGGAGGAAAGACAAGCTCCTTCAACACCAGAGAGTTCACTCCGGAGTGCGGGGAATGGCTCTCTGAGGAAAGAGACCTCCTTACACACCAACAAACTCATGTACAGACATTGCCCATTTCATGTCCAAGGTGTGGGAAATGGTTAAGACGTCTTTCTTGGTCTGGTGTATGTAATGTACACGGTGAAGGGGTCAGGTGTATGTAATGTACACGGTGAAGGGGTCAGGTGTATGTAATGTACACGGTGAAGGGGTCAGGTGTATGTAATGTACACAGTGAAGGGGTCAGGTGTATGTAATGTACACGGTGAAGGGGTCAGGTGTATGTAAGGTACACAGTGAAGGGGTCAGGTGTATGTAAAGTACACGGTGAAGGGGTCAGGTGTATGTAATGTACACAGTGAAGGGGTCAGGTGTATGTAATGTACACGGTGAAGGGGTCAGGTGTATGTAATGTACACGGTGAAGGGGTCAGGTGTATGTAATGTACACGGTGAAGGGGTCAGGTGTATGTAATGTACACAGTGAAGGGGTCAGGTGTATGTAATGTACACGGTGAAGGGGTCAGGTGTATGTAAGGTACACAGTGAAGGGGTCAGGTGTATGTAAAGTACACGGTGAAGGGGTCAGGTGTATGTAATGTACACAGTGAAGGGGTCAGGTGTATGTAATGTACACGGTGAAGGGGTCAGGTGTATGTAATGTACACAGTGAAGGGGTCAGGTGTATGTAATGTACACGGTGAAGGGGTCAGGTGTATGTAATGTACACGGTGAAGGGGTCAGGTGTATGTAATGTACACGGTGAAGGGGTCAGGTGTATGTAATGTACACAGTGAAGGGGTCAGGTGTATGTAAAGTACACGGTGAAGGGGTCAGGTGTATGTAAGGTACACGGGTCAGGTGTATGTAATGTACACAGTGAAGGGGTCAGGTGTATGTAATGTATACAGTGAAGGGGTCAGGTGTATGTAATGTACACAGTGAAGGGGTCAGGTGTATGTAATGTATACAGTGAAGGGGTCAGGTGTATGTAATGTACACAGTGAAGGGGTCAGGTATATGTAATGTACACGGTGAAGGGGTCAGGTGTATGTAAGGTACACGGGTCAGGTGTATGTAATGTACACAGTGAAGGGGTCAGGTGTATGTAATGTATACAGTGAAGGGGTCAGGTGTATGTAATGTACACAGTGAAGGGGTCAGGTATATGTAATGTACACGGTGAAGGGGTCAGGTGTATGTAATGTACACAGTGAAGGGGTCAGGTGTATGTAATGTACACGGTGCAGGGGTCAGGTGTATGTAAGGTACACGGTGCAGCGGTAAGGTGTATGTAAGGTACACGGTGCAGGGGTCAGGTGTATGTAATGTACACAGTGAAGGGGTCAGGTGTATGTAATGTACACAGTGAAGGGGTCAGGTATATGTAATGTACACGGTGAAGGGGTCAGGTGTATGTAAGGTACACGGGTCAGGTGTATGTAATGTACACGGTGCAGGGGTCAGGTGTATGTAATGTACACGGTGCAGGGGTCAGGTGTATGTAAGGTACACGGTGCAGCGGTAAGGTGTATGTAAGGTACACGGTGCAGGGGTCAGGTGTATGTAAGGTACACGGTGCAGGGGTCAGGTGTATGTAAGGTACACGGTGCAGCGGTAAGGTGTATGTAATGTACACGGTGAAGGGGTCAGGTGTATGTAAGGTACGCGGTGCAGGGGTCAGGTGTATGTAACGTACACGGTGCAGGGGTCAGGTGTATGTAAGGTACACGGTGCAGCGGTAAGGTGTATGTAAGGTACACGGTGCAGGGGTCAGGTGTATGTAAGGTACACGGTGCAGGGGTCAGGTGTATGTAAGGTACACGGTGCAGCGGTAAGGTGTATGTAATGTACACGGTGAAGGGGTCAGGTGTATGTAAGGTACACGGTGAAGGGGTCAGGTGTATGTAAGGTACGCGGTGCAGGGGTCAGGTGTATGTAACGTACACGGTGCAGGGGTCCAAGTACTGTAAGGTACACAGCGCATGGATCAAGGTGTATTAAATATACATGGTGCAGGGGTCAGGTTCATGTAACATACATGACGCAAGGGCACAGATGCGTGTAACATACACAGCGCAGGGGTCAGGTGAATGTAGCATACACAATGCAGGGGTCAGGTGTAAGTAACATACACAGTCCAGGGGTGAGGTGTATGTAATGTGCACAGTGTAGGTGTCAGGTGTATGTAATGTACATGGTGCAAGGGTCAAGGTGTATTAAACGTACATTGTGCAGGGGTCAGGTTCTTGTAACATACATGATGCAGGGGCACAGATGCACGTAACATACACAGCGCAGAGGTTCAGGTGTGTGTAAGGTACACGGTGCAGGGGTCAGGTGCATGTGGCATACACAATACAGGGGGCAGATATAAGTAACATACACAGTGCAGGGGGCAGGTGTATGTAATGTACACAGTGCAGGGGTCAGGTGTATGTAATGTACACAGTGCAGGGGTCGGGTATATGTAATGTGTGTATACAGTAAACAAGGTAAGACATCCTGTGTATTGTATTGTTTTCAGGTCATTGATATTCTTACATTGCAGAAAATAGAGCTCAACATTTGTGAAGGACCCTATCCCAACTTGAAGGCATGACATTAAATCCAAGACTTTACCACACAAAGGACAACCCTCACAAATTTAGAGAGGTTTCTGAAATCTAATCCCAAGAGGAAATTCCAACATCGTTTCCTCATTTCAGGTCTTTTCCTTTTATTTCCTGGCTGGGTGATCCTGGCTGGGTGACTTCACAGAGGCAGGTCTCTTGTTCCTCCCTTGGATCTAGAAGCTTGTAGAAGCATATAGAAGTTAGTGGGTGGAGGCCAGGAGATCCTGATCTGCATACTTGGAGGGAACTTGGCTAATCCCCAGGCAGAATGTCCCAATAGGGTGGCTGGGTCAGCCCTTAAATATGGTGGTGCCATGCCAGCTGGGAGTTGCGTGTAAGATGGAGGGCTAGGGTGGTTGCCGGTGGCCTAGGAGGGGTCCCCTAGGTCTAGAGGGGGCTTTGCCTCCAAGCTGGGCTCGGGCTACCTGGGAAGAATCCTTTTATTGTCCGGTTTGAGAAGGAATCTCGCCTAAGAGCAGCAGGGAGCAAGGAGGACAGAGTGAGTACATCAGCACAACAAGGGATCCACAAGGGGAGAGACTGCCACATGTAGCAAGATTTCAGGGGGACAGCGCTGTACATAACCCTTCTATCCCTTGTCCTTGGAGACCTCCGGAGCAGCCAGAACGGCTAGTAGTACCTGCAAGCGGTGGGGCCGGGAGCAGCTCTACAGACAGTTCTACAACATTTTGTGCTATGGTCCAAAGGGGACTAAGAGCTCCTAGTCCACAGTGCCCAGGGGCCTCGGGTGCATGGGGACCCCATGATAATCTTGCATAACATCATACTTTCCAACCATCCCGGATTTGCCGGGTCGGTCAGGCTTTTTGCTAAGCTGTCCCGTGTCCAGGGCAGCATCCCGGAACCTGTATTGTGCCCTCCTGATCACTCTGTTCTGTGCCCTTCTGCCCCCCCCCCCCCCCCACACCCCCCAATACTGTATCCTTGTGTTAATTACTTTAATAGGTACATAAATTGGGGCAGGCTGCTAGGGGCCCCAGAGTAATATTTTGGCAAGGGGGCAACGATGCTACTAAGATGGCCCTGCCTCTGAGGTCCCTAATATGTCATTGAGGGTCAGCAGTGTGCTACAATTCTTTTGGGTTAAAGTCTTCTACCTACGAACAGGTTCCCATTAAGGAGCTTGTCGTCTCTCTGGTGCTCGATTGCCCTAAAATGGAAATATCCAGAACCGATCTCAGGTTTAGAGCTCCATACCAGGAACAAAGGTGTTGAACTGGAATTCCTGTCAGCTTCTTTACAGAATAGCATAGCGGTTGTCAAGAAAGATGTTGACATAAGCCTAAGAACCCCTGCCCGTGGCTGTGTAATAGGTGCATGTGCTTGCGTGAGGTTCTTTAGCACGGCAGTGGTCATCTTGGAGGTGTGTTTGGGGTGGTTATCATGTTGGAATACTGCCCTGCGGACCAGTCTCTGAAGGGAGGGGATCATGCTCTGCTTCAGTATGTCACAGTACATGTTGGCATTCATGGTTCCCTCAATGAACTGTAGCTCCCCAGTGCCGGCAGCACTCATGCAGCCCCAGACCATGACACTCCCACCACCATGCTTGACTGTAGACAAGACACACTTGTCTTTGTCCTCCTCACCTGGTTGCCCCCACACACGCTTGTCACCATCTGAACCAAATACGTTTATCTTGGTCTCATCAGACCACAGGACATGGTTCCAGTAATCCATGTCCTTAGTCTGCTTGTCTTCAGGAAACTGTTTGGGGGCTTTCTTGTCCATCATCTTTAGAAGAGGCTTCCTTCTGGGACGACAGCCATGTAAACCAATTTGATGCAGTGTGCGGCGTGTGGTCGGAGCACTGACAGGCTGACCCCCCCACCCCTTCAACCCAGAGCCAGACTGGGAATAAAAACCAGCCCTGGAAAAAAATATCATACCAGCCCCATAGCATTATTATACCAGCCCAACATCATAACGTCATTATTCCCTTGTTCACGAAAGGGAAAACCATGCATTTTAAAGCACATTTGAAGAGTGTATTATATATATACATAGAAGGCAGATAAAAAAGCACATAGGGCTTTATATATATATATATATATATATATATATATATATATATATATATATATATATATATATAAAAGCAAATTCCAGTTAAAAGTGGTAAAATTGGTCCATCATCAAGGGGCACCCCAGGAACATGGGGGGGGACTCTGGTTTCCAGAGACCACCTTCCGTAGAAAGAATGGGGAGGGGGTTACTGATATAAGGGGGAAACCATTATATCAGTGCCCCCTTATATTATTGTATTCACTCCCCCCTTACATCAGTGACCCCCCCCTCAGACTTGCCTGGCGGCGCTGTCACTGACCTCCTCTCAGGCACCATGCAGGGCCCAGTTAGACAGCTCCAGGTTGGTGGCTCTGGTTTTATCCTATAGTCTCCTCTCCACAGTCCACACATGTCTGACTTCTCCCATAATTCCCATCCTGGCGGCACTCCCACTCTTAACTCCTCTCCAGACTGCCCCTCAGAGACTGCAGACATGATATAAGACAAGAGATGGTCAGAGGTTGCGGACATGATATAAGTGATATTTAGAGACTGAGGACAGAATACAAGAGATGGGTAGAGACTGAGGACCGGATACAAGAGATGGGTAGAGACTGATGACAGGATACAAGAGATGGCTAGTGACTGAGGACAGGATACAAGAGATGGCTAGAGGCTGAGGACAGGATACAAGAGATGGGTAGAGACTGAGAACAGGATACAAGAGATGGCTAGTGACTGAGGACAGGATACAAGAGATGGCTAGTGACTGAGGACAGGATACAAGAGATGGCTACAGACTGAGGACAGGATACAAGAGATGGCTACAGACTGAGGACAGGATACAAGAGATGGCTACAGACTGAGGACAGGATACAAGAGATGGGTAGAGACTGAGAACATGATACAAGAGATGGCTAGAGACTGAGGACAGGATACAAGAGATGGGTAGAGACTGAGAACAGGATACAAGAGATGGCTAGTGACTGAGGACAGGATACAAGAGATGGCTAGTGACTGAGGACAGGATACAAGAGATGGCTACAGACTGAGGACAGGATACAAGAGATGAGTAGAGACTGAGAACAGGATACAAGAGATGGCTAGTGACTGAGGACAGGATACAAGAGATGGCTAGTGACTGAGGACAGGATACAAGAGATGGCTACAGACTGAGGACAGGATACAAGAGATGGCTACAGACTGAGGACAGGATACAAGAGATGGCTAGAGACTGAGGACAGGATACAAGAGATGGCTACAGACTGAGGACAAGGATACAAGAGATGGCTAGAGACTGATAACAGGATACAAGAGATGGCTAGTGACTGAGGACAGGATACAAGAGATGGCTACAGACTGAGGACAGGATACAAGAGATGGCTACAGACTGAGGACAGGATACAAGAGATGGGTAGAGACTGAGAACATGATACAAGAGATGGCTAGTGACTGAGGACAGGAAACAAGAGATGGCTAGAGACTGAGGACATGATACAAGAGATGGCTACAGACTGAGGACATGATACAAGAGATGGCTAGAGACTGAGGACAGGATACAAGAGATGGCTAGAGACTGAGGACCGGATACAAGAGATGGCTAGTGACTGAGGACAGGATACAAGAGATGGCTACAGACTGAGGACTTAATACAAGAGATGGCTAGAGACTGAGGACAGGATACAAGAGATGGGTAGAGACTGAGAACATGATACAAGAGATGGCTAGTGACTGAGGACAGGATACAAGAGATGGCTAGAGACTGAGGACATGATACAAGAGATGGCTACAGACTGAGGACATGATACAAGAGATGGCTAGAGACTGAGGACAGGATACAAGAGATGGGTAGAGACTGAGGACCGGATACAAGAGATGGGTAGAGACTGATGACAGGATACAAGAGATGGGTAGAGACTGAGGACAGGATACAAGAGATGGCTAGAGACTGAGAACATGATACAAGAGATGGCTAGTGACTGAGGACAGGATACAAGAGATGGCTAGAGACTGAGGACAGGATACAAGAGATGGCTACAGACTGAGGACATGATACAAGAGATGGCTAGAGACTGAGGACAGGATACAAGAGATGGGTAGAGACTGATGACAGGATACAAGAGATGGGTAGAGACTGAGGACCGGATACAAGAGATGGGTAGAGACTGATGACAGGATACAAGAGATGGGTAGAGACTGAGGACAGGATACAAGAGATGGCTAGAGACTGAGGACAGGATACAAGAGATGGCTAGAGACTGAGGACAGGATACAAGAGATGGTCAGAGGCTGCAGACATGATACAGCAGATAGTCAGAGGCTGCAGGCATGATACAGTAGATGTCAGAGGCTGCAGACATGATACAGGAGGTATCAGAGGCTGGGGGCATGGTACAGGAGATGGTTAGAGACTGAGGACATCATACTAAAGATGGTCAGAGACTGCAGACATAGTACAAGAGATGGCCAGAGTCTACAGACATGATACAATTGATCAATGCAGCCTCATCAGTGCCCATCAAATGCAGCCTCACTGTGCCCATCAATGCAGCCACGCTGTGCCCATCAATGCAGCTTTGCCATGCCCATCAATGCAGCTTTGCCATGCCCATCAATGCAGCTTTGCCGTGCCCATCAATGCAGTCTCACCGTTTTCATCAATGCAGTCTTGCGGTACCCATCAATGCAGCTTTGCCGTGCCCACCAATGCAGCCTCACTGTGCCCATCTTCGCAGCCTCACTGTGCCCATCATTGCAGCCTCACGGTGCCCATCAAATGCAGCTTTACCGTTCCCATGAATGCAGCCTTACTGTGCAGACCAATGCAGCCTCCCTGTGCCCACCAATGCAGGCTCCCTGTACCCATCAATGCAGCCTCCCTGTGCCCATCAATGCAGCCTCACTGTGGCCATCATTGCAGCCTCACTGTGCCCATCATTGCAGCCTCACTGTGCCCATCATTGCAGCCTCATGGTGGCCATCAATGCAGCCTCTCTGTGCCCATCATTGCAGCCTCTCTGTGCCAATCATTGCAGCCTCACTGTGCCCATCAATGCAGCCTCACTGTGCCCACCAATGCAGCCTCGCTGTGCCCACCAATGCAGCTTTGCTGTACCCACCAATGTAGTTTCTCTGTGCCCATGAATGCAGCCCCTCTGTGCCCACCAATTGCAGCCTCTCTGTGCCCACCAATTGCAGCCTATGCATGCCCACCAATTGCAGCCTCTGTGCCCACCAATTGCAGCCTCTGTGTGCCCATCAATGCAGCCTCACCATGCCCACCAATGCAGCCTCACTGTGCCCATCATTGCAGCCTCACTGTGCCCATAAATGCAGTCTCACTTGTAATGGAATGTGATTATGAGCGTTATTGTGAAATGCCTATTTCTAAAATAATCGCACAGATATAAGTGCTTATTTTCTTATAACCAGCTATTAGCCTTAATCAGGCTCGAATTAGATGTCTGCCAGCTTCTCCTTTCATGTGAAACAGAACTGCAAGAGTTAAAGTACAAAGAACAAAGTTAAGAAGATTGCACCTATTTTCAGGCCTATGAGGCTACACTCAAGACAAACAGGAACTGAAAATAAGACACCGTAATTAGCTATGATAGTCTGCTATCTCCTTATACAGATATAACCCATCAAAGCTTACATTTCGTCACAATAATGAATATGTATAATTTGTGGTTTGTGCACGCTTGTTTTATTTGATATTTGATTTGATAACGAAATATCCGGCTCTCAATATATCATTTTGAGCCCAGGAAATAAACGACAGAAGTACCAAACTTACTGATTGTGTCCGTGTCAGTAATTTGTGGTTGAATGTGCACATTTTACATCGAAGGTTAATTTGGCCAGGGGGACAGAAACAAGAGTACCGAGTGGTTCTGTTCGGTCCAAAACATTTTGGCACCCAACGTGGGGCTCGAGATTTTGGCCCAAAAGGAAGCCGTACTTAGAGGACGCTGAAACAGGGCCAAATACGGGCGGAGCAGAGCCTGATCAACTCTGGAGAAAACGGTAAGACACTTTTTAATGATTTGTCTGCTGTTTGATCCGCATCCGTATTTGGTTAATTTCTGTCTCCGCATCGGCTTCCCGTGGTCCACAAAGATAGGTATATATCTTGTCTTGAGCCTATTTATATATAGTACGAACCTGCAATTGTTTCTGACCCGCCTGTATTTGGAGTATATTGTGTTTTGTTGATCGATCGTGTTGTGTGATGGCTGTTGTGAATGGGGGATTGATTATATGTTCACGGATGGAATTGACGTGGTTAAACTTCTCTTGAGGATTGATATCAAGAGAGGGCGTCGGGACGCGGTAAACTCCTCCTGGGGCAAATAATTGTGCGGTAATGCAACGGGTGCGGTAAAGCACGGGTTACCAGGAAAGGGGGCGTCAAATTACGCCCAGCGGTGGCGTGGGGATCCTGTGAGGATCTGATTAAGCCCAGGATTCACTCCAGTTGTCACATCAATTGTTGTTGGTAATGTCATGTCCTAGATGTGTCTGTGGGCTGTTATTTGGCATTAATGAGGTGGCCTGGGGCTTGTTCACAAAGGTAGAGCCAGGTTATAAGAGATCTATTCTCGGTTACAAACCTCTAGTGCCAGGGGTCCCCCAAGTAATGGTATTCAGATTGAATGTACATTATCTAGTGAAATTTTCAGTTGGTAAGAAATTGGAAGTTATTTAGGCTGAGGCTAGGATAAGAGGACAGGGAAGTAAAAAGTTGTCCCCTGCAACCTCAGCAACCAGAAGATTACGAGGAGGCAGAGAAAGCCAGAGTGAGGAGTTTGGGTTTTGAGTTGGGACGTGTAGAAGACGTGTGAAGTGGTTTACTGAATACCAGCTGTTGACTTACATTCTGTGTTTTGTCTGTTCTGCTTCATGTCTCCCCTTTTGCAGATTTAACAGAGATCTCTTCACTCCCTCATCTTCCATATCACCCTGTCACTGCATATCATCATTTCTTTTCTGTTTTACTTCAACCTTTCTTGCTTTCCTCTCCTCCTATTCAATTCAAGAGTTATGTGAAATGGGAAATAAGTTGACTAGGCCCACAGAGGGCAGTTTGGCTTGTGATTTGGTACTAGAGCGGGAGCGAGAGGATGCTGTAAAAAAAGGGAAAGAAATTAGCGAAAGTGTGTGGAATTTGGGTGGTAGGTTAAAAGTAGATGAATGGCGTACTGTTTTTTTTAAAACGTAAATAAGGTCTGTTGTCAGATTATAGGTTTTCTACGGGCAGCAGATGCTTGGTTTAAAGTTGTAAACGCTATTCATGAAGAAGAGGGTGGATGGGACAGGAAACAAACCAAAATGGTTGCATCGTCTACAAGAAAACTAGAAAAGAGGAAGCTAAGTAGTCAGCCACCGCCCTAATATGGCGTCTGGTCCCCAAGTAGACACTGCCCTTCGTCTACCGTCCCTCTGTTCTAAGTGACACCTCCCCCTGTGGCAACACGCCCTAAGCCACCGCCCTATGCAACCGCCCACACCGAAACCCGCCAACATGTTTCCAGTGATGGTGCATAGTAGCAACCAATGTAGCATTTTAATTGAATAAATAATTTATGTATAGGATGTATTGAATATTTCTGAATATTTCAGTCAGAGTCTGAATTTATTTTGGTTTTAATTGTGTTTGAGTTGTATTAGCAAAAGAGGAAGTTTATGTATTCTAGGCATTATGCCAGGAAAAGAGGAAGTGCTTTCTTTGCTTAAATCTATGTGCTGAGCATTTTGTATTCTTAAAAAAAAAAAAAAAAAAAAGACTCAGTATCTAATTAGAATGTTTAAAAAGAAAGATAAATATCTATGTTGTGGAGATTGGCTGGACCGAGGCTCCCTATAAAAAAATTATTCTGTATGGAGATGGTTCACATCTCTACTCTAGAACGCCTGAAGTCAATATGTGTACAAGAAGTTTACTGATTTGAGTTTTAGCGTGCTGAACAGAGAGCATAGACACATGTATTTATTTCAGGTCTTAAAGAGTCAATCCGAAAGGGTCTGAGTATAGAGAACCCACAACCTTTGAGCTTGAGACATTGTTATTAGTAGTTATTAGGTCCAGAATCCTCACAGAACAGTAGAGAGTAGCTCCTCTCATGATGGCCTCTGACACACCCTATCTGCGCCCACCAGTACCAACTCCATGTGTCTGCTTGCTACAACTGCGAAAGACCCAGCCAGAAGGGAATACCGAAGCCCATGGAAATTCACCCATAGTCCCCCAAACCCCAACCACACTCGTCGCCAAGAATCTCAGGACCCACCTCACCAACCGCCACACCCCACCCTGGAACACATGGACCTTCTCCGCTAGGATTCCGGCAAGCCTGTGTCACCTGCCCCGGTCATGATGTCTTCGGGAGATTCGGGAGGACCTTTAGCGAAGATAACCTTCGCCATTGAAGGACATCCCATCACATTTTTATGTGACACAGGTGCAGCCCAGTCCGTAATCAGGGCAGAAGAATTACCCGATACCTCATTCCTATCGGACATTAATATAGCATGTGTAGGGGTTGATGGAACGCCCAGAAAGAGCCCGTTGACCTGCCCCCTGCAAGTCGGCAACTTTCCTGACTTATTAGCGAGATATGTGGTCTCATCCACATGCCCCCTGAACCTACTAGGAACTGATGTTCTGTCCAGGCTCCAAGCCTCCATCTCTTTCCAACCTGATGGTGGTGTTCTGATCACCTCACCACTGGCCATCGATGACGCATCGGCACTCCGCTCCATCCCACTCCTGTTATCCCTGAACTCAAAGGACCTGAAGTCCCCGAAGAAGTTTTGGATCGGGTCCCCACATGCCTATGGTCCACAGGGCCGGAAGACATAGGACATCTGAAAGTGCCGCCAGTCATGGTACAACTGAAGCCTTGGGCTCCCCTACCAATAAGACCTCAATAGCCCTTGAAGCCTGCACAATCGGCATACATCTCAAGACAAGTTGAGGCTCTTCTGTCAAATGGAGCCTTGGTACCCTGTACATCTCCTTGCAACACACCACTGTTCGCAGTGAAGAAGCGAAAGGGGAACCAGAAAAGTACAGGATGGTACAAGACCTCAGAGCAGTGAATGAAGCTACCATCCTGGAGACCCCCACCGTCCCCAATCCCCACACGTTGCTAGCAGAGCTACACCTGGACTGTTATGCCACAAGGTGCCCAGAACTCCCCTATTCAACTTGCCAAAGCAATGGCTCTCATCCTGGACACATGGATGAGACTACACCCAGATGTTGTACTTCTCCAATATGTAGATGTCTTCCTGCTGTGTGCAGATTCCTTCGATGATGCCTCCATATTCTCAGAAAGTCTCCTCCACTACCTAGTTGAGCAAGGTTGCAAGGCCTTAAAAAGCAAAAAGTCCATAAAGAAGGTGATTTTCCCAGGCCTCTGCATCTCCCAAGGCACCTGACATCTCACTGAAGAAAGAGTTGCTGCAATCAAGGACATCCCTTTGCCTCAAGGTCAAGCAATCCCTTTATGATGCCCTGAAATCTGACCCTTTTCATGCTTCTCCAGAAGCTGTGGACAATTTTGAAACCCTGAAGGAGATCCTCTCAACAGCCTCTGCTTCTGGACTAAAAGACTTTCAAACGGTTTGTCTCAGAGAGGCAAGGACATGCCACAGGAGTTTTGGCTCAGGCCCATGATAACAGATTCAGGGTATCACTCCTGTCTACTGGACTCAGTGGCCAGAGGGGGACCCTCCTGCCTCAGAGCCGTCTTTGCAGCCCAAGTTCTCTTGAACAAGACTGCGGACCTCGTCTTGAGTTACCCCTTAATCCTTCTTGCTCCTCATGACATCACTGCCATACTGAACCAGATCCAGCCCAAACACCTGTCCTCAGCAAGACACCTCAGACTCCAGTGTGCCTTACTTCTCCCTGACAACATCACCATTCTCCGATGTGAAACCCTCAACCCATCCACTCTACTTCCCCTTCTCGAGGGGGGAACCTCTGTGGAAGATGATTACCACTATACCGCCCATGACTGTTTTGAAGTGATGAAGATGGAGACATCACACCTGCCGACAGTCAGTGAAACTGCCCTTGAAAATCCTGACCTGACAATCTTTGTGGATGGTTCCAGATATGCAGATGATGCTGGGCGGTACCATACAGGATATGCAGTTACCACAGAAGACACGGTCCTCCAAGCCTCAGCGTTACACCCCCCCCCATGTCTGCACAAGAAGCCTGCGATTTTGGGATCATCTGGAAAACTAGAGGATTCCTGACAGCAGCAGGAACTCCTGTAAAACACAGCACAGCTATCAAGAACCTGATGGATGCCTTACTGCTCCCAACGCAGGTAGCCATACTTAAAATAAAAGCACATGGCTAACTGGTTTCCCAAGAAGCACGAGGCAATTATTTGGCAGATACTGCCGCAAAGCAAGCTGCAGATGGAACGTGAGAAGTGGTCAGCAGAGAGAATGCACCTATCCTGAATGACCCAATAGACAGCCCTGAAGAGACAACACAAACGACCATGATTCTACAAACCCCTCCTGTGAACAGGACTCACCTCAAGGAGCAACAAGAGACAGCTGACAAAGAAAGAAGAAAAAGAAGTGTGGATCAAGAAAGGAGGAAGAAAAAGAAGTGTGGATCAAGAAAGGAGCCATAGAAGTTGAAGGAATCATGGAGTTAAACAAAAGACACCGTGCCTACCACGATCAATGTTTCCTGCAGTGGTACAGTGGGCCCATGGGGCCTCACACCTGTCAAAGACTCTGATGAACGCCCTAATCAACAAGTAATACCTAGCCCCAGGCATTACCCCACTTACCAACAACTTCTGAAGATCATGCGCTATCTGTGCCAAATGCAATCCTAGAAAGACAGAAAAGATACCTTTGAAGCATCTGGCAAAGGCCCAGTACCCCTTCCAAAGGATACAGATTGACCACATCCAGATGCCGAAGAGTGGCCGGTATGAATACGCATTGGTCATCATCTGCATGTTCTCCGGATGGCCAGAAGCTTACCCTGTCACCATGACGGCCAAGACCACAGCTAAAATACTTTTAACAGAATTAGTGTGCAGATATGGTGTCCCAGAGGTTATAGAGAGTGATCAGGGACCGGCTTTCACGGCCTCAGTAACCAAGGAGATATGGACAGCCTTAAGGGTCACACTAGCTTTCCACACTCCATACCATCCTCAGAGTAGTGGGAAGGTGGAAAGACTAAATGGCACAGTAAAGTCTAGAATGCTAAAAATGTCTCAGGAAACAGGAATGAGTTGGCCAGACAGCCTACCTATTGCCTTGTTCAGTGTCAGGTACACCCCAAAGGGAAATCATGGTTTGTCACCCTATGAGATATTGTTTGGTTCAGCCCCCAGACTGGGTTGTTACTTTCCACAACAGTTGCAGCTGCAATCTGATGTATTAACTGATTATGTGACTGCCTTATCTCGAGAATTAACCGGTATCCATGCGCAAGTGTTTTCTTCCATTCCAGATCCTGAGTTAGACACAGGATCGCACAAGTTGGTCCCTGGTGATTGGGTCCTGATAAAGAAGTTTTTGAGGAAACACACCCTTGAACCCAGATATGATGGTCCTTTCCAAGTCCTTCTGACAACCACCACATCAGCAAAAGTGGCCGAAAGGAACTCGTGGATACACGCCTCTCACCGCAAGTCCCCGTGCCCGAAGAAGAGGCTGAGGAGACCAAGCCATGATCCTGTTTATCCTTTTTTTTATAATCTTTGCTCAGGCCCAAGAGGTGGCCATCAAACAGGAAAATGGTATACGGTAACTCAATTCTGGTACAACTCATCCAACACACATGTTGCCACGTTTATATCCTCTTATAAGTAAGATACTTCCAGGTACAGATTACTGAATCCGATCCTATGAAGGAACAGTAGGTCCCATGACTGTGTATGTATGTGTTACCAACGACTACTGGGGCGACAACTGTGATTACTGGGGAGCACTGGGTTGGAACACTGGGGACACAAACTGGGGGTATAAGCCTGAAATCGCCCAAAATAAGAAAGACAGAATGACAATCAACAAGCACACAGATCAATACTTCACAAAAGAGTTTGGACTAACCATTGAGAATCCCAGCCCAGGGGACAGTGGGACCTATGTATTGGGTCTGTGGTGGGCAAATAGGTATCCCAGCTTTAGGAAACCTTTTCAACTGAAAGACATGTTCAATAACCCAGAGTGGACAGTTCCCCAATCTACATCCAGTTCGAACCCCCTAAAGCCTCACATGCAAACATTAGGAGACATGGTAGCCATAGCAGACCCTACCTTTGAGGACACCATGGCTGCTGAGATCGGTTTTTCAGATGTCAACTTATGGCTCGAATGGATGAGGTACAATGCAGGGAAACATAACAAGACTAATTGCTACGTGTGGGGGGGGGCTAAACCACATCTAGGAACAGTCCCCCTTAACATACCCCCAGAACATGAGACCTGTGTCCTTAGTTTGTTAACCAACACAGCTACAAACCACTCCCTATGTGAGCATTGGAAAAAGGAGTACCCCATAGTCACAAAAGCCCGTAAACCAGCAGAAGGTATTACCATATATCCTGGCAATTATACATGTTATGGGAAGTACCATGGGGTGGGAAAACCCCTTGGGAACTTCACTAAGGGTTACTGCGAGTCTTATAGTAAGGTGTCTGCAGACTAATGCAGAATCAAGTCCAGTCTCTGGGAGATGTGTACTGGATTTGTGGGGACATGAAAGTTAGAAGTAGAATGACAGGACAGTGGACAGGAGAGTGTGCACTGGCTAAAGCCATAATGCCCCTGCATATTCTCCCACAAACCCCAGAGCCGGAAGCCAGTGATGCACACAAATCAATCAGGAAACGTAGGAGTGCCCCAGCGGGAAGCTTTGACCCCCATGTATACATAGACGCCATAGGGGTCCCAAGGGGGGTCCCAGACGACTTCAAAGCAAGAGACCAAGTAGAAACAGGTTTCGAGTCACTGATTCCCATTATCACTGTAAACAAGAATGTAGACTGGATAAATTACATCTACTACAACCAGCAAAGATTTGTCAATTACACCAGGGACGCACTCCAGGGTCTGGCCGAACAGTTAGAGGCAGCATCACACATGACTTTCCAAAACCGTATGGTCTTAGACATGCTCCTAGCTGAGAAGGGGGGTGTATGCAAGATGATCCCTAAGACAAGTACATGCTGCACTTGCATCCCAGACAACACCGGCCCAAATGGTAAGGTGACCTTAGCCATCCAGAAACTTGAGGACTTATCCAAAGAACTGAAACAGAATTCAGGGCTCACCAACCCATGGGACCAGTATTTTACCTGGATAAAGAGAGGGTGGCAGGGACTACTGACCCAGATAGGGATAGCCGTCCTTACAATAGCTGCCATAATCTGCTGTGTCTTCCCCTGTATTAAGAAGTGTGTCGAAAAAGCTGTTGACCAAAATATCCCCACATTTGTGAACCAAGAGATCCCAGATGACGACGATGTCTATGTAGGGCTTGATGAAACCCATGATGAAAGTTACACATTACGCTCCGTTACAGTCACCCTTCCCCGAGATGCAACACCGTAGGGCTATAGGGACAGATAGCACCTGGCGGCGTTTCACCAGCTGTATTGATGCTAGCCACAGCCCTTTCTCTACATACAGCTTAAAAGAGTTGCAGTCAGTGAAATGAGGCGGGTGGAAATGACAGGTTGTTCTCCAGTGTGAGGGACAGTTTTAGGAAATACGCATTTCAAGGGGGGACTGTAATGGAATGTGATTTTGAGCGTTATTGTGAAATGCCTATTTCTAATATAATCGCACAGATATAAGTGCTTATTTTCTTATAACCAGCTATTAGCCTTAATTCAGGCTCGAATTAGATGTCTGCCAGCTTCTCCTTTCATGTGAAACAGAACTGCAAGAGTTAAAGTACAAAGAACAAAGTTAAGAAGATTGCACCTATTTTCAGGCCTATGAGGCTACACTCAAGACAAACAGGAACTGAAAATAAGACACCGTAATTAGCTATGATAGTCTGCTATCTCCTTATACAGATATAACCCAGCAAAGCTTACATTTCATCACAATAATGAATATGTATAATTTGTGGTTTGTGCACGCTTGTTTTATTTGATATTTGATTTGATAACGAAATATCCGGCTCTCAATATATCATTTTGAGCCCAGGAAATAAACAACAGAAGTACCAAACTTACTGATCGTGTCCGTGTCAGTAATTTGTGGTTGAATGTGCACATTTTATATCAAAGGTTAATTTGGCCAGGGGGACAGAAACAAGAGTACCGAGTGGTTCTGTTCGGTCCAAAACACACTGTGCCCACCAATGTAGCCTTCCTGTGCACATAAATGCAGCCTCCCTGTGCCAATCATTGCAGCCTCACTGTGCCCATCATTGTAGCTTCATGGTGCCCATCAATGCAGCCTCTCTGTGCCCATCATTTCAGCCTCACTGTGCCCATCATTGCAGCCTCACTGTGCCCACTAATGCAGCCTCACTAAGTCCACCAATGCAGCCTCTCTGTGCCCACCTAGACCGGCTCGTGTGATAGGCGGAACACTGATTCAATCTACTATCACCCAAGCCGGTCTAGGGGGGTGGGACCTTGCACACAGACCCAGCTCCGTGACATACGAGTGCCGGAGGACAGCCGTAGGAGAGCATTGCAGCCGCCGCTCAAAGCGGCCCCAGGGCAGGCGGCCTACCGGGAAATTTCAGAATTGGCCTGGGTGGCAGGTGGTTAACTACCGTAAGTCTGGCGCCATTCCACGAGCGGGAGCAATTTTAAAGCGTGACATGTTAGGTATCCATTTACTTGGCGTAGGGAAGTGGATAAATGAATATCACCATCCAATTAAAAAAAAAAAACAAATTGGGTATTATAATGTGTTTGTGTGCAAAAAAAAATAAATTAAACATTTTTTATTTCTTTTTTTATTGCTTTCGAAAAAACGCTGAGCAAATACCGCTTGACATAAAAAATTGCAACAACCACCATTGTATTCCCTAGGGCCTCAATAATATATATATATATATATATATATATATATATATATATATATATATATATATATATATATATAATGTTTGGGGGTTCAAAGTAATTTTCTAGCAGAAAAAATACTGATTTTTACATATAGAAGTGTCAGAATTTGCCCCGCTAGGGGAGTGGCTAAATGAAGATCACGATCCAATTAAAAAAAGAAAAAGGAATACATGACACGGCTCTCTTAAATCATAAATAAAATCTTAAATTTTATTAAAAATATCTGTAGACTTTTAGAGAAATGTCTCAGTTTTTGTTTGAAGGCAAGGCTGGAGTCCAGCTTCAAGAAGGTCTCTTTTGTGAGTGAAACATTCTCCGCACTAAGAAGGTCTCTTTTGTGAGCGAAACATCCGCCATTTTGTTCATTTGTCGGTGTGTTTTCGAAGGTGGTGTCTCACAAGGTCACTTTTGAGTGAGAAAGCTCTCCCACAATCCGGACATGGGAAAGGACGCTCGCCCTGATGCCTTTTAATGTGCATCAGGAGGTTTCCCTTCTCAGAGAAACACCTCCCGCACTCCGAACACAAATAAGGGCGCTCGCCTTTGTGGCGCCTCAGGTGTACACTTAGTATCCCTTTATAGGGGAAACGCCTCCCGCACTCGGGGCACGAATAAGGCCTTTCGCCCGTGTGGGTTGTCTGGTGTCTAACAAGTTCTCCTTTCTGCGTGAAAGCCCGATCACACTCCGAGCACGAGTAAGGCTTCTCGCCCGTGTGGACTCTCTGATGTTTAGCAAGGTTTCCGCTTCCACTGAAACATTTCCCGCACTCTGAGCATGAAAAAGGGCGCTCTCCCGTGTGCAGCCTTCGATGCGCGTCCAGAGTTACTTTCTGGGCAAAACCCTTCCCGCAGTCGGTGCAGGTAAAGGGGCGCTCTCCCGTGTGAGTTCTCTGGTGTTTTAGAAGTTCCGCGTGGTGAATGAAGCTTTTCCCGCACTCGGAACAAGGATAAACGTGCTTGCCCTTACGGATCTTCTGGTGCTTCAGAAGATTTCCTTTGCGCGCGAAACGTTTCCCGCACTCCGGACAGGTGAAAGGACGCACTTTGACCGTATTCCAGACCTCCTCACGTGTAAGAGGAACCTTCTCTTTGTGCATGCTCTGATGTCTAGCAAGGTTTGCCTTCATTCTGAACCATCGATCGCATTTAGAACATTTAAATGGCTTATCGGCTTTGGGTTTACCGGTAGGCGACGATTCCCCAGGATTAGATGGAACGGGTGCAATATCGGCACTGGAAACATTTGGATGGGATTTCTTGGAAGGTTTTTGAGGTTTGGAGGGATAGTGAATTTCATCACCACCAGAAGCAATTGGATTCCATATCTCTGGTTTTGAGGGATCTGCTATGGTATCAGCAATGGAAACAACTGGAGGCGATTTCTTGGACTTTGAGGGATCTGGTATGGTATCAGCCCTGGAAACAACTGCAAGTGATTTCTCAGACTTTGAGGGATCTGGTATGGTATCAGCACTGGACACAACTGGAGGCGATTTCTCGGACTTTGAGGGATCTGGTATGGTATCAGCACTGGAAACACCTGGAGGAAATTTCTCTGACTTTGAGGGATCTGGTATGGTATCAGCACTGGAAACACCTGGAGGAAATTTCTCTGACTTTGAGGGATCTGGTATGGTGTCAGCACTGGACACAACTGGAGGCGATTTCTTGGACTTTGAGGGATCTGGTATGGTATCAGCACTGGAAACACCTGGAGGAAATTTCTCTGACTTTGAGGGATCTGGTATGGTATCAGCACTGGAAACAACTGGAGGCGATTTTTCTAACTTTGAGGGAACGGTTATGGTATCAGCATCGGAAAATGTTGAATGTGATTTCTCAAGTTTAGAGGGATCAGGTATTGTATCAGCATTGGAAAGAATTGAATACGATGTCTCTGATTTCTGGAGAGCGGAGGGATCCATTAAGCTTTCCGCACAGGAATCTGCACAATGTATATTTTGCTGGTTGGGGTTCTCTCCTGGAGAACATTGTGTAACCCCATCATCTTCTGCTTTATGATCTACCACTGCGCCATTCTGGACATCACCTGACAGTAAAAAACAAAAGTTTGTTTATATTTTTTATATATGTATTAAAAAAAGGTACAACTGATTTTTTTTTTTTTAACAGATTATTTTTTTTTCAAAAATAACAAAAAGAATTATACACATTAGCAGTTACACAGTACACAATAATATAAAGTTACTTATGAAAACAAAATACACTGCTTAGTAAAACAATGTCTTATTTATTTCCCAAGAAAATAGGAATATGTTAGTATGGAAATACTATAGAGAATTATACAGAGTATATGACAAAGAACATCAAAGATACTTATCACAATGCTTTCCTTGAGATATTGTTTCGTCGGCTGGGCTCAGGATGGCAAAACAGGGAGCCATGCGGCTCAGAGAGCCACCAGACTTGAGCCAGGAGTGAAAAGGGTAGAGAGAGCGGAGGCTCTCTGACTCGTTCAGTCCTTTTATATTTCAATCATACACCATCCAGACCCAACCCCATTGCCATCCCATCTAGACTTTTGACGAATCACAGTCCTTATGGGGCAGTCCTCCTCAATATATAATATTACTGTCCGTCCTGCTGTATTGGCCTCTAGGGGCAGCATTGTCCATGTCAATCTTCTCAATGTCAATCATCTTGTCAGTTTGCTTGCATAGCGTTATAACAACAGACGGTCCAGAGCCAATCGTTGTTCAGCCTTAATGGAGGCCTGATCTCTTCTTTCAGATATGCTACAAAGCTTTGATGTGCAACCTGTTACATTCCAGACCGCCCCCAAGAAAGCAAAGGCTTGGTTGTATCAACCAGAAAGAAACTCCGGAAATATGATATTAAATCATGTTGCCTTCCAACAAGGGGGAACACTGTGGACCTCCAACTTACATCAGAGTTCCCAGCATTCCCCTAGAAATTGGGGTCCTTAAAGCCCCCTTTACAACAGAGTCCACAGGGCACTCCTTACCTTAGTGTACTCACTTGCTTGGAGGCAGGGAGGGAGAGGGGGAGACTTCAGTTACAGACATTGGATGGTGAGCTCACTAACCCGAGGATGGAGGCTGAGGCATCGAGACCCACCATCCATCATGTATCTGAGCTGAGTTGCTGAGCTTTAAACTTCCAGCCCACACATCCCTTTCCTGAGGCACAGAATGCTGGGGATTGGAGTATGGGTGGACAGACAGAGGGGTAGGGGTGGGAGGAGGAGGAGCAGATCAAGCCCTCTCTTCTGTCTGTGTATGGGGGTGGGGCCCTTGTGCACACCTGTGCACTTGGCATTTGTGGTACTTGATTACTTGGGGAACCACAGTCCATTCTGAATATTGTGTCCGGGTTTAAGATGGTCTGAAACCTGGACACACAATTCAAAACCCGAACTGTCTGGGTGAATCCCGGACAGGTGGCAAACCTAGGGGGGGAAGGATACAGATATGGGAGTAACTCACATGACAGTATAATCATAAAATGTCAGGATAGGAGCAGCTCATAGGATAATATAATGTATCTTAAGAGATTGAACCTTGTGCGTCTATCCATTGTGATGTTATCAAATTTTTTTCGGGCAGTTCCTGCTTTCATAGGTTAGTTTATACAGTGGCAGTACAGCATTAATCGTTGCTATCCAGTTGTTGAGTGTTGGCGGTGCTGGTTGCTTCCACCTAAGGAGGATCTCTCTTCTGGCGTAGTACAGAGTATAGAAGAGAAATAGCTTCACATGCCACTATATCTTCCATGGTGCCAAGTAGCGCTAAGGCCGGGTCCTGTCTGAGGGACCAGTCCCCAAATTCATTCAAGGCCCCCCGATTACCCTCTCCCAGAACTGGCGGATAAGGGGGCATTCCCCTACCATGTGGAAGAACGTGCCTGGGAGTGAACGACACCTAGAGCAGAGGGGGCTCGTCTCTGGATACATTTTTGCTAATCTCACCGCGTATAATAGGCTCTATGGAGGAATTTTAGTTGGATGAAATGGTCTCTAGCAGAGATCATTTTAGTGATATAGCCACTCACCAAGTCCCCCCCAGTCAGCCCCGGTATGTCGGACCTCCATTTGTCATATATTGTCGTCAGAGTGGTCGCGCGTGCCGAGGAAAGATAAAAGTAGAGAGAAGATAAAGGTTTATCTAGAATTTGAGATCAGAAGGCGTTCCATAGGGTCTGTTTGAAGGGTCATAGGGCTAGGAAATGGCGCCTGGGTGGCATGTCTAAGCTGGTAGTATCTAAAGATCATTGAGGCGGGTATAGCGTATCTCTCTCGCAGCACCGAGAAGGAGGAGAGAGATCTGTCTGTTAAAATATGTTTAAGAGTAACAATTCCCTTGGTTGCCCAGAGCTGGGGGTCTGGCAATTGAAAATAGTGCCTAAGCTGTGGATTACCCCATAAGGGGGTATGTGGGGAGAAGGTAGAATCCGTCTTATATATAGCCCCTGCCTGCTGCCATACACGAACAGTCGTTTTCATCAGGGTTGTCACTGCAGTATGGGCTTTGGGAACCCTATAAACTAGATTGCTCAGGGCTGCATAAGACCCTAAAATGGCTGCCTCCAGCATCACTGCAGGGTTTTGTTTGGGTTGGCCAAACCACCATCGACAGTCACTAGTACGGTCGCCCAGTAGTAAAGTTGGAAATGAGGCATTGCCAGCTCCCTCGAATAGATCAGGATAAAAGCACCAGATGGCGGAGCAGCTCTAAAACATGTCTGCTCCCTGCACCATCTTGGACACGCCCCCACAAAACATTTTTAATGATTTGCATTGAAGGAATCACGTATGTTGGGCTCCAAGTCAACCATTTCACACTCCTCCTTCATGCCATTGGGTGCATCAAACCAATATATCTATAAACATCAGATTACATAAAATGTACAGTATAATGAGTCACAACACACTGGATAGACCTTTCATATGGTGTACAGTATCTCCTCATTTGTTGGGAACATGACATTTTATTGAGGAATGGAGACGGACCTTTCATATGGTGTACAGTATCTCCTCCTCATTTGTTGGGAACATGACATTATATTGAGGAATGGAGATGGACCTTTTATATGGTGTACAGTATCTCCTCCTCATTTGTTGGGAACATGACATTATATTGAGGAACGGAGATGGACCTTTCATGTTGGTAACATGAAGTTATATAGTCTTCTACAGTATAATCTGGAGATGTTCCTCAGAGGTATTCTGGGCATGTTTACCTATTAAAAAGCCATTTTAGAATAAATGTAAGCATTTTTCAAACCTTTCATTTAGGATTCAAGTTGGTCTAGAACTAAATATTTTTTAAGATTTCTGGCAGAGAACTGAATGCAATTAGGACCAAAGATTTAGGAACAGAGATGGACCTTTCATATGGTGTACAGTATCTCCTCCTCATTTGTTGGGAACATGAAGTTATATTGAGGAATGGAGATGGACCTTTCATATGGTGTACTGTATCTCCTCCTCATTTGTTGGGAACATGACGTTATATTGAGGAATGGAGATGGACCTTTCATATGGTGTACAGTATCTCCTCATTTGTTGGGAACATGACGTTATATTGAGGAATGGAGATGGACCTTTCATATGGTGTACAGTATCTCCTCATTTGTTGGGAACATGACGTTATATTGAGGAATGGAGATGGACCTTTCTTATGGTGTACAGTATCTCCTCATTTGTTGGGAACATGACGTTATATTGAGGAATGGAGATGGACCTTTCTTATGATGTACAGTATCTCCTCCTCATTTGTTGGGAACATGACGTTATATTGAGGAATGGAGATGGACCTTTCATATGGTGTACAGTATCTCCTCCTCATTTGTTGGGAACATGACATTATATTGAGGAATGGAGATGGACCTTTCATATGGTGTACAGTATCTCCTCCTCATTTATTGGGAACATGACATTATATTGAGGAATGGAGATGGACCTTTCATATGGTGTACAGTATCTCTACCTCATTTGTTGGGCCAGCATATGTAATCATTTTGTTAATTCCCAGCTCCAATTCAGAGTTCAGCTTCAAAAATATTTAGCCTAGGTTTATTTGTTGCAACAAATAACTTTATCCCTTTAGCGTCAACATAAAATAGGTCGGACAGCACGAGTTTCTCAATTGTAATACATGTCTGTAGTTAGCTGGTCTACCATTGATAATCCAGTCTCATCTCACCTGGTGATTTGAGGACCTGCAGAGACTCAATCATCAATCCACATACCCTACATGTATAGGAGGAAAACAAAATGGATATTGGAATAGTTTCTGAATTTAGAGTTCATCACTGACCTATACTGATATCCAGGATAGGGTTCTCCTGTTTAATCTTTCTTATCATCCCAACCTCCTCCGTAGAAAGCGGATCATCCTTCACATCTGTCTTTCCTTCTTCCTTTTTAGTTTCATCATTCATATCGACGAGTTCTTCAGGCTAAATAGAAATATATATTATAGAAAATATTTTACCTAAAACATTATGAGAACCAAAAACCTGATGTTTAGTTTAAGAATATACCGTATATATATATATATAAACCTTGATGCAGTTTCAAGGAACTTTTGTCAATTTACCTGATGATGGTAAGGGATGGTGTGACCTTCCTGTTTGGAATCCCGGGAATACAGAGGACGGGGACATCTCTCTGGCGGGTTCCCATTACTGGATCCATCTGTAGGAAACACACACACTGACTGAATACATTGTTTCTATGTGTTTATCAGATGATGGGGGATCTAGGTGGACCCTCCGTACTGCGATCTCCTTTACAATAAAGTCTCCTCTTACCCGGTGATGTGAGGGGCGGCCGATTCTCAATCATGACGTTCTTGTAGAGATCCTTGTGTCCTTCTAAACATTTTCACTCCTCTATGGTAAAAAAGACAGGAATGTCCTGAAAAATAATAAACTGGAACATGAGCATCTGAGGTGCTGGAGTTGACTCATCCATGGACCATGGTTAGAGAAGGTCAAACAAGTTCATATAGGGGTGCATTGGCTCCTGTGAGGTTGGTCACAAAGAAGGTGCCCAGACAAACAGGGGACCTACAGCTTGGAAGCTACAAATCCAAAAAAGAGCACATGACCAGTGAGCTGAGAGTCCAAAGATGTTGGAGTTAATTTAGTAAGACAATATAAAACAGTCAACGGGTTTCGGGGGGTTCAAAGTTATCCCGCTTCTTCAGGAGTCAGATATTGAAAATAAGGGCAGAATCAACCACAAGGATTTGTTTGATGAAAAAGGACACAATGTCCAGAAGCAAAATGGCAGCAGAATTTTTGAGTCCCCTTAAACTTATGAAGTATCAGAGCCCTAAAGAAGGGGGTACCCTAGAACCCCCCAAAACGCATTGGCTTGCTGAGCAAACTGCTACATTAAAAGTTTTTGGGCTCTAAAGCTTATTGGTCCGGTGCTCTTTTTGGGCTGAAAAACAACGGCAGTTGGGTGTGGAGGTTGACCCTCATCAGTGGGACATTGGACAGTCTCTAACAAACTCCTCCATAGACTCTCACATTTTACTACATCCTCTACTGAATTGTTACACGCTTCACATTATATGGGATCATCAGAGTCCCCCCTTACATCAGGGTCACCCCTTACATCAGAGCCCCCTCTTACATCAGGGTCCCCATCAGAGTACCTCCTTACATCGGGGTCCCCATCAGAGACCCCCCTTACATCAGGGTTATTTATCAGAGTCCCCCTTACATTAGGGTTATTTATCAGAGTCCCCCTTACATCAGGGTCACCCCTTACGTCAAAGCCCCCTCTTCCATCAGGGTCCCCATCAGAGTCCCCCTTTACATCAGGGTTATTTATTGGAGTCCCCCTTACATCTGGGTCCCCACTTACATCAGGGTCCCCATAGAGTCCCTCTTTACATCAGGGTCCTCATCAGAGTCCCCCCTATACATCAGGGTCCTCATCAGAATCCCCCCTATACATCGGGGTCCTGATCAGAGTCCCCCCTTACATCGGGGTCCTCATCAGAGTCCCCCCTTACATCGGGGTCCTCAGAGTCCCCTCATACCCCAGGGTCCTCATCAGTGTCCCCCCTATACATCAGGATCCTCATCAGAGCCCCCATACATCAGGGTCCCTCCTTACATCAGAGTTCCTTCTTACATCAGGGTCCCCACCAGAGTCCCCCATTGCATCAGGGTCCTCATCAGAGTCCCTCCTTACATCAGTTCCCCCCCTATACATCAGGGTCCACATCAGAGTCCCCCCTATACATCAGGGTCCTCATCAGAATCCCCTCTTACATCTGGGTCCTCATCAGAGTCCCCTCATACCTCTGGGTCCTCATCAGAGTCCCCCTATACATCTGGGTCCTCATCAGAGTCCCCTCATACATCAGGGTCCTCATCAGAGTCCCCCCTATACATCGGGGTCCTCATCAGAGTCCTCCCTTACATCAGGGTCCCCACCAGAGTCCCTCCTTACATCAGGGTCCCCAAAAAAGTTCCCCTTATATCAGCGTCCCCCCTTATATGCGTTTCTCCATCAGAATCCCCCCTTACATCCAGGTTCCCCACTAAAGTCCCCATCACATTAGTGACCCCATCAAAGCCCCCCTCCCCCCTTACATCAGGATCCCTCCATCTCATCTTACAATCATATCTTTTAACCATCAATTGAAATCCACCTCTCCTCATGCGTTATCGATCACATGGGTTGTCAGCTATAGATCATTTGTTTTCTATCAGGAGTGATCGATCGGAAAAGAAATCCTGCCACTTATTGATCTGCGTGCTGCCACTGTTAGTCTCAATTCTCACCATTTGTCGCACTTCGGTGGCCGCATGATAATAGGAAACCCATAATTGTCTATGGAGCCGGGTCACACCTATGCAACGCGCTTCTGTGTCACTTACCCCAGAGACCCCGGTGGACATCATAAGGCCCATCCGTAAAAAACAGAGGTACACCTGGGAACCCGGCCCAAGGGCTCATTCACATCAATGCCGAAGTCGGCGTACAACATTGACAATACAGGGAGGTAGACCAGCGTAGGGCAGCATGGAGTACCTCAATGTACAACAATCAGAATACATGAATGTTAAACCTGACATACTGACCAGAATCGTTTTTATCTCTCCGGGGGCAGCCATGATTCCAAATTACTCATCTACTCCCCTTGTGTGCATCCCATGGCTCTCAGGACCCCCTAACTCCTCCCACTCCAGTCACATGATCATCAAAGGTTCAGAGTATGGGCAGTGCCAGCATCCAACATGGCTGCTGGATGACAGAAGGACAAGCACTAGGGTCAAAGTCATGTGATCCTACAGAGTGGTGGCCATTTTCTTGTAGACAGTCAACGCTCGAAGCAGGAGCACACTTTACAATGTAGAGGAATGAACGCCCACTGATGGTAGAGATGGAATTTTTGAATAAACGCCGGATTTTTGCCAGATTGATATTTTCAGTATCAAGCTTCGTTCTGATGTGACAACCCCAGTCATGATCTGCCTGCATTGCATAGAGAAGCACAGAGACCCAATGGTGACAACAAAAAAAATAAGATGAAAATGGAAAGGAGGGGGGGGGGAGAAGGAATCGGGGAGAGCTAAATATAAGCAGAATAAAATGAAAAAGTGTACCCAAGACCAATTTTATTTTTTTGATCTTGGATGGCGTGGCGAGGGATTAGAGCCACTGTCAGGTTTCTAATGCTACAAGATGGTCCAATCCATACCCTTTCATCCACAAGAGTGTTATACTTGGCTTACGGGGACACCGTATTATACCTGCAGATCAAGAAATAGCCAGCATCTGCCAATGTGACTCAAAAATATATTGAACATCATCGACGTATCTACACCACCACCCAATGTGTTGGTCAGACTCTGTTGCTTTTCATAAGATCATCAGTTGATGTATCTATCTGACCATTCACTGTGCCCAACCTATCTTAACTGGCATATGGACATAGAGAACAACCTTCATACAATGGAGGACTGGGATTTTAATTTAGGGTCCATAAGAACATCATGAGTCCTTGATCTCTGTGTGTGTCCTAGATCATAGATCTCCCTAGCTGTCATACAGTAGATCTTTGATCTCTCCACTTGTCCTGGGTCTTCGATCTCCCCCATTTGTCCTGGATTACCCTGCCTGTTTTGGGTCTTGGTTCACCTTGCCTGACCCTGGAATCTCCCTGTCTGTCCTGGGTCTTGGATCTCCCTGCCTGACCTTGATCTTGGTTCAGTTTGCCTACCCCTGGTCTTGGATCAGTTTGCCTGCCCCTGGTCTTGGATCTCCCTGTGTGTTCTGGTTCCTGGCTCACCCCATTTGAGTTGGGTCTTGGCTCTCCCTGCCCACCTTTAGTCTTGGATCTCCCCATCTGTTCTTGGATCTCCTTGCCTGCCCTTAGTCTTGGATCACTTTGGATCCATACGATGGAGGACTGGGATTTTAATTTAGGGTCCATAAGAACATTGTGAGTCCTTGATTTCTCTGTTAGTCCTAGGTCATAGATCTCCCTAGCTGTCCTACAGTAGATTTTTGATCTCCCCACTTGTCCTAGGTCTTTGATCTCCCTGTCTGTCCTGGATTACCCTGCCTGTTTTGGGTCTTGGGTCACCTTACCTGACCCTGGAATCTCCCTGTCTGTCTTGGGTTTTGGATCTCCCTGCCCGTTCGTGGTCTTGGTTCAGTTTGCCTGCCCTGGTCTTGGATCTCCCTGTCTGTTCTGGGTCTTGGATCTCCCCATTTGATTTGGGTCTTGGCTCTCCCTGCCAACCTTTAGTCTTGGATCTACACATCTGCTCTTGGTTTTGGATCTCCCTGTCTGCCCTTAGTCTTGGATCACCCTGCTTGACCCTGGTCTTGGATCTCCCCATTTGATTTGGGTCTTGGTCCTCTCTGCCCACCTTTAGTCTTGGATCTCCCCATCTGTTCTTGGTCTTGAATCTCCCTGCCTGCCCATAGTCTTGGATCACCTTGGATTCATACAATGGAGGGCTGGGATTTTAATTTATGGTCCATAAGAACATCATGAGTCCTTGATTTCTCTGTTTGTCCTCAATGGGCTCCTGCCGCGCCCGAAAAAACAGTGCAGTGCACCTTCAGGTTGGAGGAAATGCTGCAGCCTCTGCATTCTCATCACTTCCTGGCTGGTAAAAAATTGTCAGGAGGACAGGAAGTGAGGGGAAATCTGTCCCCGATGCCGTTGAAGAGTTCCATTAATTTCCTGTCTGGTGAAACTTTTGTCACCAGGACAGGAAGTGAGGGGAAGTCTGTCCCCGATGCCGTTGGAGAGTTCCCCGCATTTCCTGTCTGGTGAAACCGTTGTCACCAGGACAGGAAGTGAGGGGAGGTCTGTCCCCGATGCCATTGGAAAGTTCCCCGCATTTCCTGTCTGGTGAAACCGTTGTCACCAGGACAGGAAGTGAGGGGAAGTCTGTCCCCGATGCCGTTGGAGAGTTCTCCTCCTTCCTATGGAACACGTTCACATGAATGCATTTTTGTGCCTCTGTGTTTTAGGAAAGGGTCGGGGACTTTTTTTCCCCGCAAAATGCAGCGTTCAGTGGACCCACATCCAAAATGCAAGTTCTGCATTTTTAATGCGATTTGTGTTTTTTTTAGCTGTACATTCACTGTATATAACTGGTTGCTAAGGGGGGGGGGGCTGGGAAGCCGGGTCCTTAACAACCGATGAGTCATCAGCCGTCAGCAGGCTTCCCCGCTGACAGCTGAATGTAAAAAAAAAGAATTGCTGGCAAAAAATAAATTGTGAAAAAAAAAGGATGTGGGCCCCCTCTCCAGGCTCCAGGTCCATACCAGGCCCTTGGGTCTAGTATGGATTCGGAGGGGACCCCTATGCCAAAATCCATACCAGACCCTTATCTGAGCATGCAGCCCGGCAGGTCAGGAGAGGGAGGGGACGAGCGAGCGGGGTGGGGGGTTTATCAGAATCCAGAAGCCCCCTTTAACAAGGGGGCCCCCAGATTCTGGCCTCCCCCCCTAGGTGAATGAGTATGGGGTACATTGTACCCCTGCCCACTCACCACAAAAAAGTAGTGTAGTGTGACAAAATACAGTAGACAGTTTTTGACAAGTCTTTTATTAAAAATATCTTCTTCTTCCCTGCTTCTTCCTCTGGTCTTCCTCCATCTTCCTCCTCCGGTCTTCTCCTTCTCCCGCTTCTTCCTCCATCTTCCTCCTTCGGTCTTCTCCTTCTCCCGCTTCTTCCTCCATCTTCCTCCTCCGGTCTTCTCCTTCTCCTGCTTCTTCCTCCATCTTCCTCCTCCGGTCTTCTCCTTCTCCTGCTTCTTCCTCCATCTTCCTCCTCTGGTCTTCTCCTTCTTCTTCCTCCATCTTCCTCCTCCGGTCTTCTCCTTCTCTCGCTTCTACTTCCATCTTCCTCCTCCGGTCTTCTTCCTCCATCTTCCTCCTCCGGTCTTCTCCTTCTCCCGCTTCTTCCTCCATCTTCCTCCTCCGGTCTTCTCCTTCTCCTGCTTCTTCCTCCATCTTCCTCCTCCGGTCTTCTCCTTCTCCTGCTTCTTCCTCCATCTTCCTCCTCTGGTCTTCTCCTTCTTCTTCCTCCATCTTCCTCCTCCGGTCTTCTCCTTCTCTCGCTTTTACTTCCATCTTCCTCCTCCGGTCTTCTTCCTCCATCTTCCTCCTCCGGTCTTCTCCTTCTCCCGCTTCTTCCTCCATCTTCCTCCTCCGGTCTTCTCCTTCTCCCGCTTCTTCCTCCATCTTCCTCCTCCGGTCTTCTCCTTCTCCCGCTTCTTCCTTCATCTTCCTCCTCCGGTCTTCTCCTTCTCCCGCTTCTTCCTCCATCTTCCTCCTCCGGTCTTCTCCTTATCCCGCTTCTTCCTCCTCCAGTCTTCTCCTTCTTCCGCTTCGTCCTCCGGTCTTCCTCCATCGTCCTCCTCCGGTCTTCTCCCTCTCCCACTTCTTCTTCCGGTCTTCTTCTTTCTTCTATCTTCATTGTCCGGTGTTCTTCTTCCTCCGCCGACGACCCTCCTCCGATGCTGCGTCCTGCTGATCTGTCCGCGCCGATGTCAAGCATTTCTTAGATAACGATGGGGGCATGGCCACATGATGACATCATCTCGAGGCCCCACCCCCTCCTGACGGCACGGACCCATCATGCCTGGGCACTGATGTCACAAGTGGGCGGGGCCGCCAGGCTGACAGCTGATGACTCAACGGTTGTTAAGAACGTGGCGGTCGGCTTTCCCGGCGCCCTCCTTAGCAGCCAGTTATATACGGTGTAAAAAAATAAGAAATCGGAAATCGCAGCAAAATAGTGTCCAAAAAAGCAGCAAGCACCGCAAAAAGCACTGCAGAAACACTCAAAAGCAACATGCATAGATGTGAATCGAGTCTTCCTGTCTGGGGAAAGCGTTGTCACCAGGACAGGAAGTGAGGGGAAATCTCTCTAGCGCAATCCTGGAGAGCAAAAAGAAAAACCTGACAGTGGCTCTAACCCCTCCACACGCCGTCCGAAATGTTAAAAAAAAGTTTTAGCCGGACATTTACTTCAGGAATATGGAAGATAAGAGGTATCTCTCTGTACCTGAAGGGGTTGCAGTAAAAGAGGGGACAGTAAAGGGCTAAAGTTATGTGGGGGGTGGACAGTAAAGGGTTAATGTGTATTGAGCAGTGGAAGGGTTAATGTAAACTCTCCGCCCCTTTCTGTCTCCTCGGGACAACAAAGACTACGTCTTTGACTGCGGCGCATGCGCACTATCGCGGGCGGTCCCCGGCGGCCATGTTGGTCTCGGGTGGTTCTCTCGCTCCGAGGCGTGGAACGCACAATGTGGAAGTGAGGTGCGCTCCATGAACCGGAAGTGGGATTGAGTGGTCGGTGAGGATCGGTGCGTGAGGGTCGGTGAGTGGCGGGTTAACACCTTGTGCCCCGGGAAATATCGTTCTGCTGTCCAGAAATTCGGTGCGGTCACCCATAGCAACCAGACAGCTCTGCTTCCCTGTGTAGTGTATGTGGTTGCTAAGGGAGACCTCCGGGGAACACTGAGCCCTCTGCAGGAGGCACTGACTGGTTACCATGGAGATGTGACCTCTGGTCCGTCTATTGAAGGTGAACTGCAACCAATTCTGGGGGGAGGGGGGTGATAGAAAGGTCAACCAGGGCCATGGTAGGTGGGGGGACCCTGGGGGGCGTGTCCACTGATGACCCGCCCAGTTCAGAAACTGGAGGTCAGTATGATTGGCTGCACAGAAACCCCTCCCCCGAGGAGCCTAGACCACCCATCCCCTACTCTTTTTAAATTTCCCTGCTCTTCATCCCTTCCCCCGTTCTTCATCCCTTCCCCCGCTCTTCATCCCTTCCCCCGCTCTTCATCCCGTCCCCCGCTCTTCATCCCTTCCCCCGCTCGTCATCCCTTCCCCCGCTCTTCATCCCGTTCCCCGCTCTTCATCCCGTCCCGCGCTCTACATCCCGTCCCCCGCTCTCCATCCGGTCCCCCGCTCTCCATCCCGCCCCCCGCTCTCCATCCCGTCCCCCGCTCTCCATCCCGTCCCCCGCTCTCCATCCCGTCCCCCGCTCTCCATCCCGTCCCCCGCTCTCCATCCCGTCCCCCGCTCTCCATCCCGTCCCCCGCTCTCCATCCCGTCCCCCGCTCTCCATCCCGTCCCCCGTTCTTCATCCCGTCCCCCGCTCTTCATCCCTTCCCCCGCTCTTCATCCCTTCCCCCCGCTCTTCATCCCTTCCCCCGCTCTTCATCCCGTCCCACGCTCTTCATCCCGTCCCCCGCTCTTCATCCCGTCCCCCGCTCTTCATCCCGTCCCCCGCTCTTCATCCCGTCCCCCGCTCTTCATCCGGTCCCCCGCTCTTCATCCGGTCCCCCGCTCTTCATCCGGTCCCCCGCTCTTCATCCGGTCCCCCGCTCTTCATCCCGTCTCCCGCTCTTCATCCCGTCCCCCGCTCTTCATCCCGTCCCCCGCTCTTCATCCCTTCCCCCGCTCTTCATCCCTTCTCCCGCTCTTCATCTCGTCCCCCGCTCTTCATCTCGTCCCCCGCTCTTCATCCGGTCCCCCGCTCTTCATCCGGTCCCCCGCTCTTCATCCGGTGCCCCCCGCTCTTCATCCGGTGCCCCCCGCTCTTCATCCGGTCCCCCGCTCTTCATCCCGTCCCCCCCGCTCTTCATCCCGTCCCCCGCTCTTCATCCCGTCCCCCGTTCTTCATCCCGTCCCCCGCTCTTCATCCCTTCCCCCGCTCTTCATCCCTTCCCCCGCTCTTCATCCCGTCCCACGCTCTTCATCCCGTCCCACGCTCTTCATCCCGTCCCCCGCTCTTCATCCCGTCCCCCGCTCCTCATCCCGTCCCCCGCTCTTCATCTCGTCCCCCGCTCTTCATCTCGTCCCCCGCTCTTCATCTCGTCCCCCGCTCTTCATCTCGTCCCCCGCTCTTCATCCGGTCCCCCGCTCTTCATCCGGTCCCCCGCTCTTCATCCGGTCCCCCGCTCTTCATCCGGTGCCCCCCGCTCTTCATCCCGTCCCCCGCTCTTCATCCGGTCCCCCCCGCTCTTCATCCCGTCCCCCGCTCTTCATCCCGTCCCCCGCTCTTTATCCCTTCCCCCGCTCTTCATCTCGTCCCCCGCTCTTCATCTCGTCCCCCGCTCTTCATCCCGTCCCCCGCTCTTCATCCCGTCCCCCGCTCTTCATCCCGTCCCCCGCTCTTCATCTCGTCCCCCGCTCTTCATCCCGTCCCCCGCTCTTCATCCCTTCTCCCGCTCTTCATCTCATCCCCCGCTCTTCATCCCGTCCCCCGCTCTTCATCCGGTCCCCCGCTCTTCATCCCGTCCCCCGCTCTTCATCCCGTCCCCCGCTCTTCATCCCGTCCCCGCTCTTCATCCCGTCCCCCGCTCTTCATCCCGTCCCCCGCTCTTCATCCCGTCCCCCGCTCTTCATCCCGTCCCCCGCTCTTCATCCCGTCCCCCGCTCTTCATCCCGTCCCCCGCTCTTCATCCCGTCCCCCGCTCTTCATCCCGTCCCCCGCTCTTCATCCCGTCCCCCGCTCTTCATCCCGTCCCCCGCTCTTCATCCCGTCCCCCGCTCTTCATCCCGTCCCCCGCTCTTCATCTCGTCCCCCGCTCTTCATCCCGTCCCTCGCTCTTCATCCTGTTCCCTACCTTGTCTCACTAATCCCCGCTCTCCTTACCATTATCTGCTCTTCTTCTTGGTCTCAGCTCTTCGCACCTTTGGTTACCATTACCCACTCTTCAATCTGTTCCCCGCTCTTCATACCATTCCATGTTTTTCATAACAGTCCCCACTCTTCATACCGTTCCCACTCTTCATACCGTTCCACCTTCCTTATCATGTTCCCCGCTCTTCATACCGTTCTCGCTCCTAACACCATTCCTGCCCCTCCTTACCATTCCCAGATTTTCATACCAGTTCCCACTCTTCATCCCGTTCTTCATTCTTCATCCTGTTCCCCATTCTTTTTAGAGTTCCCTGTTCCTCATTTAATTCCTGCCTCTCCTTGCCATCCACCACTCTTCATACCTTTCCCGGATCTCCTTACTATTCCCCACTCTCGTCACCGTTCCCGACTCTCTTTACCAATAGATTCGATCATTCTGTGAAGTAGCGGTATGGGTAGATGTGACCGTTACTGTCTTTATCCAAAGTAACGGTTTGGGTGGTCGTTATCTGATTACCAGGAGACAGAGAATCCCAGCTTGATGGCTTCCAAGGCTTGTGATTCCTTTTTATCTCCCATATCATCACATGTGCTATTACTCATATTAATAACTAATCATCCTTCATCTGAAGTTCTCTCACCACTTCTAAAGGTCAGAACCACACCAAAGCCGCATGCACTTCATTCCTCCAGAGGGGGAGCTGCTGTTTCTTCATCTGACAGTGGTGAGGGATGGGGACAGGTGGTCATCTGACTGCTCCTTGTGTCATGGGAAATGGTAGAAGTACTATTGGTTGGGTATGGAGAGCAAATCAAGCAAAGAATAATTACCAAAAATGACACTTGGCCTGAAATCCAGAATTGAAAAAATAGTTGAATTAGTTTAAGGATTGCGCCTAAATATGAACCATTTCCAAATTAGGTGATCGATGAAAGACGAACGAGACCCTTATGATGGCGCTCAGGATGGACAAGTGTCATGTGACAGAGAGAATATTAGACCTCACCCTGGAGATCATCTACCTGCTGACCGGAGAGGTGAGGAGGATTCTGGGAGGTCACATGACATCACTCTTATCTCTATTAATAAAACACAGACCTGACCGGAGAGGTGGGGAGGATTCTGGGAGGTCACATGACATCACTCTTATCTCTTATAATAAAACACAGACCTGACCGGAGAGGTGAGAAGGATTCTGGGAGGTCACATGACATCACTCTTATCTCTATTAATAAAACACAGACCTGACTGGAGAGGTGAGGAGGATTCTGGGAGGTCACATAACATCACTCTTATCTCTATTAATAAAACAGACCTGACCGGAGAGGTGAGGAGGATTCTGGGAGGTCACATGACATCACTCTTATCTCTAGTAATAAAACACAGACCTGACCGGAGAGGTGAGGAGGATTCTGGGAGGTCACATGACATCACTCTTATCTCTATTAATAAAACAGACCTGACCGGAGAGGTGAGGAGGATTCTGGGAGGTCACATGACATCACTCTTATCTCTGTTAATAAAACACAGACCTGACCGGAGAGGTGAGGACATTTTGAAGAGTCACATTAATTGATTGTTGCTTTTTCAACACAGAGCTTTCGACCTTTGAAGTCTGGTGACCATATGACCATCAGAGTTCCTCCACCTCACTTTCTGATTCCAGTGGGAAAAAACACACAGAAGGTTCTAGACGTCATTAAGAAGATGATGGAGCTGCTGACAGGAGAGGTGAGCGGTGCCGGGAATTCTGGGACATTATCCAGTAACAGACAAGGGATGTGTCTGGATGGTGACTGTATCATTGTGTGTGTCAGGTTCCTATAAGGTGTCAGGATGTCACTGTCTATTTCTCCATGGAAAACCAAAAGAATTTAGAAGGACACAAGGATCTCTACAAGGACGTCATGATGGACAATCAGCCGCCCCTCACATCACCGGGTAAGAGGAGACTTTATTGTAAAGGAGAGAGCAGTACGAAGGGTCCACCTAGATCCCCCATCATCTGATAAACACATAGAAACAATGTATTCAGTCAGTGTGTGTGTTTCCTACAGATGGATCCAGTAATGGGAACCCACCAGAGAGATGTCCCCGTCCTCTGTATTCCCGGGATTCCACACAGGAAGGTCACACCATCCCTCACCATCAGGTATGGTTAAATAGGAAGAAAACGTGGACATCCTACAAATGATGTTCTTCTGTTGTTCCCAACCTCATGATAAACTTTTTTATATTTGTAATAATTCCATTAATGTAGAGTAAAAACTTGACTAACGTGAAAGTGGAAAGTAAAGAGGAAGAAGAGGAGATGGGCGATCGGCCATCTACGGTGGCGGGCGAACTGATGGCGGCCATCAAAGAGGAGAAATTTCCTGTGGATATCAGCAATGGTGGGTGGTACATGTTAGTTACAAGAAAGTGTATACTGCTGGTGTTTTTGCCCTGGTTACTGGGCACTGATTGGGCCTGGAGTAGAGGTGGAACTTAGTGCTATTAGTAAGGGGAGCCATCTGGGGGGAGGTGTCACCAAATTATGTAAATAGGTGGGTTATGGGGAAGGCTATCAATAAGTGTAGCAAAGAAAGAAAAATCCCCTATGTGGTGGACTTTTATGGCACGATAATTTTCAAAAGATTTTAGTGGAGTGTTTTTATGGTTTCAAAAAATATTTGTTAGAAAAAGTATATAAAAACATGGAATGTTCTAACACGTCTAAAACTTATACACCATCATATACATTATGATGCAATACAGTCTATAACTTCTTGCACCCAACGCGTTTCAGAGTTCTAAGTTGTCTCCTTCTTCATGGAAAACCAAAAGAATTTTGAAGGACACAAGGATCTCTACAAGGACGTCATGATGGAGAACCAGCCGCCCCTCACATCACCGGGTAAGAGGAGACTTTATTTTAAAGGAGAGAGCAGTACGGAGGGTCCACCTAGATCTATATAAAAGTATATAAAACATGGAATGTTTATATAAAAACATGGAATGTTCTAACACGTCTAAAACTTATACACCGTCATATACATTATGATACAATACAGTCTATAACTTCTTGCACCCAACGCGTTTCAGAGTTCTAAGTTGTCTCCTTCTTCGGGGATATTAGCAAGAAGAAACAACCCTATTTCCCCGAAAATAAGACCTAGCGTGATTGTCGGTGATGGCTGCAATATAAGCCCTACCCCCCAAATAAGCCCTAGTTAAAGTCCTTGTAGGTCTTATTTTCAGGGTAGGGCTTATTTTTGCTGAAACACGGTAGGGCTTATTTGGGGGGTAGGGCTTATATTGCAGCCATTACCGACAATCACGCTAGGTCTTATTTTCGGGGGAAACAGGGTAAGTGTTGGGTCAACGGCAGGCTCCCTCCTGGGTCTGACATCTGCATACATGTATACCAACGGGGGGATACCTCAAATGAGAACTTGAAAGCATTGGCACTCTTGCATGTTTTTAAAGATATAACCATTGGAATGTTAACTATACCGTCACAGCATTTGTAAGTGTTCTTTCTGATACTGCACTTTAACAATATTGTATATCATTTAACACTATTGTCATTATTATGTATTTATTCATTTGTTGTTTTATTCCAGAAACTTAGTTTCTTCTTGCTAATACCCCTGAAGAAGGAGACAACTTAGTGCTCTGAAACGCGTCAGGCGCAAGAAGTTATAGACTGTATTGTATCATAATGTACATGACGGTGTATAAGTTTTAGACGTGTTAGAATATTTCATGGTTTTTATATACTTTTTCTATATATTTTTCTAATAAATATTTTTTTGAAACCATAAAAACACTAACGTTTTTTGCAAAATTATCGTGCACTAAAAGTCCACCACATAGGGGATTTTTCTTTCTCTTCTTCTTGAATATTGGATGTGGCACTACCCCCCACATGCTCAACATTACTGGCCCAACATTTTTTTTTTTTGAATAAGTGTAGCAGGGATTTCAGCATGGTAGGATGAGTGCCTAGGATATTGCTGAATGGCATATAGGAGATGAGGAACCTTCTAGAGATGGTGTCACGAAATGACGTGGATGTGAAAGTTAGACTGATCATTTCTTTGTCGGCCGGCAAACGTACAAAGTCAGCAGGGGATCAAATACTTTTTTCCCCTCACTGTATATGTCATATAGGGGGGGTGGGAAGGTGTTGCAAAATAATGTGAATATGTGGGGGAGTATCATGGGAAAGCGGGGTGAGGAAAGTAAGAGTGTTCGGGGGGGGGGGGTTTGGAAAAAGAAGGGAAGGAGAGACTATACACCCTTTTTTTATAGCGATAATCTTTTTCTATTTTTAGCATTCGGTCACGAATGGAAGGAGGAAACGTCTGAGGGTCGTCTGCCTTCATCTCAACCCTGTAAAATAGAAGATGAGGCCGCCGCATGCGATTCTCTGCGAGACAATCCCGTGACGCCAAATATTCATCCAGGTCCTCACAGTGCTAACGGATCAGCAGTTCCCACCAACCCTGAGGAGTCGCGTCCCGTTAAATCGGAAATCAGGAAACTCATCGTTGAAGAGGGTGGGACGTTTTCATGTACCGAATGCGCCAAATGTTTCACGTTGAAATCGGCGTTCTGTAACCACCAGAAAGCGCTTAACACGGATGAGCCGCCATTTATATGCCCCGCCTGCGGGAAAGGTTTCACGCAGAAAGTCTATCTCATTCGGCACCAAGCCTCCCACGCCGAAAAGTCGTTTCGGTGTTCCGAGTGCAGGAAGTGTTTCGTGCGGAAAGCTGATCTCCTCCGACACGTGAAGACCCATTCGGGCGAGAAGCCCTTTTCGTGTTCCGAGTGCGGGAAGTGTTTCGGAGAGAAGGGCACCCTGGTGAAACACCGGCTCACCCACACCGGCGTCAAGCCGTTCATTTGCAGCGACTGCGGGAAGAGTTTTGTCGGGAAGTCGTACTTTCTCAAGCATCAGGGCATGCACGCCGGGGAACGCCCGTTTCCGTGCCCCGAGTGCGACAAATGCTTTCTGTCTAAATCCCAACTGGGGGCCCACCAGAGGATTCATTCAGGGCTCAGGCCGTATTCTTGCTCTGAGTGCGGGAAGGGCTTTATGTTCAAGTGTAATTTAGTCGTCCATCAGCGGGCCCACAGCGGGGACCTGCCTTATACCTGCTCCGAGTGCGGGAAGAGTTTTTCCAAGAAAGCCATTCTAGACCGGCATTTCAGAGGGCACACTGGAGAAAAGCCCTTTTCCTGTTCGGAGTGCGGGAAGAGATACACAGATAGAAGAAAGCTGGAACGACACCGGGCGGAGCACTCCGGGGTCAAGCCCTTCGAGTGTTTGCACTGCGGAAAGGCCTTTCTCTATAAGCCGGATTTAACGGAGCATGAGAAGACGCACTCCGACGAGCGTCCGTTTTGCTGCTCCGAGTGCGGGAAACGATACAGGAAGAAGTCGGACCTCGCGTCCCATCTCCAGACCCACACGGGAGAGAACATGTTCCTGTGCTCCGAGTGCGGGGAACCCTTCCCTCGGAAGCGCGCGCTCCTCGGTCACATGAAGATTCACGTAGGGGAGAAACCGTTTTTGTGTTCGGCGTGCGGGAAATGCTTTGTAGAGAATTCGGACCTGGTCGCCCACCAGGAAACGCATGTTGCCGAACTTCCGTTCCCGTGCCCGGACTGCGGTAAGCGCTTCAAGAAGAGATGGTTCCTCACCGAGCACCAACGGACTCACACGGGCGAGAAGCCCTTTGCGTGCTCGGAGTGTGATTATCGTACTTCGTGGAAATCCGACCTTCAGAAGCACCTTAGGACTCACACCGGGGAGCCGTACATATGTCAGGCGTGCGGGAAAAGCTTTTCCACGGAATACTCGCACGCTGTACATCGGAGGGATTGTCATCCTTGACTGGTTGGGTTCAGGCTGGTAATGGCCGGCACATGTTGACCCTTCGATGTCGGGAGCATGGAGTGAGGTCTTCCTTTTTTGAGGTTTTTGCAGTTTTATTCCAGAGACGTCACCGTGGGACAATACAATAGAATTTTAAGCACAATAGAAGGACATTTTGTTTTTGTTTTTTGGTTTTAATGTTTTGTTTTTCTTTTACTAACGTTGGAGTCTATGCAAAAATATACAGCAAAACTCCGTTGGCCAGGACCAACCTCGTTTTATGGCATTTTAGCAAAAGAGAAGACCTTCCTGGATGGTCGCTTATCTTGAAGGTGATCCAAGTCCTCATCTCATAATTTCCTCATGGACATGATCATGTGTAGCTGAATGTCACCTTGCCGTATCTTGAAGGTGATCCAGGTCCTCATCTCATAATTTCCTCATGGACATGATCATGTGTAGTTGAATGTCCCCTTGCCATATCTTGAAGGTGGTCCATGTCCTTATCTCAAACTTACTTCCATGGACATGTTAATGCATAGTTTAAGGAGACAATGTTAGCCTTGCCCATGCAGGGCAAAAGGACCATGTCCCTGGAAAGGGCCTTCACCTAAACCCCTTGTTCCTTCTCATCCATTGAGAGACACAGGAATTCAGATACAGTTGGATTATACACTGGCAAACGCAGGAGGTGGGAACACTGGCAAACACAAAAAGTTGTAAGCCATGACCCCTACCCTATCCAGCATGCCTCTGGTATTTTGCGAGTTTTCTATGAGGATCCACAACAAAAATGACAGGTGCTGCTCAAGGCTCCACTAGTTCCTCTTGCATGACAAACCGATAGAAGTGCTGACAAGGACAGAGCTCGTCCCAGTTCAAAACATGCAGTGGGGGAAAGGAAGTCGTAAAACCCGGCGAGGAGTTTTATGACAGCCTCAACCCCCGGCTCCAACCAGGCCACGCCCACCCAAAGCATTTCACTCCTCCCCTGACCGCCTGATTGGGAAAATACACCATTACTTTGACGTTTAATACCGGAGTTATGGCTGCAGCTAGACGCCATTACCCCGGTATTACAATTTCCTGCTGCCGCCGCTCTTTCTGCTTATGGTGATCCAAGTGGCTGATTAGCCGCTGGATCATGTTTTAGAGAGAGGGGAGAACGACCCCTCCAGCCGCTTTCCGGTAGTTTTCAGGCTAACCTGTCTCATCGGGATGCCCAAGAACCGATCCCGTGGTTGCAGTGGCTGGCCATAGAGATTAGCAGAGGAAAAATGGCCTCCACTCATCTCTATGGCCTGGGAGGACTGGAGTGACGTCACTACCGGTTCACGACTTTTCCACAAAACTGAAAATTGGGGCATGCTGGGTAGAGGCGGGGTTCCAATTTTCCTGTTCCAGTGTTCAGACCTCCTGTAGATGGCAGTATAACCCGACGATCTGAATTCCTATGTTCTTCAATGGACTCCAAGTCTACAGTGGGTGAGTTGGCCTTACTACTGCAGTGAAACGTTTTAGTGACAGAGTTTATTTAAAGGGTTAGTGCACCTTGAAAGGCTATTTTTTTCCAAAATGTTCCCCCACAGGGAATTATGGAGAATGGCGCAGGTAGGGATACAGCTGAACTACAACATAATCATACATGTGATTGTGCTGTGGGGTGAAGGGTTATACTAAAAAGTCAATAGGTCCAAAGATATACATGGCAGCTCCTCAATGAGACTGAAGTAATCTCTGCAATATATAATGCAAACATCAGAGGACGCCAACTAAGTGCAGTATATGAAAAAAAAAGCCTAGAGGGCGCCAACTAAGAGCAGTATTCAGAGAAATACTTTATTAAAAATAACAAGCTGCAACTCACAGGATGCATGAGGATGAGAGCATGTCAGCCACCCAGTGTGGGTAGCTGTTGAGCTTCAGTGTGTCTTCAGGAAGCAGACGCCACTGTCAGGAGCTGCGTAGGACACCAGAAATGAAACCGGAAATCCTGGAGCGCATGGACTGAGCAAGACTGAAAGTGACGTCACACCTGAGAAGACCGCAACGTAGGGAGCGTGGCTTCATGTTTTGGAGCAGGATGGCTCCAGGATTTCCAGTTTCATGTCAGGAGCGGTGTACAACACCAGAAAGGAAACCGGAAATTCTGGTGGAGTATATGGACTGCTCAAGACTGGAAGTGACGTCACACCTGAGAGGGTCGCCACGTGGGGAGCGTGGCTTCATGTTTCGGAATGGGGTGGCTCCAGGATTTCTAGTTTCATGTCAGGAGCTGTGTAGAACACCAGAAAGGAAATCTGAAATCCTGGGGCCACCTTGCCCTGAAACATGTACTTATTCTCCCCACATTGCGGCCCTCTCAGGTGTGACGTCACTTCCAGTCTTGCACAGTCCATGCGCTCCAGGATTTCCGGTTCCTTTCTGGTGTCCTACACAGCTCCTGACAGCGGAATCTGCTTCCTGGCTGCTAAAGACACAATGAGGCTCAACAGTAAACTGCACTGGGTGGAGGACATGCTCTTATCCTTATGCATATTCTGAGTTGCCATTTGTGATTTTTTATTTATTTTTTTTAAACAGAAATACACTTGTGACTTTTAATAAAGTCTTTTACTGTACACTGCACTTAGTTGGCACCCTCTAGTCTCTTCCTATATACTGCACTTAGTTGGTGCCATCTAGTCTCTTCCTATATACTGCACTTAGTTGGTGCCATCTAGGTTCTTCCTATATACTGCACTTAGTTGGTGCCATCTAGGCTCTTCCTATATACTGCACTTTGTTGGCGCCCTCTGCTGTTTCCTTTATATATTTTAACATTCCCAGCACATTACATACTGCTCCTCCACCTATCAGATAGTTGCTCCTGTCTCCTCAGTACATGTAGGCTCTGCACAGCCTATCCAAAACAAAAAAAAACTCCTTAGTAGCTGATCCCTTTCCGTAGCAGGACAGGATAGATGTAAGCAGGGCCCAAGGCAAGGGGTGGGCAGGAGGGGCAACTGCCCTGGGCACAGCGGAGCAAGGGGACAAAGAATGGACAGAGGGCAGTAAATCCATTAGTGGGAAAGGGGGCGCAGTTCCACATCCTTGCCCCGGGTGCTGGACGAACCTGTATTGCAGGCATGTCCAAAGTCCAGCCTGCGGGCCAATTGCGGCCTGCAATCCGGTTTCGAGCAGCCCGCCTGGTAATTTGGACACATATCTTTTGTGGCCCCCAATCCCCCGAGCACCGGGGGCAACAAAAGATATATATGCTGGCTGTCATGGAGGGGACAGGCAGGGGGCGGGATGAGTGCCGTACATATAGTGAGTATTTCCTGTTTACGAGGAGGCCTCTGTAATAGGAAGTCTCGTCTACTGCGCTACCATTAGACGTCTGTTCTGTCCAACATAGGAGGCGGGACTTTGTATTAAAGAGGCGGCTGCCTCGTAAACAGGAAATACTCCTGTGTGTACGCCACTCATCCCGCCCCCTCCCTCTCCCCTCCAAGGCTGCAGATGGGCATGGCTAAGGCTGCACTGATGACAATGGCGAGTCTGCTTTTATGGCAATGGTAAGGCTGCATTCTATGCAATGGTGGGGCTGCATTCATGGCTATGGGGCTGCAGCATTCATGGCAATGGTGGGGCTGCATTCATGGCAATGGGGGTGCTGCATTCATGGCAATGGTGGGGCCTCATTCATGGCAATGGGGGTGCAGCATTCATGGCAATGGTGGGGCTGCATTCATGGCAATGGTGGGGCTGCATTCATGGCAATGGTGGGGCTGCATTCATGGCAATGGTGGGGCTGGAGATGGGCACTGACCCTTATTTTGCTTCACAGTTCTTTATTTAAAATTTACGTTTGTTCCCTATAACTTCCCTCTTAAAGTGAAGGTGCGTGTTATACGCCGATAAATACGGTTTATTCAAATAACACGCCCAAGCTCGTCTCTTCACCACACACAGCCACAAAGGCAGGAGAATTCTTGTTGGGCAGTGTATTAGTGCTCGGACGAACACACGTAGACCGAATTTTCATGGTTCAAAGAATGTCAAGCAAGATGGTCGGCCCTCACGCATGTTCACTTCATCAAATCTGGCCCTCTTTGAAAAAAAAGTTTGGACACCCCCGCTGTATCTGATGTTAGAAGCGGTCAGGTCTACTGATCCTTGAGCGGCTGAGTGAACGCACTGTGTACACGTGGTGGCCCATCCTGCCGCTAAGATAAGATGGAAGTAGGCTACTAAGGAGTATTTTCGGACAGGGTGGGCAAGGCCTACATGTATGGAGGGGGGGCAGGAGCAACTATTTGAACAGCGGAGGTGTGGATGTCATGTGCTGGGGATGCCGGAGTTGGTGCCCTCATGAAAATGATGACTATTCCTGACTGAGCATTCCCAGGTCTGAGCATTACAGGGCAGAGTTAATACCTATACTATTTTTCGAGAGGACACCTGTTAATACCTATACTATTTTTCGAATTGTACTTCCTGTTTTCAGCAACCCGAGACACTTTTTACTCAATCTGGCTAGTTTTTCCATAAAATTGATGTAGGTAAACCTGAATTGTAATGAGCTAAGTAGGTGCCCCTTCCTAACCAGTAGACCATTATGATGGGAAGCAACCACCCAACGTACCCAATCCTACCATCCGGTAGGCATGTCGCCATTGGAACATCATTGCCCATGTCGGTAGTGTACGATGTTAGTGAAGATCTTTTCTGGTCCACCATATTGGCCTATCTCAGGAACGTGTCCAGATCCTTCAGAATCTCCGATGACTTTCCACTCGTACAGATATCAGTAATAAAAGAATTTTAATAATATTTGCTCCCCACCCGGCCCCCTACTCTAAAAATTGCCATTTGGAAGCGGGCACCATTTTAACAAATCCTTGTTCTCACTGCATGTCCTTCCCGGGATCGGGTGGTATTTGTCCCTACCAGTGTATCTGTCATTCTCTGAAATGGTGTGCATGTCCTGTCCTTGCTGTAAAGGATAATGGCCACCCCGGGTGGGGTGTCATTATTTAATATTGTTGGGCAAGTGGCTAGAACTACGTCACACGGGAGCGGGGTCGGAGGATGGTTGTTTTAGCAAACAAGGACTATAATCTTCTGATGAACTGCAATAAAAGTTTTCTAATAAATGGGTGTCTGTGTGTTTTCTACAAATGACTATAGTATAAGCCAGGATACGGTCCTTTAAGCCACTCCCCCATATATAAAATCTGGCCCCATAAGACTCCCCAATGGATAGGATGTGCTCTATAAGCCACTCCCCCATACATAGGATATGGTCCTGTAAGTCACTCCCCAATGGATAGGATATAGTCCTATACGCCACTCCCCCATAGATAGGATATAAGCCACTCCCCAAAAATAGGATATGATTCTATTAGCCACTTCCTCGTGGACAGGATATGCTCCTATAGGGCACTTACCAATAACTAGAATATGCACCTATAAGCCACTCCCACATGGATAGGATACGCTCTTATAAGCCACTCCCCATAGATAGGATATAATCCAATAAGCCACCGCCCCCATGAATAGGATATGCTCCTATAAGCCACTCCCCCATAGATAGGATATAAGCCACTCCCCATAAATCGGATATGCACCTATAAGACACTCCCACATTGATAGGATATGCTCTAACAAGCCTCTCCCCCATAGATAGGATATAATCCCATAAGCCACTGCCCATCTTAAATAGGATATGCTCCTGTAAGCCACTCCCCCATAGACAGATACGCTCCTATAATAATAAACGTTATTTTATATAGAACCTTTTAAAGGTAGCTTCTCAAAGTGCTTTACAAAGAAAACAAACTATAAGCCCCTCCCCCATAGACAGGGTATGCTCCTCTAAGCCACTCCCCCCATAGAAAGGATATAATCCAGTAAGACACCGCCTCCTATAAATATATGCCTCTATAAGCTACTCCCCCATGGGTAGGATATGATCCTATAAGCCACTCCGCCATGGGTAGGATATGATCCTATGAACCACTCCCCCATGGGTAGCATATGGTCCTATAAGCCACTCCCCCGTGGGTAGGATATGGTCCTATGAACCACTCCCCCATGGGTAGATTATGCTCCTAATAGCCACTCCCCCATGGGTAGGATATGGTCCTATGAACCACTCCCCCCATGGGTAGGATATGCTCCTATAAGCCACTCCCACATGGGTAGGATATGGTCCTATGAACCACTCCCCCATGGGTAAAATATGGTCCTATAAGCCACTCCCCGGTGGGTAGGATATGGTTCTATGAACCACTCCCCCATGGGTAGGATATGGTCCTATGAACCACTCCCCTATGGGTAGGATATGCTCCTATAAGCCACTCCCCCATGGGTAGGATTTGGTCCTATAAGCCACCCCCCCCCTTGGGTAGGATATGGTCCTGTGTACCACTCCCCCATGGGTAGGATATGGTCCTATAAGCCACTCCCCAATGGGTAGGATATGGTCCTATAAGCCACTCCCCCATGGGTAGGATATGGTCCTATGAACCATTCTCCCATTGGTAGGATGTGCTTCTATATGCCGCCCTACATGGGTGGGATATGGTCCTATAAGCCACTCCTCCATGGGTAGGATATGGTCTTATTAGCCACTTCCCCATTGGTAGGATATGGTCCTATAAGCATCTCTGCCATGGGTAGGATATGGTCCTATGAACCACTCCCCCATGGGTAGGATATGGTCCTATGAACCACTCCCCCATGGGTAGGATATGGTCCTATAAGCCACTCCCCAATGGGTAGGATATGGTCCTATAAGCCACTCCCCCATGGGTAGGATATGGTCCTATGAACCATTCTCCCATTGGTAGGATGTGCTTCTATATGCCGCCCTACATGGGTGGGATATGGTCCTATAAGCCACTCCTCCATGGGTAGGATATGGTCTTATTAGCCACTTCCCCATTGGTAGGATATGGTCCTATAAGCATCTCTGCCATGGGTAGGATATGGTCCTATGAACCACTCCCCCATGGGTAGGATATGGTCCTATGAACCACTCCCCCATGGGTAGGATATGGTCCTATAAGCCACTCCCCCTTAGGTAGGATATAGTCTTATTAGCCACTCCCCCATGGGTAGAATATGGTCCTATAAGCCATCCCCCCCCCCCCCCCCCTTTGGGTAGGATATGGTCCTGTGAACCACCCACACCCCCATAGATAAGATGTGTTCATATTAGCCACTCCTCCACAGATAGGATCTGTTTTTTTATACCATCCCCCCACAGCTAGAACACCAGCATCCTTATCCTGGCCTATTAGTGCCGGAACCTGGACCAGCGGCGTACTGACCCGGCACAGTCATCTGACCAGTGGGAAGGGTTCCCATCACACAGGAAGGGTTCTTTGCAGTAAGAGGAGGGAAGCTGAGGGATCCTTACACACCAGGAGTCAGGAATGGTAAAATGAGGACAGAGGATTGTCTTTTACCTAATACTGTGATTACAGAAAGCTGAGCAATAAATATTCAGATGTGAAGTGGGGAGTTCTTTCCTCCCTTCTCTGATCTACAGCTAAGAGGGGACATTGGACTTAGGGGCGGGGCCGTGACACCCTGCACTCACAGTTGGGTCACTCTTGGTGTCACTCAGCTCCCGAAGACGGAGGACATCTTGTGGTGAAAGCTCAGTGTTGCAAGGGGACAGCTCTGGATTGAAGGTGAGTATTGCAGCTGCATGTTCTGCTGTGAATGGGTGGCCCCCTGTGACCAGCAGTGAGGTGCAGGCTGGAGCCACCAACCATAGCAGGAGGTTGCTGTGCTCCTTCCGCAGCCCCCATCCTGAGATTTTGGTGACCCCCTATACAACATCACCCCCTCTTCACTCACTACATTTCCTCTTTATACACATTCCATCTGAAGTGACTCTGCTTTATCTAAAAGAAAAAAAAAAACCCTGTCACCTTCTGTACCCTGCACAAGCCTTACAACCATGTGTCTTTAGAGTCCTGGGCTACGACAAAATGGCCGCCGGACGAGCAGGCGCGCGGGCCGCCGGGTGGCCATGTTGGATTCTGGTGGAAGAGAGGCGTGGAACGCACAGGCAGGAAAAAAACCCTGTGTGCGTGCCACGTGGCGGAAGTGGGCGGGGCGCTCCCAAGGGAGGGGAAATGGCTTCTTATGGAGAGGGGAGAAGTTGCTGGTCAGTATTGGTATCCCTCCATAGAAGAGTGCACACTCCATACAACCCTCTGTGTGCATTCTATATACATATATTATGTGTCTGTTTATTGTATATACATTGTGTTTAATGTTTATATATTGTGTATAGATTATATTATAGGGCTGTACATTGTATCCTATGTATATACATTGTATTATAGGTGTATATATATTATATAGGTGTGTACATATGTTGTATTATATATTGTTTATATACTATATTATAGTATTCTATGTATATACATTGTATATATTATATTATATGGGTGTACACTGTATATACATAGTGTTATATGTGTATTTATTGTATATATTATAGTTTGGTACAATGTATTATCTGTATATACATTATGTTTTATATATATATATATATATATGTGTATATATACACACACACACACAGTATCTCACAAAAAACTTATTTGGTTCAGATGGTGACAAGCCTGTGGGGTGGCAACCAGGTGAGGAGGACAAAGACAAGTGTGTCTTGTCTACAGTCAAGCATGGTGGTGGGAGTGTCATGGTCTGGGGCTGCATGAGTGCTGCCGGCACTGGAGAGCTACAGATCATTGAGGGAACCATGAATGCCAACATGTATTGTGACCTACTGAAGCAGAGCATGATCCCCTCCCTTCAGAGACTGGGCTGCAGGGCAATATTCCAACATGATAACGACCCCAAACACACCTCCAAGACCACCACTGCCTTGCTAAAGAAGCTGAGGGTAAAGGTGATGGACTGGCCAAGCATGTCTCCAGATCTAAACCCTATTGATCATCTGTGGGGCATCCTTAAAACGGAAGGTGGAGGAGTGCAAGGTCTCTAACATCCACCAGCTCTGTGATGTCATCATGGAGGAGTGGAAGAGGACTCCAGTGACAACCTGAGAAGCTCTGGTGACCTCCATGCCCAAGAGGGTTAAGGCAGTGCTGGAAAATAATGGTGGCCACACAAAATATTGACACTTTGGGCCCAATTTGGACATTTTCACTTAGAGGTGTACTCACTTTTGTTGCCAGCGGTTTAGACATTAATGGCTGTGTGTTGAGTTATTTTGAGGGGACGGCAAATTTACACTGTTATACAAGCTGTACACTCACTACTTTACATTGTAGACAAGTGTCATTTCTTCAGTGTTGTCACATGAAAAGATAGAAGAAAAGAGTTACAGAAATGTGAGGGGTGTACTTACTTTTGTGAGATACTGTGTATATATATATATATATTTATAACACAGTCGGCTTCCCCCTGGTTTTTAGGTCAGCTAGGCTGTGAGCGTCGCATTAAAAGCCGAGGGTGGAACCGCTGGTAAAAGAATTATTACACAGGCCGCCTAATGATGGTACGGAGGACGGAAAAGAGTTGCATCATGGAAAGGATATTTGACCTCGCCCTGGAGATCATCTGCCTTCTGACCGGAGAGGTGAGGAGGATTCTGGGAGGTCACATGACATCACTCTTATCTCTATTAATAAAACACAGACCTGACCGGAGAGGTGAGGAGGATTCTGGGAGGTCACATGACATCACTCTTATCTCTATTAATAAAACACAGACCTGACCGGAGAGGTGAGGAGGATTCTGGGAGGTCACATGACATCACTCTTATCTCTATTAATAAAACACAGACCTGACCAGAGAGGTGAGGAGGATTCTGGGAGGTCACATGACATCACTCTTATCTCTATTAATAAAACACAGACCTGACCGGAGAGGTGAGGAGGATTCTGGGAGGACACATGCAGTGGCGTACCTAGCATATCTGGCACCCAAGGCCGATCATTTAAAAAAAAAAAAAAATTAACAACCCCCTTCTATCCTAAGAAAGTGTAGGGGTCAGAAGTATGTAATGGAGAGACTGCAGGACTTAGGGGTGCCTAACACAGAGAATGCAGGGTTCAGGAGTGTGTATCGCAGATAGTGCAGGAGTCATAGAGTGCTGGTCTCAGGAGTGCATAATATACACTCGCCTTGAGGCGATTTAGTTTGCATTTGTAGCGCTATACAAATCATTCATTCATTCATTCATACAGAATCCATGAGCCAGGAATGCGTAATGTACAGAATGCAGGGGTCAGGTGTGTGCAAAGCACAGAATGTAGGGGTCATAAATGCATTGCGCAGGGGTCAGAAGTGTGTATCCACAGATTTTAGGAGCGAGGCGTGTATAACGCACAGAGTGCAGGGGTCAGAAGTATGTTTCCACAGATTTCAGGAGCAAGGAGTGTATAACGCACAGAGTGCAGGGATCAGGAGTGTGTATCCACAGATTTCAGGAGTGTATAACGTACAGGGTTCATGGGGTCAGGAGTATTTATCCACAGATTTTAGGAGCGACGAGTGTAACACACACAGTGCAGGGGTCAGGAGTATGTATCCACAGATTTCAGGAGTGAGGAGTGTATAACACACAGAGTGCAGGGGTCAGGAGTATGTATCCACAGATTTCAGGAGCATGGAGTGTATAACGTACAGAGTGCAGGGGTCAGGAGTATTTATCCACAGGTTTCAGGAGCGACAAGTGTATAACATACAGATTACAGGGGTCGGGAATGTGTATCCACAGATTGCAGGGGCACAGATTGCAGGGGTCAGGAGTATGTATCCACAGATTTCAGGGGTTAGGAGTGTATAATGCACAGAGTGCAGGGGTCAGGAGTGTATATCTACAAATTTCAATGGCGAGGAGTGTATAACACACAAAGTGCAGGGGTCAGCAGTGTATATCCACAGATTTCAGGGGCAAGGAGTGTATAACACACAGAGTGCAGGGGTCAGCAGTGTTTATCCACAGATTTCAGGGGCAAGGAGTGTATAACACACAGAGTGCAGGGGTCAGGAGGGTGTATCCACAGATTTCAGGGGCTAGGAGTGTATAAGGCACAGAGTGCAGGGGTCAGGAGTATGTACCTGCACACCCTCTCCCCCCATGTATACCATTGGTTGAGTGACATTGCTATTTCTGTTCCAATACAGAGTTTCCCTGCTGTCAAGAAGTTTGGTGACCACATGACAATCACAGTGCCTCCACTTCACTCCCTGACTCCGGAGAAACACAAGAAGCGAAAGATTCTAGAAGTCACCAAGAAGATGATGGAGCTGCTGACAGGAGAGGTGAGCGGTGCCGGGAATTCTGGGACATTATCCAGTAACAGACAAGGGATGTGTCTGGATGGTGACTGTATCATTGTGTGTGTCAGGTTCCTATAAGGTGTCAGGATGTCACTGTCTATTTCTCCATGGAGGAGTGGGAGTATTTAGAAGGACACAAGGATCTCTACAAGGACGTCATGATGGAGGATCAGGAGATCCAACGGCACCAGCAGGTAGAAGCTTAACAACCGGTGCCATTTGTCTTTTTTCGACCGTGCAACTTCTGCCTTGTTACTATTATTTTTTCTTATACATTCAGAGTGGAAGCCTGACTGATTTTAATGTTATTGTTAAAGAAGAAATTGACGATGAAGTAGATGAGAACGACGTCACAGAGGAGTTTTCAGAAGGGTGCAAAGATCTCGACAACGACGTCATGATGGAGAATCAGCCGCCCCTCACATCACCGGGTAAGAGGAGACTTTATTGTAAAGGAGAGAGCAGTACGGAGGCTCCACCTAGATCCCCCATCATCTGATAAACACATAGAAACAATGTATTCAGTCAGTGTGTGTGTTTCCTACAGATGGATCCAGTAATGGGAACCCACCAGAGAGATGTCCCCGTCCTCTGTATTCCCGGGATTCCACACAGGAAGATCACACCATCCCTCACCACCATCAGGTAGGTGGGCCAGGGAGTCTCCAAAGTGATGGAAAACTCTTTGACCCGTTGGCATGATGGGCGGGGCTTACAATTTTCTAGTTAAGATGTTATTTCGTGGTTTTAGGTTGGGCTTGATATGAAAGATGAGCGTAAAGCAGAAGAAGAAAAGACGAATGCGATAGGCGATCGGCCGTCTACGGAGGAGGAGGTGATGATGGTGACAATTAAAGAGGAGGACTTTTCTTTGGATTTCGAGACAGGTAAACGATGGACTCAAAATAGTTATTTTTTTGATACTTCAGAGTAGGGAAGTAACACAGATCAGTCCCATCAAGCTGATGAATCTTTCTTTTTTGTGTTTAGCCTATGGGCACAGCGTCAAAACCACCCCGGACCATTGTCTTTCCTTACCGCCATATCGTGCAATGGAAGATGGTGGCTTCACACAAGACTATCGAGCGGAAAACCCCATCACCCCCAACACGAGACTTTGCAGGGCGGATGGATCTCCAGATTCCTATGACGCCAAAGACCCAGGCCGCAAATTCCCCACTCGGAAAGTCCATCCGGGACGTTACAATGCCTACAGAATAGCGGTTCCCTCTAATCCCGAGGAAGCCTCCCTCGGTCAAACAGACGCCACGCTCCACAAGGCCCGAGATCGAGGCAGTGAGATGTTTTCCTGTTCCGAATGCGGCAAATGCTTCACGTCCAAGTCCACCCTTCGCGGCCACCAGAAGGTCCACACAGGCGAGCGGCCGTTCCCGTGCCTCGTGTGCGGGAAGCGCTTCTTGCGCAGGACTCACCTTAATGTCCACCAGACCACCCACATCGGCGACCGGCCGTTCAAATGCTCCGAGTGCGGCAGAGGCTTTGCCAAGAAGTCCGACCTGCAGACTCACGAGTTCACCCACTCCGGGGAGTTTCCTTTCTCCTGCTTTGAGTGCGGGAAAGGCTTCTCCCGGAAGTCCCACCTCCTGAGGCATCGGAGGTCCCACACAGGGGAGCGCCCTTTCTCTTGCCCAGACTGCGGGAAGTGCTTCGTGGACAGGTCGCAGCTCACCGCACACGAGAGGTTTCACACGGGGGAGAAGCCGTATTCCTGCTCGGAGTGCGGGAAGTGTTTCTCGGGTAAATCGGGGCTGAATAAACACTGGAAGGTCCACACGGGAGTGAAGCCGTACGCCTGCAGCTACTGCGGGAAGTGCTTCCGGGGCAAGTCGCAGCTCGTCCAGCACCTGAGAGGGCATGTGGGGGCCAAGCCTTACACGTGCTCCTACTGCGGGAAGAACTATGCGGTGGAGTCCCAGTTGATCGCTCACCAAAGGTCTCACACGGGGGAGAAGCCCTTTTCCTGCTCGGTGTGCGGCAAATGCTTCGGCCACAAGCCGACGCTGGTCAACCACATGAGGATCCACACAGGAGAGAAACCGCACTCGTGCTCAGAATGCAACAAGTGTTTCTCGCGCCACGCGGACTTGGTTGCACACCGGAGGACACACACGGGCGAGAGGCCCTTCCCTTGTTTGCTGTGTGGAAAAAGGTTCCAGAGGAAGACACAGCTTGTTAAACACACGCAGCAGCACAAAGAGGCTGAGGGTCTCGGAGGAAAGGACGGGGATTCTGAAAGCGGGCGAACACCAGAGAGCTCGCAGCAGTGATAGGAGGCGGTGCGGGGAACGGTTCCAAAGCACTTGAAACACCTGAGAGCTCTTTGAAGTGCTGTAGAGTCAAATCCAGATCTCCAAATGATTGGGGGCATCTAGATTACATGTAATTTGGTGAACACCGGAGAGCTCTTGGAACTACTGTAGATTCAAATCCGGGTTAAGTGATTGGGTGTGTCTAGAGGATTAGAAATTTTGTGAACACTTGAGATCTCTTGGAACTACCGTAGATTCAAATCCGGATCTCCAAGTGATTGGTGGCATCTAGAGGACGTGAAATTTGTTGAACACCGGAGAGCTCTTGGAACTACAGTAGATTCAAATCCAGATCTCCAAATGATTGGGGGCATCTAGAGGACATGAAATTTGGTGAACACCGGAGAGCTCTTGGAACTACTGTAGATTCAATTCCGGGTTAAGTGATTGGGTGTGTCTAGAGGATTAGAAATTTAGTGAACACCTGAGAGCTCTTGGAACTACCGTAGATTCAAATCCGGATCTCCAAGTGATTGGTGGCATCTAGAGGACGTGAAATTTGGTGAACACCGGAGAGCTCTTGGAACTACAGTAGATTCAAATCCAGATCTCCAAATGATTGGGGGCATCTAGAGGACATGAAATTTGGTGAACACCGGAGAGCTCTTGGAACTACCGTAGATTCAAATCCGGGTTAAGTGATTGGGTGTGTCTAGAGGATTAGAAATTTTGTGAACACCTGAGAGCTCTTGGAACTGCTGTAGAGCCAGATCCGGATCTCCAAGCAATTGGGGGCATCTAGAGGACGTGAAATTTAGTGAACACCGGTGAGCTCTTGGAACTACTGTAGATTCAAATCCGGATCTCCAAGTGATTGGGTGTGTCTAGAGGATTAGAAATTTAGCGAACACCTGAGAGCTCTTTGAACTGCTGTAGAGCCAGATCTGGATCTCCAAGCGATTGGGGGCATCTAGAAGCTCTGAAGTTCGCATCTGAGATCTCTCAACACAGAGAAGTTGTTTGTGCACCCAGGAAAGGCTTCCCCTGGACACCCCATTGACTGCACCATAGAGATCATATTGAACTGACTGGAGTAGTGTTTGTAAGTGCCCCTCCATTAGGCCCATGCTGACCGCCTGTTAGAGGCGATAGATGAGCGATGCACGTGGGTGTCAGTGCTTAGCCATACGTTCCTGAACACTAAGAGGTCTATGAGTTCTTCGAGTGTCACAAGAATTCGCCCAGCCTACAGAATTGTTCCCCGCATTTTCTCTGGTAGGATTATTTCCTTTGATCGTCAGCGCCATCTAGTGGCCAAAATGCTGTAGTTTTTTTTTCTGATTGAGCTGTTTCGGGGGAAAAAAGCACCGCCTTTTGGCCACTAGATGGAGCTGTCAGTCAGAAAATAATCATATTAGAGAAAATACAGGAAAAATTGGTGCAGGCTGAGCGAATGCTTGTGACATTCGTCCAACAAATGTAGTCCCGAGCACCTACAAGACTGTGAAAAGCCTCTGGGCTATTTGCTAAGCATTGACACCTCTCGTCCCGGCTCTACTCTGCCAGGAGGCGGTAGACACTGGCCAGGTAGCACAGGGAGCGTCAAGGGACCCTAATCAGGATGAGCCTCTTAGTAAAGATAATAGAGGGCAATTTATGGACTGATAAACAGGGCAGTTTCTGTGCTTTGCTCCCCTACTCCTCCTTTCCCACGGCCCCATTATTGGTGTCAGTGGGAGGAAAAGTGTCCCATCATTGGTGTCAGTGGGAGGAATAGTGCCCCATCATTGGTGTCAGTGGGAGGAAAAGTGTCCCATCATTGGTGTCAGTGGGAGGCATAGTGCCCCATCATTGGTATCAGTGGGAGGCATAGTGCCCCATCATTGGTATCAGTAGGAGGAAAAGTGCCCCATCATTGGTATCAGTGGGAGGCATAGTGCCCCATCATTGGAGTCAGTGGGAGGAAAAGTGCCCCATCATTAGTGTCAGTGGGAGAAATAGCATCCCGTTATTGGTGTCAGTGGGAGATATAGTGCCCCATCATTGGGGACAGTGGGAGGAAGAGTGCCCCATCATTGGTATCAGTGGGAGGAACAGTGTCCCATCACTGGTGTCAGTGGGAGGAATAGTGCCCCATCATTGGTATCAGTGGGAGGAATAGTGCCCCATCATTGGTGTTAATGGGAGGAATAGTGCACCATCATTGGTGTCAGTGGGAAATATAGTGCCCCGTCATTGATGTCAGTGGGAGGAATAGTGTTCCATCATTGGTGTCAGTGGGAGGCATAGTGCCCCATCATTAGTGTCAGTGGGAGGAATAGTGCCCCGCCATTGGTATCAGTGGGAGGAATAGTGCCCTATCATTGGTATCAGTGGGAGGAATAGTGCCTCATCATTGGTATCAGTGGGAGGAATAGTGCCCCATTATTGGTGTCAGTGGGAGATGTAGTGCCCCGTCATTGGTGTCAGTGGGAGGAATAGCGCCCCATCATTAGTGCTTCAAATCAGTATTAATGGTTCGGTATTCATGAGAGAAATTTTATCCAAGGGAAATTCCCAAAACATGACCTGTTAGGGGAATTGAGGACCAAGGTTGGGAACCACTGCTCCAAAAAAAACCCCAACATTTAGCCCTTGCCCTGTAGAGGGGACCCACTGCAAGGGTGACTTTTTTCTCCAGACCAGAATTCAGCTTTGAGGGATTGCTGGTGGTCTTCTATATGTCTGGGCTCCTCCAAACTCCAATAGCCCCCTATGTGATAGCATATATATATATATATACATACTGTGACAGATTCTCTTTAATGAGACCTCGGGGGTCTATTAGACCCTTAAACCTTGTCCTTCCAGGGTTCTTACTAACCAGGAAAGATTGGTGAACATCCATTCACTGGCCTCCTCCCTCTCTACCCATCAACATCTGCCATGTAGGTCCCAGGTCTGTGGGTGGGATAGTGAAGCCCAGGATTCATGTAGGGAGGGGGCGGAGTCACATGGGGAGGTGAAGGAGCCCTCCTTAAGATTCCTCCTCATTGGACATGTGAACATCCATTCGCTGGTCTCTTTCCTCTCTAACCATCAACACCTGCCATGTGGGTCTCGGTTCTGTTGGTGGGATAGTGGAGCTCAGAATACATGTTGGGAGGGAGGTGTCACATAGGGAGCTGGAGCAACCATCTTAAGAGTCCCCCTCATTGGACATTTCTGAGATGCCCCCCCCCCCCCCCATCCTATGCTCTAGTTCCTTCCACCCCTATATCACTACAGGGCTAAGCAGTGACGTTGTTTTTAACCTGACAACTACTGGTGTTTACAGAGCTCAATAACTCAAGCAGAAAATGTTCACCCATGACTCCTCCCCCTCTCTGAGTCATTTCAATTAGAGAAAGTCTAATAACCTATTAATTAAAAAATTGAACCCGATGAGGGGGGAAAATGAAAAAACTAAACAGCCTCATTCTGGCAAAGTGCAGAAACTGCCGGGTTTTTACTGTATCTGTCCGCCATTGTGTGTACTGGAAGGGGGGAGGGGTGTTGGTGGTTTGTGCTGGAGGTGGCTCTGTTTCTCTATCACGTATATCGGTTTGAGCTTTAGGTATCTTCTGTGTCTTCCATCTTCACGTCTGGTAGATCCTACAATGAACTGGAATTAAAGAGATCATATGAAAAACAAATAATGGAATGGAGTCATTTTTTGGGGGGTGGGGTGTAGCCTTTAAAAAAGATAAGTGCCCATTAGTAAGATCCCGGAAATGTCTCTGAGGCCTCGTTGCAGGCTTAAATGGAGCTTAACTACCTGAGATCTCGCTGGATAGGCTGGTGATGCAGCCTGGAGCTCACTGGTGCCCCCTGGGAAGACTACATCACCAGGGCCTTCTAGAGAAATCTCTAGTGGCCTCAACAGGGGGAACCAGTGAGCTCCAGGCTACATCACCAGTTCCTGAGAAGACCAGAAAGTGGGAATCCAGTGGAGGTAAGTAATAGAAAAGATTATTGTCCTCAATAAGTGGGGTTCCCACCATCCCTGCTGTCCCCATTATGAGGGGTTCTCACCATCCCTGCTGTCCTCATTATGAGGGGTTCTCACCATCCCTACTGTGTCCATTATGAGGGGTTCCCACCATCCCTACTGTGTCCGTTATGAGGGGTTCCCACCATCCATGCTGTCCAGTTAATGATGGGTTCCCACTTCCCACCATCCCTGCTGTCCCCATTATCAGGAGTTCCTACCATCCTTGCTGTCCCCATTATAAGAGGTTCTCACCATCCCTGCTGTCCCCATTATCAGGAGTTCCTACCATCCTTGCTGTCCCCATTATAAGAGGTTCTCACCATCCCTGCTGTCTGTTATGTTGGGTACGCACCATCCCTGCTGTCCCCATTATAAAGGGGTTCCCACCATCCCTGCTCTCTTTATGAGGGGTTCCCACCATCCTTGCTGTGTCTATCATGATGGGTTCCCACCATCCCTGCTGTCCCCATTATGAGGGGTTCCCACCATCCCCGCTGTTTCCATAATGAGATGTTCTCACCATCCCTGATGTCCCCATTATGAGGGGTTCTCACCATCCCTGCTGTCCAATTAATGATGGGTTCCCACCATCCCTGATGTCCCCATTATGAGGGGTTCCCACCATCCCTGATGTCCCCATTATGAGGGGTTCCCACCATTCCTGCTGTCCAATTAATGATAGGTTCCCACCATCCCTTCTGTCTCCATTATGAGGGGTTCCCACCATCCCCGCTGTTTCCATAATGAGATGTTCTCACCATCCCTGCTGTTCCCATTATGAGGGGTTCCCACCATCCCTGATGTCCCCATTATCAGGAGTTCCTACCATCCCTGCTGTCCCCATTATAAGAGGTTCTCACCATCCCTGCTGTCCCCATTATAAAGGGGTTCCCACCATCCCTGCTCTCTTTATGAGGGGTTCTCACCATCCTTGCTGTGTCCATTATCAGGGGTTCCCACCATCCCTGCTGTCCTGATTATGAGAGGCTCTCACCATCTCTGCTGTCCCCATTATGATGAGTTCCCACCATTCCTACTGTCTCCATTATGAGGGGTTCCCACCATCCCTGATGTCCCCATTATGAGGGGTTCCCATCATCCCTGCTGTCCTTATTATGAGGGGTTCCCACCATCCCTGCTGTTCTCATTACTAGAGGTTCCCACTATCTCTGTTGTGTATATTATAAGAGGTTCTCACCATCCCTTCTGTCTGTTATGAGGAGTTCCCACCATCCCTGTTCTCATTATGAGAGATTCCCACCATCCCTGCTGTCCACATAATAAGGGGTTCCTACCATCCTTCCTGTGTCCATCATGATGGGTTATTCTCACCATCCCTGCTGTCCCCATTATGAGTTATTCTCACCATCCCTGCTGTTTCCATTTTCAAGAGTTCCCAACATCCCTACTGTCCTCATTATGAGGGGTTCTCATCATCCCTGCTGTTCTCATTACTAAGGGTTCCCCACTATCTCTGTTGTGTATATTATGAGGTTCTCACCATCCCTTCTGTCTGTTATGAGGAGTTCCCCACCATCCCTGTTCTCATTATGAGAGATTCCCACCATCCCTGCTGTCCACATAATAAGGGGTTCCTACCATCCTTCCTGTGTCCATCATGAGGGGTTCCCACCATCCCTGCTGTCCCCATTATAAAGGGGTTCCCACCATCCCTGCTCTCCTCTTTATGAGAGATTCCCACCATCCTGGTGTCCAGATAATGAGTGTCCACCATGATGGGTTCCCACCATCCCTACTGTGTCCATCATGATGGGTTCCCACCATCCCTGCTGTGTCCATCGTGATGGGTTCTTCTCACCATCCCTGCTGTGTCCGTCATGAGGGTTTCTCACCATCCCTACTGTGTCCATCATGATGGGTTCTTCTCACCATCCCTGCTGTGTCCATCATGATGGGTTCCCACCATCCCTACTGTGTCCATCATGATGGGTTCTTCCCACCATCCCTACTGTGTCCATCATGATGGGTTCTTCTCACCATCCCTACTGTGTCCATCATGATGGGTTCTCACCATCCCTGCTGTCAGCCAGACCAAAAAAAAAAAAATCAAACACAAGAACACGCATTTTAACATCAAAGGGAACTCGATGGATCGCTCAGTCTTTTTCCACCATCAATCATTTATGTTCCTACGGGTCTATTTATTTTCCCTGTTGCAGATTCTGTGCTTTGTACTACGCCGCAGACTACGTCAGCGCTCTATAACAGCGGTTCTCAACCTCGGTCCTCAAGTAACCCCCCCAACAGGCCATGTTTTGGGAATTTCTCTTAGATAAAATAGATGTCCAAATTACCAAGCCATTGACTCTGATTTAAAGCACCTGTGCAAGATAAAGGAAAACCTTTAAACATGGCCTGTTGGGGGTACGTGAGGAACTGAGGTTGAGAACCACTGATCTATAAGACAATCCTAATGATAATAAACCGATAAACAATCGATCTGTCATCAGAGAAGGTGAAGTTCCATCGATTTGTAGAACACTGGACAAGCCAAGTGTAGATAAGTAGTTGGGATGTGACTGAAATAGAGAGATCTTAGTGCATGAAATGTGAGGACCTCCTAAACATCAGAAAAGGACTTCCTAAACATCAGAAAAGGACTTCCTAAACATCAGAAGAGGACAACCTTGTGTAGATACATTGTAACACCAGGAGCCATGCTGCCCTCCCCCACCCCCTGCTAAACTACACTTCCCAGAATCCTTTGCTCCTCCTCCCACCCATCCTCTGAATGTCACTGTGTCATCAAACAAAGCCCGGATCACCGAGAGGGAGAGAGGTATGTATCCAGAGGCGTGAGCCTCATCCCTATCCTGCACGCCGTTCTCCGTCTCCCCCCTCCCCCCTGTGACGTCTAGCGCCATTCTTTTCTACGGTCACATTTTGACATTGTTTCCTTCTGGAAGTTTCTGGATTGGAGCACAGTGGCAACGGGTTTTTTTTCGATGGTCCCCTCTTTTTAGTGGACGCAGTTTAGAGGGTGCGTAATAAATCCAGTGCCTTGCAAAAGTATTCATCTCCCCTGCTTGGCATTTTTCGTGTTTTGTTGCCTCGCAACCTGGAATTAACATGGATTGTTTGAGGATTTGCATCATTTAAATTTACAGAACATGCCCACAACTTTGAAGATGTAGGTTTCTTTTATTGTGAAGCAAACCACAAATAGGACAAAATAACAGAAAAAGTCAATGTGCGTAACTATTCACCTCCCCTAAAGTCAATACTTTGTAGAGCCACCTTTTGCGGCTATCACAGCTCCAATTCGCTTTGGATACGTCTCCATGACAGACTTTCTCAACCTTTTCAACATGGAGGAACCCTTGAAATAACCTTTTCAGTCTCAGGGAACCCCTGTTAAAAGTGTCTATATCTACAACTCATGATACATTGGTGTGATGGTCAGTGGAAGTGTGCTTCTTACATCTGTGTTCTTCTGGAAGAATCCCCCCACCCACCCCAACAAATAGCTAAAACGATCATTGGTGTCGCTGGGAAGTTATCTGAGAGGCAAAAATTGGTCATTGCTCGAGGAACCCCTATGAACCAATGGAGGAACCCTAGGGTTCCACGGAATCCTGGTTGAGAAACCCTGCTCTATGAGCTTGCCACATCTTACCACTGGGATTTTTGCCCATCCCTCCTTCCAAAAACTGCTCCAGCTCCTTCAAGTTGGATGGTTTGTGCTTGTGAACAGCAATCTTTTAAGTATGACCACAGATTTTTTATTGGATTGAGGTCTGGGCTTTGACAAGGCCATTCCAAAAACATTTACATGTTTCCCCTCAAGTTTTGCTTTAGCAGTGTGTTTGGGGGTCATTGTCCTGCTGGAAGGTGAACCTCTGTCCTAGCCTCAAATCACGCACAGAGTGGTATGGGTTTTGCTCAAAAATATCCCTGTATTTAGCACCATCCATCTTTCCCTCAACTCTGACCAGTTTCCCAGTGCCGACTGCTGAAAAACATCCCCACAGCATGATGCTGCCACCACCATGTTTCACAGTAGGGATGGTATTCTTTGGGTGATGTGATGTGTTGGGTTTGCGCCAGACACAGCATTTTCTTTGATGGCCAAAAAGTTAAATTTTCGTCTCATCAGAACAGAGCACCTTCCTCCATACATTTTGGGAGTCTCCCACATGCCTTTTCCCAAACTCAAAATGTGCTATTTTGTTTTTTGCTAAAAGTAATGGCTTTCTTCTGGCCACTCTGCCCCAACTCTAAGGAGCGTACGGCATATTGTCGTCCTATGTACAGATACTCCAGTCTCTGCTGTGGAACTCTGCAGCTCCTCCAGGGTTACCTTAGGTCTCTGTGCTGCCTCTCTGATTAATGCCCTCCTTGCCCGGTCCGTGAGTTCTGGTGTGCGGCCGTCTCTTGGCAGGTTTGCTGTTGTGCCATGTTCTTTCCATTTGGCTATGATAGATTTGATGGTGCTCCTAGGGCTCGTCAAAGATTTGGATATTTTTTTTTTATAACTTAACCCTGACTTGTACTTCTCAACAACATTGTCCCTTACTTGTTTGGAGAGTTCCTTGGTCTTCATGGCAGTGTTTGGTTAGTGGTGCCTCTTGATTAGGTGTTGCAGCCTCTGGGGCCTTTCACAAAGGTGTGTATATGTAATGACAGATCATGTGACACTTAGATTGCACACAGGTGGACATCATTTCACTAATTATGTGACTTCTGAAGGTAATTGGTTACACCAGAGCTTTTTATGGGCTTCATAACAAAGGGGGTGAATACATACGCACATGCCAATTATCTTTTTTTTTTTTATTTCTGAAAAATAGTTTTAGGTATATATTTTTCAAATTTTACTTCACCAAGTTAAAACTATTGTGTTCTGATCCATCACATATAATTCAGATTAAAAAAAACATTGAACTAAAGGCTGTAATGTAACAAAATAGATAAAAAGCCAAGGGGGTGAATACTTTTGCAAGGCACTGTAGTGCTTTAAAAAGTCTTTGGGTCATAAAATATGATCGAAACCTGACCCCACATGATCTAGATTTGTCTTCATCATCTGTGACCGGTCACTACTCCAGCTGTGGTAAGCATTTCCACCACTTACAGAGGCTCCTCCAACACATTGGAACCTCTCTGTGGTCATCTAGAAGGCATTCCTTTACTTGCTTTGCGGAAAGGGAGAGACCATTCCTCTGTATGTACCAGCTTCTTATTGCCTATCACCCACTCTGAAAGACAGAGAGGGAGATCATACTGACTATGCATGACCTAGTTTTGTCCCAATCATGTGTAATGGGTTACTATTCCAGCTATGGTGAGCTCTTTCAGTAAAGGAGCTCTTGCAGAGGTTCTTCCAAAACCTTGGAACCTCTCTGTGGTCATCTAGAAGTTATTCCTTTTGCTTTTTGGGGAACAGGAAAGACCACTCCCCTGTACATACCAGGTTCTTATTGTTTACCTCCCTCTTCGAAAGATGGAGAGGGAAATCGTGCTGACCACACATGACCTAGACCTGTCCCAATCTTTTTTGACTGGTTACTACTCCAGCTGTGGTGAGCTCTTCCAGTATAAGAGTTCTTGCAGAGGTTCTACCAACACCTTGGAGCCTCTCTGCGGTCATCTAGAATTTATTCCTTTTGCTGCTTTGGGGAGCGGGACAGACCACTTATTCTCCATGTTCTAGGTTCTTATTGCACATCCCCTTCTCCAAAAGAGAGGGAACTCATCCTGACAACGCATGACCTAGACTTGTCTTAATCATCTGTGATGGGTCACTACTCCAGCTGTGGTAAGCATTTCCACCTCTTGCAGAGGTCCCTCTAACACCTTGGAACCTCTCTGTGGTCATCTAGAAGTCATTCCATTTGCTGCTGTGGGGAAAAGGACAGGCCACTCCTTTGCACGTTCCAGCTACTTATTGCCTATCACCCTCTCCGAAAGACAGAGAGGGAAATCATCCTGACCATGCATGACCTAGACTTGTCCCCATCATATGTAATGGGTTACTACTACAGTCGTGGTGAGTGTGTCCACCATCAGAAGAGCTCTTGTAAAGGTTCTTGCAACACCATTGAACCTTTTTGTGACCATCTAGAATTCATTATTTCCTGCATTAGGAAATAGAATGGTCCACTTATCTGTGCTCTTATTGCTCATTGCCCTCTCTGAAAGATGTCCCGTGACCGTCCATTGTCCAATTAGACAGTTGTAGGCAGTTTTCACTCATTATGACTATGCAATAATAATCTGATGTTGAGAAGGAACTTCTACATGGAGCTCATCCCAGATTTGCTGTCCCACAAATCTGCAAATTGGTTCAGAACTGGCCACAGGGACAGGACGTGATGGGATATCCCTCAGACACAGATCTGACGAGATTCTCACACTTCCCCAATTTTCTAAAATCAAATGGTTATTGCTGTCCATTTCTTTATTGAGGTCATTGCCCCACCTTATCTGCCCAGAAAATTAGAGGGGTAAAAAATGCCCAACACAAAACTTCACAGAGAGATGCAAAAACATTTTTTAATTTGTAACATTGACTGCATGTGTACCCAGGAGGCAGCGGGGCACAAGACTCCCACCTTGACCGGAGACCACACTCCAAGTCCTCGAGATGGACAACAACCGGAGTTACGTGACAGAAAAGATATTAAACCTCACACTGGAGATCATCTACCTGCTGTCTGGAGAGGTGAGGAGGATTCTGGGAGGTCACATGACATCACTTTTATCTCTATTAATAAAACACAGACCTGACCGGAGAGGTGAGGAGGATTCTGGGAGGTCACATGACATCACTTTTATCTCTATTAATAAAACACAGACCTGACCGGAGAGGTGAGGAGGATTCTGGGAGGTCACATGACATCACTTTTATCTCTATTAATAAAACACAGACCTGACCGGAGAGGTGAGGAGGATTCTGGGAGGTGACATGACATCACTCTTATCTCTATTAATAAAACACAGACCTGACCTGAGAGGTGAGGAGGATTCTGGGAGGTCACATGACATCACTCTTATCTCTAATAATAAAACACAGACCTGACCGGAGAGGTGAGGAGGATTCTGGGAGGTCACATGACATCACTCTTATCTCTAATAATAGAAAACACAGACCTGACTGGGGAGATGAGGAGGATTCTGGGTTGGGTCGGGCGGAGGGGTGACATATTTCTGAGAGGTGAGGCGGATCCTGGGATAGGTGGGGAGGTCATATATTCCGGAGAGGTCATATGGTATGGGTAACCATATTTATATGTTCCCTTCTTTCTTGATTTTTTTAGGATTATATGATTATGAAAAAGTCAGGCGAATGTGTTACACGTGTAAAATATTTGTCGGGAGGACAAAACTCCACCATGGATCACACAGCTGAAAAGAACAAGGAGCTAAAGATTCTAGAACTCACCAACAGGATTATTGAGCTGCTGAAAAGAGAGCGTTGGGGATATTTAGAAGATGGTAAAGACCTCCATAAGGCTGTGAAGACTGAAAATTGCCAAACCTTTCCATCACCGGGTAAGAGGAGACTTTATTGTAAAGGAGAGAGCAGTACGGAGGGTCCACCTAGATCCCCCATCATCTGATAAACACATATAAACAATGTATTCAGTCAGTGTGTGTGTTTCCTACAGATGGATCCAGTAATGTGAACCCACCAGAGAGATGTCCCCGTCCTCTGTATTCTCAGGATTCTACACGGGACGATCACACCATCCCTCAGGTAGGTGGAACACCAGCTTGTCAAACTTGGAGTTCCTGTATGCTGTAGGTCACAATTCATTGCTGTTAAAATTTGTCATCTTAGAGTGAACTTCTTCTTGATATTAAAGTAGAAGATATAGAGGAGGAAGAAAAAGAGGCCCATTCGGTGGTCTATAAACCATGTAAGGCTGAGGACATTCCTTTGGAGATTGGCACAGGTGAGCAATGAATGTGACTTTACGATTCGTCTTGTTTCATCTTCACTACAATCCCCAGCTGCTCATTCATCTTTCATTTTAAACATTTGAAGTCTTGTTGGGGAGTTCGTTGCCCTTACAACTTTTCATGGTGTGCCACCTGTTGCATGAATTGATTAATTCTATACATTAGAACCGAGTACAGGTCCCCAAAGTCCTTCATTGGTGATAAAATGTATACATCCTTCTTGTTTAGTCAGTGACGTGTGCTGATGATTTTGCCATTCTTGAGTCTTGTCCATCTCAGAAGAACCTCTGATGGAGTCCTTCACCTCTGAATTTCTTTTACCTGTCACAACCTTAGAAGGCCAAATGTATTATCTGCATCCACCTACAACTCAAAAACACTCTCTGTAATCTCTTGCCTTCTTGCACGCTTCCAGTATTCACACACATATAACTGAAGTTATCATCTTCTGATAAGATAATGGTATTGTTAACAGAAGTTCAACCTCAGTGCCCAAATTGCTGACATCTGACCTAATAACCAGGTGGCATCTATCATAGCTACATAAGTGGCAATGACAAATGTTGTCTTGCAGATGAGTCCTCATCATAAGTAGAACATCTCCCCATCTTAATGCCAAAATTATATTCTTTTGTAGGCTTTACCAACTTAACAGATCTTTCCTGATATTTTTTATGCGCACAGTTAACGCAAATTTACTGGCTGTAGTTCAACATGGGCTCCAACAAGGTTCCAAAAGTCAAGTTTATGGGATCATTCTTTAAGAGTGGTCAAAAAGAGTATCTTGGTCTTTCTTGTGAAGCTACAAGGTCCTCAAGTTCATCCACAGGTCACCAACTTGTTGGGTGAAATAAGACTTTTAGAGCAATCTAGTGATTGAACTCCCAACTTGCCCTACAATGCCAGTGTAGACTCCTCTCTATAGCTGTTTTGGACTTTATCACGCCTGTACAAGAGTAAAACCAAATGGTAAGGGGTTCAAACACCACAATTTACCAGTCCCTGAGAACTTTCTGAGTACGATGTTTTAATGTCACCAATTTTTTCTAGCAGCAAAAGACAGTTGGTCCTCTTTCCCCTCCCTATTGACAGTTGATCATCTTCTTTTCCCCATTGACAGTTGGTCATCTTCTCTTCCCAAAAAACAGTTGGTCTTCTTTTCTTCCCAAATGACAGCTGGTCTTCTTCTCTTCCCAAATGACAGTTGTTCTTCTCTTCCCAAATGACAGTTGCTCTTCTTCTTCTCTTCCCAAAAGACAGTTGGTCTTCTTCTCTTTTCAAATAGCAGTTGGTCTTTTTTCTTTTTCCAGCAGATGGAGTTAACATGGAGAACCGCTCTGAAGCACGGCCCTTCTTATCTTCAGAGTGTAAGACAGAAGATGGTGTCACACAAGAGTCTTCAGAAGAAAACCACTTTACCACAAATCTACATCAGGGACTTCACAGTATGAATAGATTATCAGATTCCTCAAAACCTGAAGAAGAACCTTCCCCTGTTATATCAAACACCATCACCTCGGATGTCCATCACAAAGAAGAAATATCCCAGGATCCCTCTCACCCCAGGGAGTCTTCTCTCAGCAGGTCATTGGGTTGGAACAAAGGCCTTCAACATTGTGACTCTGATAAAAGTGTAAAGCCGACTCAGCAGATTACCCTGATAGAGAGGCCCTTTGCTTGTCCAGAGTGTGGCAAGCGCTTCGCCCAGAAACCAGACCTGGAGGAGCACCAGAAGATTCATACCATTGAGCGTCCCTTTCCTTGCTCTGAGTGCTGGAGGAGCTTCTCCCACAAGTCGGACCTTGTCCGCCACCGTCGGACCCACACCGGGGAGCGGCCTTTTACCTGCTCAGAGTGCGGCAAATGCTTTGCCCAGAAATCAGTCCTTAATCAGCACCACAGAGTCCACAATGGCGAAAGGCCATTTCCCTGCGACTACTGCGGGAAGTGCTTCAGCCAGAAGTCCATCCTCACCAAGCACCTAAGGACTCACACGGGCGAGCGCCCTTTCCCTTGCACCGAGTGCGGCAAATCTTTCTCCCGGAAGTCCATCCTCGTGGCGCACCAGCGCTTTCACTCCCAGGAAAAGCCCTTCCCTTGTCCCGAGTGCGGGAAGTATTTCCGCCACAAGTCCCACCTCGCCGAGCACCGCAAGATTCACACGGGCGAGAAACCTTTCCCATGCTCCGAATGCGGCAAGTGTTTCCGGTTCAAGTCAGACCTGGTCCGGCACCTGAGGATCCACTCAGGCCTGAGGCCTTACCCCTGCCCGGAGTGCGGGAAGTGCTTCAAGCACCGATCTGACCTCACCATCCACCAGAGGATTCACAGAGACGTCAAACCTTTCCCGTGCACGACCTGCGGCAAAACCTTTGCACAGAAGGCCAACCTTCTCAACCATCAGAGAACTCACACTCACTGAAAAAGGGAAAACTTTATTTGTAGGGTGTTTCATCCAAAGAAGACAACTCCTGGCCAAAACACAATTCACAAAGCAACCTGTAAAATAAAAACCATAAGAGACTGACCTTCAGCTGCTAGGAGGTGGTCTGTAAACCCTATCCTCCATTGCAGACACTGCTGTAGGTCAGGGTCCAAAGAAAACCCCAAAAATGGGCTAATTTTATGTAAGCTACTGGTGGTGATGTGACCTCGGCTCTGTTACACCACAGTGATGACGAATGTTAGCCGGCAACTCTGTGTACTCCAAAGTTCAAGTCTTTATTGGGTACATGTAAAATACATAGTAGATATCACTAACGCGTTTCGGCCCTAGTGGCCTTACTCATATGAGTAAGGCCACTAGCCGCTTGAATAGACCAGGCCTATTCTGACACTTTTTGTTTTACAAGTAAAAATCTGCATTTTTTTTGCTAGAAAATTACTTATATATATATATATATTTTTTTTTTTTTAAGCAGAAACCCTAGGGAATAAAATAATATCCTGGCGGCACTCCCAGACCAGATACTGGGTTCCCCGATCAATGGGGAGAGCCCAGAAGAGCGGTAATGGGTGGCAGGAGGGGAGGGCCCCCCCCCCCCTTACCGCCTGTAAGAGCAATCCAGCGGCTAATTAACTACTAGGATCCCTTTTTAGATGAAAAAGCATCGCCGGCTGTAAAAAAAAATAAAAAATAAAAATACAGGGGTTGTGCCCTACAGCTGCAGCCTTAACACCAGTATAACCACTTGAAGCCAGTCAGGTACATGTACGTGGCTAGGGACGAAACGCGTTCCAAGTTTATACTATCTATTTGACATGTAGCCAATAAAGACTTGAACTTTGGAGTACACCGAGTTGCCGGATAGCATTTGTCATTGCACTGGTCTTCAGCTGCAGACTACTTTATAAAGCAGTAGAGCTTGGGTATTGTATTCAGTGACTTTACTGCACAGTAATGCCTTGTCCGGGGGATTCTGGGATATCAGGATTGTCTATAGAGCCAAGGCAGTGTGATGGCTTAACAGTCTGAGTTCTTGCCTTTTGCATGCACTGGGGCCCTGGGGGCAGCTTCCACCAGGGCCTTGCACAGGTTAGTCCCGTGTTTGTGAGGCCTCTAGGTCAAATGGTTTGGTCCATTTTTGGTCCTACTGTCCATGTGTGTCAGTATTACCACGGTGGGGACCTTACATTGCAAGCTCCTCTGGGGCACAAAGACTGTGCTTCCACCATCCCTACGTGGGGACTGTGGAATGTGTTGGTTCAACATATAAATACATTAAATTTTAATAAATACATTTTGGTAAACTACAGAACTAGTGGTTTAATCCTTTATTATCCTAATGATCCCAAGGCCTGGAGCATCTCTGAGCGATGCACACCAAAGTTCTTGAATCGCTTCTCATCTGCAGTCTGTAGAGTAACGTTTTCAGGGGCGACTCCCCGTGCAGAGAGAATTTTAATCTTTGCTCCTCATTACGTAGCTAAGGGTATGCACAGGTGTAAGTCCCAGTTTTCAGATGGCACTGTCTATGACAGAGGTCTCCAAACTTTCTAAACAAAGGGCCAGTTTACTGTCCTTCAGACTGTTGGGGGGGGGCAGACTATGGCAATTAGGAGTAGAAAAGGTCCCGATGTCAGTGGGGGAAAAAAATGCCCCATCTTTGGTGTCAGTGGGAGGACTTATGCCCCATACTTGGTGTCCTTTGGGACTGTGTCCTTTTCATTTGTGTCATTGGGCCTTATTGTTGGTGTCATTGGGAGAAATTGTGCGCTATCATTGGTGTCATTGGAAGGAATTTTGCCTCATTATTGGTGTCGTTGGGAGAAATTGTGCCCCTTCAATGGGATCAGTGGGGGAAGGGGGGGTTGGGGTTTGGAATTATGCCCCATTGCTCCATATTTTGTATCAGTGAATGAAAATAGTGCCCCAAGGGCCAGATAAAAGCAAGCAAAGGGCCGCATTCGGCCCCCAGGCCGCAGTTTGGAGACCACTGGTCTAGGAAATCTGTGGTCTTGAATAGTGACTGGGAACCATCACATGATCACCTTCATGTCCTTACCAAATTATAGAATTTTTTGTTTAAATGGCAAATTAGTTTAGATACTGGCAGTACTAAATTTCATCTGTGCATTCAAGCATCAACCACCCCTGGTTATCAAAGGGTTCTCTGAGCATTCAAGCATCAACCACCCCTGGTTATCAAAGGGTTGAGGTCTTCCAGGAATTCTGCCTCCATAACTCTAATATTGAGTTTGGACATTTAGGTGTTCCTCAGTCAGAACTGATTTGAAATGTAACGATTCCTTTTAATTTCCTTCCAAGTTGATGGGTGAGAACCTTCTCATAGGATGTTGGGACTGTCCCTCATGAAGTGTGCAGGGTGGCAGGACGGTCCTTTCTGGTGTGTGTGAGGTGTCAGAACTGGCCCCCATAGTAAGTGCAGTGTTGGATGTCTAGGCTGCCCCCCCCCCCCCCCCATGGTGTGTGCAGAGTGCTGGCAATGTCCTTCCTGGTGTGTGCAGAATGTCAAGATTGCCCCCTGGGGTGTGTGTAGGACATCAAGGCTATTCTTTATAGTGTGTATAGGGTGGTGGGACTGTCCTCTATGGAATGTGAAGAGTGTTGGGACTGTCAACCATGGTGTATGTATAGTGCCAGGCTGTCGTACATGGTATGTTTGTGTCAGGACTGTCCCTCATGTGTGTGCAGGGTGTTTGGACTGTCATGCATCGAGTGTTTAGTGCGTCGGGACTTTATCTTCTTGTGAGTGTGAGGTGTCAGAACTATCCTCACAGTGTGTGCAGAGTGTCAGGCTTGTCCCCTATGGTGTGTGTAGGGTGTATGGACTGTCCTTCATGCTGTGTGTAGAGTGCTTGGACTGCCCCCTGTGGTGTGTGTAGGACATCAGGACTGTTCCCCATAATGTGTGTAGGGTGTTGGGACTGTCCCTTATGGAGTGTTGGGATTGTCCCCAATGGTGTATGTAGAATACCGGGATTGTCCCTCATGGTATGCTTAGAGTGTCAGGTCCATCCTCTATGGTGTGTGTAAGGTGTCGGGACTGCCCTCCATGGTGTGTGTAAGGTGTTTGAACTGTCCTTAAGGGTGTGTTTAGGGTGTCTGGACTGTCCCCCATGATCTAAGCCCAGGGTGTTTGTGTAGGACATCACTAGAGGGACCACCAGCAGGAGGAAGGAGGTCCAGATTCCTCTGTATAGATCTTTATATCACTAAAGCCATCACAAGCAGGAGGAAGGAGGTCCCAATTCCTCTATATAGATCTTTATATCACTAGAGGGATCACCAGGAGGAGGAAGGAGGTCCTGATTCCTCTATATAGATCTTTATATCACTAGAGGGATCACCAGCAGGAGGAAGGAGGTCCTGATTCCTCTATATAGATCTTTATATCACTAGAGGGATCACCAGCAGGAGGAAGGAGGTCCTGATTCCTCTATATACAGTATCTCACAAAAGTAAGTACACCCCTCACATTTTTTTCTATCTTTTCATGTGACAACACTGAAGAAATGACACTTTGCTACAATGTAAAGTAGTGAGTGTACAGCTTGTATAACAGTGTACATTTTCTGTCCCCTCAAAATAACTCAACACACAGCCATTAATGTCTAAAGCGCTGGCCACAAAAGTAAGTACACCCCTAAGTGAAAATGTCCAAATTGGGCCCAAAGTGTCAATATTTTGTGTGGCCACCATTATTTTCCAGCACTGCCTTAGCCCTCCTTGGGCATGGAGGTCACCAGAGCTTCACAGGTTGCCACTGGAGTCCTCTTCCCCTCCTCCATGACGACATCACGGAGCTGGTGGATGTTAGAGACCTTGTGCTCCTCCACCTTCCGTTTGAGGATGCCCCACAGATGATCAATAGGGTTTAGGTCTGGAGACATGCTTGGCCAGTCCATCACCTTTACCCTCAGCTTCTTTAGCAAGGCAGTGGTCGTCTTGGAGGTGTGTTTGGAGTGGTTATCACGTTGGACTACTGCCCTGCGGCCCAGTCTCCAAAGGGAGTGGATCATTCTCTGCTTTGGTATGTCACAGTTAGGGATGAGCCAAACACCCCCCCGGTTCGGTTTGCACCAGAACATGCGAACAGGCAAAAAATTTGTGAGAACACCGTAAAGTCTATGGGACATGAACATGAAAAATCAAGTGTTCATGGCTTATATGCAAGTTATTGCTGTAAAAAGTGTTTGGGGACCCGGGTCCTGCCCCAGGGAAAATGTATCAATGCAAAAAGAAGTTTTAAAAACGACCGTTTTTTTTCAGGAGCAGTGATTTTAAAGTGAAACAATAGAAAAGGAAATATTCCTTTAAATATCATGCCTGGACGTCCCTTTAGTCTGCCTGTAAAGTAGCGCATTTTTCCTATGTTTCTAACAGTATCGCAGCAAAATGCCATTTCTAAATGAAAAAATATAACCCAAAATTGCTCTCGGCTGTAATGTATTGCCGGATCCAAGCAATATACTTAAAAAATAATTGAAAAAAACAGCGTGGGTCCCCCCCCCCCATACCAGACCTGACCCCGCACCAAAATTTTTTTAAAAAATGGCGTTAGGGTCCCCCCAAAATTCATACCAGACCCTTATCCATGCATGCAACTTGGCAGGCAGCAGGAAAAGGGGGGGACGAGAGAGCGCCCCCCCCCCTGAACCGTACCAGGCCACATGTCCTCAACATGGGGAGAGTGCTTTGCAGTCCCCCCCAAAGCACCTTGATAGGCACAAGGGCCTCATCTCCATAACCCTTGCCCGGTGGTTGTGGAGGTCTGTGGGCAGGGGGCTTATCGGAATCTGTAAGACTTCTTTAACAAGGGGGCCCCCAGATCTTGGCCCTATGTGAATGAAAAAAAAAAGTTTTTGACACCAAAAAAGTGTCAAAAAAGTAAAACGACAGGAGACGGTTTTTGATAATTCCTTTATTTTTAAAAAAGTGTCCCGCAATGTAAATCTATCGCCAATCGCGGCGTCCAACAGTCCCGAGAGAAAAAAAAAGGAAAAACTCTGCCTCGATGGGAGGTGCCCCCGACTGCCCGTCTTTTTTCGCTTTGACAGCTGTTATATAGGTAATGGCGGGGCCACCCGGTGATGTAAACGGGTGACCCAGCACCCCTCTGATGTCACATGACGTCAGAAGGGGGTGGGGTCACTCGGTTACGTCACCGGATGGCCCCTCCCTTGGCTATATAACAGCTGTCACCGCAAAAAAGACAGCAGTTGGCGGGACGCCTCCCATCGAGGCAGAGCTTCTTTTTTTTTTCTATTTTTCGGGTCCGACGGCGCCGTGATTGAACATGGATGGACGCTTTTTTTTTTTTTTTTTTAAATAAAGGAATTGTCAAAAACTGTCTCCTTTTATTTAAAAAAAAATAAAAAATACACTGCCTACACTGACTGAATATACAGTTGAGTCTACACTGAATATCTAGTCTACACTAAATGCAGAGTATATAAATATATACTGTGTGTGTGTGTGTGTGTGTGTGTGTGTGTGTGTGTGTGTGTGTGTGTGTGTGTGTGTGTGTGTGTATATATATATATATATATATATATATATATATGTGTGTGTGTGTATATATATATGTATGTATATGTGTATATGTGTGTATGTGTGTGTGTGTGTGTATATATGTGTATACATATATATATATATATATATATATATATATATATATCTTCGTCCACAGACTCCACATACTATACAAAGCCGCTATGTATGCAGCCTTGTATAGTATGTGGAGTCTGTGGACGGAGATACATTGACGGTTACCAACGGCTTCGGTAAGCAGGGGAGGGCACTGGAGAGGGCGGCGTCCTCTCCGCTCTTCTCAAGACCTCTTACTCTCAAGTCTCCTCCTCCCAGGCTAGTCTACAGGATTTCTCCAGAGCCTCTCCCATCCTCTGGAACTCACTACCTACACCGGTCCGGCTATCCCCTACTCTTGCTACCTTCAGGCGATCCCTGAAAACTCATCTCTTCAGGGAAGCCTATCACGTCTCCAACTAATCTCCTACCACTTCCATCAGCTCATTCCCCACAGCTACAATCTTTTGTACCACCTGCCCCACCCTATTAGATTGTAAGCACTTCTGAGCAGGGCCCTCCTAATCCTCTTGTATTTTATTGTATTGTAACTGTATTATCTCCCTTTTTAAAATTGTAAAGCGTTGCGTAAACTGTTGGCGCTATATAAATCCTGTATAATAATATATTGGCCTGCAGCGGTCCGGAAGTGGTTAAACTTCTTGCCCATGGGAATGTACTTTGCAGTGAGTTCAAAGTCTTTTTGAAGAATTCCCATTTCTGTTCTGTGTCCATTGATGCCAATATTCCCTCCCAGTCTAAGGCTTGGAGAGCAGCCCTCATCCTTGGAAAATTTGCTCTCTTGAAGTTAAGTGTTTTTATCTTCCCCGTATGTGTTTTTTGCTTACAGCTAACGTCAAATGAAATCATCTTATGATCACTGCTACCCAGATGTTCCTTTATATGGACATTAGTAATAAGCTCTGCGTGGTTTCAGATTACCAGGTCCAACAGAGCGTCATTCCTAGTTGGGGCCTCAATAAACTTGACCACAAAATTGTCCTGTACTAAGTTTATAAATGTTTGCCCTTTAACTGATCCAGCAGTGCCATTACTCCAGTCCATTTCTGGGTAGTTCAAATCCCCCATTATTATCACCGTCCCAGCCCTTACCATCTGTGCAAAGAGCTGAGTCTCCACCTCCTCATGAACATTGGGTGGTCTATAACAAACTCCAATGATTCACTTTGAACTACGCCCATCCATATGCAGTTCCACCCATAATGCTTCAGCCACGTCACACTCTCCATCAATTAGGTCCTCATTCACATTCGCTTTGAGATCACTTCTCACATAGAGACAGACCCGCCACCTTTCCTTTTTACCCTGTCTCTCCGAAAGTGAGCATAGCCAGGAATATTAATATGTTTGGTTCGTTTTCATCCCTAGTCACAGTACAGGTTGGCATTCATGGTTCCCTCAATGAACTGTAGCTCCCCAGTGCCCGCAGCACTCATGCAGCCCCAGACCATGACACTCCCACCACCATGCTTGACTGTAGGCAAGACACACTTGTCTTTGTCCTCCTCACATGGTTGCCACCACAAACCGTTGTCACCATCTGAACCAAATAAATTAATCTTGGTCTCATCAGACCACAGGACATAATTCCAGTAATCCATGTCCTTAGTCTACTTGTCTTTAGCAAACTGTTTGCGGGCTTTCTTGTGCATTAACTTTAGAAGAGGCTTCCTTCTGGGACGACAGCCATGCAGACTAATTTGATGCAGTGTGCGGTGTATGGTCTGAGCACTGACAGGCTGACCCCCCCACCCCTTCAACCTCTGCAGCAATGCTGGCAGCACTCATACGTCTATTTCCCAAAGACAACCTCTGAATATGACGCTGAACACGTGCACTCAACTTCTTTGGTGGTCCATGGTGAGGCCTGTTCTGAGTGGAACCTGTTCTGTTAAACCGCTGTATGGTCTTGGCCACCGTGCTGCAGCTCAGTTTCAGGGTCTTGGCAATCTTCTTATAGCCTAGGGCCTAGGCCATCTTTATGTGGAGCAACATATTTTTTTTTTTCAGATCCTCAGAGAGTTCTTTGCCATGAGGTGCCATGTTGAACTTCCCGTGACCAGTATGAGAGTGAGAGCGATAACACCAAATTTAACACACCTGCTCCCCATTCACACCTGAGACCTTGTAACACTAACGAGTCACATGACACACCGGGGAGGGAAAATGGCTAATTGGGGCCCCAATTTCCACTCAGGGGTGTACTGACTTTTGTTGCCAGCGGTTTAGACATTAATGGCTGTGTGTTGAGTTATTTTGAGGGGACGGAAAATTTACACTGTTATACAAGCTGTACACTCACTACTTTACATTGTAGCAAAGTGTCATTTCTTTAGTGTTGTCACATGAAAAGATAGAAGAAGATATTTACAAAAATGTGAGGGGTGTACTCACTTTTGTGAGATACTGCAGATCTTTTTATCACTAGAGGGATCACCAGCAGGAGGAAGGAGGTCCTGATTCCTCTATATAGATCTTTATATCACTAGAGGGATCACCAGCTGGAGGAAGGAGGTCCTGATTCCTCTAAATAGATCTTTATATCACTAGAGGGATCACCAGCAGGAGGAAGGAGGTCCTGATTCCCCTATATAGATCTTTATATCACTAGAGGGGTCACCAGCAGGAGGAAGGAGGTCCTGATTCCTCTATATAGATCTTTATATCACTAGAGGGGTCACCAGCAGGAGGAAGTAGGTCCTGATTCCCCTATATAGATCTTTATATCACTAGAGGGATCACCAGCTGGAGGAAGGAGGTCCTGATTCCTCTGTATAGATCTTTATATCACTAGAGGGATCACCAGCAGGAGGAAGGAGGTCCTGATTCCTCTATATAGATCTGTATATATCACTAGAGGGGTCACCAGGAGGAGGAAGGAGGTCCTGAGTCATCTATATAGACCTATATATCACTGGAGGGATCACCAGCAGGAGGAGATCCTTCTGCTTTGTCTCTCTTTCCTTCTGTCAATGACCACACTACATTTTGCCTCCTTTATCCCTTTCCCTGGTGTTTGGTGAGTTCGGGGCTCTCTCTCCTCTCTTTACGTTCTTCTGAGTCATGGTATCCCCGGAGCGGCTGGTCTGGGATTGATCACATGACACTGGCCACTAATAAGGATATCCTCCATATCTCTAATAAAGGTAATTATTGAAGATATACTGTAACTGTGACTTCTAGAAGGATCACCAAGAAGACAACAATTGGAATATTCTGCGTAGTGGCTCCACGTTGCCTTGGAACATCAGCTGAGACACTTGTGGAACTGGACCGCCTGGACTCCTCTTTCCATCTCACTTATCAAACACCAACGGATGACTCTCTATGAATGGATCCAATTTTTTAAAATAAAATTCATGGAATTATGATCTAAGTGACTAATGCCCCGTACACACGATCGAACTTTCCAACAACAAAACCGTGGAATTTTGTTCGAAGGTTGTTGGCTCCAACTTGTCTTGCATACACACGGTCACACAAATGTTGGCCAACAATTACGAACATGGTTACGTACAAGACGTAGGTCATGTCTCCATCGCAAACGATAATTTTACAAGACCCGAGCTCTTCCGGCTTGTACTTGATTCTGAGCATGCGTGGACTTTTGTGCGCCGGACTTGTGTACACACGATCGGACTTTCCGGCAACAAACATTTGTTGGCGGAAAATTTGAGAACCTGCTAGCCAACATTTTGTTGGCGGAAAGTCCGACAACAAATGTTCGATGGAGCGTACACACGGTCGGACTTTCCGACAACAAGCTCCCATCCAACATTTCCCGTCGGAGAGTCTAACCGTGCGTACAGGGCATAAGAGAAGAATACTGAACAGCCTAGAACCCTTTAATTTAGAAAATGAGAAAAACTGATTAACGCACAATAAAACCAAATGTTTAAATGAAGTTTAAAAAAATTCAAATATATAATAATACTGTATTTCCTAATAGCTATACAGTGTGTTGTGCATTGACAACATCTTCAGTAAAGTAAAATAAAGAGCAATGAGAAGCAGCCAACCAAAAGGTACACCAGTAAAAGACAAAGTTTGATTGGATAATACCGCTTTAGAAAAAAAAAAAGATCGGTGTTGGATCCAGTGGCCTAGATACATAGGCACATTTTTAATAAAATATCGGCATATCATCAATTCATCATAAAGAATGTAAAAATATATAGGACATTGCAAATGAACCATTGGCTTATATCACGCAATGGACAGCTCCGCCCTCTGCATTATTATAAAGGTGTCCAACCCCCGAAGAGCTGCTCAAAATCATGGAGCTATAATCATTGGAAATGGAGAATGTACATATGTACAGACCCTGTGATGACCTGAAGTTTCCATATTTGAATGTAGTGTTCGAAGTGTAGTCAGCCTGAGCTGCCTCATCTGTGATCGTTGGGTATTTACCTAGGCCAGGGATATGCAATTAGCGGACCTCCATCTACAAGTCCCATCATGCCTCTGGGTGTCATGCTTGTGGCTGTCAGAGTCTTGCTATGCCTCATGGGACTTGTAGTTCTGCAGCAGCTGGAGGTCCACTAATTGGATATACCTGACCTAGGCCCTCAACGTTGCTTGCTTCTGCCTGCTGTCGGGAGAGTTCTCCAGTAGATAGAGAATATACAATGAATGGGATTTATAAATATTTTATTCTGCCTTGGCCAATCACTGAGGGGTAGATTCCAACGCAGGAGGTAAATATTTAAGGCTAACTTTCTAGAAGGGTCTCTGCCTCCTAGGCTCTGCTTTGAAGAGGATGTATGTATAAAAAGGTCTAGGGAGATAAAGAGATGTCCCAACAGCTGCACAGCTTTCCCAGCCATATAGCTAGTGAAGCAAAAGCAGCCTCCGCTCGTTCCATCTACGCCAGGGGTCTCCAAACAATGGCCCTCCAGTTGTTCAGGAACTACAATTCCCACCATGCCTAGTCATGTCTGTGAATGACTCATGGGATGTGTAGTTCTGCAACAGCTGGGGCGCCGTAGTTTGGAGATCACTGATCTAGGCCATGCCCCAACGGGTCTCACCCCATCCCCGGGGCTTAATCATGGACCTCCATGAGTGGGATGAAATGCGTTGGGGCATGGACCAGATGGAGTGAGCTGAGGCTGCTTTTGCAGCCACACACCTTTCCAGGCAGGAGTAGTTATCAAGCAAAAGCAGCCTCAGCTAGCTTCATATAGTCTGCGCCCCGACACGTTTCTCCATGCTCATGAAGGTCCATGATTAAGCCCTAAGGTGGGGCAAAACATGTTGGGGGTATGGCCAAGATGGAGCAAGCTGAGGCTGCTTTTGCAGCGACACACCTTTCCAGGCAGGAGTAGTTATCAAGCAAAAGCAGCCTCAGCTAGCTCCATCCAGTCTGCGCCCCCGACACGTTTCTCCATGCACATGAAGGTCCATAATTAAGCCCTAAGATGGGGCAAAACACATTAGGGGCATGGGCCAGATGGAGCGAGCTGAGGCTACTTTTGCAGCCACACACCTTTCCAGGCAGAGTAGTTATCAAGCAAAAGCAGCCTCAGCTAGCTCCATCTAGTCTGCGCCCCCGACAGGTTTCTCCATGCTCATGAGGGTCCATGATTAAGCCCTAAGGTGGGGAAAAACACGTTGGGGGCATGGCCAAGATGGAGAAAGCTGAGGCTGCTTTTGCTTGATATTTACACGGCCGGGAAAGGTGTGCAGCTGCCGGGACATCTCTTTATCTTTACAGCGTGCTCTGAGTCAGGACGGTCTTGTTTCCAGCCTACACCCTTAGAGCGGAATGCTCCTCACAGGACTACGGTAGCCTGAGGTCCCCACCAGATTAGTATTTAGGGTCACAGTATAAAAAGATCTAGGTTTTTCGTCCCAAGCCTTGTGTCTGGGGCTGGTATGAGTTCTTTGTCTTCTAGGTCCTTTTTGCCTGGAGGAGAAAGCCAAAGCACAAGTAACCTAAGCTGGCCTGTGACAGAGCCTGGAGAATCTGGAAGGTGGCTACCCAGAGGGACCATCTTCAGAAGAATGTCTGGGAGAGTAAAGGGGAAGCTTCTGCTGGATGGACAATGAATGGAAGCCTAATTTTTTTACTGCTTTAAGGTGTCTGATTGTTTGCTTAGGGTCTGAAAAACAGATCCCGCTGGGAAGCTGCTACTGCAGTACCTAGGGCCCAGGGCCGGGACAAGGGGTGGGAAGGAGGGGTGGTTGCCCTGGGTACTGTGGTATCATGTGGGGTGGTGGCCACATGGAGATTGAGAGGAGGGGATTTGTGTTGGAGGGGGGAATTAGGGGAGTGGCATGGGGTAAGCATTGTTCTAGGAGGGGAAATTTTTTTTTGGGGGGGGGGTTGCTAAGAGTGGTGATCTAAGGGGATTTGTGCTGGGAGGGAGGAATTTGTGCTGGGAGGGAAGGATTTGAAGTGTGTGTGTGTGTGTGGGGGGGGGGGAGATGTGTACTAGAGGGAAGATTTTAGGGGTAGAGGATTCGTGCTAGGAGGGGTGGATTTTTTTTGTTTGTGCCTGTACCCCCTACCCTCCCCCTAGCCATAGGAGCCAAATACATTTCTCAAAAGAAGATTTGAAGACAGGAGAAGTGATGCTGCTGTCATTACTTCTGTCAGCCATGTAACAGAAGGAAGGCGCCCCCATCCCTACAATAAACCATTGCGCTCAGGTCACCCGCCTCTCCCTTGTCCAGGTCCTGCCCGTACCCCTTTATCCTCTCTCCCTAGACATAGGAGCCCAATACATTTCTCAAAAGAAGATTAGAAGACTGTCTATTGGAGTGGACAATGCCTGTGAGTCGGTGAGTGTCTGGGTGCAGGTATAGGGCAGGTCATCATAAGGTAGGCAAGGAGGGTCTGTTTAAATCCAACAGCTCCTGAGGGGGGTCATTGCTATGCATTCCTTGTTTAAAGTTGTTGACACCAGATATTCAAATCTGTATACAGTAATCCTGAGAGTTCAGTTTTTGAAGTTACCAGAGATTGACAACATCTAACATACCCTCCCAACCATCCCAAGATGGACCGGAACTGTAGCAGTTAGATCTCGACACTGGAGTCTTCAAGAAGGTCACTTTTCAGGGATATACTCCTTTAAAAACTCATTTTTACCAGATAGTTGTTCCCTCGAACAGAGCAGTTCAACCTGGTTAGTGAAAGATTTGTAGCGCCGCTCCAAGCTGGAGGCTTCAGAATCTCAGAACACGGGAGCAGGCATCTGAGTGCCCCAATCCAGAAGCGTAGGTAAGCCGAAGAAAAAGACGCTGCTTCTCAAACAGACCTGATATAGTCACAGCGTAGGGCCCCACCTCTGTGACCATTTCCCAGTGGGTGGGACGAAGCGCGTCAGCTAGCGTGGCTGGAGCAGGATCTCCCTTGCCAGTACACAGAACATGGGAGCACGCTTCTAAAGTGCACCAATCCAGAAGCGTAGGTAAGCCGAGGAAATTACTCCGCTCAAACCGACCCGATATAGTCACGGTGTATGGCCCCAGCTCTGTGACCAAGCCCGGGTGGGCGGGACGAAACACGTCAGTGAGCGTGGCCAGAGCAGGATCTCCCTGACAGTACTCAGAACATAGGAGCACATGTCTAAAGTGCTCCAATCCAGAAGCGTAGGTAAGCCGAGGAAAAGACTCCGCCCAAACCCACCCTATATAGTCACGATGTATGGCCCCACCTCTGCGACCAAGCCCGGTTGGGCGGGACGAAACACGTCAGTGAGCGTGGCCGGAGCAGGATCTCCCTGACAGTACTCAGAACACGGGAGCAGGCGCCTGAGTGCACAAATCCAGGAGCGTAGGTAAGCCGAGGAAAAGATGGCCATACACTGTGACCACATCGAGTTGGTTTGAGCGTCATCTTTTCCCTCGGTAAACCTGGTTAATAGCACAGTACATTTGTCAACACAATTAACGGACGTGTGTTTTCTGATGTTTATTTAGGTTTTCTTTAAGGGAGAAACATTTCCCGCACTCCGGACACGAAAAAGGCCGTTCCCCTGTGTGACTACTCTGGTGTCTAATAAGTTTTCCTTTCTCTGTGAAACATTTCCCGCACTCCGAACACGAATACGGACGCTCGCCCGTGTGGCTCCTCTGGTGTACAAGAAGGCCTCCTTTCCGAATAAAACATTTCCCGCACACCGAGCACGAATAAGGACGCTCACCCGTGTGAATTTTCTCGTGCACGATCAGCTTCCCTCTGTCACGAAAACACTTCCCGCACTCAGAACACGAATAAGGACGTTCCCCGGTGTGAATTCTCTTGTGCGTAACGAGGTTGGCTTTTTGAGCAAAATATTTCCCGCAATCCGGACAAGGAAAAGGACGCTCCCCCGTGTGGACCCTCTGGTGTCTGTTAAGATCTCCTTTCTGAGTGAAACATTTTCCGCACTGGGAACATGGATAAAGATTGTCCCCCATGTGACTTTTCTGGTGTTTAAGAAGTTCACTTTTCTCAGGGAAAGATTTCCAACACTCTGAACATGTGTAGGTCACACTGCTGTGAGATTTGAGATGTAGAAGAAGTTCAGAAAGATTAGTAAAAGATTTCCCGCATCTTGAACACAATGAATTCTCTCCTGTGTAGGCTTCTTCAAGACCCAAAGAAGATTGCTTGAAATTAGACAGATCTGTTGATGTATCTATACTGTGAGAGCTTTTTTCTGGTTTAACAGTATGGGATTTATCAGAAGTTTCCTCAGGATTAGAGGGATTCATTGACCACTCTAATTGGTAAGGTCCCTGATGTATCATATTATGAGTAATGGCATTTACTTCTGGAGAATACGGTGGGATGCCATTATCTTCCACAAAATCTTGAGGTAATAAAAGATGTTTCTCTGAGGTATTCCTGAAATTAAGGCCATCTGCTGGAAAACAATTTGAAAGAATTCGTTATTTTTCATGTTTTCCAATTCAGAGTCATGCATATTGGTCTTTAAGTCAACAGTTCTAAAGGTTCTGGGAAGGAAATGGGTTCATTTCACCAAAGTAAGAATACAAAACAGATTTTACAGGTTTATTACACACCCAATTAATTTGACAATGGGTAATGGTGTTTGTGTATTCATTATATTGTTATGATGAGGGATCTTCATGACATACTTGGGAATGGAGATGGACCTTTCATATGGTGTACAGTATCTCCTCCTCATTTGTTGGGAACATGACGTTATATTGAGGAATGGAGATGGACCTTTCATATGGTGTACAGTATCTCCTCCTCATTTGTTGGGAACATGACGTTATATTGAGGAATGGAGATGGACCTTTCATATGGTGTACAGTATCTCCATCTCATTTGTTGGGAACATGATGTTATATTGAGGAATGGAGATGGACCTTTCATATGGTGTACAGTATCTCCTTCTCATTTGTTGGGAACATGACGTTATATTGAGGAATGGAGATGGACCTTTCATATGGTGTACAGTATCTCCTCCTCATTTGTTGGGAACATGACATTATATTGAGGAATGGAGATGGATCTTCCATATGGTGTACAGTATCTCCACCTCATTTGTTGGGAACATGACATTATATTGAGGAATGGAGATGGATCTTCCATATGGTGTACAGTATCTCCACCTCATTTGTTGGGAACATGACATTATATTGAGGAATGGAGATGGATCTTCCATATGGTGTACAGTATCTCCTCCTTATTTGTTGGGAACATGACGTTATATTGAGGAATGGAGATGGACCTTTCATATGGTGTACAGTATCTCCTTCTCATTTGTTGGGAACATGACATTATATTGAGGAATGGAGATGGACCTTTCATATGGTGTACAGTATCTCCACCTCATTTGTCATATGGTGTACAGTATCTCCTCCTCATTTGTTGGGAACATGACGTTATATTGAGGAATGGAGGACCTTTCATATGGTGTACAGTATCTCCTCCTCATTTGTTGGGAACGAAACGGAATAGAAATGGACCTTTCATATGGTGTACAGTATCTCCTCCTCATTTGTCATATGGTGTACAGTATCTCCTCCTCATTTGTTGGGAACATGATGTTATATTGAGGAATGGAGATGGACCTTTCATATGGTGTACAGTATCTCCTTCTCATTTGTTGGGAACATGACGTTATATTGAAGAATGGAGATGGACCTTTCATATGGTGTACAGTATCTCCTTCTCATTTGTTGGGAACATGACGTTATATTGAAGAATGGAGATGGACCTTTCATATGGTGTACAGTATCTCCTCCTCATTTGTTGGAAACATGACGTTATATTGAGGAATGGAGATGGACCTTTCATAAAATGTAAAGTATCTCCACCTCATTTGTTGGGAACATGACATATTGAGAAATGGAGATGGCCCTTTTATATGGAATATTTATTTGTGGAGTAGATACATTGATGATGTTGTTATGGTCATCACCTTAATCTCCTCAATTTTTTCCTTACTGAACGAGGTGAAGTTCTTTTGTTAAACAAGGATAGCACAAAAATTAGGGAATTAGGTGACTGAGAAAACACATTTACAATTCAATACTGTAAATAAACTATTTGAGTAGAGTTTTTATCTGCTGCAAAAAGTAATCCAGAAAATGATGCCCCCCCTCTACTTTAGATTAATATAGATAAGGTAACTTTTTCAACTGCAACTGTCTTCCCAAGTTTGGTGATTTACTATTCATAATTCAATTTCATTTTACTGGATGCTGTGAATGACTACTAATTTCCCAGAACTTTTGGTCAAACTACATAACTCATACCTATAGAAGTAAAAAAAAATTACATTTTTTTGGCTTTAATGTTCATTACCTGTATCGATATCTAGAAAAAATTGCTCCAGTTTACTGTTCATAGTCATCTCAAAATCCTTTGTGGGCTGCTGATCACCCATCACATACGTCTCTTCTTCCTCTTTTATAGGAATTAGGTCTTCACTCTAAACCCCCCAAAAAATATCAAAAATGATGTTTATAAAAGGTTATCATTAATATCAAGAGACTACATTGAAGAATGTAATTTCAGAGAGTTTAGAATTGCTTTGATTTCTAGGTGCCCAATTCCACCTACCTGATGATGGTGGGGGATGGTGTGATCTTCCTGTGTGGAATCCCAGGAATACAGAGGATGGGGACATCTGTCTGGGGGGTTCCCATTACTGGATCCATCTGTAGGAAACACACACACTGACTGAATACATTGTTTCTATGTGTTTATTAGATGATGGGGGATCTAGGTGGAGCCTCCGTACTGCTCTCTCCTTTACAATAAAGTCCCCTCTTACCCAGTGATGTGAGGGGCGGCTGATTCTCCATCATGACGTCCTTGTAGAGATCCTTGTGTCCTTCTAAATACTCCCACTCCTCCATGGAGAAATAGACAGTGACATCCTGACACCTTATAGGAACCTGACACACACAATGATACAGTCACCATCCAGACACATCCCTTGTCTGTTACTGGATAATGTCCCAGAATTCCAGGAACCGCTCACCTCTCCTGTCAGCAGCTCCATCATCTTCTTGGTGACTTCTAGAATTTTACTGTCGTTTCTTTCAGGATTGAGGGAGTGAAGTGGAGGCACTGTGATGGTCAACTGGGCACCAGACTTCACAGGAGGAAAACTCTGTAAGAGCAACAATTATATTAGCTTATCCTCCCAGAATCCTCCTCACCTCTCCGGTCAGGTCTGTGTTTTATTAATAGAGATAAGAGTGATGTCATGTGACCTCCCAGAATCCTCCTCACCTCTCCGGTCAGGTCTGTGTTTTATTAATAGAGATAAGAGTGATGTCATGTGACCTCCCAGAATCCTCCTCACCTCTCCGGTCAGGTCAGTTTTTATTAATAGAGATAAGAGTGATGTCATGTGACCTCCCAGAATCCTCCTCACCTCTCCGGTCAGGTCTGTGTTTTTTTATTAATAGAGATAAGAGTGATGTCATGTGACCTCCCAGAATCCTCCTCACCTCTCCGGTCAGGTCTGTGTTTTATTAATAGAGATAAGAATGATGTCATGTGACCTCCCAGAATCCTCCTCACCTCTCCGGTCAGGTCTGTGTTTTATTAATAGAGATAAGAGTGATGTCATGTGACCTCCCAGAATCCTCCTCACCTCTCCGGTCAGGTCTGTGTTTTATTATTAGAGATAAGAGTGATGTCATGTGACCTCCCAGAATCCTCCTCACCTCTCCGGTCAGCAGGTAGATGATCTCCAGGGTGAGGTTTATGATCTTCTCTGCCATTTGACTCCGTTCCTTGTCCATCCTCATTGTCATTTGGTCAATACAGAATGCCTCTCCCTGTTGAAAAATAAAACACTGGGACTTTTTTGGATTTTCCTGGGATAAATAAAGTTTGCATAGCATTTGTTTAGTTCTGATACCAGGGAGAGAGCTCGTTATGCTATATCACTGGCATCAAACCCGAACACTTTAGGAGCGCACAGCAATTTTTTTTTTGTAGTATAACCTATACATTTATTTTGCTATTAAATAACATTTCTAATCATAACATATCATAACAAGAGTCCCCCTTTACATCAGAGTCCACAGAGTTCCCCTTTTACATCTGAACTTGCAGAGTTCCCTTTCACTGTAAGGGGGGGACTCTGTAGACTCTGATGTAAGGAAGAACTCTTGGGACTCTGACATAAGGGATGCTCTGGGAACCCTGATTAAAGGGGGGGCACTGAGAACTCTGATGTACGGAGAGGACTCTGATGTAAGGGAGAACACTGTGGCCTCTGGTGTAAACGGGAAATCTGATGTAAGGGGTGCTCTGAGAACCCGGATTTGCCTTAGTGTACTCACTCAGAGGCAGGAGATAAAAGGGGGAGACTTCAGTCACAGACAAGGATGGATGGTGAGCTCGCTTAACCCTTGGCAGTCAACCCCTTTCATCCAGATGTATCTGAGGCTGCTGGATTCAAATTTCCAGCCCGCACTTTCCTATTCTGAGGAGTGGTAGACACGTTTCACACACTAACAGGTGCGCTTGAATAAGCGCACCTGTTAGTGTGTGAAACGCGTCTACCATTTGAACTGTTTATAACACTTGGGATGTTCGTCTATCAAATAAGAATTTTGATGGATCTTGGAGTGCAGCCATTTGTTCAGTGTTGATTGTATGTGGAGGTGAGCTGAGGTGGGCACCCGTGATATCATTAGGCTTCCTGTCTCACCTGGAGCAGAGAGTTCTTTTGTTTAGAGAATCAAATAGGGGATGAAAAGTGGGGACAGCAAGGTGAAAATGGGGGTTGAGGAGTGGAGGAAATGGGGTCAGATCGGGAGGGGTTGAGGAGTGGAGGGTAGCGACATGTGGTTCGGAGGTGAGAAGTGATGGACAGCAGAATCAGATGGGATGGGGGGGTGGGGGAGCTGAGGAGTTGGGGACAGCAGTGTCAAAAGGGGTTAAGATCTCTAACATAGGCAGGTCACATTCCCCTACAGGCACATGCTCATGTACATGCTGAATCCATGGGAAAGAAGAGAGGAAGACACCGACTCAGCAGCAATTGGCTGAAATTTGAGCCGTGTGTGGCCATCTTAAGTCTCCTGGCAGTCATGTCTGCAGGTGTCTTCTTCTGACACACGCAGAGTATAAACGGAGCAGCAGAGATTTTGATGGCACAGACACGGTAGGGTTCCTGATCATGCAGTATATATAGATCTGAGGGCCCAGTTGGTGTTTAGGCAGAGGACGGGATTAAAAGGAGACCCAAAAGGAGAAGCTCCGCTTGTCCACCTCCTCCCTTCTCTGATGCCACATTTGGCACCTTCCTTGGGGGGGAGCTGGTACCTGGTTTTGACAGGTACCCACTCCCTTTGACAGCCAAACTTATGGCTGAGTTCGCCCCTCCCCCTTCCCCTGCTGCCAGGCCATTTGAAGGAGGAGAAAGAGTTAACATGACTAAAACTTTAAAATAGCTGACAGAGGAATCTCTCTTATTTTAGGGTCTTGTTTGTCACGATGACCACAGGATAGACAAGGTCTGGTAAGAACTGGTTTTGAAATGATGTCTTCAGACAAAGTCAGCACGTCAGCATTAAATAGTTTAAATAATGTTTTTAGATAATATCAACCGTCAGCTAAAATACTAGTTTAGACTGTGTCTGAGATGCTATATGTTTATATAGGAATTATGTGTCATGTGATGAACTCTGTCCTCCCTCCCTCCCTCCTTTCTCTTTAAGTTATGCAATATTCTTTGTCCGTATTTTGTATAAAGGTACAACCCTTACCATTAAAAGCAAGCATTCATTGAACGACTCTCTTGTCTGCATTGGATGCTTCTGGGGCTCTGACAGAATTCCACTGATTGTCCCGGTCTAAGCAGATTTAACCTTTTACACCGTTCACAAAGCGCAGCGCAGCAGAACCGGCCTGTGAAGCTGCAAGGCTTCACTGCCGGTTTCCCTCAGCCAAGATCGTCTCAAGTGAGCACACCGCTGGATCCATGGACAGGTAAGGGCCCTGATATTAAAAGTCAGCAGCTACAGTATTTTTAGCTGCGCCCCTGGAGCTGGAGACCCTCTTTAGGGCTAGGTTCATATCTAGGAGGGTGGTTCCTGCTGCGGGTCCGTACCCGTTCCTGGAGCCGCAACCACCGTTCGCAGAGAAAAACCATGCTGGATGTGTGTGTGTGTGTGTGTGGGGGGGGGGGGGGGGGGGCGGGGGGGTGTGCCATTAATCCTAAATTAACGCCGAATGCACTGAAAATCCACACCCGCACTGGGAACCAACAGAGTTGCCACCTCATCTCTTTGAACACGAACACATATGAATTATGTAGGTTCTGAGGCTAATATAATGCAGATAAGGCAACAAGTGAGTTTAATTACCACCTTAATCAGCCACAGAACCTGTGTAATTAATACGTGTTCAGTTTTAAAGGGATTAGGTGGCAACCCTAGAGGAGGGCTGCCGTGCCCTTGCAAAACATGGCCGTATATGTGTGAACCTAGCCTTAGTAGACTAGTGACAAGGATCTGAATCTTCTGGGAGAGAGTGTCGGGGTGGCTCTGAGCTCTGCCTCTTGCCCATGTAGTTTGTGAAGTACCCCCCCGGCTCTGGCTGATGGGGGTGCTACAGCGGAGCCGGAGGAAGTTTTGGTGTTTGCTGCGCTGTGCGTCCTACTTATATTTAACCAGATTCTCAGTGTTATGTGTTCCTGTTCCTCCAGCATCAAAACAGAAGGAGGACATTTTCTTTATGTAATTAAAAATAAATATAAAACAGGATCTTATTACCTCCTCTGCTGCCAGTTCCAGCAATGTCTCCTCTCTACTTCCTCCGGACTCACCTCTCACCTGGAACGTCCTGTTTATACTGACATAATTTCCTGTCTGTGCCTGACGTCACTTCCTGCCTGTGCCTGACATCACTTCCTGTCTGTACCTGACATCACTTCCTGTCTTCCAAAGAGACTTCCTGTCTGTACCTCAGATAACGTCTGTGTGTTCCTCAGGTGATAAGTGGTACACAGTTTCCACAGCTTATAATGCTGGGAAAAAAAAGACACCGATCCATCCAGTTTAACCTACTCTATATTACCAAAACTATCGGGACGCCTGCCTTTACACGAACATGAACTTTAAAGGCATCCCAGTCTTAGGGTAGAGTTGCCACCTCATCCGTTTAAACCCGAACACATATGAATTACACTGAGGCTAATTAAATGCAGATAAGGCACCGAGTGAGTTTAATTACCACCTTAATCAGTCACAGAACCTGTGTAATGTGTGTTCAGTTTTAAAGGGATGAGGTGGCAACCATATTCTTAGGGTTCAATTTTGAGTTGGCCCACCCTTTGCAGCTTTAACAGCTTCAACTCTTCTGGGAAGGCTGTCCACAAGGTTTAGGAGTGTGTCTATGGGAATTTTTGACCATTCTTCCAGAAGACCATTTGTGAGGTCAGGCACTGATTTTGGACGAGAGGTCCTGACCTTAACCTGATAGAACACCTTTGGGATGAATTAGAACGGAGACTCCATTCTAATTCATCCCAAAGGTGTTCTATCGGGTTGAGGTCAGGACTCCTCGTCCAACATCAGTGCCTGATCTCACAAATGCAGGCCAGTCAAGTTCCTCCACCCCAAACTCGCTCATCCATGTATTTCTGGACCTTGCTTGTGCACTGGTGCGCAGTCATGTTGGAACAGGAAGGGTCCATCCTCAAACAGAGGTTGGGCTTGGCCCCTTAGTTCAAGTGAAGGGAACTCACAGAGTCCTGACCTCAACCCGATAGAACAACTTTGGGGTGAATTAGAGCGGAGACTGTGAGCCAGGCCTTCTCGTCCAAGTCCAGTCAAGTTCCTCCACCCCAAACTCGCTCATCCATGTCTTTATGGACCTTGCTTTGTGCACTGGTGCGCAGTCATGTTGGAACAGGAAGGGACCATCCCCAAACTGTTCCCACAAAGTTGGGAGCATGAAATTGTCCAAAATGTCTTGGTATGCTGACGCCTTAAGAGTTCCCTTCACTGGAACTAAGGGGCCAAGCCCAACCCCTGAAAAACAACCCCACACCATAATTCCCCCTCCACCACATGATTTGGACCAGTGCACAAAGCAAGGTCCATAAAGACATGGATGAGTGAGTCCTGACCTCAACCCGATAGAACACCTCTGGAATGAATTAGAGCGCAGACTGACAAATTTCCCAAATAAAGTTAACCACGGTGATGTAGGCAGGTGCAGTCTATTTTCTCCACTGTAGGTGGCGCTCAACCGCAGTGATATTGCAGGGGAGGGGAAGTCAAGACGAACAGGGTTTCTCCATGGTTTCCAGGGTCATTGAGGAAGCTATCCCATTGGATGCTGCCTCCCCATGTGACTCTAGAAGCCATCTTGGGACAGGCAGAGCCTATTTAAACCTGCTCCCAGGTTTAGCGTGCATTTTGTGTGTGGGTAGTTAAGGGACGGGTTACCTGTTCATTCAGCGCTTATGTTCTAATTTTTGTGTAATTAGTTTGACACTCTCATTACATTTTATATATTATATCTAATCAATATCAGATTGATATGAGAATCTTCTTATGTTCTTTCTAGCCCTGATAAAAGGGGCACTTAGACCCCTGAAACATGTTGGCTACTTTTTGAATTGTACTCCTGACCTTTAATGGAATCTGAACCTCTTAGCAGTGCATACTTGCCAATAGTCCCGAATTTCCCGAGGACATGCACGAATTCGGGAGCCTCGTCCCGATTTTTTTATTTTCCGGGATTTGTCCCGAATTTCCTTGCTTGTCCCGGGATCGTACATTTTTTTGGGCATTATTGAGTTAATTAGTACTATCACCTGACGTGGATACCTTTATACATACCTCACTTATATATTTAATGATACATAAGTGATTAAAACCTTTTGTCTTTATATGAATCAACCCATGAAATTAAGAACGAATGATATCTGTTCGAAAAGGGTAACAATCTAATTTATTTAAACTTACTATTGTACAGAAAAGAAACTTGTGGTAATATGAGATTAGCAACTATAACATAAATGATATAACCTTAAAACAACAATGTTACCAATGATAATAAATATTGCCATAATGGTCATACCCATGCTATCAAGAGATTAATAAGGTATTACGGCCAAATCCTACGATAGAAAAGGTTACAGGAAAGAAAAGAGACATAGAGATACATTGTATGGAGAAGTCTTACGTAACCATCCTGCATCTAGACCGTCCGCCGAAGAGAGCCCTCGCCTCTCCAGGTTTTTGGTTTTATGTTTTTAGAACCCACTCCCACCAATCAGAACTCAGGGTCACCTCATTGGTTCAGAAGTGGCATTGAATCCTGATTGGCTACCCCTGAAGCCTAAAGTTCATTGGTAAGCTGTCCAGAAGTTCATGCTAAGATTTTAAGAACTCCGGTGCCATTCTGTCTGAGAACCTGTTTAACTATCTCTTGATTTCCAACCGTCAGCCCTCTGTGATATAACATAAATTAGCATTACAAGGACTCTGGAGACGCCATGTCTGCCCTGGCTCTCTCTACGAACAATAGGGTAACTTAGTTACTATGCGGATAGCAGGCCAACACAAAAGGTGTATTTGAGATGTTAAAACAGTAAATAGGCCCACCTTCTAGTACACATGTTCCTATAAAAAATACACCTATATACACCCATAAATATATATATATATATATATATATATATATATATATATATATACACAGACACATAGATAGATATATACATACATACACGTACACATCATACAAAATGGGGCATGGTAATCTAATTAGAAAGTCCTCACGATGGTACACTTGAATCTCATTGATATAAATATGGAATTCAATATCTCCATCACATTTCCCCCTGAAGTTCATTCTTGAACTTATGTCCTCCTTCAATGATCTTGCACCCACCCACAAAAGCCCAGAAGCCCCGACCCTTCCCCACCACCACTGCGGCCTCCTCTTCCTTTCTTGAACACGCCGGAACTCCTCAAGGTAGGCTTAAGACAGCAAAGAAATCCTGGTGCCTTTGAGATTTCACATCCAAACCATGAGTGTCTGTACTGCAATGTTTCATCGCCCCTCTGCCTTGGAGGAGCGGAACTCCAACATTGATGGCGGGATCCTGGCATATCTAGTCCTGTATCTTTGTAAGACCATGTAACGGTTGCATCGATTGGATCGGACCGCGAGACAGCACTTTTCAGCATGGTGAAGGAAAGTCCAGGAAAGTCTTATTCGTGACACATTTATCTCAAGAAATAACTTGGTGGTCGCTGCTTCTTCAGGTGGGGTCGGGCGGGCCTCCAGACAGTCGTGCATGAATACAAACAGAGAGAGGAGAACGTTAGTGTACAGATATTGGAGAAATCCTGGACAGGAGCAGAGTGTTGGCCATTAAGACTAAATACTCCTAAAGGGTGTAATGTGGACGAGTAGAGTGGGTTCCCACAGGGTACAGAGTCTGAGCAACAGCCAGTATCATCCATGGCCCTTGATGGTAGGGATAGTCAATACTGTCTGTTATTGCCAGGTCCCTGGGTTCACCACACCTGCTCACGGGGCTCAGGTTAAGGCAGTAGGTAGGCTAGGGGAGGTGGAATTACATTAAGACATAAAACTGGATGTCCAGGGATACTTTAGTTAAAATATGGTACTTGCGGGCAGGCAAAGTCTTTTTTTTAAAGAAAAATTATATGACTGATGTCTTAGTTACATTATCTTGAGAAGATAAATGATAGAAACCAAAGGAAAAACTTAGAGAGCATAATATTAAAGAAGAAAAAGGAATAGAAGAGAGGTGAGTAATGAAAATGAACAGGAAAAATAGTGGGAATAATAATGAAAAAAAGAACAAAAAAACTGAAAAAAACTAGATTGAACGCTGCTCCAACCAAGACTGTTAAAGAGCCTTGAATCTGTATATAAAAAAAATGAATACATTGGTTAAAAAAACATAATAAAAAATAAATAAAAACAAAAAAAACAAAACAAATGTTTTTCAAAAAAAAACCTCCTCTCCCATTAACAGTATTTTTGCAGGTCAGGTACACAGATATTAACAACAAAAGGGAGAGGAAAAAAAAAAATAAAAAATAAAAAAAATTATTAAAATTTTTGGAATTTAGGTAAACCTGACTGCACTTTATTACTAAAAATTGAAGAGGCTTATCCCTGGAACAAGAAAAATATAGTTCTAGGGTCCTCTCTTAAATGCGCAACTTCTTTGTACTGGTCTGGATTAGATATGGCTTCCTCAGAGATTTGTTTCTGAGTTAGTGGCCTTTCTGTTCCTTGAGAGAAGATACCCTGTTGAGGTACACATTCTCATAGTTTTGGCATTCATTCTCCTGATAGTAACGCACATTATTACCTGCATCAGGAAAAGCAATAAGGCTGCACAGATTAGGACAACAACAGGGTGGAGCAAAATGTTTAGGAAAGCTGTAGCGTTCAGACTATACCCAAATAAACTTTCCCACCAGGAAATCTTAGCATCTGCGTCTAAAGCGTGGGATACTTGGATCAGTCTATTTTGATCATGGGTGAGTCGTATGGTGGCTTGTTTTTCAGCATCTCCTAGTACATTTAATATTTCATCCTGTTGTCCGAAATCCATCAGCCAAGCTTTTAACTCAGCCCCAAATCCCAGAGGAAGTTTCTGTAGGTGTAAGGGAATGTCAGGTTTGCTATAAAACCTTTCTTCAGGGGTGATCGGGGTACAACCCGGTGTTCCTGCTATATCCATGCCACGGGCCAGAGGAGGTGTACTATAGACTCCCCGAGGTAGTGTACTCTTCTGAGTACCATTTAACCTGATGCCGAAAACAGTGCATCATTAGACATGAGATACTAGCACCAGTACCCTGGTCTCCAGTCTCAAATAGTTTTAACTTTGTTTAGGACCAGTTGGGACACTACCCCGGCATCCATTAGACATGACCCCCCCCCTGTGCCAGCATTATTGCCTTTTCCCATAGCACAACCCCTACCTTCCTCTAGCACTTATCAGTACCAGTCATCTGAGGCTGTCCAGACTCAAACCATCAGAACAAGATGGACTCCAGGGTGTAACCCAGTAGAGTCTGGTAGGATAGTACCCAGATTGACCGTGATATCTGCACAATGTTCCATCCCTGCCATTAGGGATGAGAACAGTGCAAGTAAGATTTTTGACGATCCTGGAACTGAGTCATCCACCAATCTATTACGACTCATAGGCAACCTGGATACTACCCCCACCTGTCTGTCCCTGCAAAGTGATGCTGGACAGAGCAAGTTGGCTTTCCTAACCCCTTCCCTGATATGTAGCACAAGACCCCCCAATGTGATCCTGAATAGCTCCAGCTCCATAGTGTTTTAAGGTACCCAGTGCCCCACCTCCAGCTCCAAAGACAGTCTCCATTAAGCCTCTCTTTCCTAAGGATGGGAAATAGTCAGAATACCCGGATTGAAAACCACCTGCCACCAGGTACACTTGTCTCTTCATAGAGGTTGCACACCTTATGGGGCACTGGTCTTCCTGTCATGCAGGACACAGACCACTAGTTAAGGTACACAAGGAGTCTAGGACAGGAAGGACACCTATGGGTATCCACTGAGGAGAATACAGCGTGCCCACACAACTCCATCCCTGTGCCTGGATTTCAGAGACCATGCCCAGGGTATACAATGCACCTCTACCTATGGTTAGGTTCAAAGAACCCTCTAGTTCCCTGACTAACGTTACATCGGTATTCCTTAGGACACAGAAACAAACTCATCTATGTCCCAACTAATACCCAGGTGCTTCCTTCCCAGCAATGACCTCTCCATCCAGAACACAGAGTGCAATATACACGATCTTCCTGCACAACTCTTCTCCGGGCTCTCCCAAAACTATACACTCTCAACTTGTATGCCATCAGGCAGGCCCTCATACTACACATCTGAAGGTAAATCTGAAGGTAATTGGAAAACAAAAATTGCATAATGTGTATCCAACTCGAGGAACTTCTGCTACCAAACACAACTGGCCAAAGGGCAAAGAAATATCCCTTGCAGCACTGAGGCGCCGGGATCACTGAACAGTAGTGGGTACACGAGCCGACCCTTTAAAGCCAGGAAACCCAATTATCGAATCTGAAAAATAAAACACCAATAAAATTTAGTAATAAATATTCCATTTTCCTCCTAGAAACAAAATAATCCAATGGTCATATACCTGTAACAAGACATTAGCATATGAAACACAAATATACATTACATTACATAAACAGTGCACTTTTTTTTTTTAAGATACCAAAAAATTGTTGAGCTCAACTTATCATTAATATGTATTACTTAATACACATTAATACCACGTGGATTTTTTGTTTTATGGTATACCAATAATTCCAAAAAAAAATTTATTCACCATGGTTGAAAAAAATTAGCAATCTGTAAAAAACCTTTCAGCAGTACCATTTGTCAACCGATCATAATACCTCACCATAAAGAACATCTCCAGTACTGTTTTCCTGAAAAACAAAGTCATTTTAGTACATGTATCTTTCAATTCACTAGTACAGATAATTATCTTGGCTCAGGTCATTTGCATGTCAATACAGTTCGCTGCACCTTTTCACAGACCTGGTGAGAAAGAAGGGGGGTCATTTGGGTGGGCTGTCAGCAGCTGAGAACAAACGTCACACAACACAACATATATTGCATACTCCACACACACACACAAATTGCTAGGTTATAGATGAACTCTAGGCATCACACATATCAGCATGTTTTCTATAATACCTGGTACTTCTTCTTAAACCCATAACATCTGTTTGGTAAGGTTGAAATTCTTTCAGAGATCCATCCCATTTTATTAGCCCCTTCTCAGCTGTATGGATGCATTCTCAGGAGTTTGGAATGATTTCTCCTTAAATCCCATAGTAATAACATTCACTTCCTCTGTTTTATTTGCTGACTCCAGCATCCATATAAATAACGTGTCTTTTTCATATGATTTCTGTGGTGAGCAAGGTACAGATTTTCCCAAGCTTTTGGCTTAAAAGTACCTCTTTTAAAATACTTCTTCCCAGTCCAACGATCCCAATCTTGCAAATATTTCACAACCCAAGGTCCATATTTATCTATCATCTCTTCCCTTGGGGTCATTTGATAGGGTTTACCCCATTCAGACCCCCTCTTTGAAGCGATTAGATTACCCATCCTTTACGGACTCCGGACCTTGAACTGATTCCCCAACCTTTTTACAGGTTGCCTTTACTTCAGAGGTAGCTACTCTCTGACCAAGAATTGGGTTGACAGGTACCGCCCCTGTCACCCTTGCCGATTTTTTTTTTCACTACTTGTCAGAACAATTTTTTTTTCCGGACTCTGCGTACAGAGAACCCCGCGCTTTACTTTCGGAGCGGTTATGGTTTGCGCCTTTATCACGATAACCGGCCCCCGCATTCCGATTATTTTACACGGCCTGAGCGGGCTGCTAGCGTACTACTCCTAATGTTCCCTGTTCTGACTATAGTCCTTCAAAAAAAATAGCGTGGAGATTTTCCAAACTATAATAGTTCAATCTCCCCCGTGGACTTTTCAGAGGTATTCTAAAGGAAATGCTTAACGAAGGGCTATTACTTCTGTTATCTCCATAATGATTAACATAAACTTGGATAATCAGGACCCTATGGGTGCTTGTAGTACAGGAGGCAGTTAACTGATGCACACCTAATTTCAATATGATTGGTAGCAGTTTACAATATAGCCAATGTATACAGGTCTAATTACAAAGCTCACCATCCACAGTTAGTAGTTTACAAAGAGACAGATCCATACTAGGGCTGAAACAACTAATCGACTAATCTACAACCAATCGACCACAAAATCATTCGACTACTACCTTCACAATCAATCAATCAATCGGCCGGTAACACAATGGAGGTTAAAAAACAAAAACAAAATGAGCCCTCTATAGTACAAAAAGAGCAAACAATCGCAAATGTAAATATAACTTTCATCGTTCTACAGTAAAAAATGAACCCCTTACAGTAGTGACTATCTGCTCCTCCCTGCAACCCAAAGGGCCAACCCTAGCCTTCTCAACCCCATTATGTTAATAAACGTCTTAGACCTGGTTCACATCTATGTGCTTTTCTGGTGCCTTTTGCAGAAACACACTACAGTTCATTCACATGGCCTCCCATGAGACACGTTCACATCCATGCCCCCCCCCCCCAGCATATTTGGAAAGGGTCAGGGACTCCCCACTTAATGCAAAACAGCGCCTCTTCTGTTCAATACACTCCAAGGGAGAAGCTGCAGAAAAACATACAATGCACCCCTGCAGCAACCCGTGTTCTCCAATCTGACCTACAACAACCTGGCCAGAAAAAAACAAAAACGCAAATTGCAGCAAAATCACGTGCAAGAAAATCGAAAACGCACAGCAAAAAGCTCTGCAGAAATAGATAAAAAACAAACTGCATAGGCGTGCACCAAGTCTCATGCTGGCCACACAGATCAATTTTCAGACAGGAATATTCAGACGAAAAATCTTTGTACCTTCGCTGAATGGAAAAAAATATTTGAAATTTTAACTTGTTTTTAACATTCTGTTTTTAAAATCAATGTAATTTCTGAACGAAAACCACATACACTGTCTGACAATTCCCTTGACCAAGAAGTTCCCTATTATCTCCAAATCTTCCCATCACTGTGGTTGAAAATAAACGTCGACCCGACCCCGCTAACGATTAGAAAATCAAACGAACGCTCCCAAAAATGACACCCTTCTCAAAAGAAGACATTGTTTTTTTTGTTTAAATAAAAAAAATTTGATCTCTGAGTCTGATGATATCCGCCAGACTCACCCCCCACAGTACACACAGCATATCTCTCCTCTAATAGTCCACACAGTACATCTCTTCTGTCTGCCACTCCCAGAGTGGACCAAACATCCTGCTCCCTAACCATAACTGCATAGAGATATCTAAGAATAAATTGGCCCCTTCCTAAACTCTTGCAGGATATACAATACAAGTCTCAAAACAATGAATTGCCCTCTGAAGAACTCAAAAAATATTTTAAAAACACGCACCGCTAAAAGTACAAAAACTCAGTTGAAGCTATTAAATTCGATGCAAAGTAGACTGGATGGCTACACCCATACAAAGGAATTGGAGCAGCTTCCCCTCTGGGATGATTTACAGGCTAAAAAGCACAAATTTCTTAAACTGCACTTCTCAAAATGGCCGCCGACCATGGCCTCATGGTGTCTACAACAAAAGCCCGGCCACAACAAAAGGGTGCATTTTCCCACCAGAACAGAAATCCAATACAAAAATCGCCACTCTTCTACTGAAGAGTTGACAAAAAGTACAAACACAGAACACCTACAAAAGCTTACATTCACTTAAAACAGAAATAATGCCTAGAAACAAAATGGTGGCTCATATCACATGGTTTCACACACAAAGGAATGGTGGCTGCACCTTCCCCTATAGGATGACCCACAGGCCAAACAGCACAAATGAAAGCCAGGCCACGACCACATGGTAGACTACAGCAAGATGGCCGACGAAAACCACAGCACAGTCACATGGTAACAACAAAAGGAAATGGCAGAGGAAGGCCAGGCCCCAACAAAATGGCGCATTTTCCCGCCAAAACTAAAATTTCTCCCTACAAAATTACACATTTGAGATACTAAATGAACACTTACAAACATTTCATTCTGCATATCACTAGGGACCCTGGCAGGCCTCAAATACAGGCTCTCAACATCGAGCCACAGTCTCACGGTGACCACAAAATGGCCAATGAGAAAAAGGGCACACTAAAACACCAACACATGAAATGCAATTGTTGATCCTGCTAAATCAGATTTCATTAGAATCTTTCTCCACAAAGACTGACTACACATTTGTAAATGCACACTTAACCATAGAAACACAGTTTAGGAACAGTTCCACTGAATGGCATGTAATCTCGCCGCACAATTGAGAGTGCACACTTAGTAACACATGCTTTACAATGAAATAACAACGCCACAATATAACACAGCTCAAACGTACCCACTTTTCTCAAAGAAAGTTCAATCCTTCTTCTGGCATCAGCTTTCACAGAAAAAACATCTCAGAAATACAAAAAGCGTTTCTGGGATCCTGAGACCATCCCACCCACAGTGAATGCTTGCATGGTCTTTTCATCTCAAAAACAAAAAGAAACCCTCCCTCTTCCTATTGTGTACAGGGAGTAGCCCTTTCCACATACATATCCTAATGTAACAACCTTGGAACAGCGAGCCTGGCTGCTCCTCCCCCGTGCATGGCCACAGACATGCAGTTGCTTACAAAACCCACACATTGCAGTTTGCAACTAATCCCACATCTATAATCATACACAATATACAGTTTCCATTTCTATTTCTCATATGCATTATTCAAAATCAGTCTCATCAAAGTATTAGCACAGACAAAAGGTAAAGTTCTAATAAGTTTTTTTAGTCTGGGTATTCAGATGGGAGACAGGTAAACACAAAACCAGCTCTGTCTTCCATACAAGAATCATATTCACCCCAAAATTAAACTTCCTCACACGGGGCACCATCTGACGTGGATACCTTTATACATACCTCACTTATATATTTAATGATACATAAGTGATTAAAACCTTTTGTCTTTATATGAATCAACCCATGAAATTAAGAACGAATGATATCTGTTCGAAAAGGGTAACAATCTAATTTATTTAAACTTACTATTGTACAGAAAAGAAACTTGTGGTAATATGAGATTAGCAACTATAACATAAATGATATAACCTTAAAACAACAATGTTACCAATGATAATAAATATTGCCATAATGGTCATACCCATGCTATCAAGAGATTAATAAGGTATTACGGCCAAATCCTACGATAGAAAAGGTTACAGGAAAGAAAAGAGACATAGAGATACATTGTATGGAGAAGTCTTACGTAACCATCCTGCATCTAGACCGTCCCCCGAAGAGAGCCCTCGCCTCTCCAGGTTTTTGGTTTTATGTTTTTAGAACCCACTCCCACCAATCAGAACTCAGGGTCACCTCAAGTTATTTCTTGAGATAAATGTGTCACGAATAAGACTTTCCTGGACTTTCCTTCACCATGCTGAAAAGTGCTGTCTCGCGGTCCGATCCAATCGATGCAACCGTTACATGGTCTTACAAAGATACAGGACTAGATATGCCAGGATCCCGCCATCAATGTTGGAGTTCCGCTCCTCCAAGGCAGAGGGGCGATGAAACATTGCAGTACAGACACTCATGGTTTGGATGTGAAATCTCAAAGGCACCAGGATTTCTTTGCTGTCTTAAGCCTACCTTGAGGAGTTCCGGCGTGTTCAAGAAAGGAAGAGGAGGCCGCAGTGGTGGTGGGGAAGGGTCGGGGCTTCTGGGCTTTTGTGGGTGGGTGCAAGATCATTGAAGGAGGACATAAGTTCAAGAATGAACTTCAGGGGGAAATGTGATGGAGATATTGAATTCCATATTTATATCAATGAGATTCAAGTGTACCATCGTGAGGACTTTCTAATTAGATTACCATGCCCCATTTTGTATGATGTGTACGTGTATGTATGTATATATCTATCTATGTGTCTGTGTATATATATATATATATATATATATATATATATATATATATATTTATGGGTGTATATAGGTGTATTTTTTATAGGAACATGTGTACTAGAAGGTGGGCCTATTTACTGTTTTAACATCTCAAATACACCTTTTGTGTTGGCCTGCTATCCGCATAGTAACTAAGTTACCCTATTGTTCGTAGAGAGAGCCAGGGCAGACATGGCGTCTCCAGAGTCCTTGTAATGCTAATTTATGTTATATCACAGAGGGCTGACGGTTGGAAATCAAGAGATAGTTAAACAGGTTCTCAGACAGAATGGCACCGGAGTTCTTAAAATCTTAGCATGAACTTCTGGACAGCTTACCAATGAACTTTAGGCTTCAGGGGTAGCCAATCAGGATTCAATGCCACTTCTGAACCAATGAGGTGACCCTGAGTTCTGATTGGTGGGAGTGGGTTCTAAAAACATAAAACCAAAAACCTGGAGAGGCGAGGGCTCTCTTCGGCGGACGGTCTAGATGCAGGATGGTTACGTAAGACTTCTCCATACAATGTATCTCTATGTCTCTTTTCTTTCCTGTAACCTTTTCTATCGTAGGATTTGGCCGTAATACCTTATTAATCTCTTGATAGCATGGGTATGACCATTATGGCAATATTTATTATCATTGGTAACATTGTTGTTTTAAGGTTATATCATTTATGTTATAGTTGCTAATCTCATATTACCACAAGTTTCTTTTCTGTACAATAGTAAGTTTAAATAAATTAGATTGTTACCCTTTTCGAACAGATATCATTCGTTCTTAATTTCATGGGTTGATTCATATAAAGACAAAAGGTTTTAATCACTTATGTATCATTAAATATATAAGTGAGGTATGTATAAAGGTATCCACGTCACACCGCAGCCTCGGTATCCTCCCCCCTGCCTCATTTTGTCCTCCTTGTCCTCTATTGGACAAGGAGGACACCTGCTCCTTCTGCCTGCCTTGATTTGCCAAGTATGGCAAGCAGGGGCGTGGCTACTTCTCAGTCGGAGCACATGGATGGATGGGGGAGGAGGTGTGCACCGCTGCTGACTGCTGCTGTGTCAGTGCCAGGACTCTCACTCGGAGGAGGAAGATGTTTGCCTCCTAATGTTTACACAGCACCAAGGAGGAGAACGTGAAAGTCCGGGGGAGCCCGAGGCCGGGACCACCAGGGAACAGTTGGCGCCACGTGGGGGGAGCTAGCGTGTCATTCGGTAAGTCAAAGTGCTCCCAGCTTCTGTTTGAGGGGGAAAAAAAAAATTCTCCCTCCCCTCCGCTGCAATGTCTGATGTAAGGGGGGCTTTGCTGGCAATGTCTGATGTAAGGGGGGCTTTGCTGGCAATGTCTGATGTAAGGGGGGCTTTGCTGGCAATGTCTGATGTAAGGGGGGACTCTGCTGCAATGTCTGATGTAAGGGGGACTCCGCTGCAATGTCTGATGTAAGGGGGACTCTGCTGCAATGTCTGATGTAAGGGGGGCTTTGCTGGCAATGTCTGATGTAAGGGGGGCTTTGCTGGCAATGTCTGATGTAAGGGGGGCTTTGCTGGCAATGTCTGATGTAAGGGGGACTCCGCTGCAATGTCTGATGTAAGGGGGGACTCTGCTGCAATGTCTGATGTAAGGGGGACTCCGCTGCAATGTCTGATGTAAGGGGGACTCTGCTGCAATGTCTGATGTAAGGGGGGCTTTGCTGGCAATGTCTGATGTAAGGGGGACTCTGCTGCAATGTCTGATGTAAGGGGGACTCCGCTGCAATGTCTGATGTAAGTGGGACTCTGCTGCAATGTCTGATGTAAGGGGGGCTCCGCTGCAATGTCTGATGTAAGGGGGGACTCTGCTGCAATGTCTGATGTAAGGGGGGACTCTGCTGCAATGTCTGATGTAAGGGGGGACTCTGCTGCAATGTCTGATGTAAGGGGGGGACTCTGCTGGCAATGCCTGATGTAAGGGAGGACTCTGCTGGCAATGACTGATGTAAGGGGGGACTCTGCTGGCAATGCCTGATGTAAGGGGGGACTCTGCTGGCAATGCCTGATGTAAGGGGGACTCCCCTGGGGACACCTGATGGCATCTGGTGGCAGGTGACACGCTCTGGGATCCCACTGATTCTGCATTATGGTGAGTTGAATGATTTCATTTTATATTACAATGTAATAATAGAAATAATGCACTTCAATCATCCTGACACCATAACAATCATGGTGCCGGGATGATTGAAGCGTTAACACCAGGTGTTTGGAGTATCTTTATCTGCTGATTGTTAAACTTTCTAGAATACACATATTTTTATTGTGTAGGATCTGGGGCTGCTGTCCCGTCATTCCTCTCTCCCCCTTTCCCTCTCCATCCCTCATTAATCTCAGACTCTAACCACACCCTCTTGAGCCACGTCCATTTAAGCCACGCCCACTATTTCGCATAAACCACGCCCATTTTTTGCCGCAGCGCGCTCTGCACGCCGCACTTGTATTTTCCCTAAGCCACGCCTACAAATGAATGCCCCGCCCCCTAAGTATTTACGGCTCCGCCTACATCCAAAAAAGTGTCCCACGTTTTTTTTTTGCAATGTTGGCAACTATGGCAGTGGTGTGGCGCTTCAATTTCAACTATTTTTACACCCGCCTGACAGGGACAGTGATTAGCATCACAGAGAGGTTCCTGATGAGTAGGGAAAGGATAGGGACACGCCATCCTACCTGGAGACCACCCCAGTTGGGTCCGGGCCAGCCAGGCCGCATTCCGCCCCCTAAGACAGATGCTGTCGGCACTACTGAGACCAGCTCTGCTACACCTTACTTTCTGTGAGTGTTCCCGGTTGGGTCCCTTCCCACCCGGCCTGTTCTGAATTACTGGATTCTGCATTAATAGAAGTTCTGTTTTCTGCAACCGGAGTTTGTGTAAATACTGCCACCGCACCATGTTGCACCTCCCCTCTCCACGTCTGCTTCACCACAACTCCCCCTCCGTACTTGAATTCAGGCAAATTGACATAAAACAAAAAGGAACTTATAGTGCTCACTGATAAAATTTATTAAAAATGACAAAGGTATAAATAAAGACATTCACATTAAAAAGATCATGGCTCTTAACATCATAAAATATGCAGCACAATCTTGTGTACTACAACATAACAAGCGTGAGGACGTTGGCTCCCCCCCCCCCTTACGTCCCCCTATAAGGACTTCTTCAGTAGGTCATTCTGAACTCCTAATGAGAAATGGTTGAGACATCCTTACGCGTTACATCCCCCTATAAGGACTTCTTCAGTAGGTCATTCGGAACTCCTAGTGAGAAATGGTTGAGACATGACTCAGAAAGTGGCACCACATCCAAATGTAAGCAAAAAAGAAAACTCAAGGATGAACGTGGACTTTAAATTGGTAGCCACTGGTAGACCCAAGCTGAAAGAGAGAGCACTCAATTGAATAAAAATCCAGGTTTCACCCATGGGTCAGAGGGGCACCAGCCAGGAGCCTGGAGGTCTTGTCCCGGGAGTCAGGTGGGCTACTATTGGGGTGTCAGGAGAATCTCTATCCAAAAGGCCAGGAGTGGCCTGTGCAGCAAGGCGCTTCGACTAAAAGGCTAAGCGAGCCGAGAGAACCAAGGAGAGCTGGCCAACACAGTTAGAGGAACTGGTAAGAAGTACAACGGTGGGAGCCAAGTGGCTCGGCATTTTTTAGTTGACTATTCGTGTTAATGTGGAAGAACCCATGCCTGGGTAACTGATATTTACGTGAGCTTTACGTTTGTTAAAAGTGGGCTGCTCCTGCCCTGAAATACAGTTTGGACTCGTGCAACTCATTGTATCAAAGCAAATCTTTGACATAAATGAACCCTGTGCCACCCAAGCCAATTCTGGCCTTACATAGTTACATAATTAGTCAGGTTGAAAAAAGACACAAGTCCATCTAGTTCAACTATAAAAAAACTAAAAAATAAAAAATATCATACAATCCCATATACCCAATCCTATACCCACAGTTAGGATTGGGTATATGGGATTGTATGATATTTTTTATTTTATTTTATTTTTTTTATGGTTGAACTTAATCTTCAACATGTAAAAATTATATTTTTTTTGCTGGGAAATTACTCAGAACTACCAAACATTATATATTTTTTTATAGGAGAGTCCTTAATATGGCGCTGGTTGCAACTTTTTTTATGTCACACCATATTTGCACAGCAATTTTTAACCACTTAAGGACCAGGCCTATTTTTCAAACTTGTTGTTTACAAGTTAAATTAATTTTTTTTGCTAGAAAATCACTTAGAACCCTCTAACATTGTATATATATATATATATATATATATATATATATATATATATATATATATATATTGCACAGCGGTCTTACAAGCGCAATTTTTTTTTGGAAAAAAAATACACTTTTTTGAATTAACAAATAAGAAAACAGTAAAGTTAGCCCAATTTTTTTCTATGTTGTGAAAGATAATGTTATGCTGAGTAAATAGATACCTAACATGTCACGCTTCAAAATTGCGCCCGCTCGTGGAGTGGCGACAAACTTTGGTAATTAAAAATCCCCATAGGCGACGTTTAAAAATCTCTTCAGGGTCTAGGTTTTAGGTTACAGAGGAGGTCTAGGGCTGGAATTATTGCTCTCGGTCTAACGATCGCGGAGACACCTCACATGTGTGGTTTGAATGCTGTTTCCATATGCGGGAGCGGCCTACGTATGCGTTCACTACTGGGGGGGTGGGCGGGGGCGCTTTAATTAATTAATTTATTTTTAATTGTTTTTATTTTTTTATATTTACACTTTCCCTTTACATTTTTTTATGTTTTGATCATTTTTTTATGTTTTGATCACTTTTATTCCTATTACAAGGAACGTAATCATCCCTAAATAATAGATTAGTTTTAGTAATTAGTAAATAGAAATAAGGATGACGGGTCCTCTTTATGGAGAGATATGGGGGGGGGGTCTTTAAGTCCCCATATCTCTCCTCTATGCTGGAAAGCATCAGATCAAAAAAAAAAAAAAAATCGATCTCAGGCTTCCCAGCAATAAAAATGGCAGAGTTTACATCTGCTGGCACCGGAAGTGACATCATGACATCGCTTCTGGCCTCCGAAGGTCATAGAGATGGTCTGGGCTGGTCCATGGCCAGCTCTATTATAAACTGCCACCACCGGCAGGGTTCATTCTCCGGTTCCCCAATCGCACAGGAGATGTGATGTCCACCTGGGGGGGGGAGTAGTTAAATAACCCTTTTAAAACCTTTTGGAAGATGAAACCATCCAAAGCTACTTTGCCGATCATCCCAAGATGGCCAGGAACCCTCAGACCCTCACTACTGGAGTCTCCAGGAAGGTCACTTTGCAGGGACGCACCCCTTAAAAATGAGGTTTTAATTAGAAAGTCGTTTGTCAAGATAATCAACGTAGATGTGTTCTCTGGTGTTTTTTTAGATTCCCTTTAAATCTAAAACCTTTTCCGCACTCTGAACATGAATAAGGACGGGCTTCTGTGTGACTACTCTGGTGCCTGATAAGCTTTCCTTTCTCAGTGAAACATTTCCCGCACTCTAAACACGAGTAGGGGCATTCACCCGTGTGACTTCTTTGGTGCTTAAGAAGGTCTCTTCTCCACGTGAAACACTTCCCGCACTCTGAACATGAATAAGGACGCTCACCCGTGTGAACTCTCTGGTGTTTAACAAGGTCTCCTTTCACTGCGAAAGCTTTCCCGCACACCGAACATGAATACGGGCGCTCCCCCGTGTGAATTCTTTGGTGTATAAGAAGGCTTCCTTTTAATGTGAAACATTTCTCGCACTCTGAACATGCAAAAGGACGTTCCCCGGTGTGAATTCTCTGGTGCGTAAGAAGGTGTGGTTTTTGAGTGAAACCTTTCATACACTCTGAGCAGGAAAAAGGACGCTCGCCCGTGTGAACTCTCTGATGTTTGTTAAAATCTCCTTTCAGAGCGAAAGATTTCCCGCACTCTGAACACGAATAAGGATTGTGAATTTTCTGATGTGTCAGATATTTGCTTTTCTCAGTGAAGGATTTCCCGCACTCTGAACAAGTGTAGGTCACACTGGTGTGAGATCTGAGGTGTAGAAGAAGTTCAGATTTCATTGTAAAGGATTTCCCGCACCCCAAACACGACATGGAACTCTCGCTTCCTTCACGGCTTAACAAAGATTCCTTGGGATTAGAATGATCTGCTGATCTGTCCGTACTGTGAGATCTCAATTGGATAGCTGGAGTCATACTATGGAATTTATGAAAAGATTCCTCAGGATTAGAAGGATCCATTGATCTTAGATGGATATCTGAAGTCATAGTATGGGATTTATTAGAACGTTCCTCAGGATTAGAAGGATCCATTGATCTTAGATGGACATCTGAAGTGATAATATGGGATTTATCATAAGATTCCTCAGGATTAGAAGGATCTATTGATCTTTGATGGACATCTGAAGTCATAGTATGGGATTTATTAGAAGGTTCCTCAGGATTAGGAGGATCCATTGATCTTAGATGGACATCTGAAGTCATAGTATGGGATTTATCAGAAGGTTCCTCAGGATTAGAAGGATCCATTGATCTTAGATGGACATCTGAAGTCATAGTATGGGATATATCAGAAGGTTCCTCAGGATTAGAAGGACCCATTGATCTTAGATGGTCATCCGAAGTCAAAGTGTGGGATTTATCAGAAGATTCCTCAGGATTAGAGGGGTCCATTGATCTCTTCAAATGGTAAGGTCTGTGATATATATTTTGGGTAATGGGAAACATTCCTGGAGAATTCCTGAGTTCATCTGTTGGAAAACAATTTTTAAATAATAATTATAATATTTTTTCAGGATTCACATTTAAGAGTCATAAATGTTAGTTAGTCTTAGCATCAAAGTAGAAATACAAAAGGAATTCAGTGACTGGTGTGTTGTACTGCCACCTACAGGAGGATTTGGACACTGGCAAACAAACATATTGTGGATCAGCCCAGTATATCCCCTGTCAACTCCCAGTATACACCCTGAGTTTTGTGGAAAAGCAAATCCAAGATCGGGATTATAGACACAAAGAGGTTTGATCTGTGTCCCTCAATGAACTCAAAGATATGGGTTTTACAAGAAGAAGTATGGAAATCCCATTTTCTTTCTTGTTTATTGAGAGACACAGGAATTCATTGAGTGCCGAGGACATCTAAATACAGTCCAACTGAGAGGTGGGCAACAGCAAAAAACAGTCCCACAAGAAACCAACATAACTAGGGACAATATGCTCTGATTTTCGAAAAAAATATAGAATGATACAAAACAAATCCAGAAATGCCCCCTTCTGCTTCAACCTGTTATACTGTAGATTGGGTGGTTTACCATTTGTAATTCAATTTCATCTTAATTCATTAATTCTCATATTTTGTCAAACTCCATTCCTCGTACTTATAGAAGAAAGATAAAAATTTAACTTTTTTTGGCCTCGATTTACCTGCACCGATATCTAGGGAAGATTGCTCCAATTTATTTTTTATAGTCATCTTAACCTTCTCTGTAGGCTGGAGATCACCCATCACATAGGTCTCTTCTTCTTCCTCTTTAACTTCAACTTTTATATCAATCGGGCCTTTGCCCTAAACCCCAAAAAGGACAGAGAATTACACCTGCAAAAACTAAGCTCTAAAACTAGTAGACAACATAGAGGAATATCAACTCATTCTGGAAAGTTCCATCTACCTGATGATGGTGAGGGATGGTGTGACCTTCCTGTGTGGAATAGAGAGGACGGGGACATCTGTCTGGTGGGTTCCCATTACTGGATCCATCTGTAGGAAACACACACACTGAATGAATACATTGTTTCTATGTGTTTATCAGATGATGGGGGATCTAGGTGGACCCTCCTCCGTACTGCTCTCTCCTTTACAATAAAGTCTCCTCTTACCCGGTGATGTGAGGGGCGGCTGATTGTCCATCATGATGTCCTTGTAGAGATCCTTGTGTCCTTCTAAGGGGACAGTTGGCGCGTCTCTTGGTTCCTCTCTGTCTCTTCTGACACAGAGTGAGGTGTACTGGATGTCACATATTCACCAGATATCTTCCTCAGCACTGTGTGACCCTTTCGAAGAAGATGAAGTAACATAACACATGAGAGTTGGTTCTGGCCAACACAGTCGATTGTCTTAAAAAAAAAGGCCTGGATTCTTTCCTAAATGCACAAAATATAACTGGACACATATATTTATAGGTGTTAGCACCAGGGTAAGTTAATCCAAAGGATACCCGATTGCCTCCCGGGGAATCAGGAATTAACTTTTTACCCCTCTGGAGCAAATCAGACCATGCTATATTGATTTTTTTTTTTTGCCTTCCTCTGGATCAGCTATGGGAATAGGATTATGTATACTAGAGGTTTTCTATTTGAGTGTATTTGTTTCTCTTCTATTGGTTGAACTAGATGGACTAGTGTCTGTTTTCAACCATACCAACTATGTAATATTCTGGGGGCCCAGTTGGTGTTCAGGCAGTGGACAGAGGATGGTATTAAGGTTAGTAGTGACCAGGGTTGGTGGAGAAAGCTGCTGAATATTTCCAGAAGTGAGTGTCCGGTTCACCCTTGTTGCTGCCTCTTCTCCAGATAGATTGTGAGTACCTCGGCTTGGCCTGGTGGAGGCGCTACAGGGGGGCTGGGGGAAGTTTTGCTGTTGCTGCCCCTCGCTACGAGGAAGTGCGCTGTGCATCCTACGAGGAAGGAGGGGGGAAATTGGCTGAATGTTTCCAGGTGTCAGGGCTGGGCTCAGCCCTTCCTTCTCAGAGCTGGACGCTCAGCTGTCGGCTAATTGCCAGCTTCTATCTCTCCACAGTTACTCAGCTGTTGATGATATCCTGCTCGTCAGTCCTGCCTACTTAAGCCGTTCAGCCCAGTGGATCTCTGCCTTCGCCTTGGTCAACATCACAGAGCAGAACATCTCCTGTGATCCTGTTTAAAGACTTACTTTGCTGACATCCATTCTGGCTCCAGATCCTGCTTGCTGTTTCACTACATTGATCCCTGACTTCTGGCTTGGCTGACTATCTGTTCCAGTTACTGAACTTTGCCTATGTTTCGACTACATTTGTTGTTTATACTTTTATTATTAAACAAGTGTGATGTAACTGTTCTTCTGTCTCGGTCTGATTTCATTTTTCTGACCCCAGGTCACCCTGAGCTCTGACTCTTGCCTCGATACATTGCAAGTACTTCAGCGCTGCCTGGTGGGGGCGCTACAGGGGAGCAAGGGGAAGTTTTGCTTTTGGGAAGCGTGCTGTGCAGCCTACTTATATTTTTTCCTTGGGAGTCAGAAATAGCTTCTAAGCATTATATGTCCCCCTGTCTCCGTTCCCCCGGATGCAAAACAGAAGGAGGACATATTCTTTATGTAATTAAAGATTATAAATATAAAATAATATCCTATTACCTCCTCTGCTGCCAGTTTCAGCAATGTCGCCTCTCTACTTCCTCCCGACTCACCTCTCACGGGAACTTCCCATTTATACCGGACATCACTTCGGGTCAGTACCTGACATCACTTCCTGTCTGTACCTGACATCACTTCCTGTCTGTATCTACATCACTTCCTCTCTGGACCTACATCACTTCCTGTCTGTGCGTTCCACCTGAGATAAGTAAGATCACCACCTTGTGGACCATAATGGGATTTTTGTACTTCAGGTGATTGTAGCCCTATTAAATCCTCGCAGCAAAACAATTGAGTACTGTCTGTGATACTGTCAGAAACCATGAAATCAGACGGAGACAGAAGTACAGTTAAATCACACATGTTTAATAATAATAAAAGTAAAAAGAACAAACATAGTCAAAACATAGCCAAAGTTCAGGAACCGGAATGGAGTGTCAGCCAAGCCAGAAGTCAGGGAACAAGTGAAACAGCAAGCAGGATATGGAGCCAGAAGGGATGTCAGCAAAGCAAGTCTTTAAACAGGAACGCAGGAGATCATCTCTGTGATGTTGACAAGACGAAGGCAGAGATCCTCTGGACTGGACGGCTTTTTGCAGGACTGACGAGCAGGATATCATCAACAGCTGAGTAACTGTGGAGTAAGATGGGAGCTGGCAATTAGCTGAGCGGCCAGCTCAAAGAAGGAAGGGCTGAGCCCAGCCCTGACAGATACTTTGGTTATTTTCGGGTAAATTTCCAGGACTGGCACCTTGCTGGGAAGGCTAGTCATAGATTAGGGGGGGTTGCCACTTTTTTGTACAGTTGGTTGAATTGGTCCCTGTACCTTTTTTGCATACATGTTAATTTTAAGGCTTGAAGATTACGCAAAACCCCCAAACGTTATATTGTTTCTGTGTCCTTGATGATGCCCTGGAAGAGGGACGAAACGCATTGACGCATTTCTGGTTTCTCGAACCAGTGACGCAACTTCCGGCGTCTGTGGAACACACGCTATCCAGCGGCAGACCTGGAACATACATTGATGCCTACAGTTGTCGTGTGAGTGGCATTGTTTGATTGTGCAGTACACATAGTACTAGCAGTACTTCACTATTTGGCTTTTTTCTGTTTTCCCTATTATGATTGATCTACCTCGGTCCATCCACGTGAACACCCATATGGGAGTTTCTCTGAGAGTCCTCCATTCCACACAGACACTAGATCTTTAGGTGACCCCAGACTGCAAAGCTGAGGGTCCATTAACTCTGGGGAGTGGGGTCCCAAAAGGGGAGTGTCACGTCGCTTTCTGAGTCACCAACAAGAAGAGGAGGAGAGGGAATGTGTGATGATGATAACCTCCATATCATTGATGAATACAATAAATGTGAAATTATGGAACCAACTACTGCAAACATGGAGGAGGAGAACCAAGATGGCAGGGATGGGAATATTCTTTTTGGTACTTGTAGTGGCTCCATGTTTCTTGACAAGTGTGTGGAACTGAACTTTGTGGACTCTTTGGAACTGGACCTCCTGGACCCTCTGCAACTGGACCTTCTGGACTCTATGGAATTGAACTTTCTGGACTATTTTGGAACTGAAACTTTTGGACGCTATGGAACTGGACCTTCTGGACCCTTTGGAGCTGAACCTTTTGGACGCTCTGGAACTGGACCTTCTGGACTCTTTGGAACTAGATCTTCTGGACCACCTGGAACTGGACCTTCTGGACTCTTTGGAACTAGATCTTCTGGACTCTTTTGAACTGGACCTTCTGGACTCTTTGGAACTGGACCTTCTGGACTCTTTGGAACTGGACCTTCTGGACTCTTTGGAACTGGACCTTCTGGACTCTTTGGAACTGGACCTTCTAGACTCTGAAACTGGACCCTCCATCTCACAAATAAAACCCCAATGGATGACTCTCTATGAACTGATCATCTGATAATTATGGTCATTGGTTAAAAAGAAGACTCAGGGAAGAATATTTTGTTTTATTTTACAAGATCAGAATAACCAATTACCACAAAGTACATTGTATGACTAGAATAAAGCTCAAATCTTTTATAACAGAATTAAAAAATGTATTCATAATCATACGTTGGTATTTTCGTGATTGCTCACTTGTCGCCCCATGCATTGTCATGATTGTCTGGCAGTTGGCCAATGTATTATCAAGATTGCCCACTTGTTGCTCCATGGATTATCACGAGTGCCAGCCTGCTGTCCCGTGCATTGTCATGATTACCTATCTGTTGCCCCATGTATTGTCGTGATTGCTTACTTGTTGCCCCAAGTATTGTCGTGATTGTCTGCCAGTGGCCAATGTATTTGCCATGATTGCCCACTTGTTGCCCCATGTATTATCAAGATTGTCTGCCTGTTCCCCCATGTATTTGTAATGATTGTCTGGCAGTTAGTTGGCGAATGTATTATCAAGATTGTCTGCCTATTCCCCCATGTATTTGTAATGATTGCCCACTTGTATTATCAAGATTATCTGCCCGTTCCCCCATGTATTTGTAATGATTGCCCACTTGTTGCCCCATGTATTATTATCATGATTGTCTGCTTGTTCCCCCATGTATTCGTAATGATTGCCCACTTGTTGCCCCATGTATTAGCAAGATTGCATGCCTGTTCCCTCATATATTTGTATTGATTGCCCCCTTGTTGCCCCATGTATTATTAAGCTTGTCTGCCCGTTCCCCCAGGTATTTGTAATGATTGCCCACTTGTTGCCCTATGTATTATTATCATGATTGTCTGCCTGTTCCCCCATGTATTTGTAATGATTGCCCACTTGTTGCCCCATGTATTATCAACATTGTCTGCCTGTTCCCCATGTATTTGTAATGATTGCCCACTTTTTGCCCCATGTATTATCAAGCTTGTCTGCCTGTTCCCCCATGTATTTGTAATGATTCCCCACTTGTTGCCCTATGTATTATTATCATCATGATTGTCTGCCTGTTCCCCCATGTATTTGTAATGATTGCCCACTTGTTGCCCCATTTATTATCAAGATTGTCTGCCTGTCCCCCCCATGTATTTGTAATGATTCCCCACTTGTTGCCCCATGTATTATTATTATCATCATGAGTGTCTGCCTGTTCCCCCATGTATTTGTAATGATTGCCCACTTGTTGCCCCATGTATTATCAAGATTGTCTGCCTGTTCCCCCCATTTATTTGTAATGATTGGCCACTTGTTGCTCCATGTATTATTATCATCATGATTGTCTGCCAGCTCCCGCCATGTATTTGTAATGATTGCCCACTTGTTGCCCCATGTATTATCAAGATTGTCTGCCTGTTCCCCCCATGTATTTGTAATGATTGCCCACTTGTTGCCCCATGTATTATCAAGATTGTCTGCCTGTTCCCCCCATGTATTTGTAATGATTGCCCACTTGTTGCCCCATGTATTATCAAGATTGTCTGCCTGTTCCCCCCATGTATTTGTAATGATTGCCCACTTGTTGCCCCATGTATTATTATCATGACTGTCTGCCTGTTCCCTCATGTATTTGTAATGATTGCCCACTTGTTGCCCCATGTATTATTATCATGATTGTCTGCCTGTTCCCCCATGTATTTGTAATGATTGCCCACTAGTAGCCCCATGTATTATCAAGATTGTCTGCCTGTTCCCCCCATTTATTTGTAATGATTGCCCACTTGTTGCCCCATGTATTATCAAGATTGTCTGCCTGCTCCCCCCATGTATTTGTAATGATTGCCCACTTGCTGCCCAATGTATTATTATCATGTCTACCTGTTTCCTCATGTATTTGTAATGATTGCCCACTTGTTGTCCCATGTATTATCAAGATTGTCTGCCCGTTCCCTCATGTATTTGTAATGATTGCCCACTTGTTGTCCCGTGTATTATCAAGATTGTCTGCCCGTTCCCTCATGTATTTGTAATGATTGCCCACATGTTGCCCCGTGTATTGCCCTCTGATGGAGAAAGGAAAAAGAGACACAGGGACACCCCAGTGTGGGCTGAAGAAAGGCAAGAACTACAGCAGGCAGATCTTATCACTGCAGTATTAGATCACCAAACCATACCTAAACTCAAGAACAAAACCATAATATATTGCACCGCACCAGCCCTTAGACATGGGGGCTGCGTTCGTTTTTTGGGGGTTTTTTCCAAAATGTTTTTCCCTTATTTTTCACCTAGTGATCCTGCCAATACCTCACTTCCTGTTCCAGGGACACAATCTATGCAGGAACAGTGCTGCCAGTTCTAAGTGGTGTATTGGTTGGTGGTGGGGCTGTGGTTTTACCACTAGCAACGCTCGCCCGTATGAACTTTCTGGTGTCTAAGAAGGAAACTTTTGTACAGAAAACACTTCCCACACTCCGAACATGAAAAAGGACGATCACCCGTGTGATATTTCTGGTGTTGCCAAAGGTCTCCTTTATTAGTGAAAAATTTCCCGCACTCTGGACATGAAAAGGGACGCTCACCTGTGTGAACTTTCTGGTGTCTAAGAAGGAAACTTTTGTACAAAAAACGCTTCCCACACTCCGAACACGAAAAAGGACGATCCCCCGTGTGATATTTCTGGTGCTGACAAAGGTCTTCTTTACGAGTAAAAGATTTCCCGCACTCTGGACAGGAATAGGGGCGCTCATCTGCGTGAACTCTCAGATGTTTCAGAAGTACGCTTTTGTAAGAAAAACATTTCCCGCACTCTGTACATGAAAAAGGACGCTCACCCGTGTGGATTCTCTGGTGTGCAAGGAGGTTCACTTTCTTAATGAAACATTTCCCGCACTCTGAACACAAATAGGGACGCTCACCTGTGTGAGTCATCCGGTGTATAAGTAGCTCCCCTTTCTGCGTGAAACATTTCCCGCACTCAGAACATGGAAAAGGACGCTCGCCTGTGTGAACTCGCTGGTGTGAAAGTAGATGTTCCTTCGTAGTCAAACGTTTTCCGCACTCTAAACACAGAAAGGGGCGCTCGCCTGTGTGAACCCTCTGATGTCTAAGCAGTATACTTCTGTAGGAAAAACATTTCCCGCACTCGGGGCATGAAAAAGGACGCTCATCTTTATGACTCCTCTGGTGTGTTATAAGTGCTGCTCTGTGACGGAAACATTTCCCGCACTCTGAACATGAGAGAGAGCGCTCATCTGTGTGAATTTGCTGGTGTCTAAGAAGTATGCCTTTCTCCGTAAAACATTTCCCGCACTCTGGGCATGAAAAAGGACGCTCACCCGTGTGAGTTCTCTGATGTATGAGAAGAGCACTTTCCCTAAAAAAACGTTTCCCGCACTCCGAACATGAAAAAGGACGCTCACCTGTGTGAATTCTCTTGTGTCTGAGAAGGTTTCTTTTCTGAGTAAAACATTTCCCGCACTCCAAACATACCAATAAATTTGCTGCCTTTTGAACCCCTTTATGGCTTAAAGAAGATTCCCCGAGATTAGGTGAATCTCCACACCCATCCGCACTGTCAGATATTAGAGGACCATCTGAAGTCCAAGTAGGTGACTTATGAGGAGATCCCTCAGAATTAGACATATCCAATGATCTCTTCCAATGGTGAGGTCTGTCATGTGTATTATGAGGAATGGGATTTACTTCTGGAGAACATCCAATGTCATTATCTTCTACCTTCACATCTTCCTCCGATGTACTTCTATTCCCACCACAGAGTCCGTCTGTCAGAAGACAAATTTTAAAACAAAATTATAAGTATTTTTGGGGAGTCATATATGTTGGTCGAGCATTTCAAAGTTCAAAAGAGGTCTGACATGGAAGTGGGTGCAACTACGACACCAAACTACGACAACAAACTACGACACCAAACTACGACAACAAAGCGGATCGATGATAAAACCCAACCAAACATCACTGAGTAATAGTGTTTCTGCAATGATGACAATGTTATGGTTATGAACAGAGATGGACCTTTCATGTCCTGTGTATTGTATCTCCACCTCAATTATTGAGAACATGACATTATATTGAGGAATGGAGATGGATCTTTCATATGGTGTACAGTATCTCCTCCTCATTTGTTGGGAACATGACGTTATATTGAAGAATGGAGATGGACCTTTCATATGGTGTACAGTATCTCCTCCTCATGTGTTGGGAACATGACGTTATATTGAGGAATGGAGATGGACCTTTCATATGGTGTACAGTATCTCCTCCTCATTTGTTGGGAACATGACGTTATATTGAGGAATGGAGATGGACCTTTTATATGGTGTACAGTATCTCCTCCTCATGTGTTGGGAACATGACATTATATTGAGGAATGGAGATGGACCTTTCATATGGTGTACAGTATCTCCTCCTCGTTTGTTGGGAACATGACGTTATATTGAGGAATGGAGATGGACCTTTGATATGGTGTACAGTATCTCCTCCTCATTTGTTGGGAACATGACGTTATATTGAGGAATGGAGATGAACCTTTCATATGGTGTACAGTATCTCCTCCTCATTTGTTGGGAACATGACATTATATTGAGGAATGGAGATGGACCTTTCATATGGTGTACAGTATCTCCTCCTCGTTTGTTGGGAACATGACGTTATATTGAGGAATGGAGATGGACCTTTCATATGGTGTACAGTATCTCCCCCTCATTTGTTGGGAACATGATGCTATATTGAGGAATGGAGATGGACCTTTGATATGGTGTACAGTATCTCCACCTCGTTTGTTGGGAGCGTATGATGTTATATTGAGAAATGGAGATGGACCTTTCATATGTTGTACAGTGTCTCCTCCTCATTGGTTGGGAACATGACGTTATATTGAGGAATGGAGATGGACCTGTGATATGGTGTACAGTATCTCCCCCTCATTTGTTGGGAACATGAAGTTATATTGAGGAATGAAGATGGACCTTTCATATGGTGTACAGTATCTCCACCTCGTTTGTTGGGAACATGACATTATATTGAGGAATGGAGATGGATCTTTCATATGGTGTACAGTATCTCCTCATTTGTTGAGAACATGACATTATATTGAGGAATGGACCTGGACCTTTCATATGGTGTACAGTATCTCCATGTCAAGCAAAAGGTAGACAAAAAAAATGGCTTTTAAAATTGTGAAGATGGAAGGGGGATTTGGGGTGTGTAGGTCGGCTTTAAACCATTTTTGCATCTAGTGTAGATTATGTACCTGAGCTGATATCTGGAGAAGCTTCTTCCTCTTTAACTCCATCCATCATCCCAACCTCCTCTGTAACCTGCTGATCAACCATCACATACGTCTCTTCTTCCTTCTTTATAATCTGAATTTTTACATTAATCTGATCTTCATCCTAAACCAACCAAATGGCAAAAAACAATTTTTTTTTTTTTAAAAAGAAAGATATTATATTGAGACATATGCAACGTTATACACGCGTATGACAGATGAGATACATCTTGATGTGTAAGATCAGTCATAATAGGCCATTGTAGATCTAACAGAGACACCTACCAAACCGAAAATTAGAAAGAAGGGACTACCATATGGACAATTTATTAATTGGCACGTTCAGATCCAAACCAGAGATTTAGCCAAAAAGTAACATAGGTTGGACTTGATGGACTTTTTTCGACCTCACATACTAAACTTACAGACAAATATTTTAAGTAAGCACTCTAAATTAAGCAGCTACTAAACTCCCATATGGAAGAGGGAGGTGTGGGGGAGGAAGAGATATTCTGAAACCCCTTATAGAGTCACTTAGATAAGGAGGGGGAAGCAGTTCACAGCCCCCTTGTCAGGGACCGGGCAATGGCTTTCCATTTGTAGAATAAGATTCCTGGCATCCACCCAGGTTGTCCATAACTTATAAAATTTTTTTGGGGCAACTGCCACCCATATATGTAAGCCGGTATAACTAGAGAACCTAAATTGTAAAACATTCATATATATATAGATGATTGTTATCTCAGCTTTCTGAGTCCCACCTACGGTACCTGATGGTGGTGAGGGATGGCGTGATCTTCCTGAGTGGAACCCCAGGAATACAGTGGATGTGGACATCTCTCTGGTGGGTTTCCATTTTCGGATTCATCTGTAAGAATAAAAAAGGTATCGGGTAAGAGATAGGGGATCTGTTAAGATAGGTTGCCTATAAGTGAGCAACCAAGCAGACAATTAAATCATTGCTGTTTATAACATTTACATTCACCTTTGGTGATATTCAGATAGGATTCTGCCTTATTTTCCGTCATCATCATCTCCTCTGTTGACTGCTGATCACCCCTCACATTAATCTCTTCTTCTTCTTCTTCTTCTTCTTCTTCTGCTTTACTCTCAACTTTCACATTCATCAGATTGTCACTCTTCCATTACAAAGTATTGAAAAAACAATGAATTAAAACCAAAGAAAGAACATCGACTTATAAGGTCTGCACTACATCTGAGAAGATGACAGAGAAGCGAGGTCCATGCATGTTTCAGATGTTCCATTCCACCTACCTGATGATGGTGAAGGATGGTGTGATCTTCCTGTGTGGAATCCCGGGAATACAGAGGACGGGGACATCTCTCTGGTGGGTTCCCATTACTGGATCCATCTGTAGGAAACACACACACTGACTGAATACATTGTTTCTATGTGTTTATCAGATGATGGGGGATCTAGGTGGACCCTCCGTACTGCTCTCTCCTTTACAATAAAGTCTCCTCTTACCCGGTGATGTGAGGGGTGGCTGATTCTCCATCATGACATCCTTGTAGAGATCCTTGTGTCCTTCTAAATACTCCCACTCCTCCATGGAGAAATAGACAGTGACATCCTGACACCTTATAGGAACCTGAAACATACAATGATACAGTCACCATCCCAGAATCCTCCTCACCTCTCCGGTCAGGTCTGTGTTTTATTAATAGAGATAAGAGTGATGTCATGTGACCTCCCAGAATCCTCCTCACCTCTCCGGTCAGGTCTGCGTTTTATTAATAGAGATAAGAGTGATGTCATGTGACCTCCCAGAATCCTCCTCACCTCTCCGGTCAGGTCTGTGTTTTATTAATAGAGATAAGAGTGATGTCATGTGACCTCCCAGAATCCTCCTCACCTCTCCGGTCAGGTCTGCGTTTTATTAATAGAGATAAGAGTGATGTCATGTGACCACCCAGAATCCTCCTCACCTCTCCGGTCAGGTCTGTGTTGTGTGGGTGGCAGATGGCTGTGGAGCAATTAGAATCAGCCTATTCCTCCTCCTCAATGCAGAACCTGATCTGCTGTGATATATCACAACAACTTTGGAATTAACAATGGCTTTCCTGTCCTCCTCCTCCTCCCCTCTCTGGCCAGGTTCCTGATGGAGAAGGGGAAATTGCTGGATGAGGGAAAACAGCATGCGATCAGGTGGAGGAGTGGGGGATAAGCAGGGTGAAGAGTGGGGGACAACAGTGTCAGATGAGGTGCCAAGGAGCAGGGGACAGCAGCGTTAGATGAGGGTTGAGGAGTGGAGGACAGCAGCGTTAGATGGAGGTTGAGGAGTGGAGGACAGCAGTGTTAGATGGAGGTTGAGGAGTGGAGGACAGCAGTGTTAGATGGGGGTTGAGGAGTGGAGGACAGCAGCGTTAGATGGGGGTTGAGGAGTGGAGGACAGCAGCGTTAGATGGAGGTTGAGGAGTGGAGGACAGCAGCGTTAGATGGAGGTTGAGGAGTGGAGGACAGCAGCGTTAGATGGGGGTTGAGGAGTGGAGGACAGCAGCGTTAGATGGAGGTTGAGGAGTGGAGGACAGCAGTGTTAGATGGAGGTTGAGGAGTGGAGGACAGCAGTGTTACATGGGGGTTGAGGAGTGGAGGACATCAGTGTTAGATGAGGGTTGAGGAGTGGAGGACAGCGGTGTTATATGGAGGTTGAGGAGTGGAGGACAGCAGTGTTAGATGGAGGTTGAGGAGTGGAGGACAGCAGCGCTATATGGAGGTTGAGGAGTGGAGGACAGCAGTGTTAGATGGAGGTTGAGGAGTGGAGGAGGGCAGTGTTAGATGGGGGTTGAGGAGTGGAGGACAGCAGCGTTAGATGGAGTTTGAGGAGTGGAGGACAGCAGCGTTAGATGGAGGTTGAGGAGTGGAGGACAGCAGCGTTAGATGGAGGTTGAGGAGTGGAGGACAGCAGTGTTAGATGGAGGTGGAGGACAGCAGTGTTATATGGAGGTTGAGGAGTGGAGGACAGCAGCGTTATATGGAGGTTGAGGAGTGGTGGACAGCAGCGTTATATGGAGGTTGAGGAGTGGTGGACAGCAGCGTTAGATGGAGGTTGAGGAGTGGTGGACAGCAGCGTTAGATGGAGGTTGAGGAGTGGAGGACAGCAGCGTTAGATGGAGGTTGAGGAGTGGAGGACAGCAGTGTTATATGGAGGTTGAGGAGTGGAGGCGAGCAATGTTAGATGGAGGTTGAGGAGTGGAGGAGAGCAGCGTTATATGGAGGTTGAGGAGTGGAGGACAGCAGCGTTAGATGGAGGTTGAGGAGTGGAGGACAGCAGCGTTAGATGGAGGTTGAGGAGTGGAGGACAGCAGCGTTATATGGAGGTTGAGGAGTGGTGGACAGCAGCGTTATATGGAGGTTGAGGAGTGGTGGACAGCAGCGTTATATGGAGGTTGAGGAGTGGAGGACAGCAGCGTTAGATGGAGGTTGAGGAGTGGAGGACAGCAGCGTTAGATGGAGGTTGAGGATTGGAGGACAGCAGCGTTAGATGGAAATTAAGCAGCTCTAATAATAAAGTAAAATAATACTGATAGCAAAAAGGTACAGCCTTCTGTTCCCCAAGAGGTAAAATGGAAGGAGGACATTTCGTTTATGTAATTAAAGACTTTAAATGGAAAAAAAATATATCTTATTACCTCCTCTGGTGCCAGTTCCAGCAATGTCTCCTCTCCACTTCCTCCAAACTCACCTCTCACCCCGAACTTCCTATTTATACCTGACATCACTTCCTGTCTTCCATAGGGACTTCCTGTCTGTGCCTTTATGACTTCCTCGCTGGACCTACATCACTTCCTGCCTGTACCTCATAACACTTCCTGTCTGTGCGTTCCACGTGAGATAAGTCAGATCACCACCTTGTGGACCACAAAGGGATATTTGTACTAATGCCGCGTACACACGACCGGTTTAGCCGTCGTAATAAACTCCGACGGAATTCCATTCAAGCTGTCTTGCCTACAGACGGTCAACCCAAAGTCCGACCATCCAGAACGCGGTGACGTACAACACTTACGACGGGACTAGAAAAAGGAAGTTCAATAGCCAGTAGCCAATAGCTTCCGTCTCGTACTTGCTTCAGAGCATGCGTCTTTTTTTGGTCTGTCGGACCAGCATACAGATGATCGGTTTTCCCGATAGGAATTGGGTCCGTCAGAAAGATTTAGAGCATGTTCCATTTCTAGGTCCGTCAGATTTTTCGAAAAACAAAGTCCAATGAGGCCTACACACGATCGGTATATACAGTGAAAAGTTTCCGTAGGACTTTTTCTGTCGGACAGTCCGCTCGTGTGTACGTAGCATTAGTGTACCTAAGGTGATTGTAAGCCGTATTAGTGGCGCTCGAAGCAAAACAGTTGAGTACCGTCCATGATACTTTGGTTATTTGCTCTAACTGGTAAATTTTCAGGACTGGATTACAGGGGGGGGGGGGGGGGGACGTTCCCTTCGTCTTGGTCCCAACCAGTGTTGATACACAAAGCTTTAGCAAAATGTTAAGAACAACAATCTCTGGTAACAGAAGACACACTCACAAAAGATAATTAAAGTGAGAACGTTGGTAAGGAAAGGAGAGGGCAATGGAATGAGAGGGCTCCTTCACACTCGTTTCGTCTGTAGACATGTATGGTTCGTTTAGTTACCAATCGTAATTCAGATGAAATTTGCATTATTCAGATGTATCTGAATCTCCAAATCCCAATAGTAATGAATTTCAACGAATCCGAAATAAACTTTAATGAGAAAAAAAACCATTTGTATCATTCGGATAACATGATGCATCCAAAATAACATAACAATGTAACAAATTATCCAAAGGCGGCGAGGAGGCGTTGTATCCCCTCTGCACTGCTTGCTTTAACCACATTGCCCAGTAATGCTGATCAATCACAATAAGCAATTCCCACCAACATCGTCCGATCCTGTCACTCACTCACCAACGAATGTAGCCAGGTGAAGTCACTGGTTGCTAAGAGTACAGCGGCTGCCGCCACCTGCTGCTTCCTTAACAACCATTGACAGCGGAATAAGGAAACTGTCGTCAGAAAAATAAAAATACTCTATATGACATTCAGCTCCCTCCAAGTGGGCTAAATGTCTGGCATTTGGGTTAACGTTCAAGCAAGCACATTTTGGACCGAACCGAGAGCTCATCCCTTCGACAGAGCAAGATTCCTAAACCACCAGGTCAGGGACAACCTGGTTTTCAGTGTCAGGTGAACTGAATTGTCCAAAGACTGGACCATAATGTCCTACAATGATAGGATGTTATGTTGTTGGGGTCTGGAGTGGAACTTTGAAAATAGGACTGCCTAGAAGGAGACTACTATCAGCTCCAGAACTCCTATGCAGGAGCAAAAAATTGGTTGGCTCCTGGACAGAAGAGTCCGATCCTGGGAGCAGGGAGTTTGAAGTCACTCCTGGGGAAGAAGACCTCTGGCTTGAACTATGTTTAGGATGAGACCCAGTTATTCCAAGCCATGAGTTGGTTTCAGCACTGAGTTCTGAAGGTTCATGACCCAGCCGAACCTTCGCAATGTCAGGGCATTTCGAACGATGCTGTTAGAATCTGAGCTAAAGGAGGTCATCCATATATCCCACAATGGGGATGTCCTGGGAGCACAGCAAGGCCCTCACAGGGTCAGCACCATGGTGAACACCTAGCCCCTGGAAGCCACCTCCTATATCCAAGCATGAGATACTGGCAGTCCACATGTCTTTAAAGGCTAACCGATGTCCCCCACTTTGGAAAAGGGGGCAGCTCTTCAGGCTGAAAAAACTTATATGACATAATATAAGGTTTGGAAGTCCATGGTTTGTGGACAGGCTGGGAACCAGTGTTGGGCTTGGCTTTGGAGGCCTGAAAGTAAGTAAAGGGACTCTTCTTGGACTCTGAAGAAGAATGAGCCTTTTTAGACTGCAGGGCAGATGGGTACTCTTTTCCCTGGTGACATTCTTCATAAGAATACCCCTCAATGGGAGTGCAAAGCAGTCACTTTTTGCATGCCAGTTCTGCAGATCACCATCTTAGAGTCCTCATTTTCACTGACATTAGACAGAGAACCTCTAACAACCCATCCACAGAGTACTTCAAGGCTGCAGGCATGAGGTCAAGCCACTCAAAAAGTAAGCAATCAGCTTGAATAGTAAGTGGAACCCTTTCAATGGCCTTAGCTCAGTGAGCTAGAGTTTGGTAGACTAATGCCCCAGACAGGTTTCAAAGAAGGGCCTGCCAAAAAGAATAAGGTTTTAGAATGGGCCTCCAATGGCTTGTCAATGTGGTCCTTAAACACAGGGACATCCTCCACAGGGATCGTTGAGGCTTTGTTAAGATGGGTTACTGCCAGATCCACATCCTGGGAAGTCCACTTTCAGGTATCTTACAGCTCCATAAAGCCTAATGGCAAACAGCAGGTGCACAAAGGTCTTGGGGACCTTAAAGGAGCCTAAAATAGGCACCGGTAGATCATATCCTCCTGTAGGTCTCAGTAACCCAAAAGTCTTTGAATTCTTGTGTCCCTCAATGAACGAGAAAATACATTATAGTGACAGAACATGGAAGAGACACATAAAGATACTTAAATAGAATTGGTACAGTCCCGGTCTGTTGACAATGACGGGACCAATCATGACACTGACATACTCTATAAGCCACCAATGATGATGACCTCCATATGACTGATGAAGACCATAAATGTGAAATTGAGCCCATAACTGTGACCATGAGGAGGAAAACCAAGATAACGGTGATGGGAATATTCTATGAGGTATTTGTAGTGGCTCCATGTATCCTTAGATATCAGCCGGAACTGGACCTTCTGGACTCTCCGTCTGACTAATAAAACCCCAATGGATGACTCTATGAATTGATCGCATTCCAATCACTGATCATCTGAGAATTATAGTCATTTATGAAAAAAAAAAAATTCAGGAGAGAATATTGTACAAAACATTCTTGTTTATTTTATAAGATCAGAATAACTGATTACCATACAGTACATTACAGGAATAAAAAAAAAGCTCAAATCTCTTATACAAGAATATACAAATGTGTCAAATGTATTAATAATCATACATTGGCTGGACCAATAAAAAGCCAGCTACTTCAATTAATCAAAAAGAAGCAATAACATGCTGCAGCCAATAGCAACCTATAAAAAGTTTCACCAGTGAAAGATAAATCCTGATTGGCTGCTATGGGTCACTGCATTTTACAGTGATATTTTTTCCATCCAGTAGGCTAGATCTAAAAACAAAAAAATAATACAAAAAGATATAAAAATAATAAGCAGGTCAGGCTCCAGGTATTGTCTCCCTTATGTATTGCACCCATTTCTCGCTAGTTACCAGTGTAGTGGTACAATGGTCCATGTATTGTCACAATTGCTCGCTTGCTGCCCCATGTATTGTGGTGATTGCCAATTTGCTGCCCTGTGTATTACCGTGATTGCTCACCTGTTGCCTCATATATTGTCATGATTGCCCACTTCTTGCCCCATGTATTGGAATAATTGTCCACCTGTTGCCCCATTTATTTCCATTATTGCCCACTTGTTGCCACAAGTATTATCATGATCGCCAGCCTGTTGCCTCATGCTTTGCCATGATTGCCCACTTGTTGCCCCATGTATTTATAATGATTGCCCACTTATTGCCCCATGTATTTATAATGATTGCCCACTTGTTGCCTCATGTATTATTGTGGATGCCAGCCTGTTGCCTCATGTATTGTCATGATTTCCCACTTGTTGCCCCATGTGTTTTCATGATTGTTCACCTGTTGTCCCATGTATTGTCATGATTGCCCACTTATTGTCCCATGTATTTGTAATGATTGCCCACTTATTGTCCCATGTATTTGTAATGATTGATCACGTGTTGCCTCATGTATTATCATGATTGCCCATCTGTTGCGCCATTTATTAATATGATTGCCCACTTGGTGCCCTATGTATTTTCATGATTGTCCACCTGTTGCCCCATGTATTGTCATGATTGCCCACGTGTTTGTTATGCTTTCCCACATGTTGCCTCATGTTTTATCATGGTTCCCAGTCTGTTGCCCCATGTATTGTTATGATTGCCCTCTTGTTGCCCCATGTATTTTCATGATTGTCCGCCTGTTGCCCTACGCATTGTCATGATTGCCCACTTATTGTCCCATGTATTTGTAATGATTGCTCACTTGTTGCATCATGTATTATCGTGGTTGCCAGCCTGTTTCCTCATGTATTGTTATGACTGCCCTCTTGTTGCCCCATGTATATGCGATCCTGTCGGTAGCAGACTTCTTATTCTAGGGACACAATACTTAATGTATCTATGTAGGATAGGAGCCGCCAGGTGAAATTGATGGATTGCTGAGCCCCCTTTGGGGTTTACAAGTGCAAGCAATTTATAGTGTTATTACAACTGCGATAAAAATACTCTGATTTTCAAGGCGCTCGTTGGTTTACACACCAAATTCAACTGGAATCTACATTTCCGAGCACTCCATTGTGAGTTATATGGGATTGTTTATTGTTTTTAGGGGTCATGGTGTTAAGTTTTCTCATATTATTGTATTTAACTAACGATATACAGTCATCGGCCACTTTATTAGATACACCTGCTCAATTGTTTGGTAACACAAATTGCTAATCAGCCAATCACATGGTAGCAACTCAATGCATTTAGGCACCTAGACATGGTGAAGACGACTTCCTAAAGTTCAAACCGAGCATCAGAATGGGGAAGAAAGAGGGGTTTAAGTGACTTTGAACGTGGCATGGCTGTTGGTGCCAGACGGGGCTGGTCTGAGTATTTCTGAGATTTTCATGCACAACCATCTCTCGGGTTTACAGAGAGTGGTGGGAAAAAAATAAACTATCCAGTGAGCGGGAGTTGTGTGGAGGAAAATGCCTTGTTGAGGTCAGAGGAGAATGGGCAGACTGGTTCCAGATGATAGAAAGGCAACAGTAATTCAAATAACCACTCGTTACACCCAAGGTATGCAGAATACCATCTCTGAACGCACAACACATCCAACCTTGAAGCAGATGGGCTACAAAACCAGAAGACCACACCGGGTGCCACTCCTGTCAGCTAAAAACAGGAAACTGAGACTACAATTCACCACAATTGGACAATAGAAGATTGGAAGAACGTTGCCTGGTCTGATGAGTCTCGATTTCAGCTGCGACATTCAGATGGTAGGCTCAGAATCTGGTGTAACCAACATGAAATCATGGATCCATCCTGCCTTGTATCAACGGTTCAGGCTGGTGGTGTAATGGTATGGGGGATAATTTGGGCCCCTTAGTACCCAACTGAGCATGGTTTAAACATCACGGCCTACCTGAGTATTGTTGCTAAACATGTCCATCCCTTTATGACTACAGTGTCCTCCATCTTCTGATGGCTCCTTCAAGCAGGATAATAATGCACCATGTCACAAAGCTCCAATCATCTCACCACTGGACAATGAGGTCACTGTACTCCAATGGCCTCCACACTCACCAGATCCAGTGACCTCCACACTCACCAGATCCAATGGCCTCCACACTCACCAGATCCAATGGCCTCCACACTCACCAGATCCAATGGCCTCCACACTCACCAGATCCAATGGCCTCCACACTCACCAGATCCAATGGCCTCCACACTCACCAGATCCAATGGCCTCCACACTCACCAGATCAAGTGACCTCCACACTCACCAGATCCAGTGACCTCAACACTCACCAGATCAAGTGACCTCCACACTCACCAGATCAAGTGACCTCCACACTCACCAGATCAAGTGACCTCAACACTCACCAGATCTCAATCCAATAGAGCACCTTTAGCATGTGGTGGAATTGGAGATTGGCATCATGAATGTGCAGTCAACAAATCTACACTGCGTGATGTTATGTCACTATGGACCAAAATCTCTGAGGAACATTTCCAACACCTTGTTTTATCCATGCCACCAAGAATGAAGGCAAAAGGTGGTCCAACCTGCTACTAGCAAGGTGTACCGAATAAGGCGGCTGGTGAGTGTAAGTTTTGCACGAGGAGTGCAGCTGACTTTTTCTGCAATCTATTTTCCACCTGCAATTGGTGGGGGGGCAATAAAAGTAGGTGGTGGAGCTGTGGTTTTAACCAACATCAATGCTCGCCTGCATGAACTTTCTGGTGTCTGAGAAGGTCACTTTTGTACAAAGAAAATGCTCCCCACACTCGGAACGTGACTAAGGACGATCACCTGTGTGATGTTTTCTGGTGTCGACAAAGGCCTCCTTTATCAGTAAAACATTTCCCGCACTCTGAACATGGATAAGCACGCTCACCCGTGTGAATTCTCTGGTGTGCACGTAGGGTCAGTTTCTTACTGTAACATTTCCCGCACTCTAAACATGAAAAAGGACGCTCACCCGTGTGACTTCTCTGGTGGATAAGAAGGTAACTTTTGTGAGCGAAACACTTCCCGCACTCTGAACATGTAAAAGGACGCTCCCCTGTGTGATTTCTCTGGTGTGCAAGTAGGTTTGATTTCTTACTGTAACATTTCCCGCACTCTAAACATGAAAAAGGACGCTCACCGGTGTGAGTTCTCTGGTGGATAAGAAGGTAACTTTTCTCAGCAAAACATTTCCCGCACTCTGAACATGTAAAAGGACGCTCCCCTGTGTGAATCTTCTGGTGAACAAGTAGGTTTGATTTCTTACTGTAACATTGCCCGCACTCTAAACATGGAAAAGGACGCTCACCGGTGTGAGTTCTCTGGTGGTTAAGAAGGTAACTTTTCTGAGCGAAACATTTCCCGCACTCTGAACATGTAAAAGGACGCTCCCCTGTGTGAATTCTCTGGTGTGTACGAAGGTTTCCTTTAAGAGTAAAACATTTCCCGCACTCCGAACATGAAAAAGGACGCTCGCCTGTGTGAACTCTCTGATGTATAAGGAGGTCTCCTTTCGCAGGAAAGCGTTTCCCGCACTCAGAACATGGAAAAGGACGCTCACCCGTATGAACTCTCTGGTGAGTAACTAGGTTCACTTTCTTACTGAAACATTTCCCGCACTCTGAACACGAATAGGGACGCTCACCTGTGTGAGTCATCTTGTGTCTAAGAAGCTCTCCACTCTGAGTGAAACATTTCCCGCACTCGGAGCATGGAAAAGGACGCTCGCCTGTGTGAATTCTCTGGTGTGTATGCAGTTGTACCTTCTTATTGAAACATTTCCCGCACTCTAAGCACGAAAAGAGACGCTCACCTGTGTGAACTTTCTGGTGTGAAACCAGATGATGTTTCCTAGCGAAACAATTCCCGCACTCTAAACACGAATAGGGACGCTCGCCTGTGTGAACTCTCTGGTGTTCAAGAAGTTCACCTTTGTAGAAAAAACGTTTCCCGCACTCGGAACACAAAAAAGGACGCTTCACGCTCGAGTGAATTCTCTTGTGTCTAACAAGGCTTCTTTTCTGAGTAAAACATTTCCCGCACTCCAAACAGGTCAATGAATTCTCTGCTCTATGAACCTCTTTATGGTTTAAAGAAGATCCCTTGAGATTAGATGGATTTCCACATCCATCCGCACTGCCAGATATTAGAGGACCATCCGCACTGCCAGATATTAGAGGACCATCTGAAGTCCAAGTAGGCGACTTATGAGGAGATCCCTCAGAATTAGACATATCCAATGATCTCTTCCAATGGTGAGGTCTGTCATGTGTATTATGAGGAATGGGATTTACTTCTGGAGAACATCCAATGTCATTATCTTCTACCTTCACATCTTCCTCCGATGTACTTCTATTCCCACCACAGAGTCCATCTGTCAGAAGGCAATAAAAATGATCAATAACTTTCAGGAGTCGTAGATGTTGGTCGAGAATTTTACATTTTAAAGGAGCTCTGTCATGGAACTGGGTGCAATTACAACACCAAACTATGACTACAAACCAGATCAATGATACAACTCAACCAAACATCACTAAGTAATAGTGTTTCTACAACAATGACAATGTTATGGTGAAGAATAGAGATGGGCCTTTCCTTTTGTGTACAGTATCTCCATCTTAATTATTAAGAACATGAGGTTATATTGAGGAATGGAGATGGATCTTTCATATGATGTTCAGTATCTCCTCCTCATATGTTAGGAACATGACGTTATATTGAGGAATGGAGATGGACCTTTCATATGGTGTACAGTATCTCCATCTCATTTGTTGGAAACATGACGTTATATTGAGGAATGGAGATGGACCTTTCATATGGTGTACAGTATCTCCTCCCCATTTGTTGGGAACATGACATTATGAAAGGTCCACCTCCTCAATATAACATCAAGTTCCCAACAAATGAGGAGGGGTTACTGTACACCATATGAAAGGTCCATCTCTTTTCCTCAATATAACATCATGTTACCACCAAATGAGGAGGAGATACTGTACACCATATGAAATGTCCACCTCCATTCCTCCATATATGGCTGACAGTAGGTCCTCCTCATTTGTTGGGAACACAATGTTATATTGAGGAATAGAGATGGACCTTTCATATGGTGTACAGTATGTCCTCCTCATTTGTTGGGAACTTGACATTATATTGAGGAATGGAGATGGACCTTTCATATGGTGTACAGTATCTCCTCCTCATTTGGTGGTAACATGACGTTATATTGAGGAATAGAGATGGACCTTTCATATGGTGTACAGTATCTCCTCCTCATTTGTTGGGAGCATGACATTATATTGAGGAATGGAGATGGACCTTTCATATGGTGTACAGTATCTCCTCCTCATTTGTTGGGAACATGATGTCATATTGAGAAAATGGAGATGGACCTTTCATATGATGTACAGTATCTCCTCCTCATTTGTTGGGAACGTGACGTTATATCGAGGAATGGAGATGGACCTTTCATATGGTGTACATTATCTTCTCCTCATTTGTTGGGAACATGACATTATATTGAGGAATGGAGATGGACCTTTCATATGGTGTACAGTATCTCCTCCTCATTTGTTGGGAACATGACGTTATATTGAGGAATGGAGATGGACCTTTCATATGGTGTACAGTATCTCCTCCTCATTTGTTGGGAACATGACATTAAATTGAGGAATGGAGATGGACCTTTCATATGATGTACAGTATCTCCTCCTCATTTGTTGGGAACATGACGTTATATTGAAGAATGGAGATGGACCTCTGCTATGGTGTACAGTATCTTCATGCCGAAAAAGGTAAAGAAAAGAAAAAAGGCTTTTTAGACCGAGAAGATGGAAGGTGGATTTGGGGTTTGTAGGCTGGTTTTAAACAATTTTCGCATCTAGTGATGATTATGTACCTGAGCCGATAGCTGGAGAAGTTTTTTCCTCTTTAACTGCATCCATCATCCCAACCTCCTCTGTAAACTGCTGATCACCCCTCACATACATCTCTTCTTCCTTCTTTATAACCTCATTTTTTACATGAATTAGATCTTCATCCTAAACCAACAAAATGGCAGAAAAATTATATTTTTGGAAATGTAAGCTTTAATATACATAGATGAATGTTGTCTCTTAGGGTCTGGGATCACTTTCCTACATCCTCAGTTCAATTTACCTGATGATGGTGAGGGATGGTGTGACCTTTCTGTGTGGAATCCCGGGAATACAGAGGACGAGGACATCTCTCTGGTGGGTTCCCATTACTGGATCCATCTGTAAGAATAAAAGGTATAGAGGATGATGGGAGATGATCTGGTTGGACCCCTATTTTGCCCTTTTCAATAGACTAAACTCGGCAACCAACATTTTCAGAAGAATGTAATCAAGGATGACCCGCATATTTCTTTTAAGATAGGTTACCTAGAAGTGAGCAACCAATAAAAAAATAAATCATTGCTGTGTAGAGCATTTTCAAGCACCTTCAGTGATATCCAGAGAGGATTCCTCCTTGTGTTCTTTCACCATCATCCCAGCTTCCTCCACCAACTGCTGATCACCCCTCATGTTATCCTCCTCTTCTTCTTCTTTACTCTCAACTTTCACATTCATCAGATCTTCACACTTCCATCACAAAATATTGAAAAACAATGACTTAGAAACTTCAGAAAGAACATCAGCTTATAAGATCTGCACCTCCTCTGAGAAGGTGACACAGTAGAGAGGACAATATATGTTCAGTTTCATCTACCTGATGATGGTGAGGGATGGTGTGATCTTCCTGTGTGGAATCCCGGGAATACAGAGGACGGGGACATCTCTCTGGTGGGTTCCTGGTATTAGGTGGCTCCGTCATAATCTTGTGTCCATCTGAAAACTCCTCCATTACACCATATTCCTCATCCTCCTCTCTATACTCTTCTTTTACAGCAACATTCAGGTTTACACTCTGAATATATAACAACATTTTTATTGTAACACATAAGCGTGTATATAAAAATCATAACTACCGATAATTATTAATCATCTACCTGACGATGGTGGGGGATGGTGTGACCTTCCTGTGTGGAATCCCGGGAATACAGAGGACGGGGACATCTCTCTGGTGGGTTCCCATTACTGGATCCATCTGTAGGAAACACACACACTGACTGAATACATTGTTTCTATGTGTTTATCAGATGATGGGGGATCTAGGTGGACCCTCCGTACTGCTCTCTCCTTTACAATAAAGTCTCCTCTTACCCGGTGATGTGAGGGGCGGCTGATTGTCCATCATGACGTCCTTGTAGAGATCCTTGTGTCCTTCTAAATACTCCCACTCCTCCATGGAGAAATAGACAGTGACATCCTGACACCTTATAGGAACCTGACACACACAATGATACAGTCACCATCCAGACACATCCCTTGTCTGTTACTGGATAATGTCCCAGAATTCCCGGCACCGCTCACCTCTCCTGTCAGCAGATCAGTGATGATTACTAGAACCTTTGAGGATAGGGGCACAGCAGTGTTAAATGGGGGTGAGGAGCGGGCATAGGAGTGTTAGATGGGGGTTAAAGAGTGAGGGGAAGCAGTGTTAGATGGGGGGGGGTTAGGAGTGGAGACAGCAGTGTTAGCAGGGGGGTGAGGATCCAGGAGAGCAATGTTAGATGGGGGGGTGAGAAGTGGCGAAAGTGGTGTTAGATGGGGGGTGAGGAGTGGGGACCGCAGTGTTGGGGGGGTGAGGGTCTGGGATAGCAATGTTAGATGGGGTGAGGAGTGAAGGACAGCAGTGTTAGATGGGGGTGAGGAATGGGGGGACAGCAGTGTTAGATGGGGGGTGAGGAATGGGGGGACAGCAGTGTTAGATGGGGGGTGAGGAATGGGGGGACAGCGGTGTTAGATGGGGGGTGAAGAACCGGGGACAGTGGTGATAGATGGGGGGTGAGGAATGGGGGACAGCAGTGTTAGATGGGGGGGGGGGTGAGGAATGGGGGACAGTGGTGTTAGATGGGGGTTAGAGGATCGGGGGACAGTGGTGTTAAATGGGGGGGTAGGGGATCGGGGGACAGTGGTGTTAGATGGGGGGGACAGCGGTGTTAGATGGGAGGGAACGGGGGACAGCGGTGTTAGATGGGGGGTGAGGAATGGGGGGACAGTGGTGTTAGATGGGGGGTAGAGGATCGGGGGACAGTGGTGTTAGAAGGGGGTGAGGAATGGGGGGACAGCGGTGTTAGGGGTGAGGAATGGGGGGACAGCGGTGTTAGATGTGGGGGAAACGGGGGACAGCGGTGTTCGGTGGGAGGGGGAACGGGGGACAGCGGTGTTCGATGGGAGGGGGAACGGGGGACAGCGGTGTTCGATGGGAGGGGGAACGGGGGACAGCGGTGTTCGATGGGAGGGGGAACGGGGGACAGCGGTGTTCGATGGGAGGGGGAACGGGGGACAGCGGTGTTCGATGGGAGGGGGAACGGGGGACAGCGGTGTTCGATGGGAGGGGGAACGGGGGACAGCGGTGTTCGATGGGAGGGGGAACGGGGGACAGCGGTGTTCGATGGGAGGGGGAACGGGGGACAGCGGTGTTAGATGGGAGGGGGAACGGGGGACAGCGGTGTTAGATGGGGGGGGGAACGGGGGACAGCGGTGTTAGATGTGGGGGAAACGGGGGACAGCGGTGTTAGATGGGGGGGAAATGGGGGACAGCGGTGTTAGATGTGGGGGAAACGGGGGACAGCGGTGTTAGATGGGCGCAGGCAGCAATGTCTGGCATCTTTGGACACATGCAGAGTATAGATGGCAAAGTGGAGGTTTTGCTGGCACAGACACGGTGGGGTCCCCGGTCATCCAGTATATACAGATCTAGGAACCCAGTTGGCGTTGAGACAGAGGACAAGATTAATGTTAGTAGTGGAGAAAGTTTTGCTGCGCATCCTACTTACGTTTCTTCATCAGGGGTTGTGCAAACAGTGTTACGTGTTCCTCTGTTTCTGTTCCCCCAGTGGCAAAACAGAAGGAGGACATTTTCTTTATGCAATTAAAGATTTTAAATACAAAATAATATCTTATTACCTCTTCTGCTGCCAGTTCCAACAATGTCTCCTCTCTACTTCCTCCCAACTCACCTCTCACCCGGAACTTCCTGTTTTATACCTGACATCACTTCCTGCCTGTACCTACATCACTTCCTCTGTGGTGATACGTCACTTCCTGTCTTAACCTTACATCACTTCCTGTCTGTGCGTTCCACCTGAGAAAAGTCAAATAACCACCCCGTGGACCATATTGGGATTTTTGTACTTAGCGTAGTTAAGGTGATTGTAGCCATATTAGTGTCCCTCGCAGAAAAACAGTAGAGTACTGGCGGGGATGCTTTGGTTATTTGCTCTAATGGGTACATTTTCAGGACTGGCTTTCGGGGTGTTCCTTTTATAGCGCATAAAACAATTTTTTTTAACAAAAACATGTAGAAGAATACATATCGGCCTAAACTGAACCTTTTTTACGACACACTCGTATATGGTAAATAAGGTCAGAATGTTGGTAGGATCAGGAAAGGAGACGCTTGTGAAAATTTGTATGAAAATTCTTAGGAAAATTTGTTCGAAAATGTTCATGTCATTCGAAAATAGTTCAAGATTTCGATTCTGGTACGAATGGACTTTATTGAACAAAAATAAACCACATATGTTCTTAGGCATTCACACATTCAAGAATTTTTTTTACAACCCGTTCGAATTTTCTCATTACTGTAGTCGAAAACCAAAGTTGATCAGATCCCACTAATGAATGAAGAACTGAACTAACGTTCCTACAACATTCTTACTAGGGATGGGCCGAACACCCCCATGGTTCAGTTCGCACCAGAACATGCGAACATGCAAAAAATTTGTGCGAACCCTATTAAAGTCTATGGGACACGAACATGAAAATCAAAAGTGCTAATTTTAAAGACTTATATGCAAGTTATTGCCATAAAAAGTGTTTGGGGACCTGGGTCCTGCCCCAGGGGACATGTATTAATGTAAAAAAAAGTTTTAAAAACAACCGTTTTTTCAGGAGCAGTGATTTTAATAATGCTTAAACTGAAACAATAAAAATGAAATATTCCTTTAAATACCATGCCTGGACGTCCCTTTAGACTGCCTGTAAAGTAGCGCATCTTTCCTATGTTTCTAACAGTATCGCAGCAAAATGACATTTCTAAAGGAAAAATGTAATTCAAAATTGCTCTCGGCTGTAATGTATTGCCGGATCCCGGCAACATACATAAAAAATCATTGAAAAAACAGCATGGGTCCCCCCCATACCAGACATTTCAGGTCTGGTATGGATTTTAAGGGGAACCCTGCACCAAAATTTTAAAAAAAATGGCGTTAGGGTTCCACCAAAATCCATGCCAGACCCTAAAATAAATTGCTTGCGCTGTAATGTATTGCTGGCACCCAACAATATAGATAGAAATCAAGAAGAAATGGGCGTGGGTCCCCCCCACCCCCCCACCCCAAGTCCATATCGGATCTGGTATGGATTTTAAGGGATACTCCACGCCAATTAAAAAAAAAAAAAAAAACAGCGTGTGGTCCCCCCCCCCCAAAAAAATCTATACCAGGCCCTTTGATTTTGGTATGGATTTTAAGGGGAACTCTACGCCAAAATTATTAAAAAATTGGCGTGGGTTCCCCCCAAAATTCATACCACACCCTAATTCGAGCATGCAGCCTGTAGGCTCCCCCCTCCTGAACCATACCAGGCCACATGCCCTCAACATGGGAATGGGTGCTTTGGGGTACCCCCCAATACACCTTGTCCCCATGTTGATGGGGACAAGGGCCTCATCCCCACAACCCTTGCCCTGTGGTTGTGGGGGTGTGTGGGCAGGGGGCTTTAACGAAACCTGGAAGCCCCCTTTAACAAGGGGGCCTCCAGATCCCGCCCCCCCCTATGTGAATGGGTATCGAGTACATTGTACCCCTACCCATTCACCCAAAAAAGTGTCAAAAAGTAAAAACCACAATAGACAGTTTTTGACAACTCTATTAAAAATGATTAAAAAAAAAGTGCCCCGCGGTGTCCATCCATCTTCAATCACGCCGCCCGAGTGACCCTACGCGGGGCCCTCTGGGTTGGCTGTGGAGACCTTTTCTGGGAATCCCTCTGAGGGACTTCTTGAGCCTAGGGGGCTCCCCACCCATCTGGTCATTTTTCAACAGGAAATTTGTTTCCTTGCTTGCTCAGCTCAATTTCAACCTTTTAGGAATATTTGATTCTATGACACAGTACTGGTATGTACACGCTTTTACGGCTGTTGTGTTCCACATGTTGACGCAATGTCTGCTCTGCCTATGTTTTTGAACTCTATATTTTGCTTTTTCTGTTTCAGAGTACCTCTATACCAACCACTTCTAACTTTCTCTATTCCCCTGAAGAAAGGATATACTCCGAGTTTCCCGAAACGCATCGGGTTATAGGAGAAGTGTTTCTCTCTAAGTTTCTTTAGCTCTTTCGAGCGTGGTACTATATGTATATGCTGTACTGTATATCATGTATGGTGATGTTTTGCACCATTACGTTTTTTAATCTTTAAATAATACATTTTTCTATGTTTTACTATATACTGTCTATAAGAGTTTGCCCTTAAAGTCCTGTAGTACTGGGGGGTACTTTTCCTTTGATTAGTATTCACCATTGGGGCCTACAAAATCTATTGCTATCTGTACAAAAACAACTTCAGTTATAGGCAGGGGCACCAAGGGGCTGCTGAAGTGTAACAATGGAGCAGTTAACTTGAAGGTGGCATAAAATGTGCAGAATTTCTTTATCTCAGTTTTCGACTGGGGCCAGAGATACGCACCTCAGTTTTCGCAGTCCCCAGGTGTCCCTCCAAAACATGGTTATGGACCAGATTGAGGACCTTTCCTTTATACAGCTGGGGGTATCAACAGTTGCTCAACAATGTCTTCTTGAACCTTGGTAACCCAATAGAGTAGGTTAAAATAAGACCATCTCTTGTTTGTAGGGAATGATATTTATAACCTCTATCTGTTCTCTTGCCCAGGCCAGAGTAAAGCCTTGCATCTGAGCCATGCCAAAAAAAAAACAGGGACACATCCAGATCATGGAGGGTTGATCACAAGAGGTTGTAGAAAAATCAATCCCCCCTTTCTCAGAGGACAGCCTAGTTTCAGGACCTTGGTCCCTGATACTGGCAACCTTATCATTTTGGGTTGGGTAAACAGACCAGACCCTTCATCATAACTCAACATCACATTAATCATTTCCATTTCTATAACAATATCCTCTGAAGGTCAGAGGTCTGTTTTACCCATCTGGTCAGACTCCTTCTTCTCCCCAGTTTTCCTTAGTCCCCTAGAATCCGGGAAAGTCACAGCCCACTATTACGGGTTGCACCAGATTTCTTACCAGTTTGCCTTGTGTTCAACAGTCCCAGAAATGGTGGTAAAAGACATGGACACTATTGGGTAGGTCCTTGCATCGCCTTGGATGCAGATGACATGAAACGTCTTGGCCACAGGTCCTACACCCTCCTCCCAGTTGTTCTGTACCAGGGTCACCATAATTCCTGAGTCCAGGAGAGCTGTGACTAGAATCTGGTTGATGACCACAGTGCATTAGAAGGCCCCCCACCTGAAAAGGGGTGTGCAGTATAGGATTCTTGTGCAAAGAGAGAAAGCCTACATACACTGACAGGCGGCAGCAAGGATCTTTCCCTGGCAGCTGCCGCCTGTCGCAACAGTAAATGGCAGAGCTGTGGAAAGCTTCCCCTAGGCTCCTCCTCGGCTCCATGTCACATGACAAATCACAAAAGGACCATGGGAGGAAGAACATCTCCCAGCATTGAGCCACATGGTATTTGAGGTCTGTGCTGGGAGGGGGGCAGGGGGGTGGGGGGTTAAGGACCTATGCTGGGGGGGAGGTGTAGAGGGAGGAGAAATGTTACCAGAAGGGTGGATTTGGGGGGGGGGAGACTTGTGCTGGGAGGGGGGACATTAAGGGGGAGGACTAATAAATTAGAGGATTTGTATTAGAAGAAGTTGTTTGAGATGTGATTTATGCTCAAAGTGGGGTTTAGGAGTGGGGATTAGGTGGGGGGTGGGTAGGGTTTTTATGCTGAGAGGGGTATTTGGGGAGGATAATAGGGGGCTTGGTGCTAGCAGGAAAGGGAGATTTATGTCTAAATTGGGGACTTGGGGGGACGCATTTGCGTTGAGAGGGGGACTTTGGGAAGAGAATAGGAGGATTTGTGCTAGAAGGAGGGGATGGGGGGATTTCTACTCAAAGAAGGGATTTGTGCTGGGAGGGGGATTTGAAGAGAAGAATAAGAGGCTTTGTGCTAGAAGGAGGGGTTTGGGGGGATTTATGCTCAAAGGAGGGATTTGGTGGGAGGAATTGTGCTTGGAGAGGGGATTTGGGGAGACAATAAGAATATTTGTGCTAGAAGGAGTAGTTGGGGGAATTGTGCTGGGAGGGGGGATTTGGGGAGAGAATAAGAGGATTTGTGCTAGAAGGAGGGTTTGGGGGGGATTTATGCCCCAAGGGCGAATTGGGGGGGGGGGGGGGATTTGTGATGGGGGGGTTTGGGGAGAGAATAAGGGGCTTCATGCTCGAAGGAGGGGTTTGCAGTAGATTAATGCTTAAAGGGGGGATTTGTGTTGGGAGGGAGTATTTGGAAGAAAAATAAGAAGCTTGTGCTAGGAGGAGGGGTTTGGGGGGGAGGGTTATGCTCAAAGGGGGAGGGGGGATTTGTACTGGGAGGAGGATTTTAGGGAGAGAATAAGAGGATCTGTGCTAGGAGGGTTTGGGGTGGCTAGAAGGAGGTGTTGGGGGGGGGGGTGTATGCTCAAAGGGGAAATCTGTGCTGGGAGGAGGAGATTTGTGCTGGGAGGGGGATTTTGCAGAGAGAATAAGAGGATCTATGCTAGAAGGTGGATAGAAGGAGGTGTTTGGGGGGGGGATTTATGCTTAATGGGAGAATCTGTGCTGGGAGGGGGAGATTTGTGTTGGGAGAGAGATGTTGAGGAGAGAAAAGGAGGATCCGTGCTAGAAGGAGATGTTTAGGAGGGATTTATGCTTAAAGGGGGAATCTGTGCTGGGAGGGGGAGATTTGTGTTTGGAGGAGGAATTTGGGGAGAGAATAAATTTGTGCTAGAATGAGGGTTTTGTGGGGCTAGAAGGAGGTGTTTGGGGAGATTTTGCTTAAAGGGGTAATCTGTGCATTGAGGGGGATTTTTGGGAGAGAATAAGAGGATCTGTGCTAGAAGGAGGGTTTGGGGGGGGGGGGCTAGAAGGAGGTGTTTGGGGGGATTTATTGTTTAAAAGGGGGAATCTCTGCTGGGAGGGGGATTTTGGGGAGAGAATAAGAGGATCTGTGCTAGAAGAAGGGTTTTGGGGGGCTAGAAGGAGGGGTTTGGGGGGATTTATGCTTAAAAGGGGGAATCTCTGCTGGGAGGGGGATTTTTGGGAGAGAATATGAGGCTTTGTGCTAGAAGGAGGCTTTTGGGGGTCTAGAAGGAGTTGTTTGGGGGATTATGCTTAATGGGGGAATCTGTGCTGGGAGGGGGATTTTGTGGCAAGAATACGAGGCTCTGTGCCAGAAGGAGGGTTTTGTGGGGCTAGAAGGAGGTGTTTGGGAGGATTTCTGCTTAAAATGGGAATCTCTGCTAGGAGGAGGGTGATCTGTGCTGGGAGGGAGATTTTGGGGAGAGAGGATCTATGCTAGATGGAGGGTTTTGGGAGGCTAGAATGAGTTTTTTTGGGGGAGATTTATGCTTAAAGGGGAAATTTGTGCTGGGAGGGGGAGATTTGCACTGGGAGGGAGATTTTGGGGAGAGAATAAGAGGATCTGTGCTAGAAGGAGGGTTTTGTGGGGCTAGAAGGTGTTTTGGGGGGGGGGGGGGTATGCTTAAAAGTTGGGAATCTGTGCTGGGAGGGGGGTTTTTGGGAGAGAATAGGAGGATCTGTGTTAGAAGGAGGGTTTTGGGGGGCTAGAAGGAGGTGTTTGGGGGAATTTATGTTTAAAAGGGGAATCAGTGCTGGGAGGGGGAGATTTTTCCTGGGAGGGGGATTTTGGGGAGATAATAAGAGAATCTGTGCTAGAAGGAGTGTTTTAGGGGGCTAGGTGTTTGGGGGGGGGGGATTTGTGCTTAAAGGGGAAATCTGTACTGGTAGGGTAATTTTGGGGAGAGAATAAGAGGATCTGTGTTAGAAGGAAGGTTTGGGTGGGGGGGTTATGCTAAATGGAGGGATTTGGGGGAGAAGATTAAGAGAGACTGTACTGGAAGGAGGGGTTTGGGGGAGAAGGATTAATGCTCAGAGGGAGGATTTACTAGAAATAGGAGATTGTGCCGGGGGGAGGGGGGATTTGGGGAGAAAGGAGAATTGGTACTATTAGGGAGAACTGGACCTTCTGGACTCTATGGGGCTGGACCTTCTGGACTCTATGGGACTGGACCTTCTGGACTCTATGGGACTGGACCTTCTGGACTCTATGGGACTGGACCTTCTGGACTCTATGGGACTGGACCTTCTGGACTCTATGGGACTGGACCTTCTGGACTCTATGGGACTGGACCTTCTGGACTCTATGGGACTGGACCTTCTGGACTCTATGGGACTGGACCTTCTGGACTCTATGGGACTGGACCTTCTGGACTCTATGGGACTGGACCTTCTGGACTCTATGGGACTGGACCTTCTGGACTCTATGGGACTGGACCTTCTGGACTCTATGGGACTGGACCTTCTGGACTCTTTGGGACTGGACCTTCTGGACTCTTTGGGACTGGACCTTCTGGACTCTTTGGGACTGGACCTTCTGGACTCTTTGGGACTGGACCTTCTGGTCTCTTTGGGACTGGACCTTCTGGACTCTTTGGGACTGGACCTTCTGGACTCTTTGGAACTGGAGCTTCTGGTCTCTTTGGAACTGGACCCTCTGGAACTGGACCTTTTGGACCCTCTGGAATGGGACCTTTCTCCGTCTGACTAATAAAACCCCAATCAGTGTCTTTGTAGGAACTGATAACATTCCAATCACCAATCATATAAGAATTACGGTCATTGATAGAAGACAAGACTCAGGACAGAATATTGGATGGAGTCTTTATTTTTCGAGTACAGAATAACTAATTAGCACACCGTACAATCAAATATTTTATAACAGAATTAACAAAATATATCAAATCAATAATCCTACATTGGCTGGACTAATAAAATGTCGGCTACTTCAATGAATCAAAAAGGTGCCACGACGTGCAGCAGTCAATAGGAACCTATGAAATGACAATGCTATTGAGGGCCGCATGGGCATTCGTTGGACGTTTTTAGCACACAAGGTTTCTGGCTTAATCCAAAATGTGAAGCCACCTCACGGAAAAACTTTCCCACACCCTGAACATGAAAACGGAGTCTTTTACAAGCGTGAACCTTTCCCTGTTTAGAAAGGTGATAAAACAGGCAAAAGGAGTGAAACATTTCCCACACTCTGAACATGAACTCATGAACATATTTGCTTTATTGTTAAACCTTCCCACACTTTGAACGTGAAAATGGAGCCTCTCAGAAGTGTGGTTTCTCTGCTGTTTACAGAGCTGACGAAACGTACAAAAAGAGTGAAACATTTCCCCCACTCTGAACATGAATCTCGCCTGTCTGAACTCGCTGATGTCTCTATTTGTAAAAAAAAAAAACTTTTCCCGCAAAAAAAGGGCGCTAACCAATGTGAACCCCCTGGTGCTGAAGAAGGTTTCCTTTCCCAGTGAAACATTTCCCACACACTGAACAAGAATAGGGACGCTCGCCGGTGTGAGTTCTCTGATGACTAACAAACGAACCCTTGAATCGAAAACATTTCCCGCACTCGGGACATGAAAAGGGCTGCTCACCTGTGTGAACTCTCTGGTGCTGAACAAGGTATCCTTTTCGATTAAAACATTTTCCACACTCTGAACAGGAATAGGGACGCTCACCCGTGTGAATTTTCTGATGTATGAGAAGTTGTTCCTTCTCAGTGAAACATTTCCCGCACTCTGAACATGAATAGGGACGCTCGCCTGTATGAACGCTCTGATGCCTACGAAGCAACTTTTTTTGAGAAAAACATTTCCCGCACTCAGAACATGAATGAGGACGCTCACCTGTGTGAACTCTCTGGTGCTTAACAAGGCCTCCTTTTCCACTAAAACTTTTCCCGCACTCAGAACATGAAAAAGGACGCTCACCAGTGTGATTTCTCTGGTGTATAAGAAAATTTTCTTTTTGAGTAAAACATTTCCCGCACTCGGAGCATGAGAAACGTTGCACACCAGTGTGAATTTGCATGTGTCTAATAAGTGTATTTTTCTCATGAAAACATTTCCCGCACTCTGAACAGGAATGAGGACGCTCACCAGTGTGAGATCTCTGGTGCTGAGAAAGGTTTCCTTTATCACTAAAACATTTCCCACACTCTGAACACGAATAGGGACGCTCGCCTGTGTGTGTTCTCTGGTGTCTAACAAGGCCTCCTTTCTGAGTGAAACATTTCCCGCACTCTGAACATGAATGGGGACGCTCGCCTGTGTGAACTTTCTCGTGACTAACGAGTGCATTTTTGTGTGAAAAACTTTTCCCACACTCAGAACAAGAAAAAGGACGCTCACCAGTGTGATTTCGCTGGTGTAAAAGAAGGTGTTCTTTTCGACTGAAAAATTTCCCGCACTCTGAACATGAATGGGGACGCTCGCCTGTGTGAACTTTCTCGTGATTAACGAGTACATTTTTGTGTGAAAAACTTTTCCCACACTCAGAACATGAAAAAGGACGCTCACCAGTGTGATTTCGCTGGTGTAAAAGAAGGTGTTCTTTTCGACTGAAAAATTTCCCGCACTCTAAACATGAGAAAGGTCTCTCCCCCGTGTGAGTTTGAAGGTGTCGAAGAAGTTTGCTTTTCACATTAAAACATTTCCCGCACTCTGAACATGAAAACGGATCTTCAGCTGTGTGATTTCTCTGATGTGAAATAAGACTTGCTTTCCGGGTGAAAGATTTTTCGCACACTGGACAGGAAAAAAGATGTTCACTAACATGACATCTCTGGTGGTTTAGAAGATGTTCCTTCTGAGTAAAACATTTCCCGCACTCTGAACATGACAATGAATTCTCTCCTGTATGAACCCCTTTATGGTTTAAAGAAGATCCCTTGAGATTAGATGGATTTCCACCTTCATCCGCACTGTCAGATATTAGAGGACCATCTGAAGTCCAAGTAGGTGACTTATGAGGAGATCCCTCAGAATTAGACATATCCAATGATCTCTTCCAGTGGTGAGGTCTGTCATGTGTATTATGAGGAATGGGATTTACTTCTGGAGAACATCCAATGTCATTATCTTCTACCTTCACATCTTCCTCCGATGTACTTCTATTCCCACCACAGAGTCCATCTGTTGGAAAGCAAATTTTAAATAACTATTATAAATGTTTTTCGAGAGTCATATATATTGTGGTCGAGCATTTGGAAGTTTAAAAGAGATCTAACATGGAACCAGGTGCAATTATAACACTAAACTATGACAACAAACCAAATCGATAAGAATCTAAGAGCCAACAGGTTTTCACCAGAGCCTCTGGTGGTGAGAATGGATTTGGCTGCAGCTGACTCAAGGTCGAGGCCCCCCTCCCTCAGCTCATGCTTATGGACTGGCTCTGGTGGACAGAGCGGAAGCAGCAGTTCAGGGTTAAACACAGGATAGTCAGGAGAACAAGCCAAGGTCAGGGAAACTAGCAGACAGGGATGGTCAGGAACATACGCCAAGGTCAAGGTAACTAGCAGACAGGGGTGGTCAGGAGGACACGCCAAGGTCAAGGTAACTAGCAGACAGGGGTGGTCAGGAAGACACGCCAAGGTCAAGGTAACTAGCAGACAGGGATGGTCAGGAACATACGCCAAGGTCAAGGTAACTAGCAGACAGGGGTGGTCAGGAAGACACGCCAAGGTCAAGGTAACTAGCAGACAGGGATGGTCAGGAACATACGCCAAGGTCAAGGTAACTAGCAGACAGGGGTGGTCAGGAGGACACGCCAAGGTCAAGGTAACTAGCAGATAGGGGTGGTCAGGAGGACACGCCAAGGTCAAGGTAACTAGCAGACAGGGGTGGTCAGGAAAACACGCCAAGGTCAGGGTCACTAGCAGGCAGGAATGGTCAGAAGGACGCACCAAGGTTGTTACATGGAAGTCAGAGATAAACATACAGCAGGACACCACACAAAAGTCTAAACACAACTGTTGCTCGGGCAAGGCTGGCTTGCAGTGCACGGGGTTAAATAGTGTTTCCTGTTAGAGGCTGGGGTGGAGCCATGCTGAGAGAAGATTATTTAAACACACAGGAGGGAGGGCATGGTCCCCAAGCTGATACACAGACCAGAGAGGTAAACAGACAGACAGACAGACAGACAGGGCATGAAGTACCACTGCAGATTCATGACAATTATATTGAGGAATGGAGATGGACCTTTAATACGATGTACAGTATCTCCTCCTCATTTGTTGGGAACATGACGTTATATTGAGGAATGGAGATGGACCTTTCGTATGGTGTACAGTATCTCCACCTCATTTGTTGGGAACATGACGTTATATTGAGGAACGAAGATGGATCTTTCATATGGTGTACAGTATCTCCTCCTCATTTGTTGGGAAAATTATGTTATAATGAGGAATGGAGATGGACCTTTTATGTGATGTACAGTATCTCCACCTCATTTGTTGGGAACATGATGTTATATTGAGGAATGGAGATGGACCTTTCAAATAGTGTACAGTATCTCCTCCTCATTTGTTGGGAACATGACATTATATTGAGGAATGGAGATGGACCTTTCATATGGTGTACGGTATCTCTTCCTCATTTGTTGGGAACATGTTGTCATATTGAGGAATAGAGTTGGACCTTTCATATGGTGTTCAGTATCTCCTACTCATTTGTTGGGAACATGACGTTATATTGAGGAATGGAGATGGACCTTTCATATGGTGTACAGTATCTCCTCCTCATTTGTTGGGAACATGACGTTATATTGAGGAATGGAGATGGACCTTTCATATGGTGTACAGTATCTCCTCCTCATTTGTTGGGAACATGACGTTATATTGAGGAATGGAGATGGACCTTTCATATGGTGTACAGTATCTCCTCCTCATTTGTTGGGAACATGACATTATATTGAGGAATGGAGATGGACCTTTCATATGGTGTACGGTATCTCTTCCTCATTTGTTGGGAACATGACGTTATATTGAGGAATGGAGGTGGACCTTTCATATGGTGTACAGTATCTTCATGAAAAAAAATACACAAAAGAAAATGGCTTTTAGAGTTGAGAAGATGGAAGGGGGATTTGGGGTGTGTAGGTCGGCTTTAAACCATTTTTGAATCTAGTGATGATTATGTACCTGAGCTGATATCTGGAGAAGTTTCTTCCTCTTTAACTGCGTCCATCATCCCAACCTCGTCTGTTAACTCCTGAACACCCCTCATATACGTCTCTTCTTCCTTTATATCCTCGATTTTTATATTTATCAGATCTTCATCCTAAACCAACAAAAAGGGCAGAAAATTATTTCTTTAAAATGTAAACTTTAATATGCTGTCAGGAAGTTTAAGCGATCAGTATTGATTATTTCATTTATCGATACCCGACAGTGCCTCCAGCCTTCTGACTTGCTAAATAGCTTAAAACAAATTAAGAGATATTAACCACACTGGCTTGATTATCTTCCTTCCACTTAACTCTATCTTGAGATTTTTTAGCACAATAAATATTTTCAGTGAAAGTATGGACTACGTAACCAGGCCTAGATCTAACCTGTTGATGTGGGGGTGCAGGGGGCAAAGGATGCAAATTCAGCAGGGCAATGTATATGAGTCAGTAGGGCAGTGTACAGGGGTCAGTGGGGAGAGGAGAGGGTCAGCAGTTTGTAGGGCAGTATACAGAGGCCATTGGTTTGCAAGGCAGTGTGCAGTGGGTCAGGGGAGCAGTGTATAGGGGTCACCAGTGTAGAGGATAGGGGTCAGAAGGGCAGAGGACACAGATCAGAAGGGGAGAGGCCAGGGGCCAGAAGGGCAGTGTACTGGGGTCAGTAGGACAGGGGTCAGTAGGACAGTGTACAGGGGTCAGGAAGACAGAGGACAGGGGTCAACAGGATGGAGGACAGGGGTCAGCAGTGCAATGGAAAGGTGTCAGAAGGGAAATGTACAGGGGTTAGCAGGATGGAGGACAGGGGTCAGCAGTGCAATGGAAAGGGGTCAGCAGGGCAGGGTACAGGGGTCAGCAGGATGGGGGACAGGGGTCAGCAGGGCAATGAAAAGGGGTCAGCAGGGCAGGGTACAGGGGTCAGCAGGATGGGGGACAGGGGTCAGCAGGGCAATGGAAAGGGGTCAGCAGGGCAGTGTACAGGGGTCAGCAGGATGGGGGACAGGGGTCAGCAGGGCAATGAAAAGGGGTCAGCAGGGCAGGGTTCAGCAGGATGGATAACAGGGGTCAGCAGGGCAGGATATAGGGGGGCAACTGGGCACAGGACAGGGGTTAAAAGGGCAGTGTACAGGGGTCAGCAAGATGGAGGACAGGGGTCAGCAGTGCAATGGAAAGGGGTCAGAAGGACAGTGTACAGGTGTCAGCAGGATGGAGGACAGGGGTCAGCAGGGCAATGGAAATGGGTCAGCAGGGCAGTGTACAGGGGTCAGCAGAGCAGGATTTAGGGGGTCAGCTGGGCAGAGGACAGGGTTAGAAGGGCAATGTACAGGGGTCAGCAAGATGGAGGACAGGGGTCAGCAGTGCAATGGAAAGGGTTCAGCAGGATGGAGGACAGGGGTCAGCAGGGCAATGAAAAAGGGTCAGCAGGGGAGGGTTCAGCAGGATGGAGGACAGGGGTCAGCAGGGCAATGGAAAGGTGTCAGCAGGCCAGAAGACAGTGATCAGAAGAGGACAGGATCGCTGCTGGCAGGGCACTCAGCATATCTCCCCTCCCCTACACAGCACATGGATGAGATCAGATTCCCTTACAGACAGCCTGGATCTGCACACTGTGTAGCTGGCTACTGCAGCTGCTCTGCCATTCCAATCTGGGAATTTCACAGGTCAGAACTGCAACACAACAGCCAGCTACACACTGTGCAGATCCAAGGCCGTGTCTGTAAGGGAATCCGAATTCTGCTGTCTGCAGTGTGGGGGAGGGGACATCCGCTGTGTTCAGTGTGGACAGTACCAGGACAAGGCCATATAGTGCCTAGGGTGAAGATGACAAACTACTCCCCCCATCCGATGTGTGAGAATTATCTCTCAGCAGACCTCCCCCTCCAGAAAAAGCACTGCTCAACATGATCACCTCCTCATCAAAAATTCCTTCCTCAAGCCAAAATTCTCCCCAAGCAGAAATAACCACGCATACAATGCCCCCATACCACCATGGTCCAAGTCACCCCTGCTTAGTCTCTTGTGCAGGAACCACCACTACCACTGAGGGGAGGTTGGGGGACACAGGGAAACTGAGTGGGACAGCTGGGGACATCTCTGCTGCAACGGGACTAATACGCGGAGAGGAGCTGGGGTTGACCATCATGGAGGGCATGGGGGGTGCAGGGGCATTGTTTGTGTAGCTTTTTGCTCATTGTTAATGACTGCCCCCACAGAGACTGCACCACGGAAACTGCTTCCCCCGTAGAGACTGCTCCCTCGGGTGCCCCGCAGAGACTGCTCCCCCCAGAGACTGCACCCTACAGAGACTGCTCCCCCCAGAGACTGCACCCTACAGAGACTGCTACCCCCAGAGACTGCACCCTACAGAGACTGCTCCCCCCAGAGACTGCACCCTACAGAGACTGCTCCTCCCAGAGACTGCCCCCCCCAGAGACTGCACCCTACAGAGACTGCTCCCCCCAGAGACTGCACCCTACAGAGACTGCTACCCCCAGAGACTGCACCCTACAGAGATTGCTCCCCCCAGAGACTGCACCCTACAGAGACTGCTACCCCCAGAGACTGCACCCTACAGAGACTGCTCCCCCCAGAGACTGCACCCTACAGAGACTGCCCCCACAGAGACTGCAACATTTGCAAAGTAGTTAATAAATGATACCTTACCAATAAAGAGTAAAAGTAAAGTTGTGGTGGATGATATCCACACCCGGGATTGGCAGGGCTCCTTATGTGATGACCCGCAGAGAATGTTCAGAGAGCTTCCAAGGAGATCAAAGGACAGAGCCTTAGATGGAGAGAGCGAGTGTTTCTCTGGCTAGAGACAAAGCGAGAGAGCCCTTCTCTTCTCTGTGTCTGTAAGGGATCGAATTCCCTTACAGACACAATCTGGATCTGCACAGTGTGTAGCTGGCTACTGCAGCTGCTCTGCCATTCCAATCTGGGAATTTCACAGGTCAGAACTGTAACACAACAACCAGCTATACACTATGCAGATCCAAGGCCGTCTCTGTAAGGGAATCCGATCTCTGCTGTGTGCAGTGTGGACAGTACCAGGACAAGGTCACCACAGAGACTACTTCCTTGGACACTGCACCACAGAGACTTCCCCCCACAGAGATTACACCGACTACCCCCCACAGAGACTGCACCCCACAGAGACTGCACCCCACAGAGACTGCACCCCACAGAGACTTCACCCACAGAGACTACTGCCCCCACAGAGACTGCAACATTTGCAAAGTAGTTAATAAATGATACCTTACCAGTAAAGAGTAAAAGTAAAGTTGTGGTGGGTGATATCCACACCCGGGATTGGCAGGGCTCCTTATGTGATGACCTGCAAAGAATGTTCAGAGAGCTTCCAAGGAGATCAATGGACAGAGCCTTAGATGGAGAGAGCGAGTGTTTCTCTGGCTAGAGACAAAGCGAGAGAGCCCTTCTATTGTGTGAGAATGCCGATCTGTGAGGTTGTGAGAGCAATCGATCTAAATAGTGTGTCTCCAGCGTAAGAAAGCGAGCATCTTCCAAGTGAGAGAGTGTATTGAAAATGTCCGGTTTCTGCCAGCTGAAACAGACTGTGTTTTCTCAGGGATGAACGGTTTGTTGTCTGATTGAATATCCCGCCCATACATTGTTCCTGTGATCCCCTCCCTCTCTAAATTTCACCTTTTATTCTCTTGTCTAAGGACTGGCCTAGAGGGCGTTGTTCAGAATGTTTACTCAGAGGCACTTCTATTGATTAACCTAATGTTTGTTTAGGTGTTGACAATAGCTGCCCAGCAGGTGGCACTCTAAGACTAGGAATAAATATTTTAGGTCTTCTGGAAATAAAATTGGATTCTTTCAAACCAACCCAATCTGGGACAATCTATTTTTATCCCTGGGGGGAAATCTAGATAAAAGGCACTCATAATAGGAGGGTACACCTCAAAGGCCAAAGGAGGGATCTGGGGTCCATAAAGAGGACCTGTCACAACCCATGCTATCACAGGGGATGTTGTTCATCCCTTGTGCTAGCAATAAAGTTGATGAAAAAAAGGGAAGTGTTAAAATAAAAAAATTAAACGCAAATGTAGGTCCTGCATGCATATGCAAATGACGATCACGCCCCACAGGCTTCTAAAGGTCACCTATGGAGATTTCTAGGTACCGTCGTTTGTCGCGGTTCCACGAGCATACACCATTTTAAAGCGTGACATGTTAGGTATCTATTTACTCAGTGTAAAATCATCTTTAATATTTTACCAATAAAATTGGATATTATATTGTGTTGGCATGCACTAAAATTCATTAAAGTGTATTCTTTTCCTGAAAATTGGTATTTTAAAAATGGCTGTGACAGTAATAATAATAAAAAATAAATAAGAAGAAGAAGAAGAAGAAGAAAATGCAACAACCACCATTTTATTCTCTAAGGTCTCTGCTTTCACAAATATATTTATAATGTTTGGGGGTTCTAAGTCATGATTTTCTAGCCAAAAAATGCGGATTTTTCCACGTAGGAGAGAAATGTCAGAATTAGCCTGGGAGGGGGGGTCAGGTGATCAGTGATTAGTTGTTTGGGGGCTCAAAATCATTTTCTAGCAAAATATTTATTTTTCTATGTAGGAGAGAAGTGTCTCCTCTTACCCGGTGATGTGAGGGGCGGCTGATTCTCCATCATGAAACTCTTGTAGAGATCCTTGTGTCCTTCTAAATACTCCCACTCCTCCATGGAGAAATAGACAGTGACATCCTGACACCTTATAGGAACCTGACACACACAATGATACAGTCACCATCCCAGAATCCTCTTCACCTCCCCGGTCAGGTCTGTGTTTTATTAATAGAGATAAGAGTGATGTCATGTGACCTCCCAGAATCCTTCTCACCTCTCTGGTCAGGTCTGTGTTTCATTAATAGAGATAAGAGTGATGTCATGTGACCTCCCAGAATCCTCCTCACCTCTCCGGTCAGGTCTGTGTTTTATTAATAGAGATAAGAGTGATGTCATGTGACCTCCCAGAATCCTCCTCACCTCTCTCCGGTCAGGTCTGTGTTTTATTAACAGGAGATAAGAGTGATGTCATGTGACCTCCCAGAATCCTCCTCACCTACCCGGTCAGGTCTGTGTTTTATTAATAGAGATAAGAGTGATGTCATGTGACCTCCCAGAATCCTCCTCACCTCCCCGGTCAGGTCTGAGTTTTATTAATAGAGATAAGAGTGATGTCATGTGACCTCCCAGAATCCTCCTCACCTCTTCGGTCACATCTGTACACTGGGCTGTATATAGATGTAACGCCCACTACTTAAGGGTAGGTGTGATACTATAGAGTTTGGTAGCATAGGATTTAGTATAGGTAAATTTAGCCAGGTCTTTGGTCTTTTGCCAGGCCTGGTTGTTTTGATTCTGGGTTGGAAGTGTCAGAATAGAGGGGGTGTGGCCACCTACACTTGGCCTCAGAGATGCCTCCTCTGCCTGACGGTGAATTGTTCCAGAAGGAGAGGATGGGTTGAGACCTGAGTGGCAGGAAACGTATTTGAGAGTCCTGGTCAATCATTAATTTGTCTGGTTCGAAAGGAGGGCTCTTATATAAAGGGGGGGTCACATACTCTACCTGGGGGGAAGGGCCTGGGAGCCCGAGCGAGGAGAGAGGGCCTGGGGCCCGAGCGTGCGGAGGAGAGAGGGCCTGGGTCCCGGGTGAACGAAGAAGGAGGTCGAGAAGTGTTTCAGGAGGTCCAAGGCGGGCACCTGGAATACGGCAGAGCCAGCATGTAGTGCTGGGGAAGAGCCGGACATCTCCACGCGGGTATGTGCCGGACGAAGAAGAAGACAGGGTGATCGATTTTCTGTGAGTGAAACATGGACTGTTGATCGGGAGGGAACAGGTCAGTGGAAGCCCAGAGAACCGAGGGCAGAAGTGAGTGGAGTGACATGCTGTGAGCCTACGGACCACAGTATAAACCTTAAGACAGTAACTTCCAGAGACTGGTGGGCGTTAGCGTGTGGGTCATGGAAATAGGCGGTGATGGCCTGTGGCTCTAAGTTTAACACCTAAAGGGAATCTATCGGTCGAGCAGAAGGAATTATTCAGAGTAATGCCCTTTTGTTTAACTTGGGAGTGCTGCACAAGAGGAAGCAATAGACCTCAGGAAAGGGTTGTTTCAGGGAAGTCCAGTAACAAAGCTATGGCCATGGATTGCACCCTCATAATAGTGGGGTCTGGTGGAGCATCTCATATCTCTTTATGAACAACCCCAGACTGATCCCGCTAATAAAGAGTATTAAAACTTGAACTTTGACCGTTTAGTGTCATGTGCGTGTGATGGGAGATCGGAAGCGGAGTGAATGGCAAAATGATGATGAACAAACCAGCAGCCCCGAGGGGGGTACCGCTACATAACGTTCTCCTGACCTCATGGTCAGGTGCAATGATGGGGGGGGGGGGGATTATGGTGGATGTGTGAGATCTGGGGAGTCATCATGCAGACATTGGAGCATACACAGGGCCAGTGGTGAGGGAGGAGAGCGGTGCAGGTAAGATCAGGGAAAAGCATGTTCAGATGAAGGGGTGGGTGGAGGGGTGAAGACACTCCTAATAATAAGATAATAGTACCTCCCCCTCTCTGTTCTCACACTCTGCACACTCTCCAGAAGATTCTTAGAGGAGACATGCTCCTTTGTACGTTGCTTTTGAGCTACAACAAAATGGCCGCCACACTTCCTTCACCGAGGACACTTCCTTCTCTTACACGGCACATGGACTTCCTCTAGTGGTGGTTCTGGCTCCACACGGGAACAAACGGCACATGGTCTCCCTCTCATGTTGGCTCTCCTAACCTCCTTGTATTGAATTGTACTGTAACTGTACTGTCTACCTTTATTTCATAAAGTGCTGCGCTATATATACTGTATATACCTTGTATAATAATAATTCTTATGATGTATATCCCATGAAGGGTTCCATAATTGTTTAATATAATTATGAGTAATATTTCAGGCTGTAGAGTGTTACTCTAGGTTTTGGTTGGAAGCGGTTTGTTCTAAGCAGATTTGAGGAAGTTATGGAGTAAAAGTGAAACCTAAATGAGGAACTTCTAAATTTAGGTTAAGACTATTCTGTAGATCATGAAGGAGGTTTAACCTTAAACTACGCAGAAGGTTCTTTACTGTAAGAGCGGCAAGGATGTGGAATTCCCTTCCACAGGCGGTGGTCTCAACGATAGTTTCAAAAAACTATTAGATAAACACCTGTACGACCGCAACATACAGGGATATACAATGTAATACTGACATATAATCACACACATAGGTTGGACTTGATGGACTTGTGTCTTTTTTCGGCTTCACCTACTATGTAACTCAGAATAATGAACATGTTATAATATGTGGATCGTTATGATTGGTTAAATGAATAAAGGAGGTTTTCTCCTTCTAGTAAAGGAAATATGTCATCGAATGCACTTATGATACTATGCGTTATATTTGTATCTGATTGGCGGGCAGAGATGTTCCCACCCACACATGTCCTTTGAATATTTAACATGATGAGCCCAATAAACAAGTCTCCGCTCTTCCCTCTGGTGTGTCTGTGTGTCTGAATAAGCAGGACTTCCAGGGCCCCGAAGTCGAGGTGAGGGGGAGACCCAAGGTAAGAATTGAACCCCAAAATCCCACATTGTGCAGCTGGAGCCTGTAGAGATCTTCAGTGCAGGGATGTCTGGTCCTCTTCCCGGCATTACACTTGCAGTGTTCAGGAAGTAAATTGCTTCAAGTCTTCTGTGATCTTGTCCTCTCCTTCTTTCTTATCCAGTGAGAAAAGCCCCCCACCTGGCAAAGCACCTTGTCCTCTTCTCTCTTATCTATTGAGGAAAGCCCCCCAGCAAAGCACCTTGTCCTCTCCTTCTCTCTTATCCATTGAGAAAAGCCCCCTGGCAAAGCACCTTGTCCTCTCCTTCTCTTATTCATTGAGAAACCCCCCCAGCAAAGCACCTTGTCCTCTTCTTCTCTCTTATCCATTGAGAAAACCCCCCCAGCAAAGCACCTTGTCCTCTCCTTCTCTCTTATCCATTGGGAAAAGACCCCCGGCAAAGCACCTTGTCCTCTGCTTCTCTCTTATCCATTGAGAAAAGCCCCCCGGCAAAGCACCTTGTCCTCTCCTTCTCTCTTATCCATTGAGAAAAGCCCCCCGGCAAAGCACCTTGTCCTCTGCTTCTCTCTTATCCATTGGGAAAAGACCCCCGGCAAAGCACCTTGTCCTCAGCTTCTCTCTTATCCATTGAGAAGAGCCCCTCGGCAAAGCACCTTGTCCTCTCCTTCTCTCTTATCCATTGAGAAAAGCCCCTCGACAAAGCACCTTGTCCTCTCCTTCTCTCTTATCCATTGAGAAAAGCCCCCCGGCAAAGCACCTTGTCCTCTCCTTCTCTCTTATCCATTGAGAAAAGCCCCTCGGCAAAGCACCTTGTCCTCTCCTCTCTTATCCATTGAGAAAACCCCCCGGCAAAGCACCTTGTCCTCTCCTCTCTTATCCATTGAGAAAAGCCCCCCGGCAAAGCACCTTGTCCTCTCCTCTCTTATCCATTGAGAAAAGCCCCCCGGCAAAGCACCTTGTCCTCTCCTTCTCTCTTATCCATTGAGAAAAGCCCCCCGGCAAAGCACCTTGTCCTCTCCTTCTCTCTTATCCATTGAGAAAAGCCCCCCGGCAAAGCACCTTGTCCTCTCCTCTCTTATCCATCAAGAAAAGCACATTGTACCTATGTTGATGAGGTCAAGGGCCTTCTCCCCACAGCCCCGGCCAGGTGGTTGTGGGAAGTCTGTGGGCGGGGGTGGGGGGGCTTATCGGAATCTGGAAGCCCTCTTTAAAAAATATAGGGGCCCCCAGGTGATGTCCCTCTAACACATGAGTAAGTAAGAGGCACAGCAACCTGAGGCTCACGTCTTGCAGTCACCAGAGTGGTTGGGGGTTCATTATCTTTCCGGGACTTTTGACAACTGTATGAGGTGGATCTGATAAGGCTTCATTCTACCACCATCTCATATGACTTGTGCTGGGAGGGGAGCATTAGGGGGAGGATTAATAAGAGGATTTGTATTACAATGAAGTGGGAATGTGGGTGGGGGGGGGGGGGGAGGTTGTGCTGGGAAGGGGAATTTGGGGAGAATAAGGGGCTCTGTGATAGGGGGAGGAGTTTGGGGGGGGTTATGCTTAAAGTTTCCTAAAGTGTGTGTGTGTGTGTGTGTGTGGGGGGGGGGGGGGGGGTTGTGCTGGGCAGAATTAATGCTGGGATGGGGAATTTGGGGAGAAGAAAAAGAGGATTTGTACTAGAATAAAAAGCTTGGGGGGATTTATACTCAAAGAGAGGATGGGGGGGGGGGGATTTGTGCTGGGAGGGGGAATTTGGAGAAAGAATGAGGATTTATGCTCAAGGGGGGTGGGTGGCGGATGGATTTGGAGAGAAAATATGATGGGATTTGTGATAGAAGAAAAAAACTCCTCAGGCTGCCTGTATTTATTGTGCAAAGTGGGGCCCGGGGCCACTCACTCCTCAGTGCCCATCACATGTAGCCTTACCAGTGCCCAGCAATGTGGCCCTACCAATGCCCAGCAATGTCGCCTGACCAATGCCCAGCAATGTAGCCCTACCAATGCCCAGCAATGTCGCCTTACCAGTGCCCAGAAATGCAGCCTCACCAGTGTTCATCAATGCAGCCTTACCAGTGCCCAGCAATGTGGCCCTACTAATGCCCAGCACTGTCGCCTTACCAGTGCCCAGCAATGCAGCCTCACCAGTGCCCAGCAAGGCAGCCTCACCAGTGCCCAGCAAGGCAGCCTCACCAGTGCCCATCAATGCGGCCGTTGTAACAAGGTCCCACCTCCTATAATACACGTCACGTAATTCAATTTGCTTTTGGCATTGGATCAGTGTTCCGCCTATCTAGAAGGCGGGACTTTGTTACAGCGGCCACTGGAGGAGGAGGAGGATGGAGGGGGGAGCGCACATTGACTACCCCCCAATGTGTGGCTGTGACACCAGGGATGGACCCCCATTAGCATAAACTCCCTCCCCTTCCCGCACACCCACACTGCCTGCCACAGCTCACAGTCCTGCAGGACGCGGCTGCGTACGGGAACAGACAATGAAGGGGGGGGGGGGATTTTTGTTGGGAGGGGGGATTTGGGAAGAGAATAAGGGGATTTGTACTGGATGGAGGGGGGGTTTGGATAGAGAATAAGAGGATTTGTGCTAGAAGGAGGGGTGTGGGGGGATTTATGTTCAAAGAGGTGTTTTTTTTTTTGAGAGGGGGGGATATAGGGAGAGCATAAGAGAATTTCTGCTAGAAAAAGGGGTTTGGAGGGGATTTATGCTGGGAGGTTGTGCTGTGAAAGGGTATTGGGGGGGGGGGGGGGATAAGGTGATTTGTACTGGAAGGAGGGGCGTGGGGGAATTTATGTTAAAAGAGGTGTTTTTTGGGGGGGGGGGGGGGGTTGGATAGAGAATAAGAGGATTTGTGCTAGAAGGAGGGGTGTGGGGGGATTTATGTTCAAAGAGGTGTTTTTTTTTTTTGAGAGGGGGGGGGGGATATAGGAAGAGAATAAGAGAATTTCTGCTAGAAAAAGGGGTTTGGAGGGGATTTATGCTGGGAGGTTGTGCTGGGAGAGGGTATTTGGGGGGGATAAGGTGATTTGTACTGGAAGGAGGGGTGTGGGGGAATTTATGTTCAAAGAGGTGTTTTTTTTTTGGGGGGGGGGGATTTGTGCTAGAAGGAGGGGTATGGGGGGATTTATGTTCAAAAAGGTGTTTTTTTTTTTTTTGAGAGGGGGGATATAGGGAGAGAAGACGAGAATTTCTGCTACAAAAAGGGGTTTAGAGGGAATTTCTGCTGGGAGGTTGTGCTGGGAGAGGGTATTTGGGGGGGGGGGGGAATAGGGGGATTTGTACTGGAAGGAGGGGTTTGGAGGGGATTTGTGCTGGGAGGGGGGATTTGGGATAAGAATATGAGGATTAGTAGTAGAAGGAGGGGTTAGAGGCGTGGAAGAGGGGGGGGGGTTATGCTCAAAGGGGTATTTGGAGAGAGAATAGGAGGATTTGTACTAGGGAGGGGGAGATTTAAGGAGAGATTAAGAGAATTTCTGCTAGAAAAAGGGGTTATGCTGGGGGGGTGGGGGTGGTAGGGGGTATTTGGGGGGGGGGCATAAGGGGATTTGTACTGGAAGAAGGTAGAAAGAAATCCTGGATAGCCGCACTCTGGGATAAGGACATCTTTATTTCAATAAAATCCAAACATACAGTCAATAGCAGAGACGTGCAGGGTGGTAGACTGCTAACGCGTTTCACATCATTTGGATGCTTATTCGCTATGAATAAGCATCCACAAGATGTGAAACGCGTTAGCAGTCTACCACCCTGTACGTCTCTGCTATTGACTGTATGTTTGGATTTTATTGAAATAAAGATGTCCTTATCCCAGAGTGCGGCTATCCAGGATTTCTTTCTACCTCACTGCAAACCAGCAAAGCCAGCACCTGGAACCAGTTCTTACTAGGGCGGTGTCATTCCAGAGCAAGACTGTTTGTGAGCTGCATCTCCTTTTGTACTGGAAGAAGGCCTTTGGGGGAGAAGGATTAATGCTGGGAGGGGGGAGGAGGGGGATCTGTACTAGAAGGGGGATTTGGGGGACCCTGGTGGACTCTCCATCCCACTAATAACCCCCCAATGGATGAGATTCCAATCAGCGATGAGCCGGGAATAGAAGACAAGACTCAGGAGAGACGATTGTTTATTGGAGAAGATGAGAAGAAGGGATCGACACACGAGGGGGAGGGGGGGAATAAACTTCCCATTCCAATCTTTTATAATAGAGATAAGAGATCCGTCCCGGGTATTAATAATCCTGCATTGGCCGACCAATAAAAAGCCGGCTACTTCCATAAATGGTAAAGGAGAACGACACGCAGCAGCCAATAGGAACCTCGGAGATGATGACGCCATTGATTGGTTGATGGAGGAAACAGTTGCACACGTTAGAATCCAGCGTCCATTTCCCGCACTTCCAGCAGGGGGCGGTACTCTGAATTTTAATCTTAAATTTCCTTTATTTTTAAACTTTCCCGCACTCTGAACATGAATGGAGTCCCTCTGAACTCTCTGATGTCTAAGAAGTATCTTTATGTAAGAAAAAAAAAAAATTCCCGCACTCAGACCACGATAAAGGACGCTAACCAACGTGAACACGCTGGTGCCGAAGAAGGTTTCCTTTCACAGGGAAACATTTCCCGCACACGGAACACGAAAAGGGACGCTCGCCCGTGTGAATTCTCTGGTGGTAAACAAGGCCTCCTTTATGGCTATAACCTTTCCCGCACTCTGAACATGAATAGGGATTCTCACCCGTGTGTATTCTCTGGTGAATAAGAAGGCCTGCTTTGACTTTGAAACATTTCCCGCACTCTGCACATAAATGGGGGCACTCGCCTGTATGAAATTTCTGGTGTCTAAGAAGAAAATCTTCGTCTGGAAAACATTTCCCGCACCCGGAACATAAAAAGGGCCGCTCACCGATGTGAATTCTCTGGTGTGTGAGTAGGTGTTTTTTATCAGTGAAACATTTCCCGCACTCTGAACATGTAAAAGAGTGTTTAACCGAGTGAATCTTTCTCTGGTGCTGAAGAAGGATTCCTTTTTTACTAAAACCTTTCCCGCACTCTGAACACGAATAGGGATTCTCACCCGTGTGTATTCTCTGGTGTAAACGAAGACCTCCTTTCTCGGTGAAACATTTCCCGCACTCTGTACATGAATAGGGACGCTCCCCCGTGTGAACTCTCTGATGCCCAAGAAGACACTTTTTCTCAGGAAAACTTTTCCCGCACTCGGAACATGAATAGGGGCGCTCACCTGTGTGAACTCTCTGGTGCCTTAGAAGGGTTTCTGTTCCACTAAAACATTTCCCGCACTCAGAACATGAAAAAGGACGCTCACCAGTGTGTATTCTCTGGTGTCTAAGAAGACCTGCTTTGTGAGGGAAACCTTTCCCGCACTCTGGACATGAATAGGGACGCTCGCCTGTATGGACTCTCTGATGCCTAGCAAGGTAACTTTTCGATGCGAAACGTTTCCCGCACTCTGAACATGAAAAAGGACACTCTCCACCAGTGTGGATTCTCTGGTGCTGAAGAAGGTCAACTCTTCGACTAAAAAATTTCCCGCACTCCGAACATGAATAAGGATGCTTACCAGTGTGAATTCCCTGGTGCTGAGAAAGGTTTCCTTTACTACTAAAACATTTCCCGCACTCTGAACACGAATAGGGACGCTCACCCGTGTGACTTCTCTGGTGTATAAGAAAGGTTTCTTTTGCAGTAAAACATTTCCCGCACTCTGAACATGAAAAAGGATGCTCATCAGTGTGAGTTTGCATGTGTCTAAGAAGTTGACTTTTCCCTTTAAAACATTTCCCGCACTCTGAACATGAAAAGGGATCTTCAGCTGTGTGATTTTTCTGATGTGAAATAAGACTTGCTTTCCGGGTGAAACATTTTCCGCACACTGGACAGGAATGACTATGTTCACTAACATGACATCTCTGGTGGCTTAGAAGGTGTGCCTTCTGAGTAAAACATTTCCCGCACTCTGAACATGACAATGAATTCTCTCCTGTATGAACCCCTTTATGGTTTAAAGAAGATCCCTTGAGATTAGATGGATTTCCACCTCCATCCGCACTGTCAGATATTAGAGGACCATCCGCACTGCCAGATATTAGAGGACCATCCGCACTGTCAGATATTAGAGGACCATCTGAAGTCCAAGTAGGTGACTTATGAGGAGATCCCTCAGAATTAGACATATCCAATGATCTCTTCCAATGGTGAGGTCTGTCATGTGTATTATGAGGAATGGGATTTACTTCTGGAGAACATCCAATGTCATTATCTTCTACCTTCACATCTTCCTCCGATGTACTTCTATTCCCACCACAGAGTCCATCTGTCAGAAGGCAATAAAAATAATCAATATCTTTCAGGAGTCGTAGATGTTTAAAAAAGTTCTGAACGGAGATGGACCTTTCATATGGTGTACAGTATCTCCTCCTCATTTGTTGGGAACATGACGTTATATTGAGGAATGGAGATGGACCTTTCATATGGTGTACAGTATCTCCTCCTCATTTGTTGAGGAGCAAATGACTTCTCAGTCTTAAAACCCATTTTCTTTTGTTTTCTTTTTTTTTCCCCATGAAGATACTGTACACCATATGAAAGGTCCATCTCCATTCCTCATTATAATGTCATGTTCCCAACCAATGAGGAGAAGATACAGTACATCATATAAAAGGTCCATCTCCATTCCTCACTATAATGTCCTGTTCCCAACCAATGAGGAGGAGATACTGTACACCATATGAAAGGTCCATCACCATTCCTCACTATAATGTCATGTTCCCAACCAATGAGGAGGAGATACTGTACACCATATGAAAGGTCCATCTCCATTCCTCAATATAACGTCATGTTCCCAACAAATGAGGAGGAGATACTGTACACCATATGAAAGATCCATCACCATTCCTCACTATAATGTCATGTTCCCAACCAATGAGGAGGAGATACTGTACACCATATGAAAGGTCCATCACCATTCCTCACTATAATGTCATGTTCCCAACCAATGAGGAGGAGATACTGTACACCATATGAAAGGTCCATCTCCATTCCTCAATATAACGTCATGTTCCCAACAAATGAGGAGGAGATACTGTACACCATATGAAAGATCCATCACCATTCCTCACTATAATGTCATGTTCCCAACCAATGAGGAGGAGATACTGTACACCATATGAAAGATCCATCTCCATTCCTCACTATAATGTCATGTTCCCAACCAATGAGGAGGAGATACTGTACACCATATGAAAGGTCCATCTCCTTTCCTCAATATAATGTCATGTTCCTAACCAATGAGGAGGAGATAACAGTACACCATATGAAAGGTCCATCTCCATTCCTCACTATAATGTCATGTTCCCAACAAATGAGGAGGAGATACTGTACACCATATGAAAGGTCCACCTCCATTCCTCAATATAATGTCATGTTCCTAACCAATGAGGAGGAGATAACAGTACACCATATGAAAGGTCCATCACCATTCCTCACTATAATGTCATGTTCCCAACCAATGAGGAGGAGATACTGTACACCATATGAAAGATCCATCACCATTCCTCACTATAATGTCATGTTCCCAACCAATGAGGAGGAGATACTGTACACCATATGAAAGGTCCATCACCATTCCTCACTATAATGTCATGTTCCCAACCAATGAGGAGGAGATACTGTACACCATATGAAAGGTCCATCTCCATTCCTCAATATAACGTCATGTTCCCAACAAATGAGGAGGAGATACTGTACACCATATGAAAGATCCATCACCATTCCTCACTATAATGTCATGTTCCCAACCAATGAGGAGGAGATACTGTACACCATATGAAAGGTCCATCACCATTCCTCACTATAATGTCATGTTCCCAACCAATGAGGAGGAGATACTGTACACCATATGAAAGGTCCATCTCCATTCCTCAATATAACGTCATGTTCCCAACAAATGAGGAGGAGATACTGTACACCATATGAAAGATCCATCACCATTCCTCACTATAATGTCATGTTCCCAACCAATGAGGAGGAGATACTGTACACCATATGAAAGATCCATCTCCATTCCTCACTATAATGTCATGTTCCCAACCAATGAGGAGGAGATACTGTACACCATATGAAAGGTCCATCTCCTTTCCTCAATATAATGTCATGTTCCTAACCAATGAGGAGGAGATAACAGTACACCATATGAAAGGTCCATCTCCATTCCTCACTATAATGTCATGTTCCCAACAAATGAGGAGGAGATACTGTACACCATATGAAAGGTCCACCTCCATTCCTCAATATAATGTCATGTTCCTAACCAATGAGGAGGAGATAACAGTACACCATATGAAAGGTCCATCACCATTCCTCACTATAATGTCATGTTCCCAACCAATGAGGAGGAGATACTGTACACCATATGAAAGATCCATCACCATTCCTCACTATAATGTCATGTTCCCAACCAATGAGGAGGAGATACTGTACACCATATGAAAGGTCCATCTCCTTTCCTCAATATAATGTCATGTTCCTAACCAATGAGGAGGAGATAACAGTACACCATATGAAAGGTCCATCTCCATTCCTCAATATAAAGTCATGTTCCCAACAAATGAGGAGGAGATACTGTACACCATATGAAAGGTCCATCTCCATTCCTCAATATAACGTCATGTTCCCAACAAATGAGGAGGAGATACTGTACACCATATGAAAGGTCCATCTCCATTCCTCACTATAATTTCCTGTTCCCAACCAATGAGGAGGAGATACTGTAATGATTTTTTCACCTTGAACCTATTTATTTGATATCAGTTTTGGTATTATCTTCACCGTATAGTTTACTACTCACACGTTCACTTATTCCTCACTCATTTTATTTTTATTATCATTTTTTTGCATATTAGTGTTTTGACTATTCATCAGTTGCATGGGTCATATTACACGACAATTTTAGTGGTCACCATTTCACATTGCTCATTAAGGTTTTGCGCAGGATCATTATATATATTTATATATTCACTTTATATGTACCTGAGCTGATATCTGTAGAAGATTCCTCCTCTTTAACTGCGTCCATCATCCCAACCTCCTCTGTAAACCTCTTATCACCCCTCATATTATACGTCTCTTCTTCCTTTATATCCTCATTTTTTACGTTAATCAGATCTTCATCCTAAACCAACAAAATGGCAGAAAATAATTTCTTTAAAGTGTAAACTTTAATATGCTGCCAGGAAATTTAAACAAATAATCAAGACAGCAGTATCGACGATTTAATTCATCGATGTAGGACAGTGTCTCCAGCCCCCCAGTCTGCTCATTAGCTTAAAACAAATGAATAGATGTGAACCACACTGGCTTGATTATCTTCCTCAGTTTATTTAAGGCTCGGCCATAGATGGTTCGAATCTCGGCCGGTTCAGCCGTGTATGGCCGGCCTGACTCTGTGTAGAGATTTTTTTAGCACAATAAAATCACCAATGAAAGTATGGACTATGTAACCAGGGCTGGATCTAACCTATCTGATGTGGGGGTGCAGAGGGGCAAAGGATGGAACGTCAGCAGGGCAATGTATAGGAGTCAGAAGGGCAGTGTACAGGGGTCAGCAGGGCAGAGGATAGGGGTCAATATGGCAGAAAACAGGGGTCACAAGGGCAGAGGACACAGATCAGCAGGGCAGAGGTAAGGGGGTCAGCAGGACAGAGTATAGGGGTCAGCAGGACAATTTACAGGGGTTAGCAGGGTAGGGAGCAGGGGGTCACATGGGCAGAGGACAGGGGTCAAAAGGGCAGGGTACAGGGGGTCAGCAGGATAGAGGACAGGGGTCAGCAAGACGGGGGATAGAAGTCAGCAGTGCAAAGAACAGGGGCTAGCAGGGCAGAGGAAAGGGGGTCAGCATGGCAGAGGAAAGGGGGTCACATCAGCAGAGGACAGGGGTCAGAAGGGCCGTGTACAGTGGTCAGCAGGGATGGAGGACAGGGGTCAGCAGGACAGAGGAAAGGGGGTCAGCAGGGTAGAGGACAGGGGTCAGACGGGCGGTGTACGGTCAACATGACAGAGGATAGAAGTCAGCAGTGCAATTTACAGGGGCCAGCAGAGCAGAGGAAAGGGGGTCAGCAGGGCAGAGTAAAGGGGGTCAGCAGGGCAGAGTAAAGGGGGTCAGCAGGGCAGAGTAAAGGGGGTCAGCAGGGCAGAGTAAAGGGGGTCAGCAGGGCAGAGTAAAGGGGGTCAGCAGGGCAGTGGACAGGGGTCAATAGGACAGAGGATAGGGGTCAGCAGGGCAGGGAGTAAGGGGTCACATGGGCAGAGGACAGGGGTCAAAAGGGCAGTGTACAGGGGTCAGCAGGATGGAGGACAGGGGTCACCAGGACAAAGGATAGAAGTTAGCAGTGCAATGGACAGGGGTCAGCAGGGCAGGGTACAGGGGGTCAGCTGGGCAGAGGACAGGGGGTCAATAGGGCAGAATAGGACAGAATCACTGCTGGCAGGGCACTTAGCAGAGCTCTTCCTCCCCCACATAGCACATAGATGAGATCAGATTCCCTTACAGACAGCCTGGATCTGCACAGTGTGTAGCTGGCTACTGCAGCTGCTCTGCCATTCCAATCTGGGAATTTCACAGGTCAGAACTGCAACACAACAACCAGCTACACACTGTGCAGATCCAAGGCCGTGTCTGTAAGGGAATCCGATCTCTGCTGTGTGGGGGAGGGGACATCCGCTGTGTGCAGTGTGGACAGTACCAGGACAAAGTCACCACAGAGACTACTTCCTTAGACATTGCTCCACAGAGACTGCCCCATACAGAGACTACACCGACTACCCCCACAGAGACTATGACTACCCCCACAGAGACTGCGCCCCACAGAGACTACGACTACCCCCACAGAGACTGCACCTCACAGAGACTACGACTACCCCCACAGAGACTGCGCCCCAGAGAGATTACGACTACCCCCACAGAGACTGCACCCCACAGAGACTACGACTACCCCCACAGAGACTGCGACTATCCCCACAGAGACTACCCCCACTGAGTCTGCACCCTTCAGAGACTACACCCCACAGAGACTACGACTACCCCCACAGAGTCTGCACCCCACAGAGACTACGACTACCCCCACAGAGTCTGCACCCCACAGAGACTACGACTACCCCCACAGAGTCTGCACCCCACAGAGACTACGACTACCCCCACAGAGTCTGCACCCCTCAGAGAATACGACTACCCCCACAGAGTCTGCACCCCTCAGAGACTACGACTACCCCCACAGAGTCTGCACCCCTCAGAGACTACGACTACCCCCACAGAGTCTGCACCCCTCAGAGACTACGACTACCCCCACAGAGTCTGCACCCCTCAGAGACTACGACTACCCCCACAGAGTCTGCACCCCTCAGAGACTACGACTACCCCCACAGAGTCTGCACCCCTCAGAGACTACGACTACCCCCACAGAGTCTGCACCCCTCAGAGACTACGACTACCCCCACAGAGTCTGCACCCCTCAGAGACTACGACTACCCCCACAGAGACTGCACCCCTCAGAGACTACGACTACCCCCACAGAGACTGCACCCCTCAGAGACTACGACTACCCCCACAGAGACTGCACCCCTCAGAGACTGCGACTACCCCCACAGAGACTGCACCCCTCAGAGACTGCGACTACCCCCACAGAGACTGCGACTACCCCCACAGAGACTGTACCCCACAGAGACTACAACTACCCCCACAGAGTCTGCACATCACAGAGACTATGACTACCCCCACAGAGTCTGCACATCACAGAGACTATGACTACCCCCACAGAGTCTGCTCCCCACCGGGACTACACCCCACAAAGACTGCACCCCACAAAGACTGCACCCCACAAAGACTACACCCCACAGAGACTACACCCCTCCAGAGACTACACCCCCCAGAAACTGCCCCCCCACAGAGACTACACCCCCCAGAGACTACCCCCACAGAGACTACATCATTTACAAAGTAGTTAATAAATGATACCTTACCAGTAAAGAGTAAAAGTAAAGTTGTGGTGGATGATATCCACACCCGGGATTGGCAGGGCTCCTTATGTGATGACCTGCAGAGAATGTTCAGAGAGCTTCCAAGGAGATCAATGGACAGAGCCTTAGATGGAGAGAGCGAGTGTTTCTCTGGATAGAGACAAAGCGAGAGAGCCCTTCTATTGTGTGAGAATGTGGATCTGTGAGGTTGTGAGAGCGATCGATCGAGATGTGTGTGTCTCCAGCGTAAGAGAGAGAGAGCGTCTTCTGAGTGAGAGAGTGTATTCCGTCTCAGAGTGGTTGATTGAGGGAGTGTGTCCAAGTGATCTCCTCCCTCTCTGAACTTCACCTTTTATTCTCTTATCTAAGGACTCGCCTAGAGGGGGTCGTTCAGAATGTTTACCCACATGTGATTGGAAGGCACTTCTATTGATTAACCTAATGTTTGTTTAGGTGTTGACAATAGCTGCCCAGCAGGTGGCACTCTAAGATTAGGAATTCCTATTTTAGGTCTTCTGGGAATAAAATTGGTTTTATTCAAACCAATAAAATTTGGGACATTCTATTTTTATCCCCGAGTTACATCTAGATATAATGCCCTCATAATAGGAGGGTACACCTCAAAGACCCCAGATCTCTCCATAAAGAGGACCTGTCATGACCCATGCTATCACAGGGGATGTTGTTCATCACTAGCAATAAAGTTGATTAAAAATAAATAAAGGGGAAATGGTAAAAAAATAAAAAATAAAGGCGAATGCAGGTCCTGTATGCATAGGGAAATGGCGATCGCGCCACACATGTGCAGTATCACCACGAACGCCAGAGCGAGAGCAATAATTCTCTATTGACCTCTATTGTAACTCTAAACTGATAACTTATAAAGGCTTATAAAGGTCACCTATGGAGATTTCTAGGTACCGTAATTTGTCACCGTTCCACCACGAGCATACGCAATTTAAAAAGCGTGACGTGTTTGGTATCTATTTACTTGGCGTAACATCATCTTTGATATTTTACCAATAAAATTGGATATTTTATTGTGTTTGTGTGCACTAAAATTCATTCAAGTGTATTTTTTTTCCCCTGAAAATTGGTGTTTTTTAAAAATTGCTGCATAAATAATAAAAATAACTTTTTTATTATTATTATTATTATTTGCACAGCCATTTTTAAAAACACTGGTTTTCAGGAATAAACATACACTTTATCCACTTCAGCCGCAAGCCTATTCTGACACTTCTCTCCTACATGTAACATGTATTTTTACTTTTTTTAAGGCTAGAAAATTAATTAGAAAACATTTTATATATATATAAATTTATAATTTTGTATTATTATTGTTTTTTATTATTGATTATTAGTATTTATTATTAATAATAAACAATAATATTAATCAATAAAAAAACAACATTAATAATAATAATGATGATAAAATAGTAATAAATAAAAAATATTAATAAAATTTTTTTTGACAGCCATCATTTTATTCTCTAGGGTCTCTGCTTTCAATATATATGTAAGGTTTGTTTTCTAAGTAATTTTCTAGCAAAAAATAAATAAATTTGATTTTTACATGTAGGAGAGACGTGCCAGAATAGGTTTGGGACTATTATTATTAATAATACACAATAATATTAATCAATAATTAAAAAAAATAACAATAATTATATTAATAATAATAATAACAATGATAAAAATAGTAATAAATAAAAAATAGTAATAAAATAAAATTGCAACAGCCACCATTTTATTCTCCAGGGTCTCTGCTTTCAAAATATACAGTACAATATATATATATATATAAGGGTTGTGGGTTCTAAGTCATTTTGTAGCAAAAAAAAAAAGGTTGATTTTTACATGTAGGAGAGACGTGCCAGAATAGGTTTGGGGCTGAAGCAGTACCGTAAACTGTATTTTTTACCTGAAAAATGGTGTTTTAAAAATGTCTATACAAGCATCATGTGACATAATAAAAATGCAACAACCACCATTTTATTCTCCAGGGTCTCTGCTTTAAAAAATATATATATAATGTTTGGGGTCTTGAAATCATTTTCTAGCAAAAAAAGACATATTTTTCCATGTAGGAGAGAAATGTCAGAGCTGGCCCTGTAGGGGGGTCAGGTGGTCATTGATTAGCATTTTTCGATGTTTGGACAATGGAAGGAGATGAAACAATTCAGAAAGTCTGGTTTCTGCCAGCTGGGCAAACAGACTTTGTGTTTTCTCAGGGATGAACTCTTTGTTGTCTGATTGATTATCCCACCCATACATTGTTCCTCAGCTTCCCATCACAAACTATGGAAAAAGAATGATCTAGAAACCTCAGAAAGAACATCAGCCTATAATTTCTACACTTCATCTGAGAAGGTGACACAGTAGAGAGGACCATACATGTTCCAGATCTTCCATCCCATCTACCTGATGAAGGTGAGGAATGGTGAGACCTTCCTGTATGGAATACAGAGGACGGGGACATCTCTCTGGTGGGTTCCCATTACTGGATCCATCTGTAGGAAACACACACACTGACTGAATACATTGTTTCTATGTGTTTATCAGATGATGGGGGATCTAGGTGGACCCTCCGTACTGCTCTCTCCTTTACAATAAAGTCTCCTCTTACCCGGTGATGTGAGGGGCGGCTGATTGTCCATCATGACGTCCTTGTAGAGATCCTTGTGTCCTTCTAAATACTCCCACTCCTCCATGGAGAAATAGACAGTGACATCCTGACACCTTATAGGAACCTGACACACACAATGATACAGTCACCATCCAGACACATCCCTTGTCTGTTACTGGATAATGTCCCAGAATTCCCGGCACCGCTCACCTCTCCTGTCAGAAGCTCCATCATCTTCTGGATGACTTCTAGAATCTTCTGTATGTTGGGTCTCTTGGGTTTCAAGGAGTCACATGGAGGCACTGTGATGGTCATATGATCACCTGACTTCAGAGGAAAATTTTGTATTGGAGAACCAATAGGAAGATCAAGTTAGAATCCCAGAATCCTCCTCACCTCTCCGGTCAGGTCTGTGTTTTATTAATAGAGATAAGAGTGATGTCATGTGACCTCCCAGAATCCTCCTCACCTCTCCGGTCAGGTCTGTGTTTTATTAATAGAGATAAGAGTGATGTCATGTGACCTCCCAGAATCCTCCTCACCTCTCCGGCCAGGTCTGTGTTTTATTAATAGAGATAAGAGTGATGTCATGTGACCTCCCAGAATCCTCCTCACCTCTCCGGTCAGGTCTGTACACTAGGCTGTATATAACATTCTCCTGACCTCATGGCCAGGTGCAATGATGGGGGGGGGGGGGGTAATTATGGTGGATGTGTGAGATCTGGGGAGTCATCATGCAGACGTTGGAGCATACACAGGGCCAGCGGTGAGGGAGGAGTGCAGTGCAGGTAAGATCGGGGGAAAGCATGTACAGCTGAAGAGGTGGGTGGAGGGGTGCAGAAAGAATGGGTGATGGGGGGGGGGGGGTGCAGACACTCCTAATAATAAGATAATAGGACCTCCCCCTCTCTGTTCTCACACTCTGCACACTCTCCAGAAGATTCTTAGAGGAGACACGCTCCTTCATACATTGCTTTTGAGCTACAACAAAATGGCCGCCACCCTTCCTTCACTGAGGACACTTCCTTCTCTGACACGGCACATGGACTTCCCCTAGTGGTGGTTCTGGCTCCACACGGGAACAAACGGCACATGGTCTCCCTCTCATGTTGGCTCTCCTAACCTCCTTGTATTGAATTGTACTGTAACTTTACTGTCTACCTTTATTCCGTAAAGTGCTGCAGAAACTGTTGGCGCTCTATATACAGTATATATATTTTGTATAATAATAATTATTATGACGTATATCCCATGAAGGGTTCCCTAATTGTTTAATATAATTATGAGTAATATTTCAGGCTGTAGAGTGTTACTATAGGGTTCTGGTTGGAAGCGGTTTGTTCTTCTAAGCGTATTTGAGGAAGGTATGGAGTAAAAGTGAAACTTCAATGAGGAACTTCTAAATTGAACAAAAGCCGAGCAGCGAGACGACCAGAGGAAGCGTCTAATGGAAAATTTTAGGTTAAGACTATTCTGTAGATCATGAAGGAGGTTTAACCTTAAACTACGTAGAGGGTTCTTTACTGTAAGAGCGGCAAGATGTGGAATTACTTTCTCAGCGGGGGGACATCGATCGTTTCAAGAAACTATTAGATAAGCACCTGAACGACCACAACATACAGGGATATACAATGTAATACTGACATAGAATCACACACATAGGTTGGACTTGATGGACTTGTGTCTTTTTTCAACCTCACCTACTATGTATCTCTAAATAATGAATATGTTATAATATGTGGATCGTTATGATTGGTTAAATGAATAAAGGAGGTTTTCTCCTTCTAGTAAAGGAAATATGTCATCGAATGCACTTCTGATACTATGCGTTATATTTGTATCTGATTGGTGGGCAGAGATGTTCCCACCCACATGTGCTTCGATAACTTAACATGATGAGCCACGCCCAATAAACAAGTCTCCGCTCTTCCCTCCAGTGTGTCTGAATAAGCAGGACTTCCAGGGCCCTGAAGTCAAGGTGAGGTGAGGGGGAGACCCACAGTAAGAATTGAACCCCAAAATCCCACATTGTGCAGCTGGAGCCTGTAGAGATCTTCAGTGCAGGGATGTCTGGTCCTCCTTTTCTCTTATCCATCGAGAAAAGCCCCCCGGCAAAGCAACTTGTCCTCTCCTGACTTATTCATTGAGAAAAGCCCCCCCACCCGGCAAAGCATCATGTCCTCTCCTTCTCGGTTATCCATTTAGAAAAGCCCCCCCCCCCACCTGGCAAAGCACCTTGTCCTCTCCTTCTCTCTTATCCATCGAGAAAAGCCCCCCGGCAAAGCACCTTGTCCTCTCCTTCTCTCTTATCCATCGAGAAAAGCCCCCCGGCAAAGCACCTAGTCCTCTCCTTCTCTCTTATCCATCGAGAAAAGCCCCCCGGCAAAGAACCTAGTCCTCTCCTTCTCTCTTATCCATCGAGAAAAGCCCCCCGGCAAAGCACCTAGTCCTCTCCTTCTCTCTTATCCATCGAGAAAAGCCCCCCGGCAAAGCACCTTGTCCTCTCCTATCTTATCCATCGAAAAAAGCCCCTCGGCAAAGCACCTTGTCCTCTCCTTCTATCTTATCCATTGAGAAAAGCCCCCCGGCAAAGCACCTTGTCCTCTCCTTCTCTCTTATCCATTGGGAAAAGCCCCCCCCTGCAAAGCACCTTGTCCTCTCCTTCTCTCTTATCCATTGGGAAAAGCCCCCCGGCAAAGCACCTTGTCCTCTCCTTCTATCTTATCCATTGAGAAAAGCCCCCGGCAAAGCACCTTGTCCTCTCCTTCTCTCTTATCCATTGAGAACCCCCCCCCGGCAAAGCACCGTGTCCTCTCCTTCTCTCTTATCCATTGAGAACCCCCCCCCCCCCCCGGCAAAGCACCTTGTCCTCTCCTTCTCTCTTATCCATTGAGAACCCCCCCCCCCCGGGCAAAGCACCTTGTCCTCTCCTTCTCTCTTATCCATCGAGAAAAGCCCCCGGCAAAGCACCTTGTCCTCTCCTTCTCTCTTATCCATTGAGAACCCCCCCCCCCCGGCAAAGCACCTTGTCCTCTCCTCTCCTATCCATTGAGAAAAGCCCCCCCAGCAAAGCACATTGTACCCATGTTGATGAAGTCAAGGGCCTTCTCCCCATAGCCCCGGCCAGGTGGTTGTGGGGAGTCTGTGGGCGGGGGCTTATCGGAATCTGGAATCCCTCTTTAAAAAATATAGGGGCCCCCAGGCAATGTCTACCACATGAGTAAGTAAGGGGCACAGCAACCTGAAGCTCACGTCTTGCAGTCACCAGAGTGGTTGGGGGTTCATTATCTTTCCGGGACTTTGACAACTGTATGAGGTGGATCTGATAAGATTTCATTCTACCAACATCTCATATGACTTGTGCTGGGAGGGAAGCATTAGGGGGAGGATTTGTATTAGAATGAGGTGGGAATTGGGCTGGGAAGGGGAATTTGGGGAGAATAATAAGGGGCTTTGTGATAGGAGGAGGAGTTTGGGGGGGGGGAATTTATGCTTAAAGTGTGTGTGTGGGGGGGAACTAATGCTGGGGTGGGGAATTTGGGGAGAAGAAGAAGAGGATTTGTACTAGAATGAAAGGTTTGGGGGGGGGGGGGATTTATACTCAAAGAGAGGATGGGGGAGGATTTTTGCTGGGAGGGGGAATTTAGAGGAAGAATGATTTGTGATAGAAGAAGGAGGGGTTTGAGGGAATTTGTGCTCAAGGGGGGTGGCGGATTTGGAGAGAAAATAAGATGTATGCTAGAAGAAGATTTTTTTTTTTTTTTTGAGGGGGGGGTGTTTTGCTGGGAGGGGGGATTTGTGATAGAAGAAAAAAACACCCCAATGTGTGATAATGGTTCCAGGGAATTTTTAAAAGAAGTTGCAATGACTGGGGGGCCCCTCTTGCACTATGTCTCCATGCAGGGTCTTTCTGAGATTTGGGGGCCCCTCCTGCACTATGTTTCTATGCAGGTTCCGATATGTGGGGCCCCTCCTGCCCCAAGGTGTCCGCACACAGGTGTTGCTCTGTGCAGAGGAGTGAGGCCGGGAGTGCTGTGTGTGCCGGCCCGGGGCCCCTCTTCTCAGGCTGCCTGTATTTATTGTGCAAAGTGGGGCCCAGGGCCCGGGGCCACTCTCTCCTTAGTGTCCATCAAATACAGCCTTATCTGTGCCCAGCAATGGGGCCCTGCCAATGCCCAGCAATGTCGCCTGACCAGTGCCCAGCAATGTCGCCTGACCAGTGCTCAGCAATGTCGCCTGACCAGTGCCCAGCAATGTCGCCTGACCAGTGCCCAGCAATGTCGCCTGACCAGTGCCCAGCAATGTCGCCTTACCAGTGCCCAGCAATGTCGCCTTACCAGTGCCCAGCAATGTCGCCTGACCAGTGCCCAGCAATGGGGCCCTACCAATGGATGAGATTCCAATCAGCGATGAGCCGGGAATAGAAGACAAGACTCAGGAGAGACGATTGTTTATTGGAGAAGATGAGAAGAAGGGATCGACACACGGAGGGGGAGGGGGAATAAACTTTCCATTCTAATCTTTTATAATAGAAATAAGAAGTCCGTCCCGGGTATTAATAATCCTACATTGGCCGACCAATAAAAAGCCGGCTACTTCCATAAATGGTAAAGGAGAACGACACGCAGCAGCCAATAGGAACCTCGGAGATGACGACGCCATTGATTGGTTGATGGAGGAGTCAGTTGCACACATTAGAATCCAGCGTCCATTTCCCACACTTCCAGCAGGGGGCGGTACTCTGAATTTTAATCTTAAATTTCCTTTATTTTTAAACTTTCCCGCACTCTAAACATGAATGGAGTCCCTCTGAATTCTCCGATGTCTAAGAAGTATCTTTATGTAAGAAAAAAAAAAAAAAACATTTCCCGCACTCAGACCATGATAAAGGACGCTAACCAATGTGAACACGCTGGTGCAGAAGAAGGTTTCCTTTCACAGGGAAACATTTCCCGCACACGGAACACGAAAAGGGACGCTCGCCCGTGTGAATTCTCTGGTGGTAAACAAGGCCTCCTTTCAGTCTATAAGATTTCCCGCACTCTGAACATGCATAGGGATTCTCACCCGTGTGTATTCTCTGGTGTAAACGAAGACCTCCTTTCTCGGTGAAACATTTCCCGCACTCTGTACATGAATAGGGACGCTCCCCCGTGTGAACTCTCTGATGCCCAAGAAGACACTTTTTTTCAGAAAAACTTTTCCCGCACTCGGAACATGAATAGGGGCGCTCACCTGTGTGAACTCTCTGGTGCCTTAGAAGGGTTTCTGTTCCACTAAAACATTTCCCGCACTCAGAACATGAAAAAGGACGCTCACCGGTGTGTATTCTCTGGTGTCTAAGAAGACCTGCTTTGTGAGGGAAACCTTTCCCGCACTCTGGACATGAATAGGGACGCTCGCCTGTATGGACTCTTTGATGCCTAGCAAGGTAACTTTTCGATGCGAAACGTTTCCCGCACTCTGAACATGAAAAAGGACACTCTCCACCAGTGTGGATTCTCTGGTGCTGAAGAAGGTCTACTCTTCGACTAAAAAATTTCCCGCACTCCGAACATGAATAAGGATGCTTACCAGTGTGAATTCCCTGGTGCTGAGAAAGGTTTCCTTTACTACTAAAACATTTCCCGCACTCTGAACACGAATAGGGACGCTCACCCGTGTGACTTCTCTGGTGTATAAGAAAGGTTTCTTTTGCAGTAAAACATTTCCCGCACTCTGAACATGAAAAAGGATGCTCATCAGTGTGAGTTTGCATGTGCCTAAGAAGTTGACTTTTCCCTTTAAAACATTTCCCGCACTCTGAACATGAAAAAGGATCTTCAGCTGTGTGATTTTTCTGATGTGAAATAAGACTTGCTTTCCGGGTGAAACATTTTCCGCACACTGGACAGGAATGAATATGTTCACTAACATGACATCTCTGGTGGCTTAGAAGGTGTGCCTTCTGAGTAAAACATTTTCCGCACTCTGAACATGACAATGAATTCTCTCCTGTATGAACCCCTTTATGGTTTAAAGAAGATTCCTTGAGATTAGATGGATTTCCACATCCATCCGCACTGCCAGATATTAGAGGACCATCCGCACTGCCAGATATTAGAGGACCATCCGCACTGCCAGATGTTAGAGGACCATCTGAAGTCCAAGTAGGTGACTTATGAGGAGATCCCTCAGAATTAGACATATCCAATGATCTCTTCCAGTGGTGAGGTCTGTCATGTGTATTATGAGGAATGGTATTTACTTCTGGAGAACATCCAATGTCATTATCTTCTACCTTCACATCTTCCTCCGATGTACTTCTATTCCCACCACAGAGTCCATCTGTTGGAAAGTAATAAAAATGATCAATAGTTTTCAGGAGTCATATATGTTTAAAAAAGGTCTGAATGGAGATGGACCTTTCATATGGTGTACAGTATCTCCTCCTCATTTGTTGGGAACATGACGTTATATTGAGGAATGGAGATGGACCTTTCATATGGTGTACAGTATCTCCTCCTCGTTTGTTGGGAACATGACGTTATATTGAGGAATGGAGATGGACCTTTCATATGGTGTACAGTATCTTCTCATTTGTTGGGAACATGACGTTATATTGAGGAATGGAGATGGACCTTTCATATGGTGTACAGTATCTCCTCCTCATTTGTTGGGAACATGACGTTATATTGAGGAAAGGAAATGGACCTTTCATATGGTGTACAGTATCTCCTCCTCATTTGTTGGGAACATGACGTTATATTGAGGAATGGAGATGGACCTTTAATATGGTGTACAGTATCTCCTCCTCATTTGTTGGGAACATGACGTTATATTGAGGAACGGAAATGGACCTTTCATATGGTGTACAGTATCTCCTCCTCATTTGTTGGGAACATGACATTATATTGAGGAATGGAGATGGACCTTTCATATGGTGTACAGTATCTCCTCCTCATTTGTTGGGAACATGACATTATATTGAGGAATGGAGATGGACCTTTCATATGGTGTACAGTATCTCCTCCTCGTTTGTTGGGAACATGACGTTATATTGAGGAATGGAGATGGACCTTTCATATGGTGTACAGTATCTTCTCATTTGTTGGGAACATGACGTTATATTGAGGAATGGAGATGGACCTTTCATATGGTGTACAGTATCTCCTCCTCATTTGTTGGGAACATGACGTTATATTGAGGAAAGGAAATGGACCTTTCATATGGTGTACAGTATCTCCTCCTCATTTGTTGGGAACATGACGTTATATTGAGGAATGGAGATGGACCTTTAATATGGTGTACAGTATCTCCTCCTCATTTGTTGGGAACATGACGTTATATTGAGGAACGGAAATGGACCTTTCATATGGTGTACAGTGTCTTCTTCTCATTTGTTGGGAACATGACGTTATATTGAGGAATGGAGATGGACCTTTCATATGGTGTACAGTATCTCCTCCTCATTTGTTGGGAACATGACGTTATATTGAGGAACGGAAATGGACCTTTCATATGGTGTACAGCAGCCTTTCTCAACCAGTGTGCCGCGGCACACTGGTGTGCCGTCAGAGGTTCTCAGGTGTGCCGCGGGATCAGGGGAGAGAAGGGCTGTCAGATGAGCCTGATCTCCCGATCCCCTGCCGAACTGTACATCGGCACTGTGAGAAGCTTCGTCAACCTCAGCAAAGTGAAAGTAAAGTGCAGGGGAGTTTGCTGTGCTCTCTGCTTCCCCCTACAGTGCAGTACCTGGCTGAATGAGGAAGCTGGAAAGGTACTGTGCTAGAAGCTAGATTTGTTTTAAAAGGGCTTTATACATGTGTCTGTGTGTGTGTGTGCATGTGAGTGTCTGACTGTCTGTCTGTATGTGTGTGTGTGTGCATGTGTCTGTATGTGTGTGTGCATGTGTCTGTATGTGTGTGTGCATGTGTCTGTATGTGTGTGTGTGCATGTGTCTGTATGTGCGTGAGCATGTGAGTGTCTGTCTGTATGTGTGTGTGTGCATGTGTCTGTATGTGCGTGAGCATGTGAGTGTCTGTCTGTATGTGTGTTTGTACATGGGTGTGTGCATGTGAGTGTCTGTCTGTATGTGTGTGTGTGTGTACATGTGTGTATGTGTGTGCATGTGTCTGTATGTGTGTGTCTATATGTGTGTGTGCATGTGTCTGTATGTGTGTACGTGTCTGTATGTGTGTGTGCACCTGTGTGTGCACGTGTCTGCATGTGTGTGTGCACGTGTCTGTGTGTGTGTGCACGTGTCTGCATGTGTGTGTGCACGTGTCTGTGTGTGTGTGCACGTGTCTGCATGTGTGTGTGCACGTGTCTGTGTGTGTGTGCACGTGTCTGCATGTGTGTGTGCACGTGTCTGCATGTGCGTGTGTACAAGTGCCTGTATGTGTCTGTATGCCTGTGTGCACATGTATGTGTCTGTATATGGGTGTGTGTATATATCTTTTAATGCGGACACCCCCCCCCCCTCCATTCCTGTACCATCAGAACTTCTTTTGTAGGTCTTGTTTGTGATAGCAGCAAGGACTGCTTCTCCTCTGAAAAGCAACCCATGCACAGATTGCTTTTCAGAGGCATTTGACAGGCAATAAAGAGGCATTATATTGCCTCCTCACCACCTGTTTTAATGCAGCATCACTACACCGCAAGCGTGCAATGAACACAGTTGCAGGGTAGTTGCAGTGCAGCCCCATTCACCCTGGGTATACCTCCAGCTGCAGCCACAGCATGTGTACACCCTCAGCTGCTGTCTCTTCAGCTAAAGGGGAAGAAGTTGGGGGTGGTAAAAACAGCTTAACCATGTGCTTTTACAACCCCTCCAACCTGACATGTGAACAAGCCCTTGGTTCACATCTGTGTGGCCGCGTACTGCGTGTAGGGCAGCCCATTCATTTCAATGGGCTTCCCTAACCACAAAAATTCAGGGAAGGAAGTGCCCAACCTTTTTTTTTTTTTTAAATTGCATGGCACCAAAAGCACATTTTCCAATGTGTGAGGTACCATTAAGAATTAATGGCACCCCTAAATAGCAGAGCATTTGTCTATGTGTCAGGAACGAGTGCGATTTTGCGCATGTTCCGCGACACACAGTAACGTGAACTAAGCCTTGGACTGGGGTGCCTCAAGACTAAAAAAATACTTTTTAAGGGTGCCCCGACTGGAAAAAGGTTGAGAAACACTGGTGTACAGTATCTCAATGAAAAAAAAAGTAAACAAAAGAAATTGGCTTTTAAGGTTGAGAAGATGGAAGGGGGATTTGGGGTGTGTAGGTCGGCTTTAAACCATTTTTGAATCTAGTGATGATTATGTACCTGAGCTGATATCTGTAGAAGATTCCTCCTCTTTAACTGCATCCATCATCCCAACCTCCTCTGTAACCTGCTGATCACCCCTCATATTATACGTCTCTTCTTCCTTTATATCCTCAGTTTTTACGTTAATCAGATCTTCATCCTAAACCAACAAAATGGCAGAAAATTATTTCTTTAAAATGTAAACTTTAATATGCCGTCAGGAAGTTGAAACAATTAATCAAGACAGCAGTATTGATGATTTAAATTTATTGATATACGACGGACAGTGCTTTCAGCCTTAAGGCATGCTAATTAGCTTAAAACCAATTAATAGATAAGAACCACAGTGGCTTGATTATCTTCCTGAGTTCTGTGTAGAGTTTATTTAGTACAATAAAATTGTCATTGAAAGTATGGACTATGTAACCAGGGCCAGTGGTCAGCAGGGCAGAGGACAGGGGGTCAGCTGGGAAGAGGACAGGGGGTCAGCTGGGAAGAGGACAGGGGGTCAGCAGGGCAGAGGACAGGGGGTCAGCAGGGCAGAGGACAGGGGGTCAGCAGGGCAGAGGACAGGGGGTCAGCAGGGCAGAGGACAGGGGGTCAGCAGGGCAGAGGACAGGGGTCAGCAGGGCAAAGGACAGAGGTCAGCAGGGCAGAGGACAGGGGGCCAGCTGGGCAGAGGACAGGGGGCCAGCTGGGCAGAGGACAGGGGGCCAGCTGGGCAGAGGACAGGGGGCCAGCTGGGCAGAGGACAGGGGGTCAGCAGGGCAGAGGACAGGGGGTCAGCAGGGCAGAGGACAGGGGGGTCAGCTAGGAAGAGGACAGGGGTCAGCAGGGCAAAGGACAGAGGTCAGCAGGGCAGAGGACAGGGGGTCAGCTGAGTAGTGGACAGGGGTCAGGAACATGGAGGACAGGGGTCAGCAGTGCAATGGACAGGGGGGTCAGCAGTGCAATGAACAGGGGGTCAACAGGGGGTCAACAGGGAATAGGACAGGGGGTCAACTGGGAAGAGGACAGGGGGTCAACTGGGAAGAGGACAGGGGGTCAACTGGGAAGAGGACAGGGGGTCAACTGGGAAGAGGACAGGGGGTCAACTGGGAAGAGGACAGGGGGGCAGGGGACAGGGGGTCAGCAGAGAAGAGGACAGGGGGTCAGCTGGGCAGAGGACAGGGGGTCAGCTGGGCAGAGGACAGGGTGTCAGCTGGGCAGAGGAAAGGGGATTCAGAAGGGCAGAGGACAGGGGTCAGCAGGATGGAGGACAGGGTCAGCAGTGCAACAGACAGTGGTCAGCAGGAAAGAGCAAAGGGGTCAGCAGGATGGAGGACAGGGGGTCAGCAGGATGGAGGACAGGGGGTCAGCAGGGTAGAGGACAGGGGGTCAGCAGGGTAGAGGACAGGGGGTCAGCAGGGTAGAGGACAGGGGGTCAGCTGGGTAGAGGACAGGGGGTCAGCAGGGTAGAGGACAGGGGGTCAGCAGGGTAGAGGACAGGGGGTCAGATGGGAAAAGGACAGGGGGTCAGCTGGGAAAAGGACAGTGGGTCAGCTGGGAAAAGGACAGGGGGTCAGCTGGGAAAAGGACAGGGGGTCAGCTGGGAAAAGGACAGGGGGTCAGCTGGGAAAAGGACAGGGGGTCAGCTGGGAAAAGGACAGGGGGTCAGATGGGAAGATGACAGGGGGTCAGATGGGAAGATGACAGGGGGTCAGATGGGAAGATGACAGGGGGTCAGATGGGAAACTGCGACCGGTCTAAACTATGTGGCATGTTCACCAATGCCAGGAGCCTGGCGGACAAGATGGGTGAACTAGAGATACTGTTGTACGAGGAGAATTTGGATTTTGTGGGAATTTCAGAGAACTGGTTCAACAGCTCTCATGATTGGCTGGCAAACATTCAAGGGTATTCCCTTTATCGCAAGGATAGAGAGGGTAAAAAAGGGCTGAGGGGTATGCCTATATATCAAGAATAATGTACAAGTGAATGTGAGAGATGACATCACTGAGGGAGCTAGGGAGGAGTTGGAATCCTTATGGGTAGAGCTCCAAAGGCATGAAGTTAAGGGGAAAATAATACTGGGAGTATGCTATAGGCCCCCTAACCTGAGGGAGGAAGGGGATGCAGATCTCCTATCACAATTTGGATTAGCAGCAAGGATAGGAAGTGTTATAATGGGGGGTTTTAACTATCCAGACATAGACTGGGCGGAGGGAACCACGCATTCGTCTAAGGCTCGCCAGTTCCTAAATGTCTTGCAGGACAATTTTATGGGTCAGATGATAGAAATAAAGCGTTATTGGATCTACTGATTACCAACAATACAGACCTGATCACGGATGTGGAAATACGAGGCAATTTAGGTAACAGCGATCACAGGTCAATTGGCTTCAGTATTAATCGCACAAATAGGAAACATAAGGGGAATACAAAGACACTGAATTTCAAAAGAGCCAACTTCCCTAAACTACAAACCTTGCTAAAAGGCATAAATTGGGATGAAATCTTAGGAACAAAGAACACGGAGGAGAGATGGGTTTGCTTTAAGAGCATATTAAATAAGGGCATTAGCCAATGTATCCCATTGGGTAATAAATTTAAAAGAGCAAACAAAAATCCTGGATGGCTTAACTCCAATGTAAAAATGCATATAAAAGCAAAGGAGAAGGCCTTCAAGAAATACAAGGTTGAGGGATCATCATCAGCAGTCAGACTTTATAAAGAATGCAACAAGAAATGTAAGGGTGCAATTAGGACGGCTAAGATAGAACATGAAAGACACATAGCGGAGGAGAGCAAAAAAAATTGCAAGAAATTCTTTAAGTATGTAAACAGTAAAAAAGGGAGGACAGACCATATTAGCCCCATAAAAAATGAGGAAGGACATCTGGTTACAAAGGATGGGGAGATGGCGAAGGTATTGAATTTATAATTCTCCTCAGTCTTCACGAGTGAATCGGGGGGCTTCAGTAACCAAAACTGCAGTGTTTATCCTCATGACACATCACGGGAAACACCTCCATGGTTAACAGAGGACAGATTTAGAATTAGATTTGGGAAACTTAATATTAATAAATCACCGGGACCAGATGGCTTGCATCCAAGGGTACTTAGGGAACTCAGTCAAGTAATTGCCAGACCATTGTTCCTAATTTTTACAGACAGTCTACTAACTGGAATGGTACCAGCTGATTGGAGAAAAGCCAATGTAGCACCAATATTTAAAAAGGGCCCAAAATACATCCCTGGGAATTAAAGACCAGTTAGCCTAACATCAATAGTATGTAAACTCTTGGAGGGGATAATAGGGGGCTATATACAAGATTTTAGTAATAAGAACGGTATCATTAGCAGTAATCAGCATGGATTCATGAAGAATTGTTCTTGCCAATTCAATCTACTAACCTTCTATGAGAAGGTGAGTTGTCATCTAGATAAAGGGAGGCCCATAGACGTGGTGTATCTGGATTTTGCAAAAGCATTTGACACAGTTCCCCATAAACGTTTACTGTACAAAATAAGGTCCGTTGGCATGGACCATAGGGTGAGTACATGGATTGAAAACTGGCTACAAGGGCGAGTTCAGGGGGTGGTGATAAATGGGGAGTACTCGGAATGGTCAGGGGTAGGTAGTGGGGTCCCCCAGGGCTCTGTGCTGGGACCAATCCTGTTTAATTTGTTCATAAACGACCTGGAGGATGGGATAAACAGTTCAATCTCTGTATTTGCAGACGTTACTAAGCTAAGCAGGGCAATAAATTCTCCGCAGGATGTGGAAACCTTGCAAAAAGATCTAAACAAATGAATGGGGTGGGCAACTACATGTCAGATGAGGTTCAATGTAGAAAAATGTAAAATAATGCATTTGGGTGGCAAAAATATGAATGCAATCTATACACTGGGGGGAGAACCTCTGGGGGGATCTAGGATGGAAAATGACCTGGGGGTCCTAGTAGATGATAGGCTCAGCAATGGCATGCTGCTGCTAACAAAGCAAACAGAATATTGGCATGCATTAAAAAGGGGATCAACTCCAGAGATAAAACGATAATTCTCCCGCTCTACAAGACTCTGGTCCGGCCGCACCTGGAGTATGCTGTCCAGTTCTGGGCACCAGTCCTCAGGAAGGATGTACTGGAAATGGAGCGAGTACAAAGAAGGGCAATAAAGCTAATAAAGGGTCTGGAGGATCTTAGTTATGAGGAAAAGTTGTAAGCTCTGAACTTATTCTCTCTGGAGAAGAGACGCTTGAGAGGGGATATGATTTCAATATACAAATACCGTACTGGTGACCCCACAATAGGGAGAAAACTTTTTTGCGGAAGGGAGTTTAATAAGACTTGTGGCCACTCACTAAACTTAGAAGAAAAGAGGTTCAACCTTAAACTAAGTAGAGGGTTCTTTACTGTAAGAGCGGCAAGGATGTGGAATTCCCTTCTACAGGAGGTGGTCTCAGTGGGGAGCATCGATAGTTTCAAAATACTATTAGTTAAGCACCTGAATGACCAAAACATACAGGGATATACAATGGACCCCCTTCTCACCGGGGGGGAACAGGGACTCCCTTCTCCCTCGAGGAGGGGGACCCCTTCTCACCCAGGGACAGGGACCCCTTCTCACCCAGGGACAGGGACCCGATCTCCGCCGGGAACAGGGACCCCCTTCTTCCCAGAGGACAGGGACCTTATCTTACCCCTTCTCACCTGGGGACAGGGGCCCTATCTCTGCCCCAACAGAGACTACACCCCACAGAGACTTCGCCCCACAGAGACTACACCCCCCAGAGACTACACCCCATGGAGACTTCACCCCACAGAGACTTCACCCCACGGAGACTTCACCCCACAGAGACTACAGGGACCCTATGACCACCAAGGACAGGGACCCCCTTCTCAACCCGAGGACAGGGACCCCCTTCTTACCTGAGGACAGGGACCCCCTTCTTACCCGAGGACCCCCTTATCACCTGGGGACAGGCACCCCCTTCTCCCCCGAGGACAGGGATCCCCTTATTACCTGGGGACAGGCACCCCCTTCTCCCCAGAGGACAGGGACCCCTACTCCCCCGAGGACAGGGACCCCTTCTCCCCCGAGGACAGGGACCCCTTCTCCCCTGAGGACAGGGACCCCCTTCTCACCCGGGGACAGGGACCCCTTCTCCCCTGAGGACAGGGACCCCCTTCTTACCCGGGGACAGTGTGACGTACCTCCGTCCTCAACAGGATTGTTTCTGCCATAAATGCTTCCTCCGTCCGGTACCAGCCCGATCCAAGATCCCTCCAGGGAACCAGTCCTTAGTCGTAACTCTATGTAGGATCAACAACTCTTTATACAAACACATGAGCACTTATACGCTCAGAGACAATCACCCCTCCCTTTGGAAGTAAACTGTCCAATCAGCAAGGAGAGTTGTTGGAGGAATTCCCCCCTCCCCTCTCTGCCCTGCCCCCAGTCTTCCTGCAAGATACACATAATACAAATACAAAGGAGATGGGCGTGGGAACAGTGGTGGCTGATAATAGTTCCACCAACCCCGGATGGGGGACGTGTAACTGCCTGGAAACTTAGAGACATGGGACAGCAGTCACATTTCATAGTGCCAACATTATTTCCAATGTCAGTGTCACAAGGGAACCCCTTCTCAACTAGGGGCAGGAATCCCATCTCCCCCAGGGGCAGGAATTCCATATCCCCTGGGGAAAGGGACCCCATCTCCCCCGGAGGCAGGAACTCCATATCCCCTGGGGGCAGGAACCCCATCTCCTCTATGGAAAGGGCACCCCATCTCCTCTATGGAAAGGGAACCCCATCTCCCCTGGGGGCAGGAACTCCATGTCCCCTAGGGAAAGGGACTCCATCTCCCCTGGGGAAAGGGAACCCCTTCTCCCCTGGGGGTAGGAACTCCATCTCCCCTGAGGAAAAGGACTCCACACGACTGACCCCTCTGTGTGCTCCTCCTACACGACTGACCCCTCTGTGTGCTCCTCCTACACGACTGACCCCTCTGTGTGCTCCCCCTACACGACTGACCTCTCTGCGTGCTCCCCCTACACGACTGACCCCTCTGTGTGCTCCTCCTACATGACTGACCCCTCTGTGTGCTCCTCCTACATGACTGACCCCTCTGTGTGCTCCTCCTACATGACTGACCCCTCTGTGTGCTCCTCCTACACGACTGACCCCTCTGTGTGCTCCTCCTACACGACTGACCCCTCTGTGTGCTCCCCCTACACGACTGACCCCTCTGTGTGCTCTTCCTACAGGACTGACCTCTCTGCATGCTCCCCCTACACGACTGACCCCTCTGCGTGCTCCTCCTACACGACTCACCCCTCTGCGTGCTCCTCCTACACGACTCACCCCTCTGCGTGCTCCTCCTACACGACTCACCCCTCTGTGTGCTCCTCCTACACGACTCACCCCTCTGTGTGCTCCTCCTACACGGCTGACCCCTCTGTGTGCTCCTCCTACACGACTCACCCCTCTGTGTGCTCCTCCTACACGACTCACCCTCTGTGTGCTCCTCCTACACGACTGACCCCTGTGTGTGCTCCTCCTACACGACTGACCCCTCTGTGTGCTCCTCCTACACGACTGACCCCTCTGTGTGCTCCACCTACACGACTGACCCCTCTGTGTGCTCCTCCTACACGACTGACCCCTCTGTGTGCTCCTCCTACACGACTGACCCCTCTGTGTGCTCCACCTACGCAACTGACCCCTCTGTGTGCTCCCCTACACGACTGACCCCTCTGTGTGCTCCTCCTACACGACTGACCCCTCTGTGTGCTCCTCCTACACGACTGACCCCTCTGTGTGCTCCTCCTACATGACTGACCCCTCTGTGTGCTCCACCTACACGACTGACCCCTCTGTGTGCTCCTCCTACACGACTGACCCCTCTGTGTGCTCCTCCTACACGACTGACCCCTCTGTGTGCTCCACCTACGCAACTGACCCCTCTGTGTGCTCCTCCTACACGACTGACCCCTCTGTGTGCTCCACCTACGCAACTGACCCCTCTGTGTGCTCCCCTACACGACTGACCCCTCTGTGTGCTCCTCCTACACGACTGACCCCTCTGTGTGCTCCTCCTACACGACTGACCCCTCTGTGTGCTCCTCCTACATGACTGACCCCTCTGTGTGCTCCACCTACACGACTGACCCCTCTGTGTGCTCCTCCTACACGACTGACCCCTCTGTGTGCTCCTCCTACACGACTGACCCCTCTGTGTGCTCCACCTACGCAACTGACCCCTCTGTGTGCTCCTCCTACACGACTGACCCCTCTGTGTGCTCCTCCTACATGACTGACCCCTCTGTGTGCTCCTCTTACACGACTGACCCCTCTGTATGCTCCTCCTACACGACTGACCCCTCTGTGTGCTCCTCCTACACGACTGACCCCTCTGTGTGCTCCTCCTACACGACTGACCCCTCTGTGTGCTCCCCCTACACGACTGACCTCTCTGCGTGCTCCTCCTAGATGACTGACCCCTCTGTGTGCTCCCCCTACATGGATACATGGATGTGCTCCCACTACAGGACTGACCCCTCTGTGTGCTCTCCCTACACGACTGACCTCTCTGTGTGCTCCACCTACACGACTGACCTCTCTGTGTGCTCCTCCTAGATGACTGACCCCTCTGTGTGCTCCTCCTACATGACTGACCTCTCTGTGTGCTCCTCCTACATGACTGACCTCTGCATGCTCCTCCTACACGACTGTCCCATCTGTGTGCTCCCACTACACGACTGACCCCTCTGTGTGCTCCTATTACACGACTGACCCCTCTGTGTGCTCCTCCTACACGACTGAGCCCTCTGTGTGCTCCTCCTACACGACTGACCCCTCTGTGTGCTCCTCCTACACAACTGACCCCTCTGTGTGCTCCTCCTACATGACTGAGAAGCTTGTTTCATAAAGACATCGTTCTATTGGACCATCTAGTTATCCATCTGCTCAACCCAGCTAAGGCCTACATTCCAATTCAGTGGAAGTCTTCACCCCTCCACGTTTAGTAATTGGATCAAGTCTGTGAATGACATCATGAGGATGGAGGAGCTGGCATTAACCTTTTGGAAATTAAAAGCTTGTTTCTTAAAGACCTGGTTCTATTGGATCCATCTGGTGATCCATCTACTCAACCTGGCTAAAGCCTGCATTCCAATTAAGTGGCAGTCCCCCCCCTCCACAATTAGTCGTTAGATCAAATCTGTGAAGGACATCATGAGGATGGAGGAACTGGCATTATCCTTTCAGAAATGAGAAGCTTGTTTCATAAAAACATAGTTCTATTGGAACATCTGGTGATCCATCTGCTCAACCTGGCTTAAGGCCTGCATTCCAATTAAGTGGAAGTCCACCTCACCCCTTCACGATTAGTCATTGGATCATGTCTTTGAATGACATCATAAGGATGGAGGAGCTGGCATTATCCTTTCAGAATGAGAAGCTTGTATGATAAAGACATGGTTCTATTGGACCCGCCCAGAGTAGGCAACTAGATTAGATTACAGGGACCTCCACACCTTCCTTCTCTGATCTTTTATAGAAAGAAAAACTGACGTGCATCCCTTGAGTTTGCCCGCCGGCAACATATACCCCTTCTCTGGAAGGACCTCTTTTACATCCACCAAGTTCAACAGGGTCTAGTGTATCCTCATCGCCTTGGCAATAACTTGATTACCTTGAATGGTATATCCTCCAGAATACCCCATCTTCTCCATTTAGTGCTCTGTCTATGCCAGGGGTCTCCAAACTTTCTAAACAATGGGCCAGATTACTGTCCTTAAGACTTTAGGAGGGGGTGCACTGTAGCCATCGGGAGTAGAAAATGTCCCAGCATCAGTTGGAGTAAACAAAGCCCTATCTTTGGTGTCAGTGAGAGGAATCGTGTCCCATCATTGGTAGGAATTGTTCCGCATCATTGGTGTCATTGGTAGGAATAGTGCCCCATCATTGGTAGGAATAATGCCGTCATTGGTAGGAATTGTGCCCCATCATTGGTGTGATTGGGAGGAATAGTGCCCCATCATTGGTAGGAATTGTGCCACATCATTGGTGTGATTGGGAGGAATTGTGCCCCATCATTGGTGTCATTGGGAGGAATTGTGCCCCATCATTGTTGTCATTGGGAGGAATTTATGCCCTATCTTTGGCGTCAGTGAGAGGAATCGTGTCCCATAATTGGTAGGAATAGTGCCCTGTTATTGGTATCAGTGGACCACGTTTGTGTCATTGGTAGGAATTGTGCCTCATCCTTGGTGTCATTGGTAGGAATGGTGCCCCATCATTGGTGTCATTGGTAGGAATAATGCCATCATTGGTGTCATTGGTAGGAATAATGCCATCATTGGTGTCATTGGTAGGAATCGTGTCCCATCATTGGTGTGATTGGGAAGAATTGTGCCCCATCGATGGTGTGATTGGAAGGGATTGTGCCCCATCATTGGTAGGAAGTGTGCCCCATCCTTGGTGTCATTGGGAGGAACTGTGCCCCATCTATGGTGTCAGTGAGAGGAATTGTGTCCCATCATCGGTATAATTAGTGCCATGTCATTGGACCACATTGTTGGTGTTATTGGTAGGAATTGTGCCTCATCATTGGTGTCATTGGTAGGAATAGTGCCCCATCATTGGTGTCATTGGGAGGAATTGTGCCCCATCATTGGTGTCATTGGGAGGAATTGTGCCCTATCTTTGGTGTCAGTGAGAGGAATTGTGTCCCATAATTGGTAGGAATAGTGCCCCGTCATTGGACCACATGTTGGTGCCATTGGTAGGAATAGTGTCCCATCATTGGAAGGAATTGTGCCCCATCATCGGTGTCCTTGAGCCCCATCGTTGGTGTCATTGGGAGGAGCTGTGCTCCATCAATGGTGTCATTGGGAGGAATGGTGTCCCTTCGTTGGTGTCAGTCAATGAAATAGTGCCCCAACAAGCAAAGGACCACATCCAACCCCCGGGCCACAGTTTGGAGACCACTGGTCTGTCCTATGACAACATGGCTTTACTGGCTTGTGTATCTGTTTGCTGTACATCTTCCAGCCATAAATAAAGAATTGATAAAATATTATGGAGAACAGGAAAAAGGAACAGGAATGGTGGTGGTGGGGGGGGGGGGGGTAAGAGGACCAAGGATTGCAGCCAGAAGATCTCACCACGGGACTCTTAGGCTCGGGTTCACGCTGCTGCGACCCCAAAGTTGTGTTACTTGCTTGCGACTTTTGTGATTTACCAATGCAGTCTATGGCACTCAAGTTGCACTAAAGTCCCAGAAAAGTAGTGCAGCAGGAACCTTTTTTTTTTGTGGTGGGCGGGAAAATAGTGCAAAGTAGACAGTTTGCTGTATATTGTTGTTACCAATCACTTTTATGGAGATCCCTTTCCCCCTTGTGGTCATCTGTGGTATTACATGCCCCTGGTCCTCCTATCCTTCCTGTGGTCACACATAACCAAAATTGGTTAGACATTTCTTCTGGGAAATTTTTTTTTTGCAAAATCTACACTACCCATTCAAGGTATATTTTCTCAGCCGAAAAGCGGGGGAAGGCAGTTCCGGCACCTCTAACACTGACTGTATGTATTGGCAAGGGGTGCTGGAGGTTCTATTGATGCTGGCTGCTGGGGGCTCTATTGTCATCGAGGAGGATCTATTGTTGCTGGGGGGTCAGTTGTTGCTGGGAGAGATCTACTGCTGCTGGAAGATCTTCTGTTACAGGTGGTGGTCTATTGTTACTGGTGGGGTCCCTTGTTGTTTGGGTGGATCTACTGTTACTAACGGGGGTATATTGCTGCTGGAGGGGTCTAAAGTTGTTGGCTGCAGGGGATCTATTTGATCATTAACATATTCCATATCACCACAAAATTATACTTGATTCTGCATTTGCTAAAAGTGGTGGAACTAGGAGGTGGGTAGGGTGTTGAACCAGGGGACGGCGCTTGGAGGTGTGTAAGTGGAGGAAAAGAAAAATGGGTGACTTAGATAGGGGGAGTACCTGCACCTATTCTCTGAGGACTAAAAGCCCTGGTCATGACAATTAGCAGACAATATTCACCCTGAAGAAGCCCTGCGGGGGAAACATGTATTTGGACCAGGAACATGCAAAATCACAGATGACCACATGAGGGCAAGGGGTCTTCATAAAAGTGATTGGTAACAATATACAGCAAACTGTGAAGTCTACACTATACTTCTGCTGTGTTAATCTACACTACCCATTCAAGGTATACACCATTTTTTGGGGAAAGGTCATGACCATTAGTGGACAATCTATCCCCTGAAGAAGCCCCGTGGCCGAAACATGTCGGGAATTTGGCCAGTCAAGTTCCTCCACCCCAAACTCGCTCATCCATGTCTTTACGAACCTTGCTTTGTGCACTGGTCCAAATCATTTGGTGGAGTGGGGGATTATGGTGTGGGGTTGTATATCAGGGGTTGGGCTTGGCCCCTTAGTTCCAGTGAAGGGAACTCTTAAGGCGTCGGCATACCGACAATTTCATTCTCCCAATTTAGGGGCCATCCCCAAACTGCTCCCACAAAGTTGGGAGAATGAAATTGTTCAATATTTCTTGGTATGATGACGCCTTAAGAGTTCCCTTCACTGGAACTAAGGGGCCAAGCCCAACCCTTGAAAGACAACCCCCACACCATAATCCCCCCCTCCACCAAATGATTTGGACCAGTGCGCAAAGCAAGGTCCAAAAAGACATGGATGAGCGAGTTCGGGATGGAGGAACTTGACTGGCCTGCACAGAGTCCTGACCTCCACCCAATAAAAACACCTTTGGGATGAATTAGAGTGGAGACTGCGAGCCAGGCCTTCTCATCCAACATCAGTGCCTGACCTCACAAATGCGCTTCTGGAAGAATGGTCAAACATTCCCATAGACACACTCCTAAACCTTGTGGACAGCCTTACCAGAAGAGTTGAAGCTGTTATAGCTGCAAAGGGGGGGCCAACTCAATATTGAACCCTACGGACTAAGACTGGGATGCCATTAAAGTTCAGGTGCGTGTAAAGGCAGGCGTCCCAATACTTTTGACAATATAGTGTATGTTAAAAGGTGTAAGAATATTTTACCGAACAAAGCCAAAAAAATAAAAAAAGTTTTAATTATGAATAGTTTATAAAATAGAAAATGCTTTAATCTGACTTAATCTGCAGAGGGAAGTTCATTGCTTTGATCTGTAGATGAATAAACAGAAAGATACAAAAAGAAACAATGTTTCTTTGTATCTTTCTGTTTCAGCAGCTGAGCAATGTTGTTGATAAACATAACCTGGCTGCTTTCTTTTTCTCTGATTGCCGGACTTCTTATAAACACTTCAGCTGTCAATAGAGGCACCCCACTGACAGCTGAAGGAGTTGTCGGTTGTCAGTGGGGGGAATCCCGCTGTCAGCTGAAAGAACCGAGCCTGAAAGTACCGATGCATTTGCACGAGTACCGACTAGGCGTGTGCGGTTCGTTTTGTTACAATATTGAAATTCAGATACATTTTTCGTTATTCAGAAATCCAAAATGTATCTGAATTTCCAAATTGCAATAGTAACGAATTTAAACGAATCTGAAAATAACTAAATCAAAACTTCAGACAATATTTGAATCAGAATAGTTTTCAAATCGAATAAACAGATTTTTCAAAAGAATAGTTTTTTAAATCAAATTCAAATTTCCAAAGAGAATAAAATAAAAGGAATAAAATAGAAAAAAATATAATAGAATATAAAAGAATAGAACATAATAGAGTAAAACAGAATACAAAATCGAATAGAAAAAAAAAGGAACAGAATAGAAAATAAAAGAATAGAGTAAAACAGAGCAAAATAGAATAGAAAATAAAACAGAATAAAATAGAAAAGAATATAAAGGAATAGAATAAAATAGAAGGAATATATCCATCTTCTGAAATTTGAATAGATTTTTTTATTCTATTCTATTCAAATTTGAATTTCGGAAAACGTTTATGTTATATTCTTTTGTTTTTATTCTTTTCTATTGTTTATTTTGTTCTATTATTTTCTAGTTTACTATTTTATTTTCTATTCTTTCCTATTCAAATTTATTCTATTCAAATTTCAGAAGATGGTTATATTCTATTTTATTCTATTCTTTTCTATTTTACCATTTTATTTTCTATTCTATTCTTTTCTATTCAAATTTATTCTATTCGAAATTCAAATTTCAAAAGATGGTTCTATTCTATTTTTTTATTCTATTCTTTTATTTTCTATTCTGTTTTTTTTCTATTCTATATTCTGTTCTGTTTTACTCTATTATTTTCCATTCTTTTATTTTCTATTATATTTTTTCTATTTTATTCCTTTTATTTTATCTTATTTGGAAATTCAAATTTCTATTCTATTCAAAATTTCAGAAGATGGTTATATTCTATTTTATTCTATTCTTTTCTATTGTACTATTTTATTTTCTATTGTTTTCTAACTCAAAACTGTAGAAATTGTAACCTGTTAAAAACCTCGCCTATGGAGATTTTTACGGAGGAAATTTTACAGTGGCTTGCTTGTATTTTGCAATATTCAATGGATTAACTTTTCAGTAAAAGGACACTTTTTTTGGCATCAAGCATCGTTCCATGAGTTTTTTCTATTATTTATGGTGGAGTTTTGGGAGTCCACCCTGACGGTGCCTTGATTGAACAAAGATATCAAGATAAGAGGGTAACCCACCTGATGTTCATTTATATATTTATATATATATATATATATATATATATATATATATATATATATATATATATATATATATATATATATATATATATATATATATATATATATATATATATATATATATAAACATAAACATTTATATATTTTTTTTTATTTTTTACATTTATTTTTTTTTTTATATATATTTTATAATATATTATATATATAAAATATATACATTTAAAAAATATATATAAAACTTATTTATATCTATATCAAAAATAAATAAATGTAAAAAATATATATAAATGTTATATTTATATATATATATATATATATACACAGTGTATGTATATATAATAAAAAAATGTGTATGTATGTATATATATATAAATAAAATAAAAAATGTGTGTGTGTATATATATATATATATATATAAATTTAAAATATATAAAATAAATATATATATATATATATATATATATATATATATATATATATATATATATATATATATATATATATATATATTTTATATTTTTTAAATTTATATATATATATATTTTAAATTTTTTCTATATTTATTTTTTATTTAATAAAAAACAAAAAATAAATAAATTTATATATATTTATACAATTTATTTTTATTTTTTATAATATATTATATATATATATATATATATATATATATATATATATATATATATATATATATATATATATATATATATATATATATATATATAAGAAAAATTTTTTTTTTAAAAATATATAAATTTAATATAATTTAATAGGAAGTCATCAGCCCACAAAAGGTTTCTGGCAGGATCAACAGGCTTTATTTACACTTTAATGAATAGATATAACAAAATTATTACAATTTATTTATTTAACGAGCCAAATGGGGGTCAAAAAAAAAAAAAAGAGAGAGAGAAGAAGATCGATGGATTACATAGAGGTGAACAGTCGGTCGGTGGCGGGACGTACCACTTCCTCACACGCTCCTCCTATGGACTGATCCATTCCACCCGTTGGAAGCCGCCAAACTTTTGCAAACAGCTTCAGCAAGTGTGAGCGCTCTGATGCCGAATGAAATTTCCTTCGTGTTTAAAACATTTCCCGCACTCCTCACAGGAAAAAGGACCCCTGCGGACGTGGCTTCTCTGGTGCTTGCGAAGGCTGGCCTTCTGGCTGAAGCGCCTCCCGCACTCCGTACACAAAAAGGGGCGCTCGCCCGTGTGGACCCTCTGGTGTATGAGGAGCATGCTCTTCTCGGAAAAACACCTCCCGCACTCCGGGCACGAAAAAGGCCGCTCGCCCGTGTGGACCCTCTGGTGTATCAGAAGGCTCCCCCTTTGAGTGAAGCGCTTTCCGCACTCCGAGCACGAGTAGGGGCGCTCGCCCGTGTGAGTCCTGTGGTGCAAACGAAGCCTCGCTTTTAGGTGGAAACTTTTCCCGCACTCCACGCATGGAAAGGGACCCTTGGGGGCGTGGCTGCGCTGGTGCTTCAAAAGGTCTCCTTCTAGAGCGAAACATTTCCCGCACTCGGGACACGAGTGAGGGCGCTCGCCCGTGTGGAATTTCTGGTGCCGAAGAAGTTGTCGCCTCTCGGCGAAGCGCTTCCCGCACTCTGTACAGGAGTACGGCTGCTCGCCCGTGTGGACCCGGCGGTGTATGAGAAGTACGCGTTTCTCGGCAAAACATTTCCCGCACTCTAAACACGGAAAGGGGCGCTCGCCCGTGTGGATCCTCTGATGTACAAGGAGCCTCGCTCTCACGGCGAAACTTTTCTCGCACTCGGAACACGGAAAAGGACGCTCGCCCGTGTGGATTCTCTGGTGTGCGAGAAACCTTGCTCTTACAGTGAAAGATTTCCCGCACTCCGAACATGAATAAGGATGCACCGCCGTGTGAGCTCTCTGGTGCGTAAGGAGTGCTCTTTTCTGACTGAAACATTTCCCGCACTCTGAACAAGGATATTCCGTCGCGTGACTTCTCTGGTGTTCAGAAAGCTCCCCTCTCTCTGGAAAACATTTCCCGCACTCGGAGCATTGAAAGGGACCCTGGCGATTGTGGATTCTCTTGTTTCTAATGACGACGCTTTTCCTAATGAAGGGTTTCCCGGATATCAAACTGGAAAACTGGAGCTCCCCTTTGTGGTCCATCTGATGCTTGACAAGGTCTCTGTTCAGAGCGAAGCTTTTCCCGCACTCCGAACACGAAAAAGGACGCTCCCCCGTGTGAAGTCTCGAGTGTCTGAGCAGCACGCTCTTCTCGTTAAAGCTTTTCCCGCACTCCGAACATAAAAAGGGGCGTTCGCCGGCGTGATTTCTCTGGTGCAGAAGAAGACCTCCTTTCTGGAAAAAACTCTTCCCGCACTCCAAACACGAGAAAGGCCGCTCGCCCACGTGAATTTTCTGGTGTCTATGAAGTAGGCTTTTCCCGTTAAAACTTTTCCCGCAGTCGGCGCATTCAAAGGGGCGTTCGCCGGTGTGATTTCTCTGGTGCAGAAGAAGGCTTACTTTCTGTATGAAAGATTTCCCGCACTCCGAACATGAAAACGGGCGCTCGCCCGTGTGAATTTTCTGGTGCCTGATGAGGTTCCCTTTCTGAGTGAAACATTTCCCGCACTCTGGACATGACAAGGAATGCTCTCCTTTATGGCTTGAAGAAGGTTCCTTGGGATGAGGTGGATCTCCCGATGTTTCCATATTGTCTGAGGTTTGAGGGCTATGTGAAGACCCAGTCTGTGGCTTATCGGGAGATTCCTCAGGATTGGACAGGTCCATGGAGCTCTCCAAATGGTAAGTTCTCTGAGGAGTATTATCAGTAATGGGAATTACTTCCGGAGAACACGGAGCGATGACTTCATCTTCTTTATTACAGTCTGGAGATAAAATAAAAAGTACCTCCGACGCGTTCCTACTCCCAGCCCAGTCTTCATCTGTCAGAAAGAAAATTTTCAAATAAAAACATAAGTCTTGTATCCATCAGTCATATATATGTGGGTCGAATGTTTAAAGTAATAAACAGAAGCTCTGGCAACGATCGGGAATAAGGAAGACAGAACTTTCTCCACCTCATAATATGAGATTTTAATGAACAATGGTGAAGGACCTTTAATATGGTTGTACAGTATCTCTACATTTGTTGGGAACATGACATTATATTGAGGAATGGAGATGGACCTTTCATATGGTGTATAGTATCTCCACCTCATTTGTTGGGAACATGACATTATATTGAGGAATGGAGATGGACCTTTCATATGGTGTACAGTATCTCCTCCTCATTTGTTGGGAACATGACATTATATTGAGGAATGGGGATGGACCTTTCATATGGTGTACAGTATGTCCTCATTTGTTGGGAACATGACGTTATATTGAGGAATGGAGATGGACCTTTCATATGGTGTACAGTATCTCCTCCTCATTTGTTGGGAACATGACGTGATATTGAGGAATGGAGATGGACCTTTCATATGGTTTTACAGTATCTCCTCCTCATTTGTTGGGAAGAAAATATATAGCCTCTAAAACCATAGGTTTAATTTAGTAGGGGGGTGTACCATTGCCCAATATATGAGAAATGAGAAAGTTGGTCCCCAACCGATCCCCCAAGAGCAAGAAAAAGGTGGACTATCACGGTACAGGTATAAATCATATCTGTACCGTGATAGTCCACCTTTTTCTTGCTCCTGGGGGACAGGTTTCATTTCTCGGGAACATGACATTATATTGAAGAATGGAGATGGATCTTTCATATGGTGTACAGTATCTCCTCCTCATTTGTTGGGAACATGACGTTATATTGAGGAATGGAGATGGACCTTTCATATGGTGTACAGTATTTCCTCCACATTTGTTGGGAACATGACGTTATATTGAGGAATGGAGATGGACCTTTCATATGGTGTACAGTATCTCCTCCTCATTTGTTAGGAACATGACGTTCTATTGAGGAATGGAGATGGACCTTTCATATGGTGTACAGTATTTCCTCCACATTTGTTGGGAACATGACGTTATATTGAGGAATGGAGATGGACCTTTCATATGGTGTACAGTATCTCTACATTTGTTGGGAACATGACGTTATATTGAGGAATGGAGATGGACCTTTCATATGGTGTACAGTATCTCCTCCTCATTTGTTGGGAACATGACGTTATATTGAGGAATGGAGAAGGACCTTTCATATGGTGTACAGTATCTCCTCCTCATTTGTTGGGAACATGACATTATATTGAGGAATGGAGATGGACCTTTCATATGGTGTACAGTATCTCCTCCTCATTTGTTGGGAACATGACATTATATTGAGGAATGGAGATGGACCTTTCATATGAGGTACAGTATCTCTCCTCATTTGTTGGGAAGAAAATATATAGCCTCTAAAACCATAGGTTTAATTAATAGGGGGGGTGTACCATTGTCCAATATATGAGAAATGAGGAAGTTGGTCCCCAACCGATCCCCCAAGTGCAAGAAAAAGGTGGACTATCATGGTACTGGTATAAAACATATCTGTACCATGATAGTCCACCTTTTCTTGCTCCTGGGGGACAGGTTTCATTTCTCAGGGAACATGACATTATATTGAGGAATGGAGATGGACCTTTCATATGGTGTACAGTATCTCCTCCTCATTTGTTGGGAACATGACATATGAGGAATGGAGATGGACCTTTCATATGGTGTACAGTATCTCCTCCTCATTGGTTGGGAACATGACATTATATTGAGGAATGGAGATGGACCTTTAATATGGTTTTACAGTATCTCCTCCTCATTTGTTGGGAACATGACGTTATACTGAGGAATGGAGATGGACCTTTCATATGGTGTACAGTATCTCCACCTCATTTGTTTGGAACATGACGTTATATTGAGGAATGGAGATGGACCTTTCATATGATGTACAGTATCTCCTCCTCATTTGTTTGGAAGAAAATATATAGCCTCTAAAACCATAGGTTTAATTAATTAATAGGGGGGTGTACCATTGTCCAATATATGAGAAATGAGGAAGTCGGTCCCCAACCGATCCCCCAAGAGCAAGAAAAAGGTGGACTATCACCGTACAGGTATAAATCATATCTGTACCATGATAGTCCACCTTTTTCTTGCTCCTGGGGGACAGGTTGAGGGCCAAATTCCTCATTTCTTGGGAACATGACATTATATTTAGGAATGCATATGGATCTTTCATATTTGGACAGTATTTCCATCTCTTTTGTTGGGAACATGACGTTATATTGAGGAATGGCAATGGACCTTTCATATGGTGTACAGTATCTCCACCTCATTTGTTGGGAACATGACGTTATATTGAGGAATGGAGATGGACCTTTCATATGGTGTACAGTATCTCCACCTCATTTGTTGGGAACATGACGTTATATTGAGGAATGGAGATGGACCTTTCATATGGTGTACAGTATCTCCTCCTCATTTGTTGAGAAGATAATATATAGCCTCTAAAACCATAGGTTCAATTAATTAGTAGGGGGTGTACCATCGTCCAATATATGAGAAATGGAGAAATGAGGAAGTCAGTCCCCAACCGGTCCCCCAGGAGCAAGAAAAAGGTTGACTTTCACAGTACAGGTATAATCATATCTGTACTGTGATAGTCCACCTTCTTCTTGCTCCCGGGGGACAGGTTGGGGACCAACTTCCTCATTTCTCATTTGTTGGGAACATGACATTATATTGAGGAGTGGAGATGGACCTTTCATATGGTGTACAGTATCTCCTCATTTGTTGGCAACATGACGTTGTATTGAGGAAAGGAGATGGACCTTTCATATGGGGTACAATATTACCTTATAAATTGTTCGGAACGTTATATTGAGGAATGGAGTCAGACCTTTAATATGGTGTATGGTATCTTCTCTTCAATTGTTGGGAACATGACCTTATATGGAGGAATGGGGATGGACCTTTCATATAGTATACAGTATTTACTCATTTGTTGGGATCATATTATAATGAAGAATGGAGATGGGCTTTTGATACGGTGTACAGTATCTCTACCTCATTTTTTGGGAACACAATGTTATATTGAGGAATGGAGATGGACCTTTCATATGGTGTACAGTATCTCCACCTTATTTGTTGGGAACAAATGATGTTATATTGAGGAATGGAGAGGGACCTTTCATGTTTGGATAGCATTTCCATCTCTTTTGTTGGGAACATGATGTGATATTGAGGAATGGAGAAGGACCTTTCATAACTTGTACAGCATCTCCTCCTCATTTGTTAGGAACATGAAGTTATGCAAAGGAATGGAGATGGACCTTTCATATGGTGTAAGGTATCTCCTCCTCATTTGTTGGGAACATGACGTTATATTGAGGAATGGAGATGGACCTTTCATATGGTGTACATTATCTTCACCTCATTTGTTGGGAACATATTATATTGAGGAATGGAGATGGATCTTTCATATGGTGTACAGTATCCCCATGTCATTTGTTGGAATCATGTCATTATAATGAGGAATGGAGATGGGCCTTTGATATGGTGTACAGTATCTCCACCTCATTTGTTGGGAACATGACTTTATATGGAGGAATGGGGATGGACCTTTCACATGGTGTACAGTATCTCCTCCTCATTTGTTGGGAATATGACGTTATACCAAGGAATGGAGATGGACCTTTGATATGGTGTACAGTATCCCCTTATAAATTGTTGGGAACGTTATGTTATATTGAGGAATGGAGACAGACCTTTCATATGGTGTACAGTATCTCCACTTCATTTGTTGGGAACATGACGTTATATTGAGGAATGAAGGTGGACCTCTGCAGCAAAAGACATGAGCGTGCACCTAAAAGTGTGAGAATGCCAGAGAATTACCACTAGGATGAGCAGCAAGACTAACATGAGATGTCAATGGGAGACTTTGGCCTTCCTCAAACAAAGACTGGCATCTCCCCTTTTGTGGTCTATCATTTAAAAAAAAACAATTTTGTTAACTCAATGCTGTGAAGATCTGCGGATTCCACACAATGTTTGACCAATAGGTACATCTTACATTTATAGAAGTAAAAGGTTAAACCATCTTTGTATCTATCGATTATTTACCTGAGATGAGAAAGGGGGAGGATTTCTTCTTTTCTTCTTCCTTTTTAAGCTTAATTTTCATTCGAATCAGTTTTTCAATCTAAACCAATGAAACGTCAGAAAATATCTTTAAAATGTCATCTTCGATATTTAAGAAATCTTGCTTTTTAGTGTTTGGGATCTTTTTTCTATATGGTCAGTTCAGCCTACCTGATGATGGTGAGGGATAGTAAGAGCTTTCTGTGTGGAATCCCAGGAATACAGAGGACGGAGAAATCTCTCTGGTTTGTTCCCGTTATTGGATCCATCTGTAAGAAAGAGTTATAGGGGATAATAGAGGATGTAGGTGGACCTCTATTCTGCATCTTCCAATAAACAAATCTCTCTTCAGCCAGGTAATTGAGATTTTCAAAAGGATGAAATTAATGACCACCTACATACTTCTTTTATGATAGGTTCTAAAAAAAAAATAAAGTAAATATAAACCATTGATGTGTATAACATTTACACTCACCTTTGGTGATAAGCAGAGAAGATCGTTCCGTTGACTGCTGATTGCCCCTCAAACGAATCATTTCTTCTTTTTTTGCTTTACTGTCAGCTTTCATCACACTCATCACATGTTCACACTTCAACAACAAAATATTGAAAAAAAACTGTATTAATACTTCAGAAAGAACATCAGCCTATAAGATCTGGACTTCATCTAAAAGGGTGACCATATATATTCCAGATGTTCTGTTACATCTACCTGATAAAGTTGTGCATAGTTGTGATCTTCTTGTGTAGAATCCCGGGGATGCAGAGAACTGGGACATCCCTCTGTTGGGTTTTCATTACTGGATCCATCTGTCGGAAACACACACATTGACTGAATACATTGTTTCTATGTGTTTATCAGATGATGGGGGATCTAGGTGGACCCTCCATACTGCTCTTTACTTTACAATAAAGTATCCTCTTACTTGGTAATGTAAGAGCCAGATGATTTTTAATAAAGGCATGGAAAGATTCCTTCTCTCTTTGCAGCATCATTTCACCCCTCAAATACGTTTCTTCTTTTTCTACTTGGACCTCAACTTTTAAATCGATCAGATCTTTACCCTAAGCCAAAAAAAATATGGATGGAAAACATAAGATTTCATTTTACAAAGTCACATCAGCTTGTAGGGTCTTGCATTGTTAAGTCAACTTTCTTGTTCTAGATTCCACCAACCTGATAATGGTGTGCATAGTTGTGATCTTCCTGTGTGAAATTCCGGGAATACAGAGGACGGGAACATCTCTCTGGTGGGTTCCTATTACTGGATCCATCTGTAGGAAACACACACACTGACTGAATACATTGTTTCTATGTGTTTATCAGATGATGGGGGATCTAGGTGGACCCTCCGTATTGCTCTCTCCTTTACAATAAAGTCTCCTCTTACCCGGTGTTGTGAGGGGCGGCCGATTGGCCATCATGACGTCCTTGTAGAGATCCTTGTGTCCTTCTAAATACCCCCAATCCTCCGTGGAGAAATAGACAGTGACATCCCGACACCCTATAGAGACCTGAAACACACAATGATACAGTCACCATCCAGACACATCCCTTGTCTGTTACTGGGTAATGTCCCAGAATTCCCAGCACCGCTCACCTTGTCCTTCAACTGGCCTTGTTGATTGCTTAAATAATCTTCTGGTTGTTTTTCTAAAGAATCAGAGAGGAACCGTGATGGTGAATGGTCTTTGGTGAGGTCTTCTGTCAGCCACTCCCCAGATGTCTTCAACACTTTATAAAGCTGTATAAAAATAACAGCAAAAAATATATTACATACAGTCCCAGAATCCTCCTCAACTCTGGTCAGGTCTGTGTGTTTTTTTTTTTTTTTTTTAATAGAGATAAGAGTGATATTATGTGACCTCCCCAGAATCCTTCTCACCCCTCTTGTCAGCAGGTTGATGATCCCTATGGGTGGAGGTTTGAATTCACAAGACCATAAATTTGTGGTGAATCTTTGGGGTTCAAATTCACCCAAATATGTTTTTGGCCAAATTTGTGTGGCCAAATTTTTAGAAAACCCTTTTATCCATGGCCAGCAGACCCAAAAGAACCATAAAAAAAGAACAGTAACCCAATCCTGTAAATTTTGGTGGTAAGGAACGTTGTCTTGTGTAATTTCCCCCCATGTTCGCAAGGTCTTCACACACCCTAAAGGTCTTTACTAGAAAGACTATCAAACTCAGTGACCATTTTAATTGCACACCATGGGCAATCACCCATCTTCTGTCTCCATATCTATGGGGATCATCGGGATTTAAATTCACCCAAATGGACACATTTTTGGCCAAATTTGTGTGGCCATATTTTTTAACAACCCTTTTACCCATGGCCAACAGACCCAAAAGAACCATAACCCAGCTCCTGTAAATTTTGGTGGCAAGGAACACTGTCTTATGTGATTCCCCCCATGTTCACAAGGTCTTCACACACCCTAAAGGTCTTTACTAGGATGACTATCAAGCCTAGTGACTATTTTGATTGCTACGTCATGGGCAATCACCTATTTTCTGGCTCCATATCATCAGGGATGATTAGAATTAAATTTACTCAAATGGACAAATTTTTGGCCAAAATTGGCGTCGCTGAATTTTTACCAACCTTACGACCCATGGCCAACAAGTGTAAAAGAGCCATAACCCAGCTCCCTCGCTATAAAGGATGGAGGGTTGGGCTCAGAGCTGCCAGTGTGCCAATGAAATGAAAGCTGCTCTAAGGAAAAGATGAGAAAAGCCAACAAACTGCACACAGAGAGATTATAGTCAGCGAGCAAACTATGTGCCTGCAAATTTTGGTGGTGAGGAACATTGTCTTGTGTGATTTCCCATGTTCACAAGGTCTTCACATAACCTAAAGGTCTTTACTGTGAGTACTGTTGGGGTCAGTGACCATTTTGGTTGCTACATCATGGGCAATCACCCATTTTCTGCCTCAATATCATTGGGGATCATCAAGATTTAAATTCACCCAAATGGACACATTTTTGGCCAAATTGGGGTGGCTGAATTTTTAACAACCCTTTTACCCATGACCAACAGACCCTAAAGAACCATAACCCAACTCCTGTAAATTTTGGTGGTGAGAAACATTGTCTTGTGCGATTTCCCCCATGTTTACAAGGTCTTCACACACCCTAAAAGGTCTTTACTAGGACGACCATCAAGTGACTATCTTGATTGCTACATCATGGGCAATCACCCATTTTCTGCCTTCTTTATTTTTGGGCACTCATATTATTGGGGGCTTTTTAACTTAGGATGTGGTTGACTTTAGGGCACTTTTCCTGTCCATAGCAAACTGCTTTTTTTTTTTATTTAATTGGTGGACCATACTAAAAAATAAGCTGGCTTTTGTTTCTGAGGGTGGTATTTTGGGGTTATTATTTCTTTTTTGGAGGTATATTTATTGTATATTAATAGAGATTTTTTTTTTTTTTAGGTTTGTGGTGCTCGAAGCATAGCTTTACTTCTGACCATCTGTTCCTGGAGTTGCCTTTTGTTCGTAGCAAACAGTGTGCACCTAAACCACCTCACATTATCTCACCCCCATCCCCATAGATAAATTAAAAGTTAGACATACACCTGTTAGACCTATTTAAAGTTAGACATACACCATTTATACCCACTATGCCCGATTAAACCTGTCCTGCTACTGATCTTCTTATTAAAACACTCAGATGCGGAAGGAAAGAGGTACTTAGCTGTTATATTAGATAGCAACATTCACTAGAGATAAAAGTCATCAAAATGACTTGACAATGGATGAAGAGGACAGACATGACAATGAGGATTATCATATATTAATAAGAATATCTTATTACCTCGTCTGCCAGTCCCAGCAACGTCTCCTCTCCACTTCCTTCCAACTCGCCTGGAAATTCCTGTCTGTGCATGACATCACTTCCTGCCGTCATTTTACCTCACTTCCTGCCAATGTTACATCACTTCCTGCCAGTGAAAAGCATTGTTTGTCCTACGCTAATGCAGCACGTCCTTATCTTTAGTAGTCTGACCTCTCACCCGGAACTTCCTGTTTCTAGATGTCATCACTTCCTGTCTGTAGGTTACATCACTTCCTGTTTGTGCACCCAATCCACCAAAAGTAGCCGTGATCGCAAACTGGTGGACAATATGTGAATCACCCTGGAGAGCGTCCATTGTTGGGGCTTGCCGTAGAGGCGAAGAGGATTCTGGGAGGTCACATGACATAGCTATTGTCTCTTAATATAACCTGATTTGGTAGCCAATTTGGATACATCTATTTCTATTTTCTTGGTTCTTATTGGGCATAAATTGTTAGAAGTAAGAAAGAAAATGCATTTTCTTGAAATTTTTGGCATTTATGTAGTTTTCGCACCCCCTTCCCCCTCCCATATTCACAGCAATATATAATCAGCAAGTCTGACGACTTACATTAGTGTGACTTTTATGTAATGTAGAGGAATGGTAATGCTCAAAGGGAATGTGTGTGTTTTGGGAGAGCTTTATTAGTCTTTTGTTGTCACATTGGGAAACACACAGGAAAAAAAATGGATTTGTGTCAATTGTAACGTCAATATAGCATTAAAGTGACGCTAAACGATATCCTTATTTTTCCAAAAATCATCCATATACATCCACAATTTAATGTCCCTGTAATCTGTTTTTCATTAAATTGTCTCACACTTTAAGTTTTATGCCTCCTTGTAACATCCTCCGTAAGCTCCCAGACCTTTCCTTTTCCCCCTCATTTCCATTTGTATAGAACAAGTACTGCATGTTAGTTGGGGTCATGGGTGCTGCTCTATGCACACTATAGATCCCGTAATCTGTAGTCCATCTTGGGGGGGGCAAGCAAGAGAGGGTGGGTTCCTACATACAGTGGGACCAAGGAGAACGAACATAGCCACCCCCTAACAGGAAGTCGGATCACAGCAGTAAAAAAAAGGCTAAGAAGAATGCTTTTTTAAATCAAGAATACATACCTGAATATTTAATCATCAAGGTAACATGACAGGTCTCTACTGACCACCAACTTAAGAGGACATTTCTCTGACTACCAATGTAATATGACACTTCTCTACTGACCACAAATGTAAGGGGGACTTCTCTACTGACTACCAAAATAAGAGGACATATCTCTACTGACCACCAATGTAGGGGGAGCTTCTCTACTAGCCACCAATGTAGAGGGAGCTCCTCTACTGGCCACCAATGTAGGGGGAGCTTCTCTACTGGCCACCAATGTAGGAGGAGCTTATTTACTGGCCACCAATGTAGGGGGAGCTTTGCGACTAACAAAGTAAGAGGAAATTTCTCTACTGACCACCAATGTAAAGTGACACTTCTCTTCTGATTACCAATGTAAGGAGGGCTTCTCTACTGACCACCAATGTACAATGACACTTCTCTACTGATCATCAATGTAAGGAGAACTTTGCAAATGACTACCAAAGTAAGAGGACATTTCTCTACTGACCACCAATGTAAGGGGGGGCTTCTCTGACCACCATTGTAAAATTACACTTCTCTACAGTTCAGTGACCATTTTGATTGCTACATCATGGGCAATCACCCATTTTCTGCCTCCAAATCATTGGGGATCATTGAGATTCAAATTTACCCAAGTGGACACATTTTTGGCCAAATTGGCATGGCTGAATCTTTAACAACCCTTTGACTCATGGCCAATAGCTGTAAAGGAGTCATAACCCAGCTCCCTCTTTATAAAGGTTGGAGGGTTGGGCTCAGACCTGCCATAGTGCCAATGAAAGGGAAGCTGCTCTAAGGAAAGGATGAGAAAAGCCGACAAACTGCATACGGAGAGATTACGGCCATTTAGGAAACTGTGCTCCTGTAAATTTCGGTGGTAATTAAAAAATTGTCTTGTGCGATTTCTCCCACGTTCACAAGTTCTTCAAACACCCTTAAGGTCTTTACTAGGATGACTATCAAGCTCAAAGACCATTTTGATTGCTACATCATGGCCAATCGCCCATTTTCTGCCTCCATATGATCAGGACAAATTTTTGGCCAAATTGGCCTGGCTGAATTTTTACCAACCCTTTGACCCTCTTTATAAAGGAACAAGGATCCGTTAGGAAACTGTGGCTGCAAAATTTGGTGGTGAGGAACGTCATCTTGTGTGATTTCTCCCATATTCACAAGGTCTTCACACAATCTAAAGGTCTTTTCTAGGAGCACAGTCAGGGTCAGTGACCATTTTGTTTGCTACATCATGGGCAGTCACCCATTTTCTGCCTCAATATCATCAGAGATTATCGAGATTCAAATTCACCCAAATGGACACATTTTTGGCCAAATTGACGTGGCTGGATTTTTAACAACCCTTTTACCCATGACCAACAGATCCAAAAAAATAACCCAACTCCTGTAAATTTCAGTGGTGAGGAACATTGTCATGTTTAATCCCCCCCCCCCCCCCCATGTTTACAAGGTTTTCACACACCCTAAAGGTCTTTACTAGGACGACTATCAAGCTCAGTCAACATTTAGATTACTACATCATAAGCAATCACCCATTTTCTGCCTTCATATCATTGATATTCAAATTCACCAAATGGACACATTTGTGGCCAAATTGGCATGGCAGAATTTTTAACAGCCCTTTTAACCCATTGCCAACAGATGTGAAGGAGCCATAACTCAGCTCCCTCTCCATAAAGGATGGAGGGTTGGGTTCAGTGCTACCAATGAAATGAAAGGATGAGAAAAGCAGACAAACCGCATGTAGAGAGATTAAGGTCAGTTAGGAAACCGTGCTCCTGTAAATTTTGGTGGTGAGGAACATTGTCTTATGTGATTAGCCTTCATGTTGACAAGGTCTCCACACACCCTAAAAGGTCTTTACTAGGACTGCTACTGAACTTGGTGACCATTTTGTTTGCGATATCATGGGCAATCACCCATTTTTTGCCTCAATATCATCGGGGATCATTGAGATTCAAATTCACCCTAATGGAAATAGTTTTGGCCAAATTGGTGTGGCCGAATTTTTAACAACCCTTTTACCCATGGCTAACAGACCCAAAAGAACCATAACCCAGCTCCTGTAAATTTCAGTGGTAAGGAACATTGGGAACATTGTCATGTGTGATTCCCCCCATGTTTATAAGGTCTTCACACACCCTAAAGTTCTTTACTAGGATGACTATCAAGCTCAGTGACCATTTTGATTGCTACATCATGGGCAATCACCCATTTTCTGCCTCCATATCATCAGGATTAAATTTACTCAAATGGACACATTTTTGTCCAAATTGGCGTTGCTGAATTTTTACCAACCTTTTGACCCATGGCCAACAGGCGTAAAAGAGCCATAACCCAGCTCCCTCGCTATAAAGGATGGGGGGATTGGCTCAGAGCTACCATTGTGCCAATGAAATGAAAGCTGCTGTAAGAAAAGGATGAGAAAAGCTGACAAACTGCATACAGAGAGATTACGGTCAGTTAGGAAACTGCTGTATGTGCCTGCAAATGTCCGTGGTGAAGAACATTATCTTGTGTGATTTTCCCCCCCATGTTCACAAGGTCTTCACACAACCTAAAAGTCTTTACTAGGAGTACCGTTGATATTGATATATTGATATTTATTGTATACTAATAGGGAGTTTTTTTTTTTGGTTTGTGGTGCTTGAAGCATAGCTTTACTTTTGACCATCTGTTCTTGGGGCTGCCTTTTGTTCGCAGCAAACAGTGTGCACCTAAACCACCTCACATTATGTCACCCCCATCCCCATAGATAAAATAAAAGTTAGACATACACCGGTTAGACCTATTTAAAAGTTAGATATACATCATTTACACCTATTATCCCAGATTAAACCTGTCCTGCCGCTGACCTGCTTACTAAACACTCAGATGCGGAAGGAAAGGGGTACTTGGCTTTTATATTAGATAGCAACATTCGCTAGAGATAAAAGACACTAAAATAACTCGACAATGGATGAAGAGGATAGACATGACATGGGGGGGTTTATCGAGTATTAATAAGAATATCTTATTACCTCGTCTGCCAGTCCCAGCAACGTCTCCTCTCCACTTCCTTCCAACTGGCCTGGAAAATCCTGTCTGTGCGAGACATCACTTCCTGCCGTCATTTTACCTCACTTCCTGCCAATGTTACATCACTTCCTGCCAGTGAAAAAGACAGCTTTGACCTATGCTAACGCAGCACGTCCTTATCTTTAGTAGTCTGACCTCTCACCCGGAACTTCCTGTTTCTAGATGTCATCACTTCCTGTCTGTAGGTTACATCACTTCCTGTGTGAGTGTGCAATCCTCCAAAAATAGCTGTGATCGCCAACTGGTGGACAATATGTGAACCACTCTGGAGATTGTCTATCGTTGGGGCTTGCCGTAGAGGCGAAGGGGATTCTGGGAGTTCACATGACATCGCTCTGGTCTCTAATAATAGGACCCAACCTGATTTGGTAGCCAATTTAGATACATATATTTCTATTTTCTTGATTCCTATTGGGAATAAATTGTTAGAAATTTTTGCCATTTATGTAGTACCCCCTCCCCCTCCCATATTTAAAGCAATATATAAATCAGCAAGTCTGACGACTTACATTATATCACATTAGTGTGACTTTTATGTAATGTAGAGGAATGGTAACGCTCAAAACGGAACGTGTGTGTTTTAGGAGAGCTTTATTTTCGATGCCACACTGTGAAGCACGTGGGGGGGAAAAAAATGGTTAAAGTGACGCTAAACGATATCCTTATTTTTCCAACAATAGTCCATACACGTCCACTACTTAATTGCCCTGTAATCTGTTTTTCATGAAATAGTTTCTTACTTTGTGTTTTATGCCTCCTTGTAACATCCTCCATGAGCTCCCGAACCTCCCCTTTTCCCCCTCACTTCTATTTCTATAGAACAAGCACTGCATGTTACTTGCAGTCATGGGCGCTGCTCTGAATTTCTGACCACCAAGGAGGATTACAGGTCCCTACTGACCACCAATGTAAGGGGTACATTACGACTGAGTACCAAAGAGGACACTTCTCTACTGACCACCAATGTAAGAGGACACTTTTCTACTGACTAATAAAGTAAGAGGACATTGTTCTACTTTCCACCAATGTAAGGGGGGGGGGGCTTCCCCACTAATCACCATTGTAAGATGACACTTTTCTACTGACTACCAAAGTAAGAGGATATTGTGCTACGATGACACTTTTCTACTGACCACCACTGTAAGGGGAACTTCGTGACTGACCACCAATGAAAAATTACACTTTTCTACTGACTACCAAAAGAGGACATTGCTCTACAGTGACAATTCTCTACTGACCACCAGTGTAAGGGGACACTTTTCTACTGACTACCAAAATAAGAGAACACTTCTACACTGACTACCAAAGTAAGATGACATTGTTCTACTTACCACCAATGTAAGGGGGCTTCTCTACTGATCACCAACGTAAGGGGAACTTCAAAACTGACTACCAATGTAAGCAGACATTTCTCTACTGATCACCAATGTACAATGAAACTTCTCTACTGATCAATAATGTAAAATGACACTTCTCTACTTACTACCAATGTAAGGGGGGGGGGGGTGTTTCTCTACTGACAAATGTAAGGAAAGCGTCTATACTGACCACCAATGTAAGATTACACTTCTCTACAGTTCAGTGACCATTTTGATTGCTACATTATGGGCAAACACCCATTTTCTGCTTCCATATCATTAAGGATCATCGGGATTCAAATTCACCCAAGTGGACATTTTTGGCCAATATGGCGTGGCTGAATTTTTAACAACCTTTTGACCCAAGGTCAACAGATGTGAAGAAGCCATAACCCAACCCCCTCTCTATAAAGGATGGAGCGTTGGGCTCAGAGGTGCCATGGTGCTAATGAAATGAGAAAAGCCGACAAACTGCATACGGAGAGATTATGGCAATTTAGGAAACTGTGCTCCCCCATGTTCACAAGGTCTTCCCACACCCTAAAAAGGTCTTTACTAGGACTACCATCAAGCTCATTGACCATTTTGGTTGCTACATCATGGGCAATCATCCATGTTCTGCCTCAATATTTTTGGGGATCATCGGGATTCAAATTCTCTGAAATGGACACATTTATTGCCAAATCGACGGGGCCTGAATTTTTAACCTTTTCATCTATGGCCAGCAGACCCAAAAGAACCTTAACCCAGCTCCTGTAAATTTTGGTGGTGAGGAACATTGTCTTGAGCTTTTCCCCACCATGTTCACAAGGTCTTCACACACCCCAAAAGTCTTTAGTAGGGCGACTATCGAGCTTAAAGACCATTTTCATTGCTACATCATGGGCATTCAACCATTTTCTGCCTCCATTTCATTGGGGATCATCAGGATTAAAATTCACCCAAATGAATAAGTTTTTGGCCATATTTGTGTGGCCATATGTTCAACAACCCTTTTACCCATGGCCTGAAAAGACCCAAAAGAATGAAAACAGCTCCTGTAAATTTTGGTGGTGAGGAACATTGTCTTGTGTGATTTCCCCCCTTGTTCACAAGTTCTTCACACACCCTACAGGTCTTTACTAGGAAGACTATCAAGCTCAGTGACTATTTTGATTGCTACATTATGGACAATCATCCATGTTCTGCCTCCAAATATACACATTTTTGACCTAATTCACGTGATTGAGATTTTTGACAACTCTTTGACCCATGGCCACCAGACCCAAAAGAGCCATTACCCAGCTCCCTCTCTATAAAGGATGAGGGCTGGGCTCAAAACCACCTTAGCTCCAATGAATTGAAGGCTGCTGTAGGTTAGGATAAGGAAGCCGACAAACTGGAGAGATTACAGTCAATTAATAAACTGTGCTACTGTAAATTTTGGTGGTGAGGAAAATTGTCTTGTGTGTTTCTATAAAGGATGGAGGGTTGGGCTCAGAGCTGCCACGGTGCCAATGAAATGGAAGATGCTCTAAGTCAAGGATGAGCAAAGCCGACAAACTGTATACAGAGAGAATACGGTCAGTTATACAACTGTGCTCCTTTAAATTTTGGTAATGAGGTACATTGTCTTGTGTGATTTGCCCCCCATGTTCACAAGATCTTCACACACCCCAAAGGTCTTTACTAGGACTACTTTTGAGCTCAGTGACAATTTTATTGCTACATCATGGGCAATCATCCATTTTCTGCTTCTGTATCATCAGGATCAAATTTACCCAAATGGACACATTTTTGGACAAATTGGCGTGGCTGGATTTTTTCCAACCCCTTTGACCCTTGGCCAACAGGTGAGAAAGAGCCATAACCCAGCGCCCCCTCTATAAAGGATAGAGGGTTGGGCTCAGAGCTTCCACACTGCTCTAAGGAAAGGATGAGAAAATCCAACAAACTGCATAAACAGATTACGGTCAGTTAGGAAACTGTGCTCCTGTAAAATTTTTGTGGTGAGGAACATTGTCTTGAGGGATTTCCCCCCATGTTCACAAGGTCTTCACACACCCCAAAGGTCTTTACTAGGATGACTATCAAGCTCAGTGACCGTTTTTATTGCTACATCACGGGAAATCACCTATTTTCTGCCTCCAGATCATCGGGATTCAAATTCACCCAAAATGGACACATTTTTGGCCAAATTGACGTAGTCAAATTTTTAACAACCCTTTGACCCATGGCTAGCAGAGGTGAAGGAGCCATAACCCAGCTCCCTCTCTATAAAGGGATGGAGGGTTGGGCTCAGAGCTGCCATTATGTCAATGAAATGAAAGCTGCTCTAAGGAAAGGATGAGAAAAGCCGACAAACTGCATGTGGAGAGATTAAAGTGATACTAAAGGTTTGTTTTTTATTTTCTAAATATGTTCCTTTAAGCTAGTGTACTGTTGGTTCACTCAGCTTTTCCTTTGTTTTTCCCTTGTAAATGCTTGTTTTCTGTGTGTGAATTGGCAACTTCCTGTTCCTCCTCTGTAAGCTTACCCCCTCATTCGAGCCGTTCTTCCATGGGGGTTACTATGCCTGCTCGCCCCCTCCCTTGGGACTACATCCCTGCGTGGAGACGCTGTGTGCCGAGGGCGTGTTTAAGACGCTGTAGCTCCGACTATGGGCGTGCTGGGGAGGCGGGAATGGGCGTGTTAACTGGGAGGCGTCTGGCGTCTGCGCAAGGCAGAAATAAGAACTAGGCTCGTTCTCGTTTTCTCATGCCGAAAAAGCAGCACCGCGCATGCGCGATGCCGCTAAGCATCAAGGGAATTGTAGTTCCTTTGAAGCCGTGACGTAGATGCAGGGAGCGTGCTCGAAAACCAGGAAGTAGAGGAGAATATACAGAGAGGACGGAGAAAGTGCTGATAAAGCGGAATTAACAGGTAACTAAATCATTTCTGTACAAATAACATCTAGATTCATGATCTACATTGCATATAGATCAGATATTGCCCAAAAATTTTACCTTTACAACCCCTTTATGGTCAGTTAGGAAACCATGCTCCTGTAAATTTTGGTGGTGAGGAACATTGTCTTGTGTGATTTCCCCCCCCCCCGCATTTCACAAGCTTTTCGCACACTCTAAAAGGTCTTTACCAATGCCGCGTACACACGAGCCGACTTTCCAGCAGAATAGGTCCAACGGAACGATTCCGTCTGACATTCCGATCGTGTGTGGGCTTCATCGGACCTTCATGGGACCTTTTCTGTCGAAAATTCCGACGGACCTAGAAATAGAACATGTTTCAAATCTTTCCGATGGACTCGATTCCTATCGAAAAATCAGTTTGTCTGTATGCTAGTCCGACGGACCAAAAACAATGCAAGGGCAGCTATTGGCTACTGGCTATGAACTTCCTTATTCTAGTCCGGTCGTACGTCATCACGTTCAAAATGATTGGACTTTGGTGTGATTGTGTGTAGGCAAGTCCGTTTCGTTGGATCTCTGTCGGAACTCCGTTGAAAAGTCCTTCGGAGTTCAGCCCGACGAGAAGTCCGCTCGTGTGTACGTGGCATTAGACTACTGTCAATCTCAGGGTCAGTGACCATTACGGTTGCTACATCTTGGGCAATCACCCATTTTCTGTCTCAGTATCATCAGGGATCATTGAGATTCAAATTCACCTGAATGGACAAATTTTTGGCCAAATTGGCGTGGCTGGATTTTTAACAGCCCTTTTACCCATGACCAACAGACCCAAAAAAACATAACCCAACTCCTGTAAATTTCAGTGGTAAGGAACATTGTCATGTGTGATTCCCCCATTTTAACAACATCTTCACACACCCTAAAAGGTCAGTATCATCAGGGATCATTGAGATTCAAATTAGGGTCTTCTTAACTTAGGATGTGGTTGACTTTGGGACACTTTGGTTGTCCATAGCAAACTGCTTTTTTTTTTTTTTAAATTGGAAGACCATCCTATAAAATAAGCTGGCTTTTGTTGCTTAGGGTGGTATTTTGGGGTTATTATTTCTTTTTTTGGAGGTATATTGATATTTATTGTATATTAAGAGGGATTTTTTTTAGGTTTGTGGTGCTCGAATCATAGCTTTACTTCTGACCTTTTGTTCACAGCAAACAGTGTGCACCTAAACCACCTCGTATTATGTCACCCCATCCCCATAGATAAAATAAAAGTTAGACATACACCGGTTAGACCTGTTTAAAGTTAGACATACATCATTAATACCCATTATCCCCCATTAAACCTGTCCTGCTGCTGACCTGCTTATTAAACACTCAGATACAGAAGGAAAGAGGTACTTAGCTTGTATATTAGATGGCAACATTCACTAGAGATAAAAAAGACATCAAAATGACTTGACAATGGATGAAGAGGACAGACATGATGGGGGGTTATCCAGTATTAATAATAATAATAATAATATCTTATTACCTCGTCTGCCAGTCCCACCACTGCCTCCTCTCCACTTCCTTCCAACTCGCTTGGAAATTCCTGTCTGTACGTGACATCACTTCCTGTCAGTGAAAAAGAACCTTTGCTCTAAGCTAACGCAGCACGTCCTTATCTTTAGTAGTCTGACCTCTCACCCGGAACTTCCTGTTTCTAGATTACATCACTTCCTGTGTGTGTAATTCACCAAAAAGTAGCTGTGATCGCCAACTGGTGGACAATATGTGAATCACCCTGGAGATAGTCTATCGTTGGGGATTGCCGTAGATGCGCAGAAGATTCTGGGAGGTCACATGACACCGCTCGTCTCTATTAATAGGACCCAACCTGATTTGGTAGCCAATTTGGATACATATATTTCTATTTCCTTGGTTCTTATTGGGAATAAATTGTTAGAAATAAGAAAGAAAATGGTTTGTCTCAATTGTAACGTCAGCATAACATTACGTAATGGCCCTGTAATCTGTTTTTTATTAAATCTTTCCTACTTTATTTTTTTTGCCCCCTTGTAATATCCTCCGTGAGCTCCCGAATCTTTCCTTTTCCCCATCACTTCCATTTGTTCCCAGGCAGTACATATTAGATAAGGTCATGTGAACTGCTCTATGCACACTACAAGTAAGAGGACATGTCTCTGCTGACCACCAATGTAGGGGGAGCTTCTCTACTGACGACCAATGTAAGGGGGAGCTTTTCTACTGACCACTGATGTACTGTAAGGGGGACATATCCATTGATCACCAATGTAAGATGACACTTCTTTACTGACTACCATTGTGAGGAGGACTTTTCCACTGATCACCAAATGTAAGGGGGACTTCTTTACTGACCACCAGTTTAAGGCAGATTTCTCTACTGACCACCAATGTAAGATGACACTTCTCTACTGACCACAAATGTAAGGGGAGCTTCTCTACCAATGTAAGGGGAGCTTCTCTACTGACCACCAATGTAAGATGACACTTCTCTGCTAACTACCAATGTAAGGGGGGACTTCTTTACTGATATCAATGTAAGATGACATGTCCCTGCTGATTAATAAAGTAAGAGGACATTTATCTACTGACCACCAATGTAAGGAGAGCTTCTCCACGAACCACCAAAGTAAGAGGACATTTCTCTACTGACCACAAATGTAAGGGGGGCTTCTTTATTGACCACCAATGTAAGGGTGGCTTCTTTACTGGCCACCAATGTAATATGACACTGCTCTGCTGATCATCAATGCAAGATGACACTTCTCTACCGGATACCAAAGTAAGATGACATGTCTCCACTGACAACCAAATGTAAGTGGGGGCTTCTCTACTGGCCACCAATGCAAGCTGACACTTCTTTACTGACTACGATTATGAGTAGGACTCCTCCACTGATCACTAATGTAAGGAGGACTTCTCTACCGACCACCAGTTTAGGGGGGGATTTCTCTACTGACCACCAATGTAAGATGACACCTCTCTACTCACCAACAATGTATGGGGGGCTTCTCCACTGATCACAAAATCTAAGCTGGACTGCTCTACCAACCACCGATGTAAGAAAACATTTCTCTACTGACCACAAAAGGAAAGAGGTCTTCTTTACCGATTGCCATTATAAGGGGGCTTTTCCATTGATCACCGATGTAAGGGGGCTTCTCATCTGATCACCCGTGTAAGGAATCCCTTCTCCACTGACCGCCAAAATGACCCACCCAAGATGTTAAATACATGAGCAATGCCAACATCCTTTGCTGTGGATTTGAAGATGATAAAAATAACAGTGATACTTTCTAAACCTACAGAGATGGATTGAACTGTTGCAGCACTGACTAGAATAATCTCTGTGACGAGGAGAGAAGCAATCGTGACTATGACGGGACTGATCACTGACATACTCTGTAAGCCACTGACGGGGAAGGCTTCTGTATCATTCATGGAGATGAATGACTATGAAATTATGGAGATCATCAAGGTGACCATGAAAAAGAGAACCAAGATGGCAAAAACGGGAATATTCTTGTTCAGTAGTTTTTATTAAGGATTGAATAGGGACATATGGGAAAGCATCATATCTTCAATGGGTACAGTGAGAAATCAGGCTTTACACAACCTTTATGAAAATTGGAAATCACATCTGACCATGGAGATGAAATGTATTACTTAACATTTTCTGTGGGGTCAACAAGCATCACCCTGCCCTGACTATATTGGGCCTTCAATGGAGGATCACTGTATGTAATGAGGTGACGTATGCATAGGCCTATTGCTATATACAGTATTGAAGTGGAAATGAAGTATAAACCTTTAATGGAGAGTCTAGATCAGCCTCTCTCAATCTTTTTACCCCAGAGGAACCCTTGAAAACCTTTGTTGGAGGAGTGTACAGATCAGCCTCTCTCAACCTTTTTTACTCCAAGGGAACCCTTGAAAACCTTTGTTGGAGGGTATAGATTAGCCCCTCTCAACCTTTTTACCTCAGAGGAATGCATGAATACCTTGATTGGAGCGTATAGATCAGCCTTTCTCAATCTTTTTACCCCAGAGGAATCCTTGAAATAATTTTTCAGGTTTTGGGAACCCCTGCTAAATCCAACACATTGGGAGACAATGTGAAAAATGCCCTTTTCGTCCCTCATTATTTGCTACCCTCGGTTCTAGATATCTCTATAGGATGTATAACCTGATCTGACCATGCACCGGTCATGATGCGCTTCTCGTTATCTAGCTCATTCTATTCCCCAGATTGGCGTTGGCATCTGAATGAGAGTTTGTTACAGACCCCCGAGGTTCTAACTGACGTGTCTGAAGAACTTATTGCGTACTTTGAGACAAATGACATACTGGGGAGTGACCCAGGTATAGTGTGGGAGGCACATAAAGCAGTTATAAGGGGGGTCTTGATCAAACACTGATCCCGTGGTAAGAAGGCCCGGGAGGCACAATCAACAAAACTTATTGCTGAAATTCAGGCTTTAGAAATACAACATAAATACAACATAGGATACCTGACCCCCAAATAGGGAAGGACCTAGCTCTCCTCCGGGGACAGGTATCAGATCTTCTTCGCTTTAAAGTTAAGGCATCAATACAGGCTGGTAGGTAAGTCTCATACGTAGCAGGAGATAAATGTGGTAAATTATTGGCACTCAGAGAACAACATACGGGTGCATATATACCCCATATAAAAGGGAATAAGGGACAGACATTCACCAAGCCAAAAGATATTGCCCAGGTATTTGGGGAATTCTACTCGTCCCTATATAACCTTCCACCATCTTCTATAGCAGCTCCCTCTCTAGAGGAGTATCTTACCTCTGCACAGCCGCCCTGTTTATTACCTAAGGCCAGCTGTGAGTTGGAAGCTCCAATAACAATTGAAGAACTACAAAAAGTAGTGAAGAGTGTTAAACATGGAAAAGCACCCGGACCTGATGGATTCAGTATACAATATTATAAGACTCTTCTGCCACTGTTAGGACCATACATGATCAAAGTATTTAACGCATTGGGGCAGTCCGTTAAATAATCCTCGGCTGCACTATTGGCACACATATCAGTTATTCCAAAAGAGGGGAAGGATCCAACTGACTGTGGCAGCTATCGGCCAATCTCCTTACTTAACGTAGACTTAGAAAATTTTTACTAAATTACTCGCCTCTTGTTTCCAATCCCAGCTCCCCCGGTTGGTACATCTGGACCAAGTGGGTTTTATCCCTTCCCGCGAAGCGAGAGACAATACTATTAAAGCGCTTAATTTGATACATTACGCTAATCGTACTGGTACTCCTTGTGTATTCTTAAGTACTGATGCAGAGAAAGCATTCGACGGGGTGAACTGGAATTTTATGTTTGAGGCGCTGAAGCATATGGGCTTTGGGGATCAGATGCTGCAATGGATTACCAGTGTATACTCTGCACCACAGGAAATGGTAAAGATTAATGGGGTATTTTCAGACCCCTTTTCTATCTCAAACGGCACCGTCAGGGGTGTCCCCTCTCACCCCTGTTATTCGCTCTCTCGTTGGAGCCTTTCTTGAATAAAATTCGGCTGAACCCCGATATTTCGGGGTTACAAATAGGAGACTCTGAATATAAAATCTCAGCCTATGCCAATGATTTACTCTTTTCAATGACCAATTCACAGGTTTCACTCCCTAACCTTATAGAGAGCTATGGAATTCTATCAAATTTTAAGATAAATTATACTAAATCCGAAGGTATTGGGATTGCCTTACCTCCTCTTCTGCTTCATACTTAACAATCCAATTTTAAATTTAAATGGGCAACATCTGCATTGAAGTATCTGGGTACATATATCCCATCAAACCTGACCAATATCTTTGCGCTGAACTTTTTACCATTGCTTAGCTCAATTCGCTCTCTGCTAGACAAATGCCATCGGGGGATTGCACTCGTGGTTTGGTTGTTGTAACATTATTGAGATGAACATACTACCAAAATTTCTGTATTTGTTCCAGACATTACCCATTGCCATTCCAGCAGCTTTCTTCCACCAAATTAATATGCTTTTCACTAAGTTCATATGGGCCCAGAAACAACCCAGGCTGTGCAGATGACTTTTGACGATGTTGAAATACTATGGTGGAATAGCGGTACCGGATGTACTTATATATTATCAAGCTGCTCACCTTGGTAGAGTAGTCGATTGGTGCACAGAAATTTTAAATTATGGACGGCTATTGAGCAACAGTCTAGTCCGATCCCGCTATACAGGGCAATGTGGTGTTACGCAGATTTACCAGCCTCCCTTAAGATACATCCTACTATAGGCCCTACTCTTAGAATAGGATCCATGGTCTGTAGGACTTCCAGACTCCCTTCTATACAATCACCATTGTTTCCTATACTGGCAAACCCTAGTTTCCCTCCAGGTGTAGAGACAGTCCCTTTCCGTAGATTATTAGAGAGGGGACTTTTTCAAGCCTTCCACTTTTTGGAGGCCGACAACTGGCCCACGATCGCTATATTGATGCAACCAGAGGGTCGATACAGATTGAAATTCTGGCAAGCATTGCAGCTATGTCATTATTTTCGATCATTAGGACCGCCGGAGAACTACAGACGACAGCAGACACTGTATGAAATATATCGCGAGGGGGGAGAGCCTCTCTGTAACACTCTCTCCAAGATATATTCCTTGCTGGTAGCACCTCCAGAGGATTTTTCTGTTACCGAGTCTCAGTAAATGGGAAAGAGATCTGAACAGAACATTTACATCTGCCCAGTGTCGCAATATCATTTATCTTTCGTTGAGTTCATCTATCTCTGTACACGTATTTAGGAGATGAATTACAAACTACTGACGCGATGGTATCGCACACCGTCGATGCTTTGTAAGAGATTTCCAGAAGTGGCAGATTGCTTTTGCCAATGTCAAGAGGAACAGGGTACCTTATTTCATAAAAAAGAAAAAAGAAAGCTGTGCAAAATGGTTAAAATAAAAGTGAGTGAGCACCGTGATGAAACGAAAAACAAGCTAGATACCACTGAGAACAATAAAATGTGAAAAGTCCTCAATACGTAATAAAACAGTCCAGTGATACAAATCCAGTGATAACAGTAAAGGTAAAAAAAACTCCTTGATACATAGACACCACCCTCTGGTGTGATCCTCCACCACAAAGAGTGCACGCTTACCAGAGGGCAAGCTTTAATAAGCCTGTGTGATTGGTCAGTCCAGCAGCAGCAACTCTCTGTAGCTACACCGAAGGTAAGCCAGGTGATCTCAAATCAACGGGTATACATGGCAAGGCACTGATCAAAAACCCATGAGAATGGAGAGAAACTCACCATAGTGTAAATCGGGCTATTAAGGTTTATTAAAAATTAAAGGTTACACTTACACAAAACTAAAGGTAAAACATCCATAAAAAATTGCCGGCCGGCTTGCAGACACCCGTCCGCTGACGAGGTACACAGCGTTAACGTCAGCACGTCAACCTCCTGATGCACGTTTCGCCTCAAAATGACATCGTCTGGGGAACGGACGACGCACTGACTCATCACATTAAATACATTTGCAAACAACCACGCCTCATTGTGAAACCTGAGTGGCGGGACCTGATTACATCATTCCAGGGTTAAAGGTAACAGGTATTATATTAGAATACCAATAAAAGCAGGTATGAAATGGGTAAAAAAATAAATAAATAAAAAAAAAAAAAAAAAACTAGCAGAGGACAGGAGCAATATAGAATTGTATATAAAAAGCAATGCAATAGAAACGCCAAACCTCATCTGCGCCCCAGCACAGAAGTGGCCATAATAAAAATAATCATAATTGAGTGTTAGCCCCGCTCTACCCCCTGGCAGGGAAAGTTGTCATAACACTCCAAAAAATGCACATTAAGAATAAATCGCCACTGGTAACACATGGCAATTAGATAGTGTATCCAGAGCGCACAAAATAAAAGGCTAGATGTCTATCACTACTGGCCAGTGAGTACGCCTATATTTATTATAAATATATATATATATTATATATATATATATATATATATATATATATATATATATATATATATATATATATATATATATATATATATATATATAATATAAGTATGGCCACTGAGGGTTCACATCAAGTACACATATAAAAAATATCAAAGCTTATGAAGTATCGATAAATGCTTTCAGGTCAACGTCTACGTTTAACCCAAAAGGGGTATAGCATTTTATTCTATGTATTCACGCCATCTCAAGTCTTGAGATACTACGTACCAAGGACCCACCTCTCCAATGAGGGGTGTACCCATCAATCCCCAGGAAGATGGGCTTGGCAGGATTCTTATTGTGAACTTCTAAGTAGTGTCTGGAGACTGGATGTTTGGGGAAGCCATTTATTATATTCGTCACATGCTCATGGAGTCTAACCGAGAGGGGACATTTGGTCCTGCCCACATACTATAGCCCACAAGGGCATTAGAGCAGGTAAACGACCCCCTCAGTAAAGCATGTGATGAATGGCTTACTGTAATCTCAAATTCCATCAAGGTACTTGATGATATGAATTTATGAGTTCTCCTATGCACGCATCCACTCAGAGAGCACACCCTACACCCCCTACACTGATAAAACCCAGTCAGATTTTCAAAGAACCCCATCTTCATGGGGGGGGGAAAATCGAGAAAATTAGGAGCCACTCTACCTCTAAGGGAAGGGGCTCCCTTATAAATAACCTGTGGTTTGATGGGGAGGACAGTGTTCAAAATCTGGTCATTTGTAAGAATGTGCCAGTGTTTTCTGATAAGTTTTCCAATATTCCTATGTTGTATGGATTAGGTGGTAATAAAGGGGACGAAGGTGCCTTATCCCTGTTGAGTGATCTTTCCCTTAGCAACTCACTCCCATCAATGACACCTCATCCAAGGTGTTTTTCAGGAAGGCGTCTGAGTAACCCTTTTTTAGAAGGGTTTAGTCAGAGTCTCCGCCTGAAGTAAAAATTCCCTGTTATCAGAGCAATTTTGCTTCAGGCTTATGTACTGGCTCTTCGGCACTGATCTAAGCCATGCCTCATGGTGGCGGCTATCAATTGGGATGTAATAATTATGTTCAGTGCTCTAAAAAAAAATAAGTAGCAGTTGTATAACTGATCGCCCCTCACCCCAATTTTCAAATCTAGAAAATTGATTTCAGTCTGGCTGGCCTCATAATTGAGAAAAATACCTCTGGTATTGGTATTTAATTACTCAATAAAGAGGTCCAAATCAACTCAGCTGCCATCCCATAGGATGAGGATGTCGTCTATATACCTGGCCCATAGCACAACCTGGGGTTTCTGATGGGCCTAGACGACATCCTCCTCCCAAGGGGCCATAAAAAGGTTCACCAAGCTCGGGGCGTATTTGGCCCCCATGGCGACCCCTCTGTCCTGTCTATAAAACTGGCCACCGAACAGAAAATAACTCCAGGATGCCACAAATTGGAGCAATTCCATGATAAAGGAAATTTGTTCGGGCGGGATTTGGATTTATTAGACGAACAAATTTCCTTTATCATGGAATTGCTCCAATTTGCGGCATCCCGGAGTTATTTTTTGTTCGGTGGCCAGTTTTATAGACAGGACAGAGGGGTCGCCATGGGGGCCAAATACACCCCAAGCTTGGCGAACCTTTTTATGGCCCTTTGGGAGGAGGATGTCGTCTATGCCCATCAGAAACCCCAGGTTGTGCTATGGGCCAGGTACATAGACGAAATTCTCCTCCTATGGGATGGCAGCCAAGTTGATTTGGACCTCTTTATTGAGGAATTAAATACCAATGTCATTAATTGAGGTGTCATTAATTGATAGGAGTTGCTTAGGAAAAGATCACCCAACAGGGATAGGGCACCTTCTGTCCCCTTTATTTCCACCTATTCCATACAACATAGGAATGTTGGAAAACTTATCAGAAAACACTGGCACATTCTTACCAACGACCAGATTTTGAACACTGTCCTCCCCATCAAACCACAGGTTATTTATAAGGGAGCCCCTTCCCTTAGAGATAAAGTGGCTCCTAATGTTCTCGATCCCCCCCTATGAATAGGGGGTTCTTCGAGAATCTGACTGGGTTCCATCAATGTAGGAGGTGTAGGGTGTGCTCTGAGTGAATGTGTGCATAGGAGAACTCATAAATTCATATCATCAAGTACCTTGATGGAATTTGAGATTAGGCCATTCATCACATGCTCTACTGAGGGGGTCGTTTACCTGCTCCAATGCCCTTGTGGGCTACAATATGTGGGCAGGACTAAACGCCCCCTCTCAGTTAGACTCAATGAGTATGTGACGAATATAATAAATGGCTTCCCCAAGCATCCAGTCTCATAGACGTTGATCTGAATGCATTTATTGATAATTCATAAGCCTTGATACTTTGTATATGTGTACTTGATGTGAATCCTCAGTGGCCATACTTATATTTTTTTATATATTTTTTAAAATAAATATATATACATACCGGCTCATTGGTAATGTTTGATGTTACTAGACCAGTAGGGATCATTAGGGGTCATTCTTGGTCCCTGCTGGTCTCCTGAACATATGATTTAGATATCACAAAGTTTTTTGTGACATATTGCAAGATTTGCTTTTCATTACCAATGTGGAAGGCTTACTCACTGGCCAGTAGTGATAGACAACTAGCCTTTTATTTTGTGCGCTCTGGATACACTAATTGCCATGTGTTACCAGTGGCGATTTATTCTTAATGTGCATTTTTGGAGTGTTATGACCACTTTCCCTGCAAGGGGGTAGAGTGGGGCTAACACTCAATTATCATTATTTTTATTATGGCCACTTCTGTGCTGGTGCGCAGATGAGGTTTGGCATTTCTATTGCATTGTTTTTTATATACAATTCTATATTGCTTCTGTCCTCTGCTAGTTTTTTATTTTTTACCCTTTTTTGTACCTGCTTTTATTGGTATTCTAATATAACACCTGTTAGTTTTAACCTTGGAATGAGGTAATCGGGTCCCGCCACTCAGGTTTCACAATGAGGCATGGTTGTTTGTAAATGTATTTAATGCAATGAGTCAGTGCGTCGCCCCTTCCCCAGACAACGTCATTTTGAGACAAAACGTATGTCGGAGATTGACGTGCTGACGTCATTGCGGTGTACCTCGTGTGCGGACGGGTGTCTGCAAGCCGGCCGGCAATTTTTTATGGATGTTTTATCATTAGTTTCATGTACAGGTAAGTGTAACCTTTCATTTTTTACACTATGGTGAGTTTCTCTCCATTCTCTTGGATTTTTGATCGGTGCCTTGCCCTGTATACCCGTTGATTTGAGGTCACCTGGCTTACCTTCGGTGTAGCTACAGAAAGTTGATGCTGCTGGATCGATGTCCGGACACTGACCAATCACACAGGCTTATTCAAGCTTGCCCACTGGTAAGCGTGCACTCTATGTGATGGAGGATCACACCAGAGGGTGGTGTCTTTGTATCAAGGAGTTTTTCACCCTCACTGTTATCACTGGACTTGTATCACTGGACTGTTTTATGACTTATTGAGGACTTTTCACATTTTATTGTTCTCAGTGGTATCTAGCTTGTTTTTCGTTTCACTGTTTTATTACCTATTGAGGATTTTTCAAATTTTATTGTTCTCAGTGGTATCTAGCTTGTTTTTTTGTTTCATCACGGTGCTCACTCACTTTTATTTTAATTTTAACAATTTTGCGCAGCTTTCTTTTTTCTTTTGTATACATTGGTTTGTGTATATCACAAGTTTGAGCTGCGGCCATTTTATTAGCCTTTTATTTGTGTTAGGTAGCGTGGTATTTTTTTCTTATTTTACCTTTTTTCATATTTTTTGGCTCTGCCCTAAGATTAAAAACAGTACTGGTCCGAAGTACAGAAGATCGCACAAAAATGTACTGACCGCCCAATACCAGAAGACCCTGCTTTCTTCCTGTTACATTGCTCACAAATACCACCCCAGACATATAGGTAATCAGTTTTGTGCCACCCGGTTAATGCTGCTAAAGCATGTATTACTCTACGCTGGAAAGATCCTAACCCTCCCACTATCGCTATGTGGCTCCACAAGGTTAGGAATATTAATGCAATGGAGGACCTAGTGCACACTGCACAGGACAGAAGAGAACAATATACTAAAACAAGGTCACATTGAGTAAAATTTATATATTCGGATGAAGGGAAGTTACTTTTGGAAAGATGATTTGGAGAATGAGGTATTCCTCTCTCTAGAGCCAATACATGCGTGCGGTCCTCTTCTTGGGGGGGGGGAGGAAATTACATATATATGTATGTATGTATGTATGTATGTATGTATGTATGTATGTATGTAGGTGGGGGTTTTCTTTTCTTTTTTTGGGAGGGGAAAAAGGAGAAAGGGGGAAGGAGATAGCCGTTGGAGTTTGTTATGGTGCATTAATCTGCCATATATAGCATTATGTAGTTATGAAATTGGTGAATTGGATATTTATTTTGTGGTATATTGAATTTGATATTGTATTCAATGGATTCTTGGCACCTTTGTAAAAAAATAAAGAATATTAAAAAAAAAAAAATGCCCCTTATTATGTGGCCAGTGGGAAGAATGCCTCCTGTACAGTGGTGGTCAGAATTCACCCCCTACAGACAGATAAAATTATTATTTTTGTTACTCAGCTGGCTTTGCCAAGTGGAGTTGGATCTGGAATTACGCTGGCACCATAAACTGGGAGGTCAGTTAGCCACAAACTGAGGAACCCTTAGATATCTTTGGAAGAACCATGAAAAGTAAGAAAATAAACTTTGTACAAGAGGCAGTGAGGAAATTAAGGGTGAAGCCTAGAGTTGACGTCATCACGCCGTTAGGCTGAGCGATGCACTTTTACAGGTTTGTCTCAATTGCATTGTTTGTGAGGACTTTTTTTGTTTAAATAATAGTGTTATTTTATACTGCACTATAGAGTCCTTGGGTTCTTCCCCGCACATTCTTGAGTAGAATTGGATCCATAGACTTGGGGGGCTTTTTTAACTTCAATTTGGTTGATTTCAGGGCAGTGTTCCTGTTAATAATAAGCTGCTTTTCCTAATTTTTTTTTGGAAGACTATCCTATAAAATAAGTTGGCTTTTGGTTCTAGGGGTGGCGTTTTGGAATTGTTATTGTTGCAACACGCGCCGCATCATTTAGGAAACAGCGTGCGCCTAAACCATTTCCAATTTTTTCACTCCCATCCACCGCACCCCCATCTCCATAGATAAAATAAAAGTTAGACATACGCTGGTTGGACCTATTTAAAGTTAGACATACACTGGTTGGACCTATTATTGCCATTTAAACCTGTCCTGCTGTTGACCTTCTTATGAAAGGCTCAGATGCAGCGACAGAAGGAAAAATGGACTTAGATTTTAATTTTAAATATCAACATTCCCGGGAGATAAAAGTCATCACAATGATTTTTGACAATGGAGGACAAGGATGGACATGATGGGGCGTTACTGTGTGTAAATAATAATATCTTATTACCTCATCTGTCGATTCCGACAAGTCTCCTCTCCATTCGCCTAGAACTTCCTGTCATCGTCTTTCTTTGTTTCCTGTCAGTGTTACATCACTTCCTGCCTGTCAAAACAACGTTGGCCATCTTGTGGAGAGTATGCTAATACAGCGCGTCCTTACTTTTAGTAGTCTGACCTCTCACCTGGAACTTCCTATTTCTACATGTCCTCACTTCCTGTCTGTATGCTACATCACTTCCTGTGTGTGTAATCCACCAGCCTTATGCAAGATCGCCAACTGGTGGACAGTAAGGAAATCACACTGGAGATCATCTATAGTTGGGGCTTTCCCTAGGAGTGAAGAGGATTCTGGAAGGTCACATGACATCACTCGTGTCTCTAATAGTAAGACCTGACCCGATTTGGGAGCCAATCTGGATACAAATATTTCTGTTTTCCTTATTGGTAATACATTTTTAAAAATAATAAAAAAAAAATGTAATTCTGTCATTTTTGCCATATACGCAATTTGCGCCCCCCCCCCGCCCCCCTATATTTACCACAATATATAATCAGCTAGCCTGACCATTCACATTATATCACATTAGTGTAATTGTTGCTAACTGTTTTTATTCTCCATGAGCTCCCGCACCTCTCCTTTTCCCTCTCACTTCCATTCGCTTACAATGAGTAGTGCACTACGCTATGCACAGTACAAATCCCATAGACCAGGGATATGCAATTAGAGGACCTCAAGCTATTGCAGAACTACAAGTTCCATGAGGCATAGCAAGACTCTGACAGCCACAAGCATGACACCCAGAGGCAGAGGCATGATGGGACTTGTAGTTTTGCAACAGTTGGAGGTCCGCTAATTGCATATCCCTGCCATAGACCCATGTCCATCGAGAGGTTGGCTTTGTTCCTACATACAGTGGGACCATAGAAAAAGAAGAATGTAGCCACCCTCTAAGAGGAAGTTGGATCACAGCAGCAAAAAAATAAAATTTGATGGAGGCAGAGAGCAATATAAATATATAAAATGAAGATTTGACCACCAATGTAAGAGCACACTACTTTCTACTGACCACCAATGTAAGATGACTCCTTTCTACTGACCACCAATGTAAGGAGGCTTCTCTACTGACCATCAATGTAAGGAGGCTCTTTTCTACTGACCACCAATGTAAGCAGACTGCTCTCTACAGACCACCAATGTAAGAAAAACCAAAGAAAAGAAATTAATTTGGGATAAATTTAGCCTATAACTCCAACTCCGCTCATTGTCCACCATGAGAAGAGGGAGAAATATCTATCCGACTCTATCTACCAATACTCTAAATGATCCTAATGACTCTGATGCATCTTCTTTCTCCTCTGCTTCCTCATCTCAGGCTCAAGCTACTCATCCAAGACAGCAGTCCCATTTTTTACATAAACGGAAAAATGAAGTTCTGGGTATACACTCATCCGTACCTAAACGCACTCCCAGTTCTGATCGAGCACATCACCCTTCAAGTTCCTCACAACCCTCAATCTCTGACCACTCTTCTTCACGTACACAAGGGGGTTTACCACCCATGGCACCTAGCCCTGTTTCCTCATCTACTATTCCACCTAACTTATCTTCTGAGGCCAAGGTAAGCGTATCAAATATTGGCACGGTTTCGGGGGACTTACGTCCAGCACCCATCTTTGTACCCAATCCCATGATAGAGCCCAAGAAAGTATTCAATGTGGAGAGTGCTACACCCAAGCAGAATTTTAACAAACAAAACTTGAAGTAATTAACCTCTCTTCCTTTGAATTGACAGAAGCCCAGACACAAGTCTTTTGTCTGGGCCTCACTTTCTGTCCTGAGCAGGGAGTGGACTACTTTGATTTGATTAAGGATGTCCACCTATTTGCCCGGAGACTGTTTAAGGTGCTTTATGATAAAGATTCTAAAAAATGCTGGACAGAATTCATTGTATAATCCCTTATGGAAAGAATTTTCCACTAATGATATAAAAACATTGGAGGACTTAATGGAGATATGGAAGGAGGGCAATACCATAGAGGATCTTCCTCCCCAGCTAGTACCCGATTCCATTGGTGCTGGTTGTGGTGGGTTAGACCCCTCTGGATTGACTTGCTTCAAACCTCCACAGATATACAAACCTAAATCCTGAGCATTTCCCCTACTGCAAGGCAACCCAAACATTTGGGTCTTTACACAGCAAGTTGTTATAGAGTTAGAACAAACCAATTGGAGAGTCACTGAAGTTTCCAATCTTTCCCACGTACAATTAGAGTCCATATCTTCATTAAGACAGAACCGCCAGCTTGTGATCAAACCATCCGACAAGTGTGGAAACATAGTGGGTATGGACACGACACAGTATGAATCCATGGTACAGAAAATTTTAAAGAATATGGACTGGTATAGACGGGTCCCTTCGTCTTTTGTAGATACTACTCAGACCAAATATAAAAATCTGATTGGCCGAGGGTACAATAAAAGGTACCCTTGATAAATCTACGTGGGAGTTTTTGAATGTCTCCAATCCAAGGACTCCCACTCTGCAAGCCTTACCCAAGATTCACAAAAATGGATCGGCCACCTGGCAGGCCTATTGTGTCAGGCAATGGTTGCCTTACAGAATCTGCCAGCCAGCTGGTAGCTGACTACTTGCGTCCACATGTATTATCCCTACCATCTTATGTACAGGATACAATCAACCTTTTGAAGGTACTCAATAATATCTGTGTGCCCGCAAATTCATGGTTGGTTGCAGTCGATGTGGAGGCCCTCTACAACTCCATCCTGCATGACAGGGGGTTTTGGGTTGTGGAGGGCTTCATTTCCCAGCGGGATGCATTGGTGGAACCATATAACCAATTTGTTCTTGATCTGTTGAGTTTTCACCTGACCCACAATTTGTTCATGTTTCCAAGATCCCACTAGCTCCAGGTTCAGGGGGTAGCCATGGGGACCAGGTGTGCCCGCTCTTATGCGAACCTCTACCTGGGGGGGTGGGAGCAGAACCTCTTTGATGAGGCAATACATGAATACATTGATACGATTCTAATATGGAAAAGGTTCATAGATGACATCTTTTTTTTTGTGGATGGGTATTAGACAGGAATTGGACTTTTTTCTAACTATTTTGGAACACAATGATTTCAATCTCAAGTTTTACTTTGAAGTCCATTGATTTTGTGGATGTTAGTATTTTCATTAATGAGGACCAGAGCTTGGGTTCTACACTATTCAGAAAACCAACCTCTGGAAATACTATTCTCCATGTGGCCAGCTCACACCCTACTCCATTGATACACAGTATTCCGTATAGTCAATACTTGTGTATCAGGAGAAACTGAACAAGGCAGGAGTATTTTGAGAGGGAAGCCAAAGCTCTCGAATACCGTCTTTAGATTTGGTTATATGCTTTTTCAAAAAGGATCTACCGTAACCCCATGCTAAATTGTAGGATAAGGATGGATTGATCCATTAAAATAAAAAACATCAATCTACCACGTCCATTACCAGGTTGAATACCACATATTCAGGACAACATCAAAAAAATCCTACACATAATGGAAAGTTATTGGCATCTACTTACTGCTGATGAGGTGGTCTCGAAATATATTAACTCCTATCCTTAAGTTACCTTCCGTAGATCTCAGAAACCTTGGAAAACTAGTGAGTTGGGCACTGCCCCTTGTGGTAAGTGCAATTTTTGCACTTAATTACTTAATGCCTGCCAGATCACACTACCCAACATCCAGGTCTGGAAGCCTTGATTTTTTTGCCAATTGTCAGACAATTGGCATTGTCTATATCATGCAATGCAAGTGTGGTGCTCACTACATTAGGAAAACGAAGAGACCCTTGTTCCATCGGATCAGGGATCATGTTTCCCTGATCTTTAAGAAGAAAATGTAAACCCCTACCAGTAGACGCATAGGATTGTACCATGGATTCTATCTGTCTAATGTCCATTTTCTCACTCTTGATCATGTCCCCCCAGATGAAAGAGGAGGAGACATTGATAAAAAAAACTTTTACAAAGTGAGGGGAGGTGGATTTATAAGCCACCAAGTATCAAGGCCTGAATGAAGATATGAGCCTCAAGCCTTTTTTTTTAGAATTCCAAAAGCCTGCCAATGAACTCTCCTCCCAGGTTGTTTACTTTGAGATGCCATTACTATTGATATATATGTAGATGTATATACTTGTATGTTACTCTGATTTGTGGTCTGATTGCCTACCAGAGTGATATGTGCCTAGGTGGCAGTAGTGGGGACTGTTTGGTGTCAATTGATCTGTTGTTAATGTCCCCTAGTTTCAAATCTAAAGTTTGTTTCTTCTTAGACCCAGCTTGAGGGCCTTATTTTAACCAACTTGCCCAATATATACACTTATTTTCTTGCGTTTACTTGTATTTTTCAGTTTCGACATTTTGGATAACTGGGGGTCACCATATTTGTGAATTGTACATCATACGGATGTGTGGGGTGTCTCCTTTCGAAGGTTGGATATGGCATCTTGGATGCTATGTCCTTTTTCCTGCCTGAGGTGGGCCCCAGTGCCTATCGTACCTGCATGACTAGTCCTCCAGTGCTCTCCCCTGGGGGTCTTGGATTTGGGGCTGGATTGGTTCCGCCCCTTTAACTCCATCATGGGGATTGCTGGCCCATTCCTTTGTCTGTGAGATGTCCATCTGGTTGGATGGATCTTCAAATATGGTGGACCGGGACTTGGGATCTCGAGTGGACGCTTCTGGTTCCCAGCGTGTTCGTCATCTGCCCCAGTTCCATCTGGTGGACATGCGGGGAGTTCCCCTGTCTGTGAGATGTCCATCCTGATTGATAGACTTTCTAAGATGTCGGATCAGTACTCATGGCGCGTGCGCACGTCACTAGCTGGTGGTGCATGCGCGGTGTGGTACATCAAATCACGGAGCCTTGTCGTCTTTCTGGGTGTTGCCGATATAGATATTAGATATATTTGTATATTCATCCCCCTGGTGTCTTGTTCATCACCAGATGGAACACGGGCTCTAAGTGAGTCTAGAACTTGGCTGGTGAGCTTTTGGAAAGCTGATATGATGACAATCTATTTTATCCACTTTGGCGGAAGGCTCTCAGGATGTAACATCCCTTCCCTTCTATTTTCTTGGACATTTGTAGCAACATTGACAATCAGTTTAAGGTAATTGAGGGCCCCTTTTTTGAGCCGCTGCTTCTTGCGTCCACCTTATTACCCATTGTTAGATGAATTTTTATGGCCTTATTGTTATTTTATTATACAGAAACACGTACTTCCTGGTGCTCACCCTGTGGTCTCCATCGTCATACAGTGCCTTGAAAAAGTATTCACACCCCTTGAAATTGTCCACATCCGGTTTTTTATGTGATAGACCAACACAAAGTGGCACATAATTGTGAAGTGAGAGGAAAATGATAAATGGTTTTCAATTTTTTTTTAAATAAATATGTGAAAAGTGTGTGTGTGTGTGTGTGTGGGGGGGCACATTTGTATGGCACCCCCCTGAGTCAATACTTTGTAGAACCCCCTTTCACTGCAATTACAGCTGCAAGTCTTTTTGGGGATGTCTCTACCAGCTTTGCCCATCTAGAAAGGGACATTTTTGCCCATTCTTCTTTGCAAAAGAGCTCAAGCTCTGTCAGATTGGACGGAGAGCGTCAGTGAACAGCAATTTTCAAGTCTTGCAACAGATTCTCATTTGGATTTAGGTCTGGACTTTGACTGGGCCATTCTAACAAATGTATTTTCTTTGATCTAAACCATTCCATTGTAGCTCTGGCTGTATGTTTAGGGTCGTTGTCTTGCTAGAAGGTGAACCTCCGCCCCAGTCTCAAGTCTTTTGCAGACTCTAACAGGTTTTCTTCTAAGATTGCCCTGTATTTGGCTCCATCCATCTTCCCATCAACTCTGACCAGCTTCCCTGTCCCTGCTGCAGAAAAGCATCCCCACAACATGATGCTGCCACCTCCATGTTTCACAGTGGGGATGGTGTGTTCAGGGTGATGTGCAGTGTTAGTTTTCTGCCACACATAGCGTTTTGCTTTTAAGCCAAAAAGTAAAATTTTGGCCTTGTCTGACCAGAGCACCTTCTTCCATGTTTGCTGTGTCCTCCACATGACTTCTCGCAAACTACAAACAGGGCTTTTATATGAATTTCTTTCAACAATGGCGTTGATCTTGCCATTCTTCCATAAAGATCAGATTTGTGGAGAACACGACTAATAGTTGTCCTGTGGACAGATTCTCCCACCTGAGCTGTGGATCTCTGCAGCTCCTCCAGAGTTACCATGGGCCTCTTGGCTACTTCTCTGATGAATGCTCTCCTTGCCCGGCCGGTCAGTTTAGGTGGACGGCCATGTCTTGGTAGGTTTGCAGTTGAGCCATCCTCTCCATTTTCTGATGATGGATTGAGCAGAGCTCCGTGAGATGTTCAAAGCTTGGGATATTTTTTTTTTTATAACCTAACCCTGCTTTAAACTTCTCCACAATTTTATCCCTAATCTACCTCCTGGTGTGTTCCTTGGCCTTCATGATGCTGTTTGTTCACTAAAATTCTCTAACAAACCTCTGAGGGCTTCACAGAAAAGCTGTATTTATACTGAGATTAAATTACACACAGGTGGACTCTATTTACTAATTAGGTGACTTCTGAAGGCAATTGGTTCCACTAGATTTTAGTTAGGGGTATCAAAGAAAAAGGGGGCTGAATACAAATGCCCCCAACACTTTTCACATATTTATTTGTAAAAAAAATTTGGAAAACTATTTATTATTTTCCTTCCACTTCACAATTATGAGCCACCTTGTGTTGGTCCATCACATAAAATCCCAATAAAATACATTGATGTTTTTGGTTGTAACATGACAAAACATGGAAAATGTCAAGGGGTGTGAATGCTTTTTCAGGGAACTGTATGTGGTGCTCCCATTTCCTTGTCTTCATTAAATTCCAGGATCTGTTTCAATTTTCAATATCCATTTAGAATTTTCCTACTATCCATAGCGGGTGAGTTTTTACCTATATATATCCCTCTGGATGAGTTCTAGACCACTACTCAGACCTAATGCCGCGTACACACGGTCGGACTTTTCAGCTACAAAAGTCCAACGGACGCTGACGGACTAAAGCTGGCTGGTAATCCGATCGTGTGTGGGCTTCTCCGGACTTTCAACGTACTTTTTTAGCCTCAAATCCGACGTACTTTAGATTTGAAACATGCTTCAAATCTTTACGTCGTAACTACGACAGACCCCGAAATCCGCTCGTCTGTGTGCTAGTCCGACAGACAAAAAGCCACGCTAGGGCAGCTATTGGCTACTGGCTATCAACTTCCTTATTTTAGTCCGGTATACGTCATCACGTACGAATCCGTCGGACTTTTGTGTGGTCGTGTGTAGGCAAGTCCGTTCGTTAGAAAGTCTGCAACAAGTCCGCCGCAAGTCCGCCGAAAGTCTGCCGAAAGTCTGTCGGACCAGCTGTCGGACTTTTGTAGATGAAAAGTCCGACCGTGTGTACGCGGCATAATACTTGATTTTCATATGTTGTCAGAATTTTGGGATACACACTGCGTTGTCTTTGTTTCAAAAACCTTGGTAGCAAAAGCAACATATAGTTATAAATGTATGCAATTTATATGTGATAACAGTACTGATGATATCTAGTTCTTCATAGCTACATATGCTTTACAGTTCCTGAAGAAGCAGTATAGCGAAACATGTCGAACAACAGGCACAACATCTGTATAGATATGTATTGTGTGTTTTTAAGATTTTAATCAATGTTCCATTGGGATGCAATTTTTATGCCCCCATTTTTAACATTTGAAGCAATAAAAGAAATGTGTTTTATATAAAGTTTGATGTATTTTGGCGCCATAAAATCCCATTGTTCCTCTAAAGAGACAATGTAAGGGGGCCTCTCCACTGACCACCAATATAAGGGGGGCCTCTCCACTGGCCACCAATGTAAGGGGGACCTCTCCACTGGCCACCAATGTAAGGGGGACCTCTCCACTGGCCACCAATGTAAGGGGGACCTCTCCACTGGCCACCAATGTAAGGGGGACCTCTCCACTGGCCATCAATGTAAGGGGGACCTCTCCACTGGCCACCAATGTAAGGGGGACTACTGATCAAATCGAAGCATTCACTTCTGACCATCTGTTCTTGGAACTGCTTCTTGTTTGCAACATGCCATCATGCGTCGTTTAAGAGAGAGAGAAAAAAAAAAAAAATCGAAACCACTTCACATTATATCACGCCAATCCACCGCACCCTCCATAGATAAAATAAAAGTTAGACATACACCCTTTAGACCTATTTAATGTTAGACATACACAGGTTGGATCCATTATTGCCAATAATCCTGTCCTGCCGTTGACCTTCTTATGAAAGGCTCAGATGCAGCGACAGAAGGAATAAGGTACTATGCTTTTATATTATATAGCAACTAGGGATGAGCTTAATGTTCGGGTCGAACATCGGGTGTTCGTCCGTTCGCAGAACAGTGAACATTATGGGGTGTTTGCGGCAAATTCGAGCTCTGCGGAACGCCCCATAATGCACTGCGAGATCACAGTGCACTGCTGTATGATGATTGGCCAAAGCATGCACCTGATCTGCATGCTTTGGCCAAATCACAGCGCCCTCTGCTAAGAGAGCCATAATTGGAGGTGTTTGGGGTCGTCATCATGTTGGAGTACTGCCCTTGAGGCCCAGTCTTCGAAGGGAGGGGATCATGCTCTGCTTCAGTATGTCACAGTACATGTTGGCATTCATGGTTCCCTCAATGAACTGTAGCTCCCCAGTGCTGGCAGCACTCATGCAGCCCCAGACCATGACACTCCCACCACCATGCTTGACTGTAGGCAAGACACACTTGTCTTTGTACTCCTCACCTGGTTGCCGCCACACACGCTTGTCACCATCTGAACCAAATAAGTTTATCTTGGTCTCATCAGACCACAGGACATGGTTCCAGTAATCCATGCCCTTCGTCTCCTTGTCTTCAGCAAACTGTTTGCAGGCTTTCTTGTGCATCATCTTTACAAGAGGCTTCCTTCTGGGATGACAGCCATGCAGACCAATTTGATGCAGTGTGCGGCGTATGCTCTGAGCACTGACAGGCTGACCCCCGACCCCTTGCTGGCAGCACTCATACGTCTAATTCCCAAAGACAACCCCTGGATATGACGCTGAGCAGGTGCACTCAACTTCTTTGGTCGACCATGGCGAGGCCTGTTCTGAGTAGATCCTGTCCTGTTAAACTGCTGTATGGTCTTGGCCACCGTGCTGCAGCTCAGTTTCAGGGTCTTGGCAAACTTCTTATAGCCTAGGCCATCTTTATGTAGAGCAACAATTCTTTTTTTCTTCAGATCCTCAGAGAGTTCTTTGTCATGAGGTGCCATGTTGAACTTCCAGTGACCAGTATGAGAGAGTGAGAGCGATAACACCAAATTTAACACACCTGCTCCACATTCACACCTGAGACCTGGTAACACTAACGAGTCACATGACATCGGGGGGGGGTGGCTAATTGGGCCTAATTTGGACATTTTCACTTAGGGGTGTACTCACTTTTTGTTGCCAGCGGTTTAGACATTAATGGCTGTGTGTTGAGTTATTTTGAGGGGACAGCATATTTACACTGTTATACAAGCTGTACACTCACTACTTTACATTGTAGCAAAGTGTCATTTCTTCAGTGTTGTCCCATGAGAGATAGAATAAAATATTTGCAAAAATGTACTTATTTTTGTGAGATATAGATATATATATATATCTCTATAGAGATTAAATATAGATATAGAGATTATATATTATATATTATATATTATATATATATATATATATATATATATATATATATATATTGCCTGTTCGCATGTTCTGCTGCATACCGACTCGTGGGGGGGGCCGGGGTGGTGTTGTTCGGCTCATCCCTAATAGCAACACTCGCTGGAAATTAAAGACATCACAATGATTTGACAATGGACGACGAGGATGGACATGACGGGGCGTCACTGTGTGTAAATAAAAATTTCTTATTACCTCGTCTGTCGATTCCGACAATGTCTCTTCTCCACTTCCTTCCAACTCGCCTACAACTTCCTGGCTGTCAACGTTACATCACTTCCTGTCTGTCACACTAACGTTGGCCATCTTGTGGAGAGTATGCTAATGCAGCGCGTCCTTCTTTCTAGTAGTCTGACTTCTCACCTGGAACTTCCTGTTTCTACACGTCATCACTTCCTGTCTCTGTGTTACCTCACTTCCTGTGTGTGTAATCCGGCAGAGATCGCCAACTGGTGGACAGTAAGCAAATCACCCCGGAGATCATCTATGGTTGGGGCTTTCCGCAGGAGTGAAGGTGGTTCTGGGAAGTCACGTGACATCACGCGTATCTCTATTAATAAGACCTAACCTGATTTGGTAGTCAATTTAGATACATATGTCTTTGTTTCCTTGATTCTTATTGGGAATAAATGGATAAAAATAAGAAAAAGAAAAAAATCTCTGTAATTTTTGCCATTTACGTAATTTGCACCCCCCCCCCCCTCCCATATTTACCGCAATATATAATAAGCAAGTTTGACCATTCACATTATATTACATTATCGTGACTTTTATGTAATGTAGAGAAATTACAACACTCAAAAGGGAACATGTGCATTCTAGGAGAGCTTTATATTTTGATGCCACATTGTGAAGAACGCGGGGAGAAAAATGGTTCTCAGAAATTGTAACATCAACATAACATTAAAAGTGATGCTAAACTATATCCTTATTCTCCAAAAACAATCCATACACATCCACTACTTATGGCCATGTAATCTGATCTTCATGAAGTTGTTGCATATTGGGTTTTAATTTACGTGAGCTTGCAAGCCCCTCCTTTCCCCCTCCACTTCCATTTGTTTAGAACAATTACACATTAGTTGTGGCCATGTGCACTGCTCTATGCAAACTACACATCCCATAGACCCATGTCCATCCATCGAGAGGGTGGCTACATTCCTGCATACGGAAAAACCATGGAGAACGAACGTAGCCACACCTTTAATAGGAAGACATATCACAGCATCAAAAGGATTCAACTAGAACATTTGGAGGAGGGTGAGAGCAATATAAGGTACTTTTTTTGAGTTGAGAATACATACTTTAATATTTGACATGTAAGATGGCACTTCTCTACTGACCACCAATGGAAGAGGACACTTCTCTGTTGACCACCAATGTAAGGAGCGCTTCTCTACTGACCACCAATGTAAGAGGACACTTCTCTGTTGACCACCAATGTAAGGAGCGCTTCTCTGCTGATCTTCAATGTATGAGGACACTTCTCTGTTGACCACCAATGTAAGATAGCACTTCTCTGCTGACCACCAACGCAAGGGGGGCTTCTCTGCTGACCACCAACGCAAGGGGGGCTTCTCTGCTGACCACCAACGCAAGGGGGGCTTCTCTGCTGACCACCAACGCAAGGGGGGCTTCTCTGCTGACCACCAACGCAAGGGGGGCTTCTCTGCTGACCACCAACGCAAGGGGGGCTTCTCTGCTGACCACCAACGCAAGGGGGGCTTCTCTGCTGACCACCAACGCAAGGGGGGCTTCTCTGCTGACCACCAACGCAAGGGGGGCTTCTCTGCTGACCACCAACGCAAGGGGGGCTTCTCTGCTGACCACCAACGCAAGGGGGGCTTCTCTGCTGACCACCAACGCAAGGGGGGCTTCTCTGCTGACCACCAACGCAAGGGGGGCTTCTCTGCTGACCACCAACACAAGGGGGGCTTCTCTGCTGACCACCAACGCAAGGGGGGCTTCTCTGCTGACCACCAACGCAAGGGGGGCTTCTCTGCTGACCACCAATGCAAGGGGGGCTTCTCTGCTGACCACCAACGCAAGGGGGGCTTCTCTACTGACCACCAACGCAAGGGGGGCATCTTTGCTGACCACCAATGCAAGAGGGGCTTCTCTGCTGACCATCAATGAAAGGGGGACTTCTCTACTGACCACCAATGCAAGGGGGGCGTCTCTACTGACCACCAATGCAAGGGGGACGTCTCTACTGACCACCAATTTAAGGTGATCTTCTTCACTGATTGCCATTATAAGGGGGATAAGGGGGGTTCTATACTGATCACCAATGCAATGTAATAGGACACTTCTCTACTGACCATTAAAGTATAATGACACTTCCACTGACCACCAATGTAAGGGGGACTTCTTCACTGACCACCAGTATAAAAGAACACTTCTCTACTGACCACCAATGTAGGAATTTAAAAACAAATTTGAAATAAACATATTGCTGACTATTGCTGATTTCCTTTAAAGACTAAGTGTATCAGTGAATATAGCCATCTTAGGCCAAAGTCTGCAAATAACAGAACAGAATAAAACAATAGAATAGAAAAGAATAGAATAGAAAGTAAAAGGAATAGAATAGAAAGAATACAGCTGTCTTCATGAATTTGAATGGGATAGAATAGAAAAGAAAACCAATAGAATAAAATAGAATAGAAAATAAACAAATAGAAAAGAATAGAATAGAAAATAAAGGAATAGAATATATTTTAATAGAATAGAATAAAATAGAAAGAATATAGCTGTCTTTATAAATTCAAAAAGAATAGAATAAAACAGAATAGAAAAGAATAGAGTAAAGAAGAGCCAAATAGAATATAGAATAAAAGAATAGCATAGAAAATAAAGGAATAGAAAACAATTGAATAGAAAATAATAGAATAAAAAAATAAAGGAATAGAATAGATTTGAATAGAATCGAATAAAAAAGAATGAATATAGCCGTCTTCATAAATTTGAATTTCAAAAAGAATAGAAAATAATAAATCAGAATAGAAAATAATAGAGTAAAACAGCAGAATAGAATAGATAATAAAAGAATAGAAAAAAGTAGAATAGAAAATAAGGGAATAAAATAAAAAAGAACAGAAAAAAAAAAGAACAGAATAAATAGAAAAAATAGAATAGAGAACAAAATAATAAAATAGAATAGAAAATAAAGGAATAGAACAGAAAAGAATAGAATAAAATAGAAAAAAAGACTAGAATAGAAAAAAAAAATGGAAAGAATATAATCGTCATTCGAATTTCTTTTAGAATAGAACCAGCTATTCTTCATAATAAATTCGGATCGATTTAACATTTTTGATTCAAATTCGATTCCAATACTCCGAATCCATTGGAAAAATGTGAATACAGTCGAAAACGAATAAACAAAACTAAATTAAAATGAATTTCATTACAAATGCATCAAAACAAAATTAGTAACTTAACAAATCAATCCGAAAAGAATGCAATTTTTTCGTTTTGCACATGTTGTCTTACCTGTTTGCATCCCTGGCATATTTTGCAGCCTGTTAGACCTCTTATTATCAGGAGTCCTCTAACCATCTGGTAAGTGGTTAATGTGTAGTTTTTGGTGGTGGAACACTGGAGTGGGAGTCACAGATGAACAAGATTTGCACTTTGGTAGTCACCTATGGACTTTAATGGATCATCTCCAAGGGCGTTTCGGTCATTTATCTTTATAATTGTATGGCTCTAGTATCAGGCGTAGGCTAGTAAACCAGATTTTAAGAAATCTCTTGTGTTTGTCTAATCTACTAGCCATCAATTTTTTTTTTTTTTTTTAGTCATGTCCCGATCAGGCAGATTTTGACTTCTAGGAAGTTCAGTACTGGAGATTTCCAAGAGGGAGCTACGGTTCCTTTAGTAGCACTCAATCTAAAGCTAAATAGTTTAGTAGTAGATGGTGGGAGATTTTGGATAGGCTTGTTCAGTAGACCTTCCACTGGATTCTCTCAGTGTTCCTGCCATATTTTGAGACCTGTTAGATCTCTTATTATCAGGGGTCCTCTAACCATCTGGTAAGTGGTTATTGTGGGTTTTTTTGGGGGTGAAACACTGAAGCGGGAGTCACAGATGAACAAGATTTGCACTTCTGTGGTCACCTATGGACTTTAATGGATCATCTCCAAGGGCGTTTCGGTCATTTACCCATCTTTATAAAATTGTATGGCTCTAGTATCGGGAGTAGGCTAGTAAACCAGATTTTAAAAGGATCTCTTGTGTTTGTCCAATCTACTAGCCATCAATTTCCTATTAGTCATGGTCCAGTTCAGATGGATTTTGACTTCCAAAAAGCTAAAAACAGAGATTTCTAAGAGTGAGCTACGGTTCCTTTAGTAGCATTGAATATAAAGCTAAATGGTTTAGTGGTTGATGGTGGGACATTTTGGATAGGCTTGTTCAGTAAACCTTACACTGGATCTTTCTGTAGGTTGCAACCCAGTACCTACCCTATTCATGGGTAGACTTGGATCCATAGCCTATGTGCCTTGGAAGGCTTTTTAAATTTGCTATCACGGCAGTGTTCCTGGTCATGGCAAGCTGCTTTTCTTAATATTTTTGGAAGACCATCCTATAAAATAAGTTGGCCTTCATTTGTAGGGGTGGTGTTTTGGAATTGTTATTTATTTTTTGGGGGGCATACTTTTTTTACTGTATGTTAATAGAGTTTTTTTTAGGTTTTGGGTGCTCGAATCGCAGCACTTCTGACCATCTGAGCTGCCTTTTGTTTGCAATACACGCCGATGCGTCATTTAGGAAACAACAGCGTGCGCCTAAACCATTTCACATTATATCACTCCATCCCCATAGATAAAATAAAAGTTAGACATACACTCGTTAGACCTATTTAAAAGTTAGACATACGCGGGTTGGACCTATTATTGCCAGTTAGTCCTGCCCTGCCGTTGCCCTTCTTATCAAAGGCTCAGATGCAGCGACAGAAGGAATAAGGTACTTAGCTTTTATATTATACAGTAACATTCCCTGGAGATAAAAGTCAAAAGTCATCACAATGATTTGACAATGGAGGATGAGGATGGACATGATGGGGCATGAATTACACCGTTTCTTAGGCTAATTTAATCCAGATAAGACACCAAGTAATTACCACCTTAAAAAATCCACAGAACCTGTGTAATTAATATGTGTTCGGTTTTAAAGGGATGAGGTGGCGACTCTAGAGTAAATAATAATATCTTATTACCTCGTCTGTCGATTCCGGCAATGTCTCTTCTCCACTTCCTTCCAACTCGCTTAGAACGTCCTGTCTGTCTGTAACATCACTTCCTGTCAATGTTACATCACTTCCTGCCTGTCAAACTAACCTTGGCCATCTTTGCGGAGAGTATGCTAATGCAGCACGTCCTTATTTCTAGTAGTCTGACCTCTCACCTGGAACTTCCTGTTTCTACACGTCATCACTTCCTGTCTGTATGTTACATCACTTCCTGTGTGTATAATCCACCAACGCTGTCCGAGATCGCCAACTGGTGGACAGTAAGCAAATCACCCCGGAGATCATCTATGGTTGGGGCTTTCCGTAGGAGTGAAGAGGATTCTGGGAAGTCACATGGCATCACTCGTATCTCTAGTAATAAGACCTGACCTGATTTGGGAGCCAATTTGAAAACAAATATTTTTGTTTCCCTGATTCTGATTGGAAATAAATTGTTAAAAATAAGAAAAAAAATTAAAATTCTGTAATTTTTGCCATTTACATAATTTGCACCCCCCCTTCTCTATATTTACCACAATATATAATCAGCAAGTCGTTATATCATACGTTATGTCACATTACCGTGACTTTTTATATGTAATGTAGAGGAATGGTAACACTCAAAGGGAAAGTGTGCGTTTTAGGAAATCTTTATTCCCCTTTTGATCCCACATTGTGAAGCACGCAGGAAAAAAAAATTCGTAAATTGTAACATCAAAGTGATGCTAAACGATATCTTTAACTAAAACAATCCATACACATCCACTACGTAATGGCCATGTAATCTGTTTTTCATGAAATGGTTGCTTACTGTGTTTGTATGTCTCCTCCGTATAACATTCTCCGTGAACTCCCGAACCTCTCCTTTTCCTCTCCACTTCCATCTGTGTAGAACAAGCATTACACGTTAGTTGTGGCCATGTGCACTGCTCTATGCACACTACACATTCTCATAGTCCATAGACCCATGTCCATCGAGAGGGTGGCTACGTTCCTGCATACAGTAAAACCATGGAGAACGAACGTAGCCACCCTCTAATAAGAAGTCCTATCACAGCATCAAAACGATTAAACTTGAATGTTTGGAAGAGACTGAGAGCAAGAGAAGATCCTTTTTTGAGTTGAGAATACATACTTCAATATTTGACATGTAAGATGGCACTTATCTACTGACCACCAATGTAAGGGGTGCTTCTCTACTGACCATCGATGTAAGATGGCACTCCTCTACTGACCACTAATGTAAGAGAACACTTCTCTACTGTCCACCAATGTAAAATGACACGTCTCTACTGAGCACCAATATATGAGGACACTTCTCTGTTGACCACCAATGTAAGGCTGGCTTCTATACTGACCAGTGACCACCAATGTAAGAGGACATTTCCCTACTAACTACCAATCTAAGGGAGGCTTCCCTACTGACCACTAATGTAAGATGACACGTCTCTACTGAGCACCAATATAAGAGGACACTTCTCTGTTGACCACCAATGTAAGGGGGGCTTCTATACTGACCAGTGAACACCAATGTAAGAGGACATTTCTCAACTGACTATCAATCTAAGGGGGGCTTCTCTACTGACCAGTGACCACCAACATAAAAGGACATTTCTTTACTAACCACCAATGTAAGATAGCACTTCTCTACTGACCACCAATGTAAGGGGGTCTTCTCTACTCACCATTAATGTAAGAGGACATTTCTCTACTGACCACTTCTTTATTGACCACCAATGTAAGATGACACTGACCACCAATGTACAGTAAAAGGACACTTCTCTGTTGATCACCAATGTATAGGGAGGCTTCTCTACTGACCACCAATGTAAGATGACACTGCTCAACTGACCACCAATGTAAGATGGCACTTCTTCACTGACCACCAATGTAAGATGGCACTTCTTCACTGACCACCAATATAAGAGGACACTTCTCTACTGACTACCAATGTAAGAGGACACTTCTCTACTGACTACCAATGTAAGAGGACACTTCTCTACTGACTACCAATGTAAAAGGACACTTCTCTACTGACCATCAATGTAAGATAACACTTCTTCACTGACAGCTAATGTAAGATGACACTTCTCTACTGATCACCAATGTAAGATGACACTTCTCTACTAATCATCAATGTAAGATGACACTTCTTCACTGACCACTAATGTAAGAGGACACTTCTCTACTGATCACCCCCGTGAGGAATCCCAACTGAATGCCAAAATGATGGGTGGGTGGACAAGGAAGAAAGAGGAAGCCACAGGGAAAGAAAGGAAGAGTTTTCTTGGGGGGAGGGGAAGGATTGATCCTTATCCCCAAGGGCTTCTAGATCATTAAACCAGCTTTATAAGTGAAAGGCTGTATTATTGAGAGTAGGCTATCCACAGGGACCAGATTTTAAGGATTCTCTTGTGGGTGTCCAATATAATAGCCATCGATTTTTTTAATATTCATGGTCCCAGTAAGGTGGGCCTTGACTTCTGAGAAGTTTAGTACTGGAGATTTCCAAAAGGGAGCTATGGTTTGTTTGGTATAATTGAATACAAAGCTAATTTGTTTGTTGGTAGACCATGGCACATTTTAGATTTTGGGCTTTTAGGTTTGTTCAACAAAGCTTCCAATGGATATTTGTGTAAATTACCAGCTACTTTGTCTACTAAAGAGTTGGCTTGGTTACATAACCTCTGTGCCTGGAAGCAAAGAATATTGACCACAATTATGAAAGCAGAATGGCGAGTATAATGCCGCGTACACACGGTCAGACTTTTCGGCCAGACTTGTCCGACGGATGCTGACGGACCAAATCCGGCGAACAATCCGATCGTGTGTGGGCTACACCGGACCTTCAGCAGACTTTTCCAGTCGCAAATCTGATGGACTTTGGATTTGGAACATGCTTCAAATCTTTACGTCGTAACTCCGCCGGACCCAGAAATCCGCTCGTCTGTATGCTAGTCCGACGGACAAAAACCAACGCTAGGGCAGCTATTGGCTACTGGCTATCAACTTCCTTATTTTAGTCCGGTGTATGTCATCACGTACGAATCCATCAGACTTTGGTGTGATCGTGTGTAGGCAAGTCCGATCGTTAAAAAGTCCGTCGGAAGTCTGTCAAAAGTCCGTCGAAAGTCCGCTTAAAAGTCTGTCGGACCAGTCTGGTCGAAAAGTCCGACCGTGTGTACGTGGCATTAGAGGTATATAGGAGCAGTGAGGTACCATCAAAAAGTACTTTGTATGAATTCTCCAAGGCTAAAAATATTAAATAAACTTTGAACTCCTCTCAATCTTCATCAGGCAGGGTTTTACTCAGCTCCTAAGACCTGAAGAGTGGGGGTCTGTACGGCATTCATTTTCAAAAATTGGTGACCAGTAGGGTTTAAAACCGTAAGAGGAGACAAAGGGTTGTAGTTGTATATTATGGTAATGTTCTTGGTTGAGGTCGTCTCCCGAAATTAAAGGATTTCATGCCATCAAAAGACAATAGTGAGTACATGTCTGTAAATCCCTTATTTATCCATCTAAATCTGCCTGGTGAGTCACCCTCAGTGGGAATAGTGAGCATTTCACAAGGTCTAATAATAGTAGATGGAATGAGGTAAGGCCTTCCTTTCCATCCCGTCTTTCTTCTGACCCCCTCCCTGCAATAACGGATCTGCCTGTGGCCCTGTCTCTGTGGATCAGGCAGCCTTTGATGTAATCACTCAACCTCATCAGGTGCCTGAAGTAGTCACTCTAGTCTCCTCTGGACCCTCTAGTGGGCTATGGGGTCGCTTTATACCCTTGTGGGCTATTGGGTTGTAATTGGGCTGTACATTCTCTGGTGAACCTTGCTTGTTGTGGTCAATTGTGTTGCTTGGCAACCTCTTTTATTCACAGAGTTTATTTGTCCCCTTGACCCAAAAGGTTGTGGTTAATAGCACTGCAATCTTCTCATTTAGACCAGCTGACCTTCTTGCCTGGACCTATGTTTTTTTGTTTTTACTAGGTTCGCTTTGGCACCTATTACTCCTTGGGATTATTCCCAGTTATTTTTTATTTTGTTGACCTCATTGGGTTGTGGGTCCGTTTTTCGATTTGTTGGGAATTTGTTATTGTTTCACTTAGTTTTGGTGGGTTCTGGCCTAATCAGCTTCTCACAGCCTCAGATTCGGTTTGCCCTTCCATGTGAAGGCATTCCTTCTGGTGTTGTCCTTTTCATCCTGATCTGGAACATCAGGTTGAACCTGTGTTCTCTCCCCTTGGTAGTATTGGTAGGCTACCCTACTAGGAAGCCTCAAGTTATTAATTCAGATTCAGGCACTGGTTCTTCAGGCAGCTTTTGGTCTGTAGACATTCCTTAGTCCTTCTAGTAAGGCTTAGCTTTTTTGCCCACCTGTCAGTTGGAATGCTTTTTGGACGTCCAAACTGTTTTGAATTCCTTTGTACCACAATGGATGAAAAGGAAAATATGATTTTTGTAATTATTGTGTTCTATTCATGCCCTTAGTACTACTTTTTCACAAAACTGAGGCATACTGAGTAGAGGAGGGTTTATAATGGATCATAGACATAACTAGAAGCTTCAGGGCCCTTCAGAAGCCATGAATGGCCCCTTGACTGCTAGGGCCCTTCCATCGGTCCAGAGGCCCTTTCCATTGGTCCCAGGGTGCTTTTCTCTGAGCCCAGGGCCCTTCCCTCTGAGCCCAGGACCTTCCCTCTAAGCTCAGGCCCTTCCCTCTGAGCCCGGGGCCCTTCCCTCTGGCCCAGGTTCTTTCTAACAGGCCCTTTAGAAATGGCACGATCGTGCCCTTTCTTCAGTACACATGCGCCGATGACATCAGTGCAAACCTAAATATCTCCTAAACCGTGCTGGTTAAGCAGATATTTCCAGTACCTACAGGTAAGCCTTATTATGGGCTTACCTGTAGGTAAAAGTGGTGTGTAAGGGTTTACAACCACTTTAAGGCGTCAGCATACCAAGACATTTTAGACAATTTCATGCTCCCAACTTTGTGGGAACAGTTTGGAGGATGGCCCCTTCCTGTTCCAGCCATGACTGCGCACCAGTGCACAAATCAAGCTCCATAAAGACATGGATGAGCGAGTTTGGGGTGGAGGAACTTGACGCAGTCATGTTGGAACAGGAAGGGGCTAACCCCAAACTGTTCCCACAAAGTTGGGAGCATGAAATTGTCTAAAATGTCTTGATATGCTGACACCTTAAGAGTTCCCTTCACTGGAACGAAGGGGCCAAGCCCAACCCCTGAAAAACAACCCCACACCATAATCCCCCCTCCACCAAATGATTTGGAGAGGTGGCCCAATACTTTTGACAATGTAGTGTGGATGAGCGAGTATGGGGCGGAGGAACTTGACGGGCCTGCACAGAGTCCTGACTTTGATGAATTCTAGCGGAGACTGCGAGCCAGGCCTTCTCATCCAGCATCAAAGCCTGACCTCACAAATGCGCTTCTGGAAGAATGGTCAAACATTCCCATAGACACACTCCTAAACCTTGTGGACAGCCTTCCCAGTAGAGTTGAAGCTGTTGTAGCTGCAAAGGGTGGGCCAACTCAATATTAAACCCTACGGACTAAGACTGGGATGCCATTAAAGTTCATGTAAAGGCAGGCGTACCAATACTTTTGACAACATAGTGTATCTTGAAGAGCAGTGTTGTCATACTATGGTAGGGCCCCAATCCACCTCGATAACACAGGGGGAGGAGAGGTTTTTGAGGGGAGGAGATGTTAGGACTGTAGTACAGGCAGTATATTTATTTACACGTATTGAACAAATATAACAAAATGCTTTCAATGGTTTATTTAACGGAACAAAAAGGGACAACAGAAAAGAAGTTCACTGTTCGGGTTTTACATACACTTTAGCCCTCAGGTTGTACAAGATATACATTTGCTACCATCGTACTTTTTCAACCTTGTCAGCAGCTGTGAGTACTCTGTCTAATCAAATTTATTTTACTTATTTTATTTTTTATTTTCCATCTCGGAACATCAAGAGGACCCGTACTTTTTCAACCTTGTCAGCAGCTGCGAGTACTCTGTCTAATCAAATTTATTTTACTTATTTACTTTTTTTTTTTTTTATTTTCACTCTCGGAACATCAAGAGGACCTGTACTTTTTCAACCTTGTCAGCAGCTGCGAGTACTCTGTCTAATCAAATTTATTTTACTTATTTACTTTTTTTATTTTTTATTTTCACTCTCGGAACATCAAGAGGACCTGTACTTTTTCAACCTTGTCAGCAGCTGCGAGTACTCTGTCTAATCAAATTTATTTTACTTATTTACTTTTTTTATTTTTTATTTTCACTCTCGGAACATCAAGAGGACCTGTACTTTTTCAACCTTGTCAGCAGCTGTGAGTACTCTGTCTAATGAAATTTATTTTACTTATTTTATTTTTTATTTTCACTCTCGGAACATCAAGAAGACCCGTACTTTCTCAACCTTGTCAGCAGCTGCGAGTACTCTGTCTAATCAAATTTATTTTACTTATTTTATTTTTATTTTCACTCTCGGAACATCAAAAGGACCCGTAGGAGTGTGACTTCTGGAGAGGCTAGGTGGAGAACGAGCAGAGTAGGGAAGCTCCCCTGTCCTGTGTAAGAAGTTCTTTTTCTGAGTGAAAGGGAAGTTCAGCCCATGTGATTTCTCAGATGCTTAAGAAGGCCTCCTTTCTCGATGAAACATTTCCCGCACTCTGCGCAAGAATAGGGGCGCTCACCCGTGTGAACTCTCTGATGTGTAACAAGTCCACTTTTGAAAGGGAAACACTTCCCGCACTCTGAACATAAAAAAGGGCGCTCGCCCGTGTGTACTCTGTGGTGTATAGCAAGGTCCCTGTTGTAAAGGAAATTTTTCCCGCACTCCGTGCACGAGAAACGACGCACGCCTATGTGAATTTTGAAGTGGTTATGAAGGTATTCTTTGTGAATGAAACTCTTCCCGCACTCTTTACATGAGAAGGGGCGCTCACCTGTGTGATATCTCTGGTGTGTAATAAGTGCTTTTTTATCAAAGCAACATTTTCCACACTGTGAACAGGCATAAGGGTCCTCACCTTTATGAATTCTTTGATGGCTTTGAAGCCTCTCTTTCTGAGTGAAAGTCTTCCCACAGTCTAAGCACGAGTATGGGCGCCCATTTGTGTGACATTTCTGGTGTCTCTTAAGCTTTGCTTTCTGAGCAAAACATTTCCCGCACTCTGAACATGAAAAAAGAGACTCCCCTGTGTGAATTCTGAGGTGGTCAAGAAGATGTCCTTTACGAGTGAAGCATTTTCCACACTCCGAACAGGTAAAAAGATCTGTATGAAGTTCCTGGTGTCTCACAAGATCCACTTCGTGGATGAAACGTTTCCCACACTCTAAACATGAGAATAAGTCCTTGCCTGTGTGACTTTCTTGGGGTAGATTAGGCTTTCCTTTCTGAGCAAAATCTGAACAGGAAGAAGGACCTTCATCCTTGTGACATCCCCAAGATGGATCTCTTGTTGTATCTGCACTTGATTGGCAATTAGAAGTCCTAGACTGGGATTTAGCAGAACATTCCTCAGGATTAGACGTATCCATTGATTCCTCCAAAGGGTGAGGTCTGTCATGTATATTATCAGTAATAGGATTTGCTTCTGGAGGACATTGTGTGATGCCTTTATCTTCTGCATTAGAACCTGAAGAAAAAATAAAATAAATCTCTGAGGTATTCCTATGTCCATCTCTGGCATGAAGTTAGGTGAAATTATAATAGCAAATTACGAAGACAAACCAGATACAATACACCCAAACATCACTGGGTAATAGTATTTCTACAATGATGACAATTTTTTGGTGGAGAATGGAGAGAAACCTTTATCTACCTCATAACGTGATGGTATACTCAGGTATGGAGATGGACCTTTCATGTGGTGTACAGTATCTCCACCTCATTTGTTGGGAACATGACATTATATTGAGGAATGGAGATGGACCTTTCATATGGTGTACAGTATCTCCTCCTCATTTGTTGGGAACATGACGTTATATTGAAGAATGGAGATGGACCTTTCATATGGTGTACAGTATCTCCTCCTCATTTGTTGGGAACATGACGTTATATTGAAGAATGGAGATGGACCTTTCACATGGTGGACAGTCATTTGTTGGGAATGTGACATGATATTGAGGAATGGAGATGGACCTTTCATATGGTGTACAGTATCTCCTCCTCATTTGTTGGGAACATGACGTTATATTGAGGAATGGAGATGGACCTTTCATATGGTGTACAGTATCTCCTCCTCATTTGTTGGGAACATGACGTTATATTGAGGAATGGAGATGGACCTTTCATATGGTGTACAGTATCTCCTCCTCATTTGTTGAGAACATGACATTATATTGAGGAATGGAGATGGACCTTTCATATGGTGTACAGTATCTCCTCCTCATTTGTTGGGAACATGACGTTATATTGAGGAATGGAGATGGACCTTTCATATGGTGTACAGTATCTCCTCCTCATTTGTTGAGAACATGACGTTATATTGAGGAATGGAGATGGACCTTTCATATGGTGTACAGTATCTCCACCTCATTTGTTGGGAACATGACATTATATTGAGGAATGGAGATGGATCTTTCATATGGTGTACAATATCTCTTTCTCATTTGTTGGGAACATGACATTATATTGAGGAATGGAGATGGACCTTTCATATGGTGTACAGTATCTCCTCCTCATTTGTTGGGAACATGACATTATATTGAGGAATGGAGATGGACCTTTCATATGGTGTACAGTATCTCCTCCTCATTTGGTGGGAACATGATGATATATTGAGGAATGGAGATGGACCCCTAAAAGGTCATGTTTTCAGGCTTTCCATTATTTTGCACAGGTGATTTGATCAATTTCACTGTCTTAGTATTTACCACAGCCGTTTCATCTGAGGGAAATCCTGAAAACATGACCTGTTGGTACTTGAGGACTGGAGTTGAGAAACATTGGTGTACAGTATCTCCACCTCATTTGTTGGGAACATGACATTATATTGAGGAATGGAGAAGGACCTTTCATATGGTGTACAGTATCTCCTCCTCATTTGTTGGGAACATGACGTTATATTGAGGAATGGAGAAGGACCTTTCATATGGTGTACAGTATCTCCTCCTCATTTGTTGGGAACATGACATTATATTGAGGAATGGAGATGGACCTTTCATATGGTGTACAGTATTTCCTCCTCATTTGTTGGGAACATGACATTATATTGAGGAATGGAGATGGATCTTTCATATGGTGTACAATATCTCTTTCTCATTTGTTGGGAACATGACATTATATTGAGGAATGGAGATGGACCTTTCATATGGTGTACAGTATCTCCTCCTCATTTGTTGGGAACATGACATTATATTGAGGAATGGAGATGGACCTTTCATATGGTGTACAGTATCTCCTCCTCATTTGTTGGGAATGTGACATGATATTGAGGAATGGAGATGGACCTTTCATATGGTGTACAGTATCTCCTCCCCATTTGTTGGGAACATGACATTATATTGAGGAATGGAGATGGACCTTTCATATGGTGTACAGTATCTCCTCCTCATTTGTTGGGAACATGACGTTATATTGAGGAATGGAGATGGACCTTTCATATGGTGTACAGTATCTCCTCCTCATTTGTTGGGAACATGACGTTATATTGAGGAATGGAGATGGACCTTTCATATGATGTACAGTATCTCCTCCTCATTTGTTGGGAACATTACATTATATTGGAGGAATGGAGATTGACCTTTCCAGCAAAAGGCGTGAGCATGCAGGTCTGCTAATTCCCCATTTTCAATCAGTCAATATATCTTCCATTTGTAGAAGTAAAAGGTTAATATGTTATTGCATCTAGTGATGAATATTTACCTGAGCTGATATCTGGGGAAGAGTCCACCTCTTTACCAGTGTCCATCATTTCATCCTTCTCCATAATTTGCTGATCACCCTTCTCATATGTCTCTTGTTTCTCCTTTTCAACCTCAGTTTTCTTAATAATCAATTCTTCATCCTAAACCAAACACAATGACAAAATATAAAACCCTTAGAATGTGAACTTTAATATTGTATACTGTACATAGAAGACTGTTATCTTTCAGAGTATGGGATCACTTTCCTACATGCCCAGTCCCACCTACCTGATGATGGTGAGGGATGGTGTGACCTTCCTGTGTGGAATCCCAGGAATACAGAGGACGGGGACATCTCTCTGGTGGGTTCCCATTACTGGATCCATCTACCTGATCATGGTGTGCGTAGATATGATTTTCCTGTGTGGAATCACGGGAAAACAAAGGACGGATACATCTCTCTGATTGGTTTCCATTACTGGATCCATCTGCAAGAAACAGTTATGGGGGATGAAGAAACATCTAGGTTGAACGTTCGTTCTGCTCTTTCCAATAAACTGAACTATCCAGGCAACTACCAAGAATGTAATCAATGACAACCTACATACTTTACATATTGTATTTCTTTTTAAATTAATACAAGGCCATCTTTCATTGGATGAGGCAGAGAGGAGAGACAAATGATGAAAATCTCTACCTTGTCCAATCAGAGAACTCCTTGCGGTCATTGAAAAAAAATTCAAGATGTTCTCTGAATGGTAAACCTGCCAAGAAAGGGACCTGCTGTGTTCAGTATATACTGTAGAAGGTAAGTCGCTTGAGCAGCACCTGGAAAACACCAGCGCTGACTGTATGTACTTCAGTGAATGTCCGCATCTCCAGATGTGAGAAATGAAGTGTTAGATGGAACCAAGCTGGACAAATGTAGGTTTCAAAATAAGATCTCTCCTGGAGTTTGGCTTTAAGAAAACAACCAAGCAAAAGAAAAAAAGAAATATAAATCAGTGCTCTATATAATATTTACAATCACCTTCAGTGTCATCCAGACGAAACCTCTTCTCATTGTCTGTCACCATCAACCCACTTTCCTCTGTTGACTTCTGATCACCCCTCATATTAACCTCTGCTTCTTCTGCTTTACTCCCAACTTCCATATTCATCAGATCATCACACTTCCATCGCAAAAATATTGAAAAAAAAATGACTTAGAAACTTCAAAAACAGAACATTAACCTGCTGTATAAGATCTGCACTTTATCTGAGAAGATGACACAGAATAGAGGACCATATATGTTCCACCTACCTGATAGCGTTGAGCATAGTTGTGATCTTCCAGTGTGAAATCCCTGGAATACAGAGGACTGGGACATTTCTCTGGTGGATTCCCATTACTGGATAAATCTAGTTGATCACGGTATGCGTAGCTATGATCTTCCTGTATGGAATACCAGGAATACAGAGGACGGGGACATCTCTCTGGTGGGTTCTCATAAATGGATCCATCTGTTTGATCATTGTGTGCATAGATATGATCTTCCTGTGTGGAATTTTTGGAATATAGAGGATGGGGACATTTCTCTGGTGGGTTCTCATTACTGGATCCATCTATTTGATCATGGTGGGCGTAGATATGATCTTCCTGTGTGGAATTCTGGGAATACAGAGGATGGGGACATCTCTCTGGTGGGTGCCCTTTACTGGATCCATCTTTTTGATCAATGTCTGCATAGATATGATCTTCCTGTGTCGAATCCCAGAAATTCAGAGGATGGGGACATCTTTCTGGTGAGTTCTCATTACTGGATCCATTTACATGATCACGGTGTGCGTAGATATGATCTTCCTGTGTGGAATCCTGGGAATAAGGAGGACGGAGGCATCTCTCTGGTGGGTTCCCATTACTGGATCCATCTACCCGATCACGGTGTGCGTAGATATGATCTTCCTGTGTGGAATCTCCAGAATACAGAGGAGGAGGACATCTCTCTGGTGAGTTCCCATTACTGGATCCATCTACCTGATCACGGTGTGCGTAGATATGATCTTCCTGTGTGGAATCTCCGGAATACAGAGGAGGAGGACATCTCTCTGGTGAGTTCCCATTACTGGATCCATCTACCTGATCACGGTGTGCGTAGATATGATCTTCCTGTGTGGAATCTCCGGAATACAGAGGAGGAGGACATCTCTCTGGTGAGTTCCCATTACTGGATCCATCTACCTGATCACGGTGTGCGTAGATATGATCTTCCTGTGTGGAATCCCGGGAATACAGAGGACATCTCTCTGGAGAGTTCCCATTACTGGATCCATCTACCTGATCATGGTGTGCGTAGATGTGATCTTTCTGTGTGGAATCCTGGGAATACAGAGGATGGAGACATTTCTCTGGTGGGTTCCCATTACTGGATCCATCCACATTGTCACGGTATGCATAGATATGATCTTCCTGTGTGGAGTCTCGCGAAAAAAGAGGATGGGGACATCTCTCTGGTGAGTTCCTATTACTGGATCCATCCACCTGATCATGGTGTGCGTAGATATGATCTTCCTGTGTGGAATCCCGGAAGTAAAGAGGACGGGTACATCTCTCTGGTGGGTTCCTATTATTGGATCCATCTGTAGGAAACACACACACTGACTGAATACATTGTTTCTATGTGTTTATCAGATGATGGGGGATCTAGGTGGACCCTCCGTACTGCTCTCTCCTTTACAATAAAGTCTCATCTTACCCAGTGATGTGAGGGGCCGCCAATTCTTCATAATGACATGGATAAATTCTTTCTCGTTAATTGGCCTTATCATGTTACCTTCTTCCAGGGAAAGGTCACATCTCATATACGTTTCTTGCTTTTCTGTTCTAAACTCAACTTTTAGATCTATCAGATCTTTACCCTAAATCAAGAAAATGGGTTGCAAATATAAGAATTATTAATGAAAGACCACAGGGAAAAAAACATCAACTTGCAACTTGTCTTGTTGAGTCACGTTCATTTTGTAGATGCTCCAACCAACCTGGTAACAGCGCGCATAGTTGTGATCATCCAGTGCCGGATACCGGGAATACAGAGGACGGGAACAGCTCTCTGGCGGGTTCCCATTACTGGATCCACCTGTAGGAAACACACACACTGACTGAATACATTGTTTCTATGTGTTTATCAGATGATGGGGGATCTAGGTGGACCCTCCGTACTGCTCTCTCCTTTACAATAAAGTCTCCTCTTACCCGGTGATGTGAGGGATGGTGTGCAGTATCTTCACCTCGTTTGTTGGGAAACATGACATTATATTGAGGAATGGAGATGGACCTTTCATATGGTGTACAGTATCTCCTCCTCATTTGTTGGGAACATGACATTATATTGAGGAGTGGAGATGGACCTTTCATATGGTGTACAGTATCTCCACCTCATTTGTTGGGAACATAACCTTATATTGAGGAATTGAGATGGACCTTTCATATGGTGTACAGTATCTCCTCCTCATTTGTTGGGAACATGTGGGTAGAACATGTTGACAAACAATTTTCTCCGCTTTACCAGTCTACCATATATATTACACTGTTCTCTTACCCGGTGATGTGAGGGGCAGCTGATTGTCCATCATGATGTCCTTGTAGAGATCCTTGTGTCCTAAATACTCCCACTCCTCCATGGAGAAATAGACAGTGACGTCCTGACACCTTATAGGAACCTGACACACACAATGATACAGTCACCATCCAGACACATCCCTTGACTGTTACTCCCAGCACCGCTCACTTCTCCTGTCAGCAGCTCAGTGACCTTAATGGTGACTTTTATAATCTTCTGCTTGTTGTGTTTTTCTGGTATCCAGTAGTGAGGATGTAGTTGTGATGTCAGATGGTCTATGAGGAAGACTGTTGGGTGTCCGTTGCTCACTAGATAGCTTTATCACTGCAAAATCCTAGGTTAAAAAAAATAACAACGGTCACTACATCCCATCCCAGAATCCTCCTCACCTCTCCGGTCAGGTCTGTGTTTTATTAATAGAGATAAGAGTGATGTCATGTGACCTCCCAGAATCCTCCTCACCTCTCTGGTCAGGTCTGTGTTTTATTAATAGAGATAAGAGTGATGTCATGTGACCTCCCAGAATCCTCCTCACCTCTCCGGTCAGCAGGTTGATGATCGCCAGGGAGGAGGTTTGGGTTTGCCTGACCATGCATTTGCAGTAAACCCCTGGGATTCAGATGTGCCCAAATGGGAATATTCTGGGCTGAATTGGCTTGAACAATTGTGTAAACCCCCCATAAAGCATGGCATATCCTTTGGCCCATGTCCAGCAGATTAAGAAGAGCCAATAATGGGGGAAATGGACAACCCAGCTCCCTCATTCTAAAGGGGTCTCACAGCAGCCACAGTGTCAGTGTATGGGAAACGACAGGGAAAGAGATTACGGTCAGTTAGGAAACTGTGCTTTACTCCTGCAAATTGCGGTGGTGGGGTGGGGTTCATACAGTATCTCACAAAAGTAAGTACACCCCTCACATTTTTGTAAATATTTTATTCTATCTTTTCCTGTGACAACACTGAAGAAATGACACTTTGCTACAATGTAAAGTAGTGAGTGTACAGCTTGTATAATGGTGTAAATTTGCTGTTCCCTCAAAATAACTCAACACACAGCCATTAATGTCTAAACTGCTGGCAACAAAAGTGAGTACACCCCTAAGTGAAAATGTCCAAATTGGGCCCCAAAGTGTCAATATTTTGTGTGGCCACCATTATTTTCCAGCACTGCCTTATCCCTCTTGGGCATGGAGGTCACCAGAGCTTCACAGGTTGTCACTGGAGTCCTCTTCCCCTCCTCCATGATGACATCACGGAGCTGGTGGATGTTAGAGACCTTGCGCTCCTCCACCTTCCGTTTGAGGATGTCCCACAGATGATCAATAGGGTTTAGGTCTGGAGACATGCTTGGCCAGTCCATCACCTTTACCATCAGCTTCTTTAGCAAGGCAGTGGTCATCTTGGAGGTGTGTTTGGGGTGGTTATCATGTTGGAATACTGCCCTGCGGTCCAGTCTCTGAAGGGAGGGGATCATGCCCTGCGTCAGTATATCACAGTACATGTTGGTATTCATGGTTCCCTCAATGAACTGTAGCTCCCCAGTGCCGGCAGCACTCATGCAGCCCCAGACCATGACACTCCCACCACCATGCTTGACTGTAGGCAAGACACACTTGTCTTTGTACTCCTCACCTGGTTGCCCCCACACACGCTTGTCACCATCTGAACCAAATACATTTATCTTGGTCTCATCAGACCACAGGACATGGTTCCAGTAATCCATGTCCTTAGTCTGCTTGTCTTCAGCAAACTGTTTGCGGGCTTTCTTGTGCATCATCTTTAGAAGAGGCTTCCTTCTGGGATGACAGCCATGCAGACCAATTTGATGCAGTGTGCAGCGTATGGTCTGAGCAATGACAGGATGACCCCCCACCCCTACAACCTCTGCAGTAAGGATGAGCTCCGGCGTTTTCGCACACTCCACGTGCAGAGCCCGCCAGGAAGTCGGCATGGCGCTGCGCTAATCACAGGCAGTGAGACATTGTCCTGATGTGCGGCTGTAGAGATCGGGAAATGTCTCACTGCCTGTGATTAGCGCAGAGCTGTACCGACTTCCTGGCGGGCTCTGCACATGGAGTGTGCGAACACGCCGGAGCTCATCCTTACTCTGCAGCAATGCTGGCAGCACTCATACGTCTATTTCTCAAAGACAACCTCTGGATATGACGCTGAGCACGTGACCTCAACTTCTTTGGTGGACCATGGCAAGGCCTGTTCTGAGGGGAACCTGTCCTGTTATACCGCTGTATGGTCTTGGCCACCGTGCTGCAGCTCAGTTTCAGGGTCTTGGCAATCTTCTTATAGCCTAGGCCATCTTTATGTAGAGCAACAATTCTTTTTTTCAGGTCCTCAGAGAGTTCTTTGCCATGAGGTGCCATGTTGAACTTCCAGTGACCAGTATGAGAGAGTGAGAGCGATAACACCAAATTTAACACACCTGCTCTCCATTCACACCTGAGACCTTGTAACACTAATGAGTCACATGACACCGGGGAGGGAAAATGGCTAATTGTGCCCAATTTGGACATTTTCACTTAGAGGTGTACTCACTTTTGTTGCCAGCGGTTTAGACATCAATGGCTGTGTGTTGAGTTATTTTGAGGGGGCAGCAAATTTACACTGTTATACAAGCTGTACACTCACTACTTTACATTGTAGACAAGCGTCATTTCTTCAGTGTTGTCACATGAAAAGATAGAAGAAAAGATTTACAGAAATGTGAGGGGTGTACTTACTTTTATGAAATTCTGTAGATCTTTAATTACCCAAAAAGTCCTTACTGGAACTATTGGTATCGGCGGAATTTTGATTGACATCTCTGGGGAAATCACCCCCTTTTCTGCTTTTTTATTTTTGTGATTTCTTAATATTCATTTTTTTTACTATTATTTTATTTTTTATTATTTTATTTTATTATTTTATTACATGGTTGATTTGAGGACAGCTGTCGCCTTTTTTTATTTATTTTTATTTTTTTACATAGCAAAATATTTTTTTAAAAAATTAATTTTGCTAACCTAAACCTATAAAAAAGTCGGCTTTTGGTTCATAGGGTCTTTTTTTTTAGTTTACCTTTTCATTTTGGGGGTATTTTTGGTCTTTATTGGGGATTTTCTTTAGGTTTGGGGTGTTCAGATACAGAAGGAAAGATGTTTTTAGCTTTTATAATAGATAGGATGTATGTCACGTCATCTGCTGGAGATAAAAGACGTCACAGTGACTATGGAGGAAGAGGACGGACATGACGGGAGAGTTACTGGGTGTAAATATAAAATAAGATCTTATTACCTCCTCTGCTGCCAGTTCCAGCTACGTAGCTTCTCTATTTCCTCCCCGTAACTTCCTACTTATATCTGACATCACTTCCTGTCTGAACCTGTCATCACTTCCTGTCTGCACCTGACATCACTTCCTTTCTGCACCGTCATCACTTCCTGCCTGTTCCTGACATCACTTCCTGTATCTCACATCACGTCCTGCGCACGTTCTCTGCTAAAGTCGCAGAGATCACCACCTGCTGGACAACTTGCAAATCGTGACTGAGAAATGATCGGGCCAATGTTGGAAAGTTCGAGAACATTGGCAAGTCCGACGTTCAGACGAATGTTTGGGGAAAACAAACAAACCGTTAGCTTATCCCCAAGGCCCCCTATTCACGCTCTTGGAGGGGATGATAAGGGACTATATACAAGATTTTAGCAATGAGAACGGTATCATTAGCAGTAATCAGCATGGATTCATGAAGAATCGTTCTTGCCAAACCAATCTATTAACCTTCAGTAGCGGTCACCTACTTTCCTGTAGGTGAGCTTTCTGAGTTTAAATGCCAAAGTACGGTTTCAGGTAAATTTAGGCAGGCTTGCATTGCGATTCCAGGCCTGGTTGTTTATTTTGAGAACTGAGAGTGTCGGTGTAGTGCAGGGTGTGGCCACCTGTGCTTGGACCCAGAGATGCCTCCTCTTGCTTTCAGTGGAAATGGTTCTGGAAGAGAGGTTGGACTTGGGATCTGAGTGACAGGCAGCTCATGTGTGAGTTCTGGCCAATCATTAATTTGTTTGGCAGGAGGCGGGACTCTCATAAAAGCTGGGGTCACATGTCGCAAAAGGAGTCCGAAGAGGGAGAGATCAGAGAGTTCCCCTGCGGGGGACAGAGCAGAGCACCCCCCCCTACGGGAAGAAGGGGGGGACCAGGCCACATGGAGGAGAGAAGTTAGTGACACCGCACAGCATGTAGTCGCTGGTGTCGCTGGACGCCCCTATGGGGAAGGGAGCGTGCCAGACTGGAGAGAAGGGATGGAGAAACTATTGCAGAAGAAGTAGCAACTAAGCGGAAGACAACTGGGAGATCGATTGTTTGTGACTGGCACATGGACTGTTGATCAAGTGAGTGAAAGCCCAGGGGAAGGGTACTACCAGAGGCTGAGGGATGTTGGTACGAAAGTCAGTGAGACAGGCGGTGATGGCCTGTGACTTTGGGTTCAACAATACCCCGGGATTCCAATCAGTCAGGTGGGAGGAATTATTCAGAGTAATCTCTTCCTTAGCTCAACTTGGAAGTACTGTACAGACGGGAAGTAGTGGTCAAAAGGCGGCGGTAAAGCTCTGAGCACAAATAGAGATACAGATTGTTCTAAAAAGGTCTACGGGTGAAGAAGTTATTCAGAGTGACTCTTTACTACAACGGCCTATGTATTCTCTAGTAAATCTACTCAAGTCTTCCCAATGAAAAGTTATTCAGAGTGACTTTTCATAGTCCGCATTGTTCTAAGTCTTTGCATGAGAAGGCAAAGGAAAGATCATAAAGCAGCAAAAAGAGCATCTCAGAAAACTCCTTCTCCTATCCCAGTTCATGTTACACCAATAAAAGCAATAGAAAATGACAAAAATGGACTGTTTCTATTTCTATGGGCTGCGATGGGCTAAATGGTAAATGTGATTTACGGATAGAACACACAAATTGCAGCTCCTTCGGGGGGTCGTTGCGCTACACTTCTATGAGGAGTCGAGTTGCCATCTAGATAAAGGAAGGCCCGTAGACGTGGTGTATCTGGATTTTGCAAAAGCATTTGACACAGTTCACCATAAACGTTTACTGTAAAAAATAAGGTCCGTTGGCATGGACCATAGGGTGAGTACATGGATTGAAAACTGGCTACAAGGGCGAGTTCAGAGGGTGGTGATAAATGGAGAGTACTCAGAATGGTCAGGGGTGGGTAGTGGGGTCCCCCAGGGTTCTGTGCTGGGACCAATCCTATTTAATTTGTTCATAAACGATCTGGAGGATGGGATAAACAGTTCAATCTCTGTATTTGCAGACGATACTAAGCTAAGCAGGGCAATAACTTCTCCACAGGATGTGGAAACCTTGCAAGAAGATCTGAACAAATGAATGGGGTGGGCAACTACATGGCAAATGAGGTTTAATGTGGAAAAATGTAAAATAATGCATTTGGGTGGCAAAAATATGAATGCAATCTATAGACTGGGAGGAGAACCTCCATGGGATGCAAAAGGACTTGGAGGTCCTAGTAGATGATAGGCTCAGCAATGGCATGCAATGCCAAGCTGCTGCTAACAAAGCAAACAGAATATTGGCATTAAAAAGGGGATCAACTCCAGAGATAAAACGATAATTCTCCCGCTCTACAAGACTCTGGTCCGGCCGCACCTGGAGTATGCTGTCCAGGTCTGGGCACCAGTCCTCAGGAAGGATGTACTGGAAATGGAGCGAGTACAAAGAAGGGCAACAAAGCTAATAAAGGGTCTGGAGGATATTAGTTATGAGGAAAGGTTGTGAGCTCTGAACTTATTCTCTCTGGAGAAGAGACGCTTGAGAGGGGATATGATTTTAATGAACAAATACCGTACAGGTGACTCCACAATAGGTATAAAACTTTTCCGCGTGAGGGAATTTAATAAGACACGCGGCCATTCACTAAAATTACACACGATCGGACTTTCCGCCAACAAAACCGTGGATTTTTGTTCGAAGGTTGTTGGCTCAAACTTGTCTTGCATACACACGGTCACACAAATATTGGCCAACAATTCCGAACATGGGAACGCGGTGACGTAAAAGACGTACAACGAGCCGATAAAAATGCCAGTGCGGCTCCTTCCGCTTGATTCCGAGCATGCGTGAACTTTTGTGCGACGGACTTGTGTACACACGATCGGACTTTCCGACAACAAAGTTTTGTTGGCGGAAAATTTGAGAACCTGCTAGCCAACATTTGTTGGCGAAAAGCCCGACAGCAAATGTTCGATGGAGCGTACACTCGGTCAGACTTTCCGACAACAAGCTCACATCCAACATTTCCCATCGGAAAATCCAACCGTGTGTATGCGGCATAAGAGCGTCAAGGATGTGGAATTCCCTTCCACAGGCGGTGATCTCAGCGGGGAGCATCGATAATTTCCAAAAACTATTAGATAAGCACCTGGACGACCGCAACATACAGGGATATACAATGTAATACTGACATATAATCACACACATAGGTTGGACTTGATGGACTTGTCTTTTTTCAACCTCACCTACTATGTAACTAAGTGTGGTTTGGCTGTGCTCACCTATGGGCATCGCCTGCTATTCTTTGTGCTTTTATTTCCTTCCTTTCCATCACTTCCTGGCCCGCCTCCTAGTTTACTCACCTATATAAGAAATTCTCAGTGTAGTCCACATTGCCTGAGCAACTTCACAGTTCTCTGAGCTCCCGTTCGCTTGTTACTTGAGTATCCTATGGCTGACTACCCATGTACCGACCCGGCTTCGTTCACCGTCTGTGCATGTTTGCTGCCCATCCTGACCTCGGCTTGTCTCCTGGATTTCCTACTGTTGCAGTCTGCACACGCGAGTGGTCTTTGCATCCTCAGCTGGACATACCTGGGGGGGGGTCGCGCCTTGGTTCCAGTTTGCTGCAAATCCATTCCCACCAGCAGGGGCTCTGGAGAAAATGCAGGCTGGGGCTTAGACTCTGCGCCCTGGGGAACCAAGAGTTGGCGATCCACAAGGGCTCACTACCACAAATTCTTGACACAATGATAGATACTGACTGTGAGCCATCTTAGGGCTTGGGCTACTGCCTTTTTGGTACGGCCCTAAGGTCGTTTCCACATGTAAACTTGGAATAGTAAGAAAGGAGGAGTGCCTGGTGTCTAAAAGAATACAAGTTTGATGGTAGATTAAGAGGCGTTTATTGAAAGTAGCGAACAGTACATTAAGCCAACGTGGCTCTCCCTTTTTGAGGGCTGCTGCCGCATGCTATTGAATGGGAATGATTCCCACAACAGTTATATATTTGTGAGATTTCAGGCAAAAGACTGACAGAGCCTCAGCTGAGGTTGCAGGGGCAACTCAAACTTAGGTGGCAGTTTAAGTATGCCTAAGTACACCCATGTGAAATGCAGTGTAGCACCCCCTTACCCCTGGGCAGTGTTTGAGGATCAGATTGCTGGAGATGACCAAGTCACTAGTCACAAGTTGCCGCAAGAGGAAATCCGTGCCAACTGAGCATGCACCAAAGACGCCTCAGGGCGCCAACCCGCACCTGCGCAGAAGACTTGATGGAAAAGGGCAGGAAAATGCCCAGGAAGCGCACAGGAAGTGAGCTCAACCTGATGGAAAAAGGTGGGAAAATACCCAGGAGGTGCACAGGAAGTGACATCAACCTAATGGAAAAAGGCGGGAAAATCCCCAGGAGGCGCACAGGAAGTGACATCAACCTGATGGAAAAAGGCGGGAAAATGCCCAGGAGGCGCACAGGAAGTGATCTCAAACTTCCCTATATAAGCCCAGCCCAGACACTGCCAAATTTCTGGATTATCTTCAGTCCCCCCTTGTTCCTGTGCAAGTGTGTGATCTGTCTGAACCTGTTGTGACCTGGAAACCTATTTGACTACTCTTGATTGCTGCTTGCCTTTGACCTCGGATTTGTACCTTAACCATTCTACTTCTTTGCCCCTTTTGTACTCAGCTGCCAGTTTGGAACCGACCCCGGCTTGGATCTCAACCATTCTTCTTCTGATTAACCCTTTTATGCTTCGTTGTCCAACTGGACTTGACCTCGGCTTGGGTCCCGGACTAAGGCTTGCACGGTGCTCTGCACCCTTGGCACCTCTGCCTCTCGGTGTCCTCACCAAGTCTCTGTCTCCATCTCCAGAGGCTTTAAGGAACCTGAGGTGCAAGGGAGGCCTCCCCACTACTTCGGTCTCACATCAGGTACGTGGCCATTGTGACAGTAGGTGGGCAGTAGAAACAGAGCTCCACATGGCTCTTATTAATAAAACTTTTGACTCGCGCTAATGACAAACAAAAATATAAAGGTGATGAAACATTGCCTTTAAACGAAATTCAAAAATATATGTGACCATATAACATATGGATAAAACATGTGCAATGAAACAATGGAACTAGCATCAAAGGCTGCGATATATTGTGCAACAATAAAGATAATAATTTGTGTTAGTCCATATGTGAACACCCGAGTATGATGTTAAATCAAGTGAGGGTCCAGTTGTATGAAAACACAAGTGCTTGGGTCCACCACCATAAGTAGAGTGCCTGGCCGCTTACCAGAAACCCATGACCCCCCGTTACAGAGGGTCTGAGTGAGCTGTTGAATCTTAATACTCCGGACCACCATAAAGCCGAGATGGATAGCTGGGATGGGACATCAGGGACCTTAGTGTAGATGGATAGATCCACGGGAAACCTGGCCCTCAGCGGAGTGATGTAACCATAAAAAGAGAAGGGGAGGGCTCCGATAGTGTAAAATCTTAAGGCTTTATTAAAACAAATAAAGTATACACTCACATGTAAAATCAGGAATAAGCGTTCTTGGAGAAACAGTCTGTGGCACCGTCCGGATGCTCACAGACGGCCCGTCCTACTGGTATTCGTATCAACAGTGGGAGGTGACGCGATGACGCCACTCAGCCCTACGCTGCGTTTCGTAAGCAAATTACGTCTTCCAGGGGCACATGGCTCTTGCAAGCCAGGGCAGCGGCAGGAAGGTGCTTTTTGGACACTGGCTGAAGAACGGGTACAGAGTGCGTCGGCGCAAAACTCCACCCAGAAGATGAAATCGGAGCTCAGTCCCTCGATGTTAATCCCTTTTGGTGTAAAACTGACGGAAGTGGAAAGTTTAAAGGCACCCTGTGTACCGACTCACAGAATGGGTCTTCAGAGACGGGGCAAGCGCTGGGGCCAAGGTGGCACTTCTGGACCTGGAAACACTCTGTGGCTAACTTTTACTAGAACAAGGTCTCAAAAACACCACAAGCAGAACCCACTGCCTTAAGGTCACTCCCAGACTGAATCGCTAGAGGAAAAGTGGGCACTCGGGGAAACAACAACTGGCAGTCTTCCTTTATTGAAATAACATGCTTAAAAGCTGTAAAACATCCAACGCGTTTCAACCGCCAGGCCTTAATCAATCAATAAACCAGCCATGATTAAGGCCGAAACGCATTGACTGTTTTACAGCTGTCATGCATGTTATTTCAAAAAAGGAAGACTGTAAGGCCATCTTGACTGTCAGATCTTAATCAGCCAATAAATCAGCCATGATTAAGGCCCAAAGGCCGAAACACGTTGGCTGTTTTACAGCTGTCATGCATGCTCTTTCAAAAAAGGAAGACCATCAGTTGATGTTACTCTGACTTTTTGTCAAGTGATTCGTGCTACACAGAAGCATCAGCAGCATGACAATCTGAGCACCAGGACGAGTTGGGAATTTAAGAAGGTGGAAGCAATATTACACCCACTTCCACTTCCAGACTGGCCCTGAAACACCCAGTCCACAGAGGGGTATGTGACTCCAAAGCTAGGTGGAGAAGAAACTTGGTGTTGCAATGATGGCTTAAGTTGTTGCAATGACAGGAACAATAATCAAGATTACAATAACGGGGCTGATCACATGACACCAACATACGATGCAAGCCACTGATGGGGATAACCTCCATATTACTAGTAAACATTTTGACTGTAAACATATGAAGCCAAAAATTGTGACCATGAGGAGGAGAACTAAGATGGTGGCCATGGGAATATTCTATGTGACATTTGTAGTGCCTCCATGTATACTTAGAATATCAGCTGACACGTGTGGAACTGGACCTTCTGGATGCTCCATCTTAGTATAAAAACCCCAATGGATGGATGACTGTCTATGAACTGATCACATTCCAATCACCGATCATCAGAGAATGATAGTTGTTTGTTAAAAAAAGGGAAGAATATTGTAAAGTGTAGAGATGTCTGGTTTATCTTAAAAATTCAGACAAACTGATGAACGTACAATATAATATTATGAATACTTGTTGCCCCATGTATTGTCACAATTGCCAAGTTATTGTCCCATTTATTGTCAATATTGCTCACGTATTGTCCTATGTACTGTCCCATGTATTATGATTGCCCACTTGTTGTCCCATGTATTGTCATGATTACTCACTTGCTGTCAAATGTATTGTCAAGATTACCCACTTGTCCTGCGTATTGGTATGATTGCCCACTTGTTGTCCTGGGTATTGTCAAGATTGCCCACTAATTGTCCTATGCATTGTCATGATTGCCCACTTGTTGTCCCATGTATTGTCGTGATTGCTGAACTGTCGCCCCATGTATTGTCAAAATAGCTCACTTGTTGGCTAGGGTTGCCACCTCATCCCTTTAAACCCGAACACATATGAATTACACGGGTTCTGAGGCTAATTTAATGCAGATAAGGCCCCAAGTGAGTTTAATTACCACCTAATCAGCCACAGAACCTGAGAAATTCATGTGTGTCCGGGTTTAAAGGGATGATGTGGCAACCCAATTGTTGGCCCATGAATTATGATTGCCCGCTTGTTGCCCCATGTATTGTCATGACTGTCCACCTTAATCAGCCACAGAACCTGTGTAATTAATATGTGTTGGTTTTAAAGGGATGAGGTGGCAACCCTAGGACTCCTTCTAATACTCTCACTACTCCAGTTCCAGCAATGTCTCCTCTCTACTTCCTGCCAACTGTTCTCTTGTCAGGAGCGCCATGTTTTTACGCTTACTTCACTTCCTGTGCCCACCTTACACCACTTCCTAGGCCCACATTACCTCACTTCCTGTGTCCGCCTTATATCACTTCCTAGGCACACAATACATCACTTCCTGTGTCCAGCGTACATCACTTCCTAGGCACATACACCAACTTCCTGTGCCTACCTTACATCACTTCCTGTGTTCGCTCTATATAACTTCCTAGGCACACAATACATCACTTCCTGTGTTCGCCTTACATCATTTCCTAGGCACATAATACATCACTTCCTGTGTGTAGTCCACCACCTGGTGGACAAAACAACTATTTACCTCAGTAAGGGTAGATTTAGATGTGTGTCTCAATCTACATCTCCTCTGAAGCACGATCAGCCTAAAAAAAAGCAAATCAATGCAGCCATCACATCTAATGATTGGTAAGCTGTAATATAGTACTTTTTTTTTTTGGAGGGGGGTAGTAAAAATGCGTCTCAACTGTGACTTATTACAGCCCCTCCCCCCCCCCAACCACATGTCTAAATGACGCCCAACAGTTGCAGCGGCTCTCAGGGCTGTATGAGCTGCATTTAGCCTCTGCTACATACATTATACAGCACTGTATTCTGCAGAGGGCATAGAACTTCCCGTCCCACTCCCAGAGGAAAATGGAGTCAGGCCGGACGCGCTTCTCCGCCATTCACAGGAAGCTTTGTATTCTATGAATTGATGCAAAGCAACGTCTGGCTAAGACAGACTTCATGATATCATCAGACCACCTGACAGGATCAGTAGAGATTCTTTCAATGAAAGTTTTAAAATGACGTAGAACAGTAAAGGGTTAATGTACGGTGGATGGGAGGTGGGGGGGAGAAAAGGGTTAATGTACGGTGGATGGGAGGGGGGGAGTAAAGGGTTAATGCACAGTGTCTGGCAGGGGGATAGTAAAGGGTTAACGAACGCCGGATGGGAGAGGATAGTAAAGGGTTACTGTACGGTGGTTGGGAGGAGTTCAGTAAAGGGTTACTGTGGGGATCGGCTGTGAACACAAAATGATTACATAAGGGGTAAGGGGTGTGGTTATATGACACTTCTCATCTATCCAGTCCCCTGGAAGCCATGTTTGATCCTGGTACTGCCCATACTGAGTGGTTAAAAGTCACATGATGGAATGGGGCGGGATCATGGTCAGTAATTTTGTTCTTCGGTCTTTCCATTGTTGTGTGTAGAGATCCTTCGTAATGTCCTCCACCTTCCACTAGATAACCCTTTAAGAGTCCATACACCATCATTGGGTCGCAGGTGTGATCCAATATGGAATCCGAGAGCCACCAAATGTAATGTGATCTACAAGTCACTCATTTCAGGACTTATCATTGTGAACAGGAAAGAGATGATCCAGCTGGTATGTGTCCTCAGAGAGGTGGCCGTTCTAGTATGCATTGTACTAAGGTGGAAGCTTCTGGTTAACTGGGATTCATTGAGATTTTGTCATTGGTTTGTCTGGGGGGGGGGGGGGGGGTGCATTTCCTGCACCATGGTTCAGATCCTTCAAAGCCCCAGGTTAAAGGAAACTCAGAAAATGGAAAAAAACGTAATTTTCCTTTCTTGGAGCCAACCCATAGCAGCATACTACCACATGTATGCTGCCATGTTGGAGCCAGGAAAATATAATTTGGCCAGGCTGTTCATGGATCTTCTCACCTTCAGTTTTTTTAGGATTCAGGGAACAATGGCACCATGGAACATGATGGTAAGTATAGAGCCATTTATCCAACTGTTCATCCAGAGCCTCTGGTTTATAGACCAGATACGTCCTAAATATAGAGCCATTTATCCAACTGTCCATCCAGAGCCTCTGGTTTATAGACCGGATACATCCTAAATATAGAACCATTTATCCAACTGTCCATCCAGAGCCTCTGGTTTATAGACCGGATAGATCCTAAATATAGAGCCAATTATCCAACTGTCCATCCAGAGCCTCTGGTTTATAGATCAGATACATCCTAAATATAGAACCATTTATCCAACTGTCCATCCAGAGCCTCTGGTTTATAGACCAGATACATCCTAAATATGGAGCTATACAAGTGGCAGTATTATCTATGATCCCAGGATCGGTTAAGAAAATAAAAAAAGGAATATTGAAATATTTTTTGACAGCAGCACGAACCATCATAGCAAGAAAATGGAAAAGCACATGTGTGCCTTCTGTAGTGGAGTGGGAGTGTGAGATGGCGGACATGCGTGCCCTGGAAGAAAGAATGGTGATAGAGGAGGGGTTCAAGGTACAAATACTAAACACATGGGCTAAATGGGAAGAGTTCAGAGCCTCTTCGGGGCTATTGAAGACAATTATATAGAATCCAATAGAAAACTACAAGAGGGAAACCCTTTTTTTTTTTTTGTTTTGTGTCCTTTTCTTTTTTTTTTTTTGGTAGGTAGTATGAATGGATGATTGAGTAGAAAGAGAGGGCGGGGGGTGGAGGGGGGGGGGGTTAGAATAGGGGTTACACATTCTTGCATCAATTAAGTAAATAATTGAAAGGTTAATGAAACCTGAACTATTGCTTTGATAAAGAAGTATAGAATTATTGTATGTCTTGGATGTGTATAAGTTTCCTTTTTAACTTGTGGTAAAAATGTTTTGATAAAGATTGTTAAAAAAAAAAAAAATAGGAATAATAATATGGAGCTATAGAGATGGGCTCGGGCGTGTTCGAAATCCCACGTGCCTGATTCCGCCAGGAAGCCAACACTGCACACGGCTAATCACAGGCAGTGAGGCCAGATATATCCTAAATATAGAGCCATTTATCCAACTGTCCTTCCAGAGCTTCTGGTTCATTGACCAGATACATCCTAAATATAGAACCATTTATCCAACTGTCCATCCAGAGCCTCTGGTTTATCGACCAGATACATCCTAAATATAGAACCATTTATCCAACTGTCCATCCAGAGCCTCTGGTCTATAGACCGGATACATCCTAAATATAGAACCATTTATCCAACTGTCCATCCAGAGCCTCTGGTTTATAGACCGGATACATCCTAAATATAGAACCATTTATCCAACTGCCCATCCAGAGCCTCTGGTCTATAGACCGGATACATCCTAAATATAGAGCCATTTATCCAACTGTCCATCCAGAGCCTCTGGTTTGTAGACCAGATACATCCTAAATATAGAGCCATTTATCCAACCGTACATCCGGAGCCTCTGGTTTATAGACCGGATACATCCTAAATATAGAACCATTTATCCAACTGTCCATCCAGAGCCTCTGGTTTATAGACCGGATACATCCTAAATATAGCGTTTTTTACATGACCCCATCAATGGAGATGGATGAAGGTAAAAAATCACACGATAGAGAAGATATTAAAACTAACCGTGGAGATCATCTACATGCTGACAGGAGAGGTGAGGAGGATTCTGGGAGGTCACATGACACCACTCTTAATAAAAAATCAATTTAACTGTAGAGGTGAGTAACTCTGGGAACATTCATAGTAATTATTCCTACAATCCCCTTTGATAAAGGAATGTGTAGTAGTAAAGAAGACATCTAGTGAGGTATTGACACCCAGCACCATCCACAAAGTCCAATCTCTAGAACTGTGCCTTCAACTCACTACTTAACACCAGACAGAAAGAATGACAAGAAGATTCTAGAAGTCACCAAGAAGATCATTGATCTACTGACAGGAGAGGTGAGCGGTGCCGGGAATTCTGGGACATTATCCAGTAACAGACAAGGGATGTGTCTGGATGGTGACTGTATCATTGTGTGTGTCAGGTTCCTATAAGGTGTCAGGATGTCACTGTCTATTTCTCCATGGAGGAGTGGGAGTATTTAGAAGGACACAAAGATCTCTACAAGGACGTCATGATGGACAATCAGCCGCCCCTCACATCACCGGGTAAGAGGAGACTTTATTGTAAAGGAGAGAGCAGTACGGAGGATCCACCTAGATCCCCCATCATCTGATAAACACATAGAAACAATGTATTCAGTCAGTGTGTGTGTTTCCTACAGATGGATCCAGTAATGGGAACCCACCAGAGATCCCGTCCTCTATATTCTTGAGCTTCCACACAGGAAGGTCACACCATCTCCACTATGAGATTTTATTTGTTAATGTAGTTAGTGCTTGTCGTTTAAATACGTTACTTTCTATTGTTCCGTTGGTTCAGCCTAAAGAAGAAATGAAGATAAAAACTGAGGTTAAAGAGGAAAAAGAAGAGACATATGTATTGGGTAAACAGCAGTCTATGGAGGAGGTTGGGATGATGTCAACATTGAAACAGGAGGAACCTTCTTCAGATATTATCACAGGTGAGTAATGGACACTAAATACATACATTGTTCTGGTATATGGATTAATGGTTGAGGATCTGTAGACCTTCACAGCGTCAGGCGAGATAATCTCTACAAGGACATTGTGACAGAGAGACTTTACTGTTAGGGCTCATTTACACTAGCGTCAAAATGTGGCATTGGACACGCTTTTTTAAAGCGCTCTAAATGCCAATCAAAGCTAAAAAAAATAAATGGTTGCCTTACAGTCCTGGTCACACGTTGCGTTAAAAATTATCCCCCATGTCACTTTTTCTTGGTGCTTTAAAGTGTCACCAAAGCCTTCATAGAAGTCTATGACAAAACTTACTTACAGCACCTCCAGCTTTTGAGGGCCCTTTTTTCAGCATTAGCGTTGCTTTGTTTTGGAGGAATCGCTGGTATGAGATATCCCAGGATGCACTGGGAAACCAACAAGCGAACCGGGAAGACATCAGCAGTCACTTCCGGTTCATGTATATATATATATATATATATATATATATATATATATATATATATATATATATATATATATATGTGTGTGTGTGTGTGTGTGTGTGTGTGTGTGTGTGTATATATATATATATATATATATATATATATAGAGAGAGAGAGAGAGAGAGAGAGAGAGAGAGAGAGAGAGAGAGAGAGAGAGAGAGAGAGAGAGAGAGAGAGAGAGAGAGAGAGAGAGAGAGAGATATAATCTGGGAGTGTCTGGTGCAGACGTCACATCTGGTGCGTGGAGTGGCGCAGCAGGAACATGAGCGGGGTCCAGACCGGAGCAGGGCAACTAGCAGACAGCACACCTGGTGCGCAACATGGGAGCATCACGGGGGTCATGGGGAACTAAGCTCCAGGGCAGAGCGAAACGCGTTGGTGGTGTGGCTTGGCTGGAGCACAAGCTGAGGCTGTCTTACACCTCGCAGAGATGTGCTGCTCAAAGGACTTCCTTTCTTCCCATGCCTTCTTATGCATTGACATACCTCCATAGTTCTTTCAATCACCTTGGTGATATCTGCAGCTTATATCATCTCGTTTTTTGTTACTTGTATCATCATAGATACATTAGATCCTACATTATAGAAGTCCCCTCCACTGCGGGGTGTTGGTGTGCGCGGTCCGGTGTTCCTCGTTGAGGTCCCCCTCTCAGCTCCCGGGCCAGGCTCCATGGCTCACCCCTGGCTTTGTTTTGTCGCACGGTCCCAGTTTCGGCTATCATGTGAGTAACCTTTTTGGCATGGCCCATTATGCCCAAATTTCCCCCTTTTCTGCTGATTTTGTTAGACCCGTGAAATTATATTGCTTTTCATACATTTTTTATAGAATTTAGAAGCATCCGGCTCCTGAAGAGTGGTTTGAAGTCCATGAAACGCAGCGTCGGGCCGACCTTTGATGCATCAAACACACATTGACCAATTTTCAGATGTTTTTTACTTCACAAGAATTTTATCTTGTTTGGGGGATTAAGATGCATAATTGTACCTACCCGTGTCCCATGGTTGTATATACATAGATTTATTATCTATATGCGATTATTTTATGTCTAATGTATGCAATGCGTTTTTATGCCATGTTGATCATTGGTCCTTAATAAACATACATATGTTTGCACCTCTGTGAGTGTGATTGGGCTGCATCATGCGCACCTCATTCAAAGTACCAACCCCCCCCCCTCTTTTTCATTATATTAAGGATGGGGGCGCAAACTTTCCCTTGCGTCCCAGTTAAAGTCCTAAGTTCGCTTTTCCCCCCATTGCTTACCTCCATAGTCCCAGTCTGTCAGGACAATACGGTCACCTGCTGACTTGACAAAATCCACAGGCAGCTTAAAGTGGAGTTCCACCCACTTTTACAACTCTTCAGCATCCCTCACTAAACTGTGCACTGTAAATGAATTGGATATTTTTACTTTTTTTTTTTCTCAGCACCTACTGTAGATCTGCTGTATTCATTTTTCACTTCCTCCTCCCTGGCCGCGGCTCATCGCATAATTTCCTGTTTGCAATGCCTTCTGGGAAGGGGCGGCAACTTCCTCTGACACTGCCGTTGCTATGGAAACCTGACCTGAAACCTATTACACTGCTTGTGCTGCACTGAGCATGTGCGAGATCTGCAAGGATGAGATCCAGGAAGAAATACAGTCTGGCTTCAGATGCCCACACTTAAGATGGCCACGGCCTGCTGCAAGTTTATAAAATAACAAACTACTGCTATAAACTAACAAAATAGACCTTAGTTTACAGACTAACTTTACTAGAATACATTACGCTTGTGTATTATAGGGGTATTTTTATCTAAAAAGTACAATTTTGGCCGGAACACCAATGTAACTCTTCAATAAGATACAAACCTTGTATCCAACACATTTTTACTTCAGATAAGTGCAGTTTTTTTCCAGTTGTTTAAAGTCTCAGAAGCAGTGGCGTTGCTAGGGGGTGGCTTTTGGGGCTTTAGCCCCGAATCTGGGACCTATAGCCCCGAGTCTCTGCAGGGGTCCCCAAGGGGAGGGGGGCTCTCTGGGGACCCTGATGTAAGTGGGAATTCTCTGGGGATATATATATATATATATATATATATATATATATATATACACACACACACATACACCCACATATTATATACATGTGTATGCCCGCCCAAGCGTATGACTTTCTTTACTACGCTGCTATGGGCTCTAGCCCCAGATTTTTTGTAGACCTAGCAACGCCCCTGCTCAGAAGATAACAACTTTTCCAAGCCCTGCCTTAACCCTGACTAAGGGAACATGGAAGAAAAAAGGAAGGATCTAGCTAGGACTGAGAGAACTTGCAACAAATTAAGTAGGAGATGACAGAGGGAGATACCAAATCAAAAAGTAAACAAGTTGTCATGACCCTAAACCGCCACTAGGTGTCAGCATACTACAAAGAATAGCAACATGATACAGTTCAAACGAACAACAGAAAAAAAAAAAACATTTAATTGAGGCAGAGCACATAGGCAGGCTGCAATTGCATGCAGACCATCCTAAGTAAAGTCCACATGTGATGCTGAGCCTCCATAAATAATACATCTCTTTCCAACAGATAAACACTGCACCTGGAACACCTAGGAGGGACATCTTATGGCATCTCCAGATGATAATGCAGATGGTAACGACAAAGAAAAAGGAAATGTCGGTTCCCATTCTAAAATCCACAATGGCGAGAAGACTTTTACCTGTCCAGAGTGCAGAAAATGTTTCAGGTTGAAAGAACATTTTCTTAGACACTATAGAACTCACACGCATCCTTTTTCGTGGTCAGAGTGTGGGAAAAGTTTCATGCAGAACACCAGAGAGTCCACACCGGAGAATGTCCCTTTCTTTGTCCCGAGTGTGGAAAATATTTTCCATGGAAAGCGAACGTCAATAGCCATTTGAAGTGTCACACCAGTGAGAAGCCGTTTTCCTGTTCAGAGTGCAGAAAACGTTTCTTCGGGAAAGCCTGTCTGATTTCACATTAGGACTCCCATGCTGCCGAGAAGAAATATCTTAGCAGGCATCAGAAGGTCCACTCTGTCACAGACAGGGGTCTGAATCCAGGGAGAGACACAGTCGGGGGAAATACAGGAGCATACCTGAGGTTGAGTGGAGACACAGTTCCCACAGAGGTGTTCAGCGTAAACTGGAGTACTCTGAGGTCAATGGATAATACAAGATGCTTTGGGGTCAACGGAGACACAAAATACTCTGGTGTCATCAGGTGACACTGGATGTGTAGGGGTCACTTTAGACACTGGGGTCACAGGAGGTCATAAGGTCTATGGAGGCACAGGAGTGCAGAGGTCATAGGGGACATGGGGGGGTCACAGAGTCTTTGAAGGTAAAGGAATGCAGGGGTCCCTAGGTCGCGGGCCTACAGTACATTCAGTGATGTTCTAAAAGCCAAACTGGGTAGACCTCATAGAAGACGATTTAGGGAGATAAATCTCTTTTATGTTGAATGGTTTACTCTTTAGATAAGGGTCATCGATTCCGAGTTAAGGTGGTTCCTGCAGTGCACTTCCAGCTCTTCTCCAGCTTGTGGTCCTGCAAACTTCACTCTTGTTCTGAGACATAGAACGGCATGGTAAGGAAGACAGATAATGTTCTAGACATCAGAATATGGAAAAATTTGAGGGGCCTATATGCCTACAAGGAGTCTGGAGATGTTCTAAAAGCTAAGTTGGGTAGGCCTCATATAAGACACTTTCAATAGACAAATCTCTTGTGATGTTGAATGGAGTCTTCTTTAGATAAAGGTAATCGGTTGCTCCAAGTGTGAGCTGGTTTCTGAAGTGCACTTCCAGTTCTCCACCAGCTTGTGGCCCTGCAAGCCACCCTCTTGTTCTGAGACATAGAAGGCCTTGGTATGGAAGACAGATAATCTTCTAGATAACAGAATGTCGAAAGAACTGAAGGGTCTATGTGCCTACAAGAGGTTCTGAAATGTTCTAAAAGCCAAGTTGGGTAGACATCATGGAGGACACTTTTGAGAGACAAATCACAGTTGATGCTGAATGGTGTCTTCTTTAGATAAGGTTAATTGGTTGTTCCGAGTGTGAGGTGGTTCCTGCAGTGCACTTCCAGTTCTCCTCCAACTTGTGTTTCTGCAAGCCACACTCTTGTTCTGAGATGTAGAAGGCCTTGGTATGAAAGACAGATAATCTAGATAAGAGAATGTCAAAAAAGTGGAGGGGCCTATGTGCTTACAAGAGGTTATGAGATGTTCTAAAAGCCAAGTTGGGTAGACATCATAGAGGACCTTTCCAGAGACAAATCTCTTGTGATATTGAATGGTGTCCTCTTTAGATAAGGTTAATTTGTTCTAAAAGCCAGGTTTAACTGTAAGAACTAATGATGGTGATAAGAAAGATGGAAGTTGATGATAGGGTGGAGGGGCATAACTAGTGACCATGGGGGCGCCTTACCAAATTCCTCTTTTGTAAATTCTTCTATTTAAAGACTTTTCAATACAAATATAGAAAAGATGAAACAGCAAAAGAGTATATCTCCACAGGCCATTGTCTCCAAAAAAATGTATTAAGTAGGAGGTAAAGGTGGGTGTGTGGGCAGCTGGAGTCAGGGGAAAGGAGAAACCAAAAAAAAGGGGGGGAAGGGATTGAGAAGTTGAAAAGAGTGAGCAAAGGATGAGGGAGGGGTAAGTAAAAAAGTATTAGTCAAAATGAGAGGGGAGTGAGCTACATTGTGAGGGCAAAAGATCCAAAGAAAGTAAGTGGAAGAGAATTTTGGCGTCTCGCACAATTCAGTAAAGTTCGTATTCTTCCATAGTGGTATGGTCCAGCCATAGAACCAGGTGGGTCAGGACATCTAGTTAGTGCCCCAAGCCTATGTTTACACGGACGATTAGGGGGCAGTAACAATAGGTGGTGGATCCACACTTTGTCCAGAACATACCCACCCACCTACCATGGGACCCAGATGGACAAACGGGTCACATTGCTTTTTTTTCGTGGTGGGACAATTCTAACTTAGCATGTTGACTTGCCAACTTCTCCCATTAAAGTTAAAGGGGGACCACGCCTCAACCACGGACCAGTTGGGGTGTTTCAATGTAAAGTCCACCTTGGGACATCCTGAATGCCTGAAAACTGCCTCTCAGTCACCTCCGAAAACCTATCCACTGTGGTAGAGACACAGGTTCAGGCAGTAATCACTAACTTACCAAAATTCTGATGCAACCCCCTCTTCTAACCGTTCTCTTTTAAATAAAACACTTGTTTTTTTTTTTACCTTTGCATATACAATGTATATCAGTGTTGCTGATCTCCTGCGGCCTCTTTGCAGCTACTTCACGTTGACATTCCAGTGATGGTTTCATGGTTTCATTTCCCAGGGCAGGTTTACAGATGGTGGCAATAGTAGACCATGTCTGTGTAATGTGTGTTGAAACAGCCGTGGAGACCCCCTGGGGAGTTTTAAGGCTGTGGAAGACTGTGTTAGTCATACGGAATTAATTTCAGTGCTGGCCGGGCTGCAACAGAAGCATAAACAGTTGTGACATTGTTTTTTTTTAATAACCCCTTGTATACATCCTTTGTTTGAGCTCAGCGCTGTTGATCTGCTGCATCCTCTTAGCACCCATTTCCCCGCCGATGTCCACTCCAAGGATCTGTGTGGAATTTCCCATGGCGGTTTTCATGATGGTGACAACAGTGGACCAAGCCTGCGTAATGAGCGTTAAAATGGCTGCTTGTAGTCTCCCCTTTGACAGGGTGACAACCCAGGAGTGCAAATGGGAGACGGGTACCGAGAGTTGTCACCCTACTACAGGAAGTGACTGAACAGGGGTCTCCCTGGCAGGATCACCAGGGATTACTTTCATAAAAGCTGCAATTTTAGGGGAATAAAAATAATAATAAAATGAGTCTTGAAATGACACGAGACAGTGAAGAGGTAATATACAGAGAGGAGTGTTTAGGACAGTAAAGTGTAACTGAAGTAATAAAAAAATTAAAATCAATTTTGAACCCCTGTCAGGTATTTATTGCTCTCTGTGTCCCCGTTAGGAAGATTCACCCTCTCTCCTGGTAATCGTTATCAAAGCAAGTGAAAATGCCAAATTTTTGGTTGTCCAAACAGGAACAGAAGGGAAATCTTCCAATGACAACCAGGGACTCCCTCACTTTGGAAGTAAACAGGAAGTGAGGGGAAATTTCCACAATGGGACACAGATGGCAAAAAAAAAAAAGCGGTCAGGGGTTCTAACCCTTCCTAACTATATTCAAAATTAAAAAAAAAAAATTCACCTTCAGTTCTACTTTAAGGTACAGTAAAGCGTTAATCTATGGCATGAAGTAGAGAGTGAAGGGTTAATATACCGAAAAACCAGACAAAAGACGCAACTACCTGGTGCATTATGAAACCTTATAGAGCAGAGAGATATGTCGGTCAGTGTTGCCCTCACAAAAGAGCCCATTGGTTAATGGCTGGTAAGCCAACTTTGGGTCCCCAGTGGTGGAAGCCCAGCATAAGAAACCCACTCAAAGTAGGAATGGTGGAGTGATGGCTTATGAGGAGGTCAACTCTAAGGAATGTTTCCATCATCTCTTATGATATCAAGGATCTAGGAGTGAAAACGGAACCTCGTCCATTAAAATTGACAAACTTTAGGCAACCACCTGGTGCATTATAAAACATACGGAGCAGAGAGATATTCCATTCAGTTTCACCCTCACAAAAGAGACCATTGGATAATGGCTGGTAAGCCAACTTTGGGTCCCCAGTGGTGGAAGCCCAGCATAAGAAACCCACTCAAAGTGGGAATGGTGGAGTGATGGCTTATGAGGAGGTCAACTCTAAGGAATGTTTCCATTATCTCTTATGACAACAAGGATCTAGGAGAGAACACGGAACCTCGTCCATTAAAATTGACAAACTTTAAGCAACCACCTGGTGCATTATGAAACCATGTGGAGTAGAGAGATATTCAGGTCAGTTTCACCCTCACAAAAGAGCCCACTGGATAAAGGCTGGTAAACCAACTTTGGGTCCCCAGTGGTGGAAGCCCAGCATAAGAAACCCACTCAAAGTAGGAATGGTGGAGTGATGGCTTATGAGGAGGTCAACTCTAAGGAATGTTTCCATCATCTCTTATGACAACAAGGATCTAGAAGAGAACACGGAACCTCGTCCATTAAAATTGACAAACTTTAGGCAACCACCTGGTGCATTATGAAACCATATAGAGCAGAGAGATATTCGGGTCAGTTTCACACTCACAAAAGAGCCCATTAGATAAAGGCCGGTAAGCCAACTTTGGGGCCCCAATGGTGGAAGTCCTCCATAAGAGCCCCGCTCAAAACGGGAACGATGGTGTGATGGACTATGGGAAGGACAACTCTAATGAATTATCCATCACCTCCTTAGGCAGCAAGGATCTAAGAGCTAACACAGAACCTCGTGCCTTAAAATCGACAAAATTTTATGCATAAGTCAATGGGGAAAGGAGTCCACTAAAGGGTTAATGTACAGTGTGGAGGCAGGGCCAATAAGCATTAATGTACGTTGGATTGGGGGGGCTGTAAAGGGTTCATGTACATTGGACAGAAGGGGGCAGTAAAGGGTAATGTACAGTAGATTGGGAGCAGTAAAAGGTTAATGTACGTTGGATGGGAAGGGGCAATAAAGGATTACTGTATGGTGGATGGGAGAGATGGCAATAAAAGGTTAATTTTTGTTGGATGGGAGTGGGCAGTAAGGGATTACTGCATGGCGGATTAAAAGGTTAATTTACGTTGGGGGGGGGGGGGGGGCAGTCAAGGGTTAATGTACCTTGGATGGGAGGGGGCAAAAAAGGGTCAATTTACATTGGATGGGAGGGGGCAGTAAAGGGTTATTGTATGGTGGATGGCAGGGGGGCAATAAAAGGTTAATTTACGTTGGATGGGAGGGGGGCAGTAAAGAGTTGGATAGAAGAGGGCAGCAAAGCGTTAATGTACTTTGGATGGGAGGGGGCATTTAAGGGTCAATTTACATTGGATAGGAGGGGGCAAGAAAGGGTCAATTTACATTGGATAGGAGTGGGCAGTAAAGGGTTAATTTACGTTGGATAGGAGTGGGCAGTAAAGGGTCAATTTACATTGGATGGGAGGGGGCAGTAAAGGGTTACTGTATGGTGGATGGCAGGGGGGCAATAAAAGGTTAATTTACGTTGGATTGAAGGGGGCAGCAAAAAGGTTCATCTACTTTGGATGGGAGGGGGCATTAAAGGGTCAATTTACGCTGGATGGGAGGGGACAATAAAGGGTCAATTTACATTGGATAGGAGTAGGCAGTAAAGGGTTAATTTACGTTGTATAGGAGTTGGCAGTAAAGGGTCAATTTACGTTGGATGGGAGGGGGGAGTAAAGGGTTAATGCACGTTAGATGGGAGGGGGCAGTAAAGGGTTAATGTACGTTGAATGGGAGGGGGGAGTAAAGGGTTATGCATGTTAACGGGAGGGGGCAGTAAAGGGTTAATGTAGGTTGAACAGGAGTGGGCAGTTATGGGATAATGCACGTTAAATGGGAGGAGGCAGTACAGGGTTAATGCATGTTAGACAGGAGGGGGCAGTAAAGTGTTAATACATGTTAGATGAGAGGGGCAGTAAAGGGTTAATGTACGTTGAATGGGAGTAAAGGGTTAATGTACGTTAGATGGGAGGGGGCAGTAAAGGGTTAATGCACATTAAATGGGAGGGGGCAGTAAAGGGTTAATGCACGTTAGATGGGAGGAGGTAGTAAAGGGTTAATGTAAGTTGGATGGGAGGGGGGCAGTAAAGGGTTAATGCACATTAAATGGGAGGGGGCAGTAAAGGGTTAATGCACGTTAGATGGGAGGAGGTAGTAAAGGGTTAATGTACGTTGGATAGGAGGCAGGAAAGAGTTCATTTACCTTGACTGGGAGGGGGCCAGTAGAGGGTTAATGTAATGTGGATAGGAAGGGGTAATAAAGGATTACGGTACATAAACGGGGGAGGGCAGTAAAGGGTTAAAGGATGGTGGTTAGGAGGGGTGCAGTAGGTCGCCTCCAAATGACTACAAGAAAATGGTGGTGTGTGGTCACATGACACTACAGGATAGTTCCTCTATCAGGTCCCCCGGTGGCCATGTTGGATTCTGGTCTTGCCCACAGTGAGTGGTTAAAGGTCACATGATGGAAGTGGGCGGGATAATGGCTGCCTATAGATTGGGTGAAGTTGCCGGTCAGTATATTTGTTCTTCAGTCTCTCCATTTCTGTGTGTAAAGGTTCTCCATAATGTCCTCCATCCCCCACTAGATGCCCCCTTCAAGAGCCCGTACACCCTCATTTTCCCTTTGACAAGCTTGATCCAATACGGGATCTGAGTGTCTCCAAATGTTACCTATCAGCCGCTGTATCATTTCAGAACTTACAATGGTGGCAGTTCAGGAGGGGGACTAAGAAGTCTGCACACGTTCCTGGTCTCCGGTAACACTGGGACTTGTCATTGTCAATAGGATAGAGATGATCCAGCTGGTATGTGTCCTCAGAGAAGGTGGCAATTGTACACAAACGTTGTACTTCAATGGAGTCGTATTTCCCACATCATGGTGCAGATCCTTCAATGCCCCAAGTTGGAGGATGCTCAGTGAATAGATTCCCTCTGGGATTTTCAGGGATCTTCTCACCTTTAGTTGTTTAGATCCATATTCAGGGAACACCGACACCATAGGATGTGATTGTATCCTTGCTTTATTTGTATTGCAGAAGGTTGAAGATGATGGTTGACTATCAGTTTTTAGGAGGTTAGGCCCTTGTTTGATAAAATTCCATCAAAGAACTGCTCATATAAACAAGCCACAGTCCCAATTTTAAAGATCTCCTGCCACCATTGAGCTCTACAAGGACATCATGATGGAGAAACAGCTGCCCCTCACATCACCGGGTAAGAGGAGACTTTATTGTAAAGGAGAGAGCAGTACGGAGGGTCCACCTAGATCCCCCATCATCTCATAAACACATAGAAAAAATGTATTCAGTCAGTGTGTGTGTTTCCTATAGATGGATCCAGTAATGGGAACCCACCAGAGAGATGCCCCCGTCCTCTTAACTTCCGGGATTCCACACAGGAAGATCACACCATCCCCCACCATCATCAGGTAGATGGAGTTGGAGCATCTCCAACTTACAAATGATTCCAAATTGTATAAAATAAACATCTCTGAGTTCTCCAGTGCTCGTATTTTGAGGATAGTGCTCGTGTTTGAGGATGGTCTTTCTTATCATTTGGTGGTTTTAGGGTGAAGAACTGATGGATATAAAAGCTGAGGTAAAGAAGGAAGAAGAAGAGACGTATGCAATGGGTGATCAGCAGTTCAAGGAGGAGGTTGAGATGACGGACAAAGTTAAAGAGGAGAAATCTTCTCTAGACATCAGATCAGGTGAGTGCTGGCCACTAGATACAAAATCTGTTCAGGTATATGGATTGATGTTTGAGGATCTGTAGAACCATCTCAACAAGGACGTCATGATGAACAATCAGCCACCCCTCACATTACCAGGTAAGAGGAGACTTCATTCCAAAGGAGAGAGCAGTACGGAGGGTCCACCTAGATCCCCCATCATCTGATAAACACATAGAAACAATTTATTCAGTCAGTGTGTGTGTTTCCTACAGATGGATCCAGTAATGGGAACCCACCAGAAAGATGTCCCCTTCCTCTGTATTCCTGGGATTCCACACAGGAAGGTCACACCATCCCTCACCATCATCAGGTAGGTGGGTAGAACAGAGAATTGACACCAGACTCTAAAAAATAAGATTCTTCTATAAGTCTCAGGTTATCGGTGCTCACATTTTTAAGATATTATTTTCTACCCTTCTGTTGGTTTAGCATGAAGAACAGATGTATATGAAAGTTGAGGTTAAAGAGGAAGACGAGGAGACATATGTGATGGGTTACCAGGAGTCTACAGAGGAGGTTGGAATGGTAGTGACTATGAAACAGGAGGAATCTGCTCCAGATTTGAACACAGGTAAGTAAGAAATCCTAAATACAGAAACCGTTCAGCGATATGGATTGATGATTGTAGGACCTGTATACCTTCTTCAGGTAAGATAATCTCAAAGTCATGATGGAGAGTCAGCCGCCCCTCACATCACCGGGTAAGAGGAGACTCTATTGTAAAGGAGAGAGCAGTACGGAGGGTCCACCTAGATTCCCCATCATCTGAAAAACACATAGAAACAATGTTTTCAGACAGTGTGTGTGTTTCTTACAGATGGATCCAGTAGCAGGAACCCAGCAGAGAGATGTCCCCATCCTCTGTATTCCCAGATAACAGTGGGGCCCAAACTGTACGGTGGTGCACGTGCTACCGTCTCTTTAGGACTGCATGCAATGAACTACTTTTAGGGCTGTTAGGCAAAGGCAGTCTCTGGTTGTAATGGATTACTAGCAGTGGGAAAAAACACAGCTGGATCCACTCACCAGTCCTGGTATACCACAAACCTTGTCCTGGGCGGTTGGCAGTCTGCAGTCATCAGGGCCCTGATGCTTGGTGGCTTACCTCTCTGGTGCAGGAACAGACAGGTCCGAGAAGCCAGTCTATACCCCCATAGTCTGAAGCACAAAAGGCCTCAGGAGACTTTATTGTAAAGAAGAGAGGAGTACGGAGGGTCCACCTAGATTCCCCATCATCTGATAAACACATAGAAACAATGTATTCAGTCACTGTGTGTGTGTTTCGTACAGATGGATCCAGTAATGGGAATCCACCAGAGAGATGTCCCCGTCCTCTGTATTCCCCGGATTTCACACAGGAAGATCACACCATCCCTCACCATCATCAGGTAGGTGGGAATTTGAGTCCAGGGTTCAATGGTGATTCCAAACTATATGAGATAATTTTTTCTCTGTGTACTTGGTATCACTTGCATGCTATTTTCTACTAATGTGTTGGTTTAGGTTGAAGACCTGATTAATATGAAAGTTGAGGCTAAAGAGGAAGAAGAGCAGACATATACGAGGGGTGATCAACAGTCTAAGGTCACGATTAAAGAGGAGGAAGCTTCTCTAGACCTCAGCAGGGGTAAGTGATACACGGGGAATGTAGAAACTGTTCACATTTTTATTTTACTCCAGAAAGTTGGGAGAATACTAAGTGAATGAAAGTGGTGGAGAATGCATAGACCTTCTCATTGGTTGGTAAGAAGAGAATGGGTTAGAAATGGTAGACCAGCAAGTCTCCGCTCTTATTCATCCCAAAGGTGTTCTATCAGGTTGAGGTCAGGAATCTGTGCAGGATTCATCCCCCCCCTTTTTGTCAACATCATGGAGGGGAGGGGCTTGAGTGGGCGGTGCCACTGGCTGGATCTACATCTCTCTATCTTGCCCCAGTAGAACCAGATGATGAAATACTAGGGCGAGATAGAGGGATGTAGATCCAAATGATGACCTACTGGGGCAAGATAGAGAGATGTAGATCCAAATGATGACCTACTGGGGCAAGATGGAGAGATGTAGATCCAAATGATGACCTACATCTCTCTATCTCGCCCCAGTAGGTCATCATAATTTTAAGGTCACCTATACCCCACCCCTTTTTGTCAATGTCATGTAGGGGAGGGGCTTGAGTGGGTGGTGCCGCGCCGGCTGGATCTACATCTCTCTATCTCGCCCCAGTAGGTCATCATAATTTTAGGGTCACCCATGCCCCGCCCCTTTTTGTCAATGTCATGGAGGGGAGGGGCTTGAGTGGGCGGTGCCACTGGCTGGATCTACATCTCTCTATCTTGCCCCAGTAGAACCAGATGATGAAATACTAGGGCGAGATAGAGGGATGTAGATCCAAATGATGACCTACTGGGGCAAGATAGAGAGATGTAGATCCAAATGATGACCTACTGGGGCAAGATGGAGAGATGTAGATCCAAATGATGACCTACATCTCTCTATCTCGCCCCAGTAGGTCATCATAATTTTAAGGTCACCTATACCCCACCCCTTTTTGTCAATGTCATGTAGGGGAGGGGCTTGAGTGGGTGGTGCCGCGCCGGCTGGATCTACATCTCTCTATCTCGCCCCAGTAGGTCATCATAATTTTAGGGTCACCCATGCCCCGCCCCTTTTTGTCAATGTCATGGAGGGGAGGGGCTTGAGTGATGGTGCAGCGCCGGCTGGATCTACATCTCTCTATAACGCCCCAGTAGGTCATCATTTTAGAATTTATACGACTGCCCTCATTCTGATGTGCGCAGCGATATATGTGATATATTGCCTGTCAAACACCATTCTCCTACCTAGGTGACCTAAAACATGTGTTTTTGTATGTGTGTGTGGGGGTGGAGGGGGCTGGGGGGAGGCCTGTAAAAAAAAATGTATTATTGTTTGTGTCCATTTAAACCGTTAAAACTTTTTAAAATGTGTTTATTCATTTTTTTCTGCATGACTTTATTGTTATCACATGTTAGCCCCTATGTGATAGCATATAGGTGACTGGGTGGCAGGGGAGGGGGTGGCACATCCTGGCACCGATTGGTCTGATCGGGTCGGCCGGTCAGTTTTTCAGGCAGGCCCATAGGTGTGCGCAGCCTATTGCATTAGGGTGTTCACCCCAAAGCTCAAACACACACACTACCAAGCACTCACTGTGTTCATTCAGAAAGGGAAGGGGCCTGTAGATGACATAATTTACCTGCCCCTTCCCCCCCACTCATTCTCAAACAACTCTGCAGCAACAGCTGGTGGGAGAAGAGAGGAGGGAAGCGCTCCGGGGGGGATGGGGGGAGCAAGGACAGTAGGGGGAATCTGTGCTGCACAGGGTGATAAGGGGGTGCCTGGGCACACCTGGCACACCCTGTGCGCACTCCTATGGGCAGGCCCAATCAGACCCTCCATGGTCCTCTATGAGTGGTAGATGTAAACAGACTTGTGTCCGTTTACACCTGCCTACCTCCAATCCAATCTGCCAAAAAAGTAAATGAAGGGAATCTGTTCCCCTCTGTCTGGGCAGATGGGATCGGAGAGCAGTTGGGTGTAAAAAACCCAAGTCTGTTTACACCTCACCACCAACAAAGCAGAGTGGGATCTGCTCAGCAGGGGATCAGCACACAGATCCCAAGCTGAGCAAGTGGATAGGAAGCATGTTCCTATGTTCCCATCTAATCCTCATTTCTAGAGGTTCCCCATGGTGTACATGCGGGCTGTCTTATGCAAAGCAAAGCAGCAAGATTTGCCTTTTATCCCTCCGCTCCGGGCTGATCCCGCCCCTGTGCTTGCCGACTCCCCCCCCCTAGTCTCGATGGACTCCTCCCCCTCATCTCTCCACCTCCAGTTCAGCGGCAATTGATGACTCTGTGCTGGACTGGAGGCATTTCTGCTACCGCCCATGTGGGCGGGAATTGTTCATTGCGGGGCTGGAGCCTGGAGAGAGAGAAAAGAGGTTGTTCTGCCCCTTCACCCGGGACTCCGAGAGAGGAGGTCGCAGTCAGGGCCGTCTTAATAGCATCATTGGCCCCTAGCCAAATTAATATTCTGGGGCCCCCACCAGTTTGCCCCAATTTATGCACCCACTCTCAAGAGCTAAAGTATACATAGTTGATAGAAATAAACATATATTTATTAGTAGCTTCAATAAATTTGATTTTAAACAATAAAAATGCAAAGGGCACAGTACTGGGGGAGGGGGTGTGTGGAAGGGCACAGTACAGAGGGGATCAGAAGGGCACAGTACAGGTCCCGGGAAGCTTCCCTCGACACGGCCGTTCTGGGACAGCTTAGTAAAAAGCGTGACTGTACCGGCAAATCCGGGATGGTTGGCAAGTATGATGGGGCCTTCATGCACCTGGGGCCCCTGGGCACTTGACGGGATGGGTGGGTGGAAGGGCGCAGTGCAGAGGGGATCAGTAGGGCACAGTACAGGTTCCAGGAAGCTGCCCTCGACACGGCCGTCCCGCGGGGCAGCTTAGTAAAAAGCGTGACTGTACCGGCAAATCCGGGATGGTTGGCAAGTATGATGTTATGCAAGATTATTATGGGGGCCTTCATGCACCTGGGGCCCCTGGGCAGTGCCCAGGGGATGGGTGGGTGGAAGGGCACAGTACAGAGGGATCAGGAGGGCACAGTACGGGTTCCGGGAAGATGCCCTCGACACGGATGTCCCGTGGGACAGCTTAGTAAAAAGCGTGACCGTACCGGCAAATCCGGGGCGGTTGGCAACTATGATGTTATGCAAGATTATTATGGGGGCCTTCATGTACCTGGGGCACCTGGGGCCCCTGGGCAGTGACCAAGGGATGGGTGGGTGGAAGGGCACAGTACAGAGGGGATCAGGAGGGCACAGTACAGGTTCCGGGAAGCTGCCTTCGACACGGCAAACTTGGGACGGTTGGCAAGTATGATGTTATGCAAGATTATTATGGGGCCTTCATGCACCTGGGGCCCCTGGGCAGCGCCCAGGGGTGCCCATGCATTAAGATGGCCCTGGGCGCAGTAGCAGCTTGGAGTGGAGAGCAAATGGAAGCTAGTGTGACCTGGAGGCAGCGGCTGATGTAAAGGTGTGACCGGGCCGGCGTCAGCATCAGCTTTTCTTGAGGGACCCGTGGCTTTAGTGCCGTCCCTCTCCTGGTGGCCTTTCCTCCCATATGCTGGTGCCGGCTCTGCACCCACCCAGGATCAGCCTGGCCCCTGAGTGTCCGTGTGCAGACACCTTGCTCCGGGAGGGGGGCGCTACCTGTGGACGCCCATGGATACAGGGATATGGGAAATGATTACCGACACACGTACAACTACACAGGTTGAACTGGATGGACCATTGTCTTTATTCAACCTTACCGACTATGATATATACATTTTTTTTTTCCAACAGGTGGACGCGATGTTCAGGACACCTCGAAAGGACATCCTGTCTTATCTCCAGGATCTAATGCAGAAAATGCTGGCATAGAAAAGGGAAACATCCACTCCCGTTCCAATAACGAGAAACTGTTCTCCTGTCCAGAGTGCGGGAAATGCTTCACCTGGAAAGGAGACCTTCTTAGACACCAGAGAATCCACACGGGCGAGCGTCCTTTCTCATGTTCAGAGTGCGGGAAATGTTTCACGCAAAAAGCAAACCTCATCGTCCACAAGCGATTTCACACTGGTGTGAGACCGTACGCTTGCTCCGAGTGCGGGAAGTGTTTCACTCGGAATGGAGACCTTCTTACGCACCAGAGGACTCACACAGGCGAGCGTCCCTATTCGTGTCCGGACTGTGGGAAAAGTTTCACGCAGAAGGCGAGTCTCGTTTTACACGAGCGGCTTCACACCGGAGTGCGGCCGTATTCTTGCTCGGAGTGCGGGAAAAGTTTCACCCAGAAAGGAGACCTTCTTACACACCAGAGCAGCCATATGGTTGAGCGTCCTTTTTCATGTGCGAACTGCGAGAAGACGTTCAAAAAGAAATCCGAGCTTGCTCTACACCAGAGAGTCCACACCGGGGAGACTTTTTCATGCTCGGTGTGTGGGAAATCGTTCACAAAGAAATATAAGCTTGTTACACATCAGAGGGTCCACACCGGAGAAAAACCCTTTCCTTGTCCCGAGTGCGGAAAATGTTTTCCGTCTAAGGAGAACCTCAGTAGCCATTTGAAGTGTCACACCAGTGAGAAGCCGTTTTCCTGTACAGAGTGCGGGAAACGTTTCACCAGGAAAGCCTGTCTGATTTCACATCAGGACTCTCACACTACGGAGAAGCAATATTCCTGTTCCACGTGCGGGAAATGCTTCACTTTTAAGAACAGTCTTCTCAGGCATCAGAAGGTCCACTCTGGAGGCAACGTGGGCCTCCAAAGTGCAGGCAACATTATAGAGCCGAATCAAAAGTCATCACTCTGAGAGTTGAACAGAAGAGTCATTTAGATGTTCTTGTACAACACCAAACAATCCACACTGGTGAGGTGCCATTTTTTTCAAGCGTTTTAGACTTCGCACGGGCTGGAAGCTGCTGTCACCAAATATTTTAGGATGATGAACAGCTCCTGGAAATGGCATATGCGATTAGAGTCACGAAGAAGCTTCAAATTCAAGTCAAAGTTAGAAATATGAATCCAACATATGGGAGAAGCCACACTCTTGTTTCGACCTTGGAAAGAAAATCAAATCATCTTAGCTGAGGGACCTTTTCCAGCAAGGAATGCTGGAGATGTTCTGAAAGCTAAGCTGACCAGAAACAAGAGCTCACAGTCAAGAGAAGAAACTCTCGTGACACTGAATGGTGTCATCCACAGATAAAGTTCATTTGTCGCCCTTGACTGTGAGGGGGTTCATATAGTGGACTTCCAGCTCTCCTCCAGGTGGTTGTCCTCGTATTCATGTCAGAATAGGAAATATGAACACAGTATATCATATGGGGAGAAGCCACAATCTTTTTCCAAGATGCGAAATGCCTTGATGCAGAAATCAAATCAACTTCTAGGCATCAGAATGTTCAAATGGCTGAGAGACCTTTTCCAGGAAGGTTTGCTGGAGATGTTATGAAAACAAAGCTGGCTAAAACGAGAGGTCACACTCAAGAGAAGAATGTCTTGTGATGTTGAATGTTGTCATCTACAGATTGCAAAGGGGCTCCTGTAGTGGACTTCCAGTTCTCCTCCAGTTCGTGGCCCTCATATTCATGTCGGAATTGGAAAAATGAATACATTATATGAGGAGAAGGCACAAAAAAATTAGCCTAAAATATTTGGTGACAGCGGCTTCCAGCCTGTGCAAACCTAAAACACATAAATGTGTCAGGAAAAAGGCACCCCTGACTACAAGGGGGTTCCTGTATTGGACTTCCAGTTCTTCTCCAGTTGGCCCTCGTAGTTATGTCAGAATTATAAAGAAGGATACATCATATGGGGAGAAGCCACACTCTTGTTCCAAAATGTAGATGACTTTGCCTCATGGTAATTGTAGTTCAGCAACAGCTGGAGGGCCACCAGTTTGAGACCCCTGTTCTAGACATTGGAATTTTTGAAGGTCTGGGGGACCTTTTCCGGCAAGGATTGCTGGAGATATTCTGAAAGAAAAGCTGGCTAGAAAGAGAGGTTACAGTCAAAAGAAGAATGTCTTGTGTAGTTGAATGGTGCCATCTACAGATAGCAATCGCTTGTTTTCCCTGACCATGAGGGGTTTCCTATAGTGGACTTCCAGCTCTCCTCATATAGGTGGCCCTCGTATTCATAATATCAGAATTATAAATATAAATACATAATATGGGGAAAAGCCTCACTTTTGTTTTGAGATGCAGAAGGCCTTGGTAGGGAAACCAAATCAGCTTCTAGACATCAGAATGTTCAAGTGTCTGATGGATCTTTTCCAGGAAGAATTTCTGGAGATGTTCTGAAAACAAAGCTGGCTAGAACAAGAGTTAACACTCAAGAGAAGAACATCTTGTGATGTTGAACGTTGTCATCTACAGACTGCAAGGGGTGCCTGTAGTGGACTTCCAATTCCATCATATGAGAAGAAGGCAAACTCTTTTTCAAGACGTAGACGCCCTTGGTATGGAAATCAAATGATCTTCTAGACATCAGACTGTTCAAAGGGCTGAGGGTTTTTTTTCCAACAAGGATTCCTGGAGATGTTCTAAAAGCAAAGCTGGCTAGAAAGAGAGGCCATGCTCAAGAGAAAAACATCTTGTGAAGTTGAACGGTATCATCTGCAGAAAAAAATAATTTGTTGACCCTGACTGTGAGGGGTTCCTATAATGGATCTCCAGATGTCCTTCAGCTGTTGGTCCTCTAAGACAGAAACCAGGTGGATGAACAGCTACCTGTCTTAAATGTGGACCCGCCACCTCAGAGGAATAATCTGATGGTTCACTTGCTACATTCTATATAAATCTTAAAAATAAATCATGATGAGGGCAGTTTCTACCACAAGTTCGTTTTAAGATTTACACTGTTAGTTTTATGATATTTTATGTAGCAAATGAGCAATATTCATGAATGGCATCATTTTCAGAGTGGTTGCAGGTTCCTTGATAACCCCATTATAATTTTTTTAGGTCAGATACTGTTCCACTTGTGACCAACACCTACCTCAGCTTGCCATATTTGCTTGAATTTTGCATGAATTTGTTTTTTGAGATACATTTTTTCTATTGTGATTACGGTATTTCCTTTTGGAGGTGCTACATGTGTTTTTTTGTGTTCTATAAATCTTATTAAAACGAAAATCCTAATTATAAATGTTTCCATTTATTTATGATTTTCTGAAGGCCATAAACAATTGGGCATTACAGTGACTTAGTGGTTAGACCTTCTGTCTTCCACTAGTGGGGTCCTTGGTTGGAATCCCAGCCTGGACACTATGTACATGAAGGTCTCCCTATGGGCGCATGCTGTAGATACATTTTTTTTTTCTTAGGAGAGGGTTTCAGCCTTGGGCATGCAGAGAAGAAATAGGTGGTGTGCAGCGCGTCGTGACAAATGACAGATGTTGCGAAATGGTGTTAATGGTGGGAGGGGGGTCTAAAACTTGAACCTACTTACTGTTTACACAGTAACACGTGTCACAGTCCTTGTACCCTGAAAAATATGCTTTAACTACCGTGCCACACTCAAGAGTCTAAAAGACACATAAAAACCAAAGCAAACCCATTTGTAGAAAATGAGCCGCTTCCATTACATTTACTCTTTCTGCACACAACCAACCTTGAAGAAGAACTTCATTACCATTGTGGTTACTTAGCAACCAGCAACTGATGTACAATATAAAAACAGTGCAGTAGTCAGGAGTATATAATGTGCTTAGAGTGCAGTGGTCGGGAGTATATTTGATATACAACCCAATGTACAGAGTGCAGTGATTATAATTACGAAATACACAGCATAGTGTACATAGTGCAGGACTCAGGGGTGTATAATGAACAGAACACAGGTGTTGGAATACGTTAAAGCACAGAGTGCAGGGGTCAGTAGAAAGAACACAGCAAAAAATGACCTCCCTCTCTGAGCTAAAATCCCAAATTCCCCCCCCCCATACGGTTCTCCCCCCAGTACAGATCACATTCAAGTACAGATCCCCCTCATTACAGCTCTCTTCCAAGTACAGGTCCCCCATTAGTACAGATCTCCCCAGTACAAACACTATCTCCCAGTACAGCTCTCCCCCATTGCAGCTCTCTTCCAAGTCCAGCCCTCCACCAGTACAGCTCTACCCAGTACAGCTTTCCCCAAATAAAGCGCTTCCCAGTACAGTTCCCCTACTAGTACAGATCTCCCCCAGTACAAACTTCCCCAGTACAGGCAATCCCCAGTACAGCTCTCCCCCAGTACAGCTCTCCCCCAGTATAGCTCTATCTCAGGTCAGCTCACCCAGTGCAGTTCTTCTCCAGTACAGCTCTACCCCCCCCCCCCAGTACAGCTCTCCCCCAGTACAGCTCTCCCCCAGTACAGCTCTCCCCCAGTACAGCTCTCTTCCGAGTCCAGTCCTCCACCAGTGCAGCTCTACCCAGTATAGCTCTCTCTCAGGTCAGCTCGCCCAGTACAGTTCTTCTCCAGTACAGCTCTGCCCCATAGAGATCTCCCCCAGGTCAGCTCTCCTTCAAGTACAGATCACCCACTAGTATGGATCACCCCCAGTAGATATCTCTCCAGTACAGATCTCCCCCATTGCAGCTCTTCAGAGTACAGATCTCCTCAGTACAGATCTACCCCAGTACAGCTCTTCCCCCATTACTGCTTCACCCCAGTACAGATCTCCCCCAGAAAAACTTTCCCTCAAATACATGTCCCTCACTAGTATGAATCTCCTCCAGTACAGATTTCCCAAGTAGAGAGCTCTCTATACAGATTTCCCCCAATACACACTCTCCCCAGTAAAGCCCCACCCCCAAATACTGGGTTCCCCCAGTACAGCTCTTCCAACAATGGGGGGTACTCTTGTTGATGAAGACAAGGGCCTCTTCCCCACAACCCTGGCCTGTTGGTGATTTACGGGGGGGAAGCTCTCCCCCATGTTGAGGGCATGTGGCCAGGTATGGTAAAAATAGGTGCCACAGGCTCGCCGCCTCCTTTTTTTGGCCAGCCATGCTGCTTGCTAAAGTAAGATTTTTCTGGGGCACCCCACTTTTTTTCTTGAGTTTTGCATGGGGTTTCTCTTAAATCTATACCAGACTCTTTGGGTCTGGTATTAAATTTGGGGGGATCCCACACTGTTTTTTCTTTTTTCATGGGGTCACACTGAGAAATGTATATCAAACGTGAAGGGTCTGGTATGAATTGGGGGGAACCCCACACCTTTTTTTTTTCCTACTTTGCTTATATGGCTGGGGATATCTCTTAATACCCAGTCCGTGCACTTTAATTAAGATTATACATTTACTTTGATTTACTATACTGTTCCAATTTTGGATTTATTGAGATTTGTGAACATTATGACTTTAGTTTTTTGTATAATACGGATGTTCAACATCACTGAAAAAAACACTACGAGGCAAGAAATATGTTACTGCAAAACAATGCAAGCTGAAATGTTATACATTATCCACAAGATGGAGAACTAAGGTATTTCGAGTGGAATGCACCAACAGGAAATGTTACACAGGAAGTGATGTCAGGTATAAATAGGAAGTTCCGGGTGAAAGTTAAGTAGGGAGGAAGTAGAGAGGAGACATTGCTGGAACTGGCACCAGAGGAGGTAATAAGATATTTTATATTTACACCCAGTAACCCCCCCCCCCCCGTCATGTCCGTCCTCTTCCTTCATAGTCACTGTGACGTCTGTTATGGTTTATAGACCAGATACATCCTAAATATGGAACCAATTATCCAACTGTCCATCCAGAGCCTCTGGTTTATAGACCAGATACATCCTAAATATAGAACCATTTATCCAACTGTCCATCCAGAGCCTCTGGTTTATAGATCGGACACATCCTAAATATAGAACCATTTATCCAACTGTCCTTCCAGAGCCTCTGGTTTATAGACCAGATACATCCTAAATATAGAACCATTTATCCAACTGTCCATCCAGAGCCTCTGGTCTATAGACTGGATACATCCTAAATATAGAACCATTTATCCAACTGTCCGTTCAGAGCCTCTGGTTTATAGACCAGATACATCGTAAATATAGAACCATTTATCCAACTGTCCATCCAGAGCCTCTGGTATATAGACCCGAAAAATCCCAAATATAGAACCATTTATCCAACTGTCCATCCAGAGCCTCTGGTTTATAGACCAGATACATCCTAAATATAGAACCATTTATCCAACTGTCCATCCAGAGCCTCTGGTTTATAAACCGGATACATCCTAAATATAGAACCATTTATCTATGTACAGAGAAAAGCGCCCTTCACATGACCACATCATGAAGATGAATGAGGATGAAAGTGACACGATAGAGAAGATAATAAACCTCAGCCTGGAGATCATCTACCTGCTGACCGGAGAGGTGAGGAGGATTTTGGGAGGTCACATGACATCACTCTTAATAAAACATAGATTTAACCAGAGAGGTGAGTAATTCTGAGAACGTTCATAGTAATTATTCTTACAATCCTCTTTGATAAAGGAATTTGTAGTAGTAAAGAAGACATCTGGTGAAGTATTGACATCCAGCAGCCATCCGCAATGTCCAATCTCTACAGCGGTGCCTCCAACTCACTACCTAACACCAGACAGAAAGAATGACAAGAAGATTCTAGAAGTCACCAAGAAGATGATGGAGCTGCTGACAGGAGAGGTGAGGAGGATTCTGGGAATTCTGGGACATTATCCAGTAACAGACAAGGGATGTGTCTGGATGGTGACTGTTGTGTGTGTCAGGTTCCTATAAGGTGTCAGGATGTCACTGTCTATTTCTCCATGGAGGAGTGGGAGTATTTAGAAGGACACAAGGATCTCTACAAGGACGTCATGATGGACAATCAGCTGCCCCTCACATCACCGGGTAAGAGGAGACTTTATTGTAAAGGAGAGAGCAGTACGGAGGCTCCACCTAGATCCCCCATCATCTGATAAACACATAGAAACAATGTATTCAGTCAGTGTGTGTGTTTCCTACAGATGGATCCAGTAATGGGAACCCACCAGAGAGATGTCCCCTTCCTCTGGATTCCATACAGAAAGGTCACAGCATCTTACCTAAGGACCAGGTATTTCCAAGAATCTGGAAGTCAACCAAGACCTCAAATTAAAAAAAGATTAGGAACTTTTCTGTATTCACAGATATTATTTGTTGTCATTTTTGTGGATTTAGGATGAGGACCTTATTGATGTAAAAGTTGAGTGTAAGGAGGAAAAAGAAGAAGCTTATTCAGGAGATGCATTGCAGTCTATGGAGGAGACAGGTAGGTAATGACCACTAAGCAGTGTATGTACACCATGACTCGGGACACCATTGTTGGTTTGGTTACACTGTATATTTTATTTTGATCAATTTCACAGCTATAAAAACCACTACGAATAGAATGACTTATATGACTCTTGATTGCAGAAGAAGAATGAAGACGTTTCTACTATGAATTTCATTTTTCTTTCCAGCATATGGTCATCACCTGCAGGATACACCAAGGAGACATCTTGCCTCATATCCAGAATTTAATGGTTTTATGGAGGAGTTTTCAGAAGGACTCAAGGATCTCTACAAGGAGGCTATTATGGAGCCATTGAGTTACAGAAACCCCCCAGAGAGATGTCCCCGTCCTCTGTATTCCCGGGATTCCACACAGGAAGGTCACACCATCCCTCACCATCATCAGGTAGATGAGGTTTTAAGATTCTCCAGTTGTAGTATTAGATTTTTAGTTCTGTCTATTTTAATGTTAATAATTTGTGTTTCTATAGTGTGAAGAACATATAGATATAAAAGCTTGGCTTAAAGAGGAAGAAGAGACACATTTGGGGGGTGATCAGCAGTCTATGGAGGAGGTTGGGATGATAGTGACAATGACAGGGAAGGAGTCTTCATTAGATCTCAGCACAGGCGAGTATGAAATGCAGAAACAGGTCTAGTAATCTGTGATATTTCCCTCCTTACTATAAAGTCCATCTCCATTCCTCAATATAATGTCACGTTCCAAACAAATGAGGAGGAGATACTGTACACCATATGAAAGGTCCATCTCCATTCCTCATTATAACGTCATGTTCCCAACAAATGAGGAGGAGATACTGTACACCATATGAAAGGTCCATCTCCATTCCTCAATATAACGTCATGTTCCCAACAAATGAGGAGGAGATACTGTACACCATATGAAAGGTCCATCTCCATTCATCTATATAATGTCATGTTTCCAACAAATGAGGAGATACTGGGCATCATATTAAAGGTCCATCTCCATTCCTCAATATGAAGTCATGTTTCCAACAAATATAACGTCATGTTCCCAACAAATGAAGAGGAGATACTGTACATCATAGGAAAGGTCCATCACCATTCATCAATCATCAATATGAAGTCATGTTCCCATCAAATGAGGAGAAGATACTATACACCAGGGATATGCAATTAGCGGATCTCCAGCTGTTGCAGAACTACAACTCCCATGAGGCATAGCAAGACTCTGACAGCCACAAGCATGACTCCCAGAGGCAGAGGCATGATGGGACTTGTAGTTTTGCAACAGCTGGAGGTCCGCTAATTGCATATCCCTGCTATACACCATATGAAAGGTCCATCTCCATTCCTCAATATAACATCATGTTCCCAACAAATGAGGAGGAGATACTGTACACCATATGAAAGGTCCATCTCCATTCCTCAATATAACGTCATGTTCCCAACAAATGAGGAGGAGATACTGTACACCATGTGAAAGGTCCATCTCCATTCCTCAATATAACGTCATGTTCCCAACAAATGAGGAGGAGATACTGTACATCATATGAAAGGTCCATCTCCATTCCTCAATATGAAGTCATGTTCCCAACAAATGAGGAGGAGATACTGTACATCATATGAAAGGTCCATCTCCATTCCTCAATATAATGTCATGTTCCCAACAAATGAGGAGGAGATACTGTACACCATATGAAAGGTCCATCTCCATTCCTCAATATAATGTCATGTTCCCAACAAATGAGGAGGAGATACTGTACACCATATGAAAGGTCCATCTCCATTCCTCAATATAAGGTCATGTTCCCAACAAATGAGGAGATACTGTACACCATATGAAAGGACCATCTCCATTCCTCAATATAACGTCATGTTCCCAACAAATGAGGAGGAGATACTGTACACCATATGAAAGGTCCATCTCCATTCCTCAATATAACGTCATGTTCCCAACAAATGAGGAGGAGATTCTGTTCATCATATGAAAGGACCATCTCCATTCCTCAATATAAAGTCATGTTCCCAACAAATGAGGAGGAGATACTGTACACCATATGAAAGGACCATCTCCATTCCTCAATATAACGTCATGTTCCCAACATTTGAGGTGGAGATACTGTACACCATATGAAAGGTCTATTTCCATTCCTTAATATAACGTCATGTTCCCAACAAATGAGGAGGAGATACTGTACACCATATGAAAGGTCCATCTCCATTCCTCAATATAATGTCATGTTCCCAACAAATGAGGTGAAGATACTGTACACCATATGAAAGGTCCATCTCCATTCTTCAGCACTACTAAATCAGCATGCATGACTCCTGACAGCTAAAAAAAAATTGAATTTTTGGTCATTTTAATACAAATTTCTCTTTAAAACAGATGTCTACCATGTCCAGAATGCCTCGGAGGAGCATCCTATTTTGTTGCCAGATAAAGGTGAAGAAGATAATGGCATCATACTTCACTCTTCAGGAGTTTTCTCTCTTGGGCAAAGTATAACTGAAGGACCTTACCAAACTGAGAGATCGATGGATCCCATGAATCCTAAGGACGCTTCTGATGAACCACACACTATGACCTCACAAGGTCAGAAAAGTGAGAATACATCACCAGATTGCAATTCGTTGGAACCCAAAGGATCCTCTTCTGATAAGTCAGATGCCATCACACCAAGAGTTAGAACATTCTCTTGCCCTCAATGTGAAAAATCTTTCACCACAAGTTCCCACCTTGCAGCTCACGAGACGTTACACAGCGGCGAGGCTCCGTTTTCATGCGCGGAGTGCGGGAAGCATTTTAAATGGAGGTCGGAACTTTCGCGTCATCAGTCGTATCACACCGGGGCGAGGCCCTATCTGTGCTCGGAGTGCGGGAAAGCCTTCCGGCACAAGTCGCACCTGGTGCGCCACCTGAGAAGACACACCGACGAGAGGCCCTACTGCTGCTCGGAGTGCGGAAAACGCTTCAGGCAGATCACTCACCTGAAGTCGCACCACAGGGTCCACACGGGCGAGACTCCCTTTTCGTGTTTCGAGTGCGGGAAGTGTTTCGGTCGCAAACACCACCTCCTGTTTCACCGGAGAACGCACACGCGGGAGATGCTGCACGCCTGTGCGGACTGCGGGAAGGACTTCGTACAGAAGAATTCGCTGGTCAAACATCAGCGGGCCTACAACGGCAGGTGCGCCGAGTACAGGAAAAACGCCGAAGAAGGTCGCGATACCCGACGGAAACTTCCCGCCGAGGGGAGTCCATTGTTGTGTACGGAGTGCGGGAAATCCTTCCAAACAAAATCCGAACTTCAGATACATTGGAGGGGTCACACCGGCGAGGAGCTCTTTTCCTGTTTGGAGTGCGACAAGTCCTTCATCAAGAAGTGGCTGCTGATCAGGCACCAGAGGGTCCACACCGGCGAGAAGCCCTTCGCGTGTTCCGAGTGCGGGAAACAGTTTTCACAAAAAGGGAGCCTCAATGACCATATGAAGCTCCACACCGGCGGAAAGCCGTTTTCCTGCCCAGAGTGCGGGAAGCGCTTCACTCAGAAAGCGGTTCTGGTCCTACACCAAAAGGCTCACGCGGGCGAGCGTCCCTTTTCATGCCTGGAGTGCGGGAAGTGCTTCAGCCTGAAAAGGCAGCTCCTCAGGCACCAACAGTCTCACACGACTGGGCACAGCTATCCCTGTTTAGAGTGCGGGAAATGTTATGTGTGGAAGGGAGACCTCCTAAGGCACCAGAGAAAACACACCGGCGAGCGTCCTTTCTCGTGTTCGGACTGCGGGAAGTGCTTCACTCAGAAAGGAGATCTTCATAGACACCAGAGGATCCACACAGGCGAACGCCCGTTTTCCTGTTCAGAGTGCGGGAAATGTTTCCCTCAGAAGGCGGGCCTTCTACGGCACCAGAAAAGCCACTCGGGCGAGCTTCCTTTTTCATGTGCGGAGTGCGGGAAGTGTTTTATGCTGAAAGCCGGTCTCTTGCGCCATGAGAGAATTCACACTGGAGTGCGGCCGTATTCGTGTTCAAAGTGCGGGAAGTGTTTCAGTCAGAAGGCACACCTCCTTAAACACCAGAGAAGTCTGACATGCGGACATTCTTTTCCATACTCAACGTGAGAAACCTTTCAAGATGAAAATCTGACAAAAACACCAATAATCAGCCCAACCATCAAATATGCAAGATCAGCTTCAGCTTGTCTCCTCCCAAGCCACGCCCACTGACGCATTTCACCCTCCCACAGGCTTAGTCACAGAGGTAGTATCAGAGGCTGATGCATTTCACCCTCCCACGGGCTTAGTCACAGAGGTAGTATCAGATACTGACGCATTTCACCCTCCCACGGGCTTAGTCACAGAGATAGTATCAGATACTGACGCATTTCACCCTCTCACGGGCTTAGTCACAGAGATAGTATCAAAAACTGACGCATTTCACCCTCTCACAGACTTAGTCACAGAGGTAGTATCAGATGCTGATGCATTTCACTCTCCCACAGACTTAGTCACAGGAGGTAGTATCAGAGTTCTAATTGGCGACTTCGACTTCAGTGTTGTTGGGTTCCGGTATCCCACAAGTCTCGCCCAGCCCACTGAAACAGTCTATCGGAAGAGGTATGGAGCCGCACACCAATAATCAGCCCAGTCACCATATATGGCAAATCGGCTTCAGCTTGTCTCCTCCCAAGCCACACATTTCACCCTCCCATGGGCTTTGTCACAGAGGTAGTATCAGAGGCTGACGCATTTCACCTTCCAACGAGTTTAGTCACAGAGGTAGTGCCAGAGGCTTACCCATTTCATCCTCCCACGGGCTTAGTCACCGAGGTAGTATCAGAGGCTGACGCATTTCACCCCCCACGGGCTTTGTCACAGAGGTAGTATCAGGAGCTGACGCATTCCACCCTCCCACAGGCTTAGTCACAGAAGTAGTATCAGAGTTCTAATTGGCGACTTCAGTGTTGTCGGGTTCCGGTATCCAGCACGGCTCGCCCAGCCCACTGAAACAGTCTATCGGAAGAGGAATAGAGCCGCACACCAATAATCAGCCCATTCACCATATATGGGAGATCGGCTTCAGCTTGTCTCCTCCCAAGCCACGCTGGCTGACACATTTCACCTTCCCACGGGTTTAGTCACAGAAATAGTTTTAGAGGCTTACCCATTTTACCCTCCCACAGGCTTAGTCACCGAGGTAGAATCAGAGGCTGACGCATTTCACCCTCCCACAGGCTTAGTGACAGAGGTAGTATCAGAAGCTGACGCATTTCACCCTCCCATGTGCTTAGTAGCAGAGGTAGTATCAGATATTGATGCATTTCACCCTCCCACGGGCTTAGTTACAGAGGTAGTATCAGAATACTGATGCATTTCACCCTCCCACAAACTTAGTCATAGAGGTAGTATCAGAGTTCTAATTGGTGACTTCAGTGCTGTCAGGTGCCGACATCCAGCAGGGCTCACCCAGCCCAATGAATCAGTCTATCGGAAGAATTAGGGAACCGCACACCAATAATCAGCCCAGTCATCATATATGGAAGATCAGCTTCAGCTTGTCTCCTCCAAAGCCACGCCTCTCTGATGTATTTTCCTCCCCCACGGGCTTAGTCACAGAGGTAGTATCAGAGTACTGATGCATTTCACCCTCCCACGGGCTTAAGTCACAGAGGTAGTTTCAGAGTTCTAGTTGATGATTCCAGTCCTGTCGGGTGCCGGCCTCCAGGAGGGCTTGCCCAGCCTCCTGAAACAGAGGGCTGAGGAAGAGGTAGAGGTAGGGAGCAGCACACCAATAATTAGCCCAGTCTCCATATATGGGAGATCAGATTCCGCTTGTCTCCTCCCAAACCACACCCTACTGACGCATTTCACCCTCCCACTGGCTTAGTCACAGAGGTAGTATCAGAGTTCTAATGGTTGACTTCAGTGTTGGGTGCCGGCATCCAGCAGGGTTTGCCAAGCCCATTGAAACAGTCTATCGTAAGAGGTATGGAACCGCACATCAATAATTAGCCCAGTCACCATATATGGGAGATCAGCTTCAGCTTGTCTGTTCCCAAGCCATGCCTCACTGACGCATTTCACCCACCTACGGGCTTAGTCACAGAGGTAGTGTCAGAAGACTGACACATTTCACTACCCCCACAGGCTTAGTCACAGAGGTATTACCAGGCATGCCCTACTGACGCATTTTATCCTCCCACAGGCTTAGTCACAGAGGTAGTATCAGGGTTCTAATTATCAACTTCAGTGCTGTCAGGTGCCGACATCCAGCAGGGCTTGTCCAGAAGAGGTATGAAGCCGCACACCAATAGTGAGCCCAGTCACCATATATGGGAGATTGGCTTTAGCAGGTCTCCTCCCAAGCCATGCCCCCTGATGCATTTCACCCTCTCATGGGCTTAGTCACAGAGGAAGTATCAGGGTACTAACGCATTTCACCCTCCCATGGGCTTAGTCACAGAGGTAATATCAGAGTACTGATGCATTTCACCCTCCCACGGACTTAGTCACAGAGGTAGTATCAGAGGCTGACACATTTCACCCTCCCAAGGACTTAGTCACAAAAGGTAGTATCAGAGCCTGCCGCATTTCACCCTCCCACAGACTTAGTCACAGAGGTAGTATCAGAGGCTGACGCATTTCACCCTCCCAGGGGCTTAGTCACAGTTAGTATCATAGGCTGACGCATTTCACCCTCCCACAGGCTTAGTCAGAGGTAGTATCAGAGGCTGACACATTTCACCCTCCCACGGGCTTAGTCACAGAGGTAGTATCAGAGGCTGATGCATTTCACCCTCCCACAAAAAGTCACAGAATTAGTATCACAGCACTGACACATTTCACCCTCCCACAAACTTCGTCATAGAGGTAGTATCCGAGTTCTAATTGGTGACTTCAGTGCTTTTGGGTGTCGGCATCCAGCAAGGCTTGCCCAGCCCATTGAAACAATCTATTGGAAAAGGTAGGGAACCACACACCAATAATCTGCCCAGTCATCATATATAGAAGATCGGCTTCAGCTTGTGTCCTCCCAAGACAAACCCCACTGACGCATTTCACCATTTCACCTTCCCACAAACTTAGTCATAGAGGAAGTATCATAGTTCTAATTGGCGACTTCAGTGTTGTCGGGTGCCGGCATCCAGCAGGGCTTGCCCAGCCCACTGAAACGGTCTATCGGGAGAGGTAGGGAGCCGCGCACCAATAACCAGCCCCGTCATCAAATATGGAAGACCGGCTTCAACTTGACTGGTGTGTTTCACCCTCCCACGGGCTTATCCACAGAGGTAGTATCATCGCTCTAATATGCTAATCTATGGCAGAGAACATGGGACATAATGCCCAGGACTTTGCTTGTGTGACCAGCAATGGACGGTGCCTGAAGCAGCACTTCAGAAATTTTAGCCTGTTTTTAGTTTTGGA